>OX463241.1:57682080-58394580 GCA_949820135.1 Sylvilagus floridanus | reverse complement strand
ACCATCGTCCATACAGGATGCCAGTGCTGCAGGCTGGGGCTTTAACCCGCTGCGCCACAGTACTGGTTCCAGTTGGTTTCGATTCTCTTCCCACAAATAGACTGTAGGCTCCCCGAGGACAGGATCTTTATTCATCTGAAACCAAGCCCCGAAGCAGTGCTGTTGACACAGATACAAGACACTCTCAGGCCCCAGTCTCCCAGTCTGCCTTCCTTAGCTTAAAGTGTCTTTGCCCTACTTTGATCTTTCCAGATCAACCTCTTACTCAGGTTAACTTACTGGGGTGGGCATTGCAGCACGGCGGGTTATGCCACTGTATAGGATACCCACATTCCATATTGCAGTGCCTGTGAGACAGTCCTGGCTACTCTGCTTCCAATCCAGCTTCTTCCTAATGCATCCTGGCAGGCAGCAGGTGGTGGCTCAAGTGCTTGGGTGCCTTCCAGCCACATGGGAGACCCAGATGGAGTTCCTAGCTCCTGACTTCGGCCTGGCCCAGCCATGCCGATTGCTGGCATTTAGGGAGTGAACCAGTGGATAGAAGAGCTCTCTCATTGTCGCTCTGCCTTTCATGTAGATTAAATAAATAAATGTGAGCAATATTTTTGCTTAATTCATTTAATTTAATTACCTCACTGCACTGAGAATAATACATTAGGTTCAGTGGGTCCCCCAGGGTCCCAGATCACAATACTCAAGAGGTCATTTGTCTCCTGTATAGAGCACATCTTGATGTTAGGTCTTGTCTAAAGGGTTGGGTTTTTTTTTATATGTATATATTCTGTTTTTGTTTTTGTTTGTATTCTCAGGAACCTCAGGTCCTGAACAAAAAGAAACCACCCCTGGAACCTACTTTGCCATATCAAAATCTTGCTAAAGCATGATTTCTGTCCTATCACTGACCAATCAGAGCAGGGTCAGAGAATTGCAGACCAACCAAGGCCTCGCACGCAAACTCAACATGCACCTCTCAGTGCCGGCTCCAATCCCTAAGATCCCTCACCCTTCCTCACTTGGGCAGTCTAGGAATCACAGGACAGCTGCCGGTACTCCTTGCTCTGTGCTTTGCAAGTAAATACCTTCCCCTTCTACCACCCAGTGGCAGCGACTGGCTGAGCTGGTGCCAGGCAAGTGGAGCCCGGCTTTGGAATTGTATAACATCTCGGCTTGTCATTGTGTGAAAGCACCTAGCACGAGGTATGCCATGTAGGCGTTCCAGAAATACATGCTGGTTGAATGAACAACTTATTACTTGGTCCCTAAGTGGCTGTGATCCTGGGAAAAATACTGTATCTCAGAATAAAAAGATAAAGACCAAGAAATGTGTTGAGTCTGCCATTTGCCCAATACCCTGCTAACTTCCAGGGATCCGGTGATAAATCAAACAAGGTTTCTGCTCGCATGGGGCTGATACTTCGGTGTAAAACGGCAGACAGTAAGGGAGCCAGCAAATGAAGACACTAAATCGTTCCAGATTGGGGAAGCCGGTGTTAATGTGCAAGTCTGGTTAGGAAGGCAGACTCAGCTTTTGAGACGCAATCTAGAGAAAAGCTGTACTCCAGTGCGGATCGTGATGCAACTGTATTTTGTTATTGTTTTCATTACAAAAGCAATGTGTGCTCGTTGTCACAAGTGAGATGATTTCTTAAGTATACAAACAGCAAGTTAATTAGATCCTGACCAGCACCCCCAGGCATTTGCCTAATAGAGACCCTTCCACGTGCAAGAGTACCTCAAAAAGTGTGTGGAGGAATGAAATCAAAGATCATCTCTCTGTGGTGCAAAAATTTTTTGAAATCCGTGCCATAATGTTTTTTTTTTTTTCCAAAATATGCCTTTTCCATTGATGCCAGCATCACATATGAGTGAGAGTTCCAATCCCAGCGGCTCCATTTCTGCTCCTGCTCTCTGGATACTAACGCACCTGAGATGGTAGGGGAAGTACTTGGGCTCCTGTCGCCCACATGGGAGATCACAATGGAGCTCCTGGCGTCTGGCTTCAGCCCAGCCAGCCCCAGCGACTACTGCAGTCATTTGGGGAGTGAACCAGCAGGTGAAAGATCTTTCTCTCTCTCTCTCTCTCTCTCTCTCTCTCCCTCTCCCTCTCAGTATCTCACTCTGCCTTTCAAATAAGTAAAATAAATCTTAATGGGGGAGCTAGACTTGCTCTATGCATGACGCTGCAGCTCTGCCATGAACACTGCGATATCTCATGGACACTGCCTCCAGCCAACAGGTGGAGATTCTGCTAGATGGCTCCAATAATTGAGGAATGGTCCAAAGGGCACAGGCTACCTCCCCAGGTCAACCATTCTCTGCTGATGACCGTTTGTGGATGTTACAGGTGCAGAGCTAATGCTCCAGGGCAGCAAAATCACACTCAATCCATGATAGCAATTTTGTGCTTTGAGATGGAGCAAACCAAGCATTCTGGCCCAGGAGAGCACATTCAAATAGTGGGTACTGGCAATCAACAAGCTCTTGACATAAAAAAAAGAAAAAAATCAAGTCCAGAAACTAACTCTTATGTTAGTAAACATTTTTTAAATTTATTTTGAAGACAAAGACACAGAGAAAAGTGACATACCAACAGGCAGCGGGGAGCTCTCTCATCCACACTCCCCAAACGCCTGCAACAGCAGAGCTGGATGAGGCCAGAGCCCAGAGCTCAGAACTCGATCTGAGTCTCCCAAGTGGAAGCAGGGCCCCAGTGCTTGAACCACCATCTGCTGCCTATAGCGTGTGCATTGGCAAGGAGCTGGAATCAGGAACAGAGCAGAGCTGGAACTCACACTCGGGCACGCTCATATGGGACGCAGGCTTCCCGCACAGCGTCTTCGCTTCAGCACCAAATGCCCAGCCTCAGCGGCTAATGTTCCATCACAACCATTCAAATTCTGTTTTCTTTTGGACTCCAGCTTTAAACTAGTGCAAGCATTACAATGCTATTAGTTCCACTTCCGTGAATGGTGATGATATGTGTCTGATGCGTCCCTTGGGAATCTTGCTGTTTTGAGTCTTATTAAAAGAGATTTTTCCTTTTGAATTGAATGGCGAATCATGGCAATACTTGCTAATAGACGCAAGTAAAGGGGACTTTTGTTCTGAGCTTTTAAAACTTCCAGGGTAGCGTGGATTTCATCATTGCAAAGGGACTTTGCTGTTGTCCTTTTTAAGAAAATGCTGACCAAATGTCCTTCCCATGGGTGGTAATATTCATTTTCAGCTGGAAACTTTTAAAAATCCTCTCAAAGGGACTCTTCCTGCTTCTCTGCTAAAGTATTTTATTTTTTTAAAAAAGATTATTTATTTGAAAGGCAGAGTTATAGAGAGGCAGAGGCACAGAGAGAGAGGTCTTCCATCCACTGGTTCATTCCCCAATTGGCTGCAATGGCCAGAGCAGTGCTGATCCGAAGCCAGGAGCCAAGAGCTTCTTCCAGGTCTCCTATGTGTGTGCAGGGGCCCAAGGACTTCGACCATCTTCCACTGCTTTCCCCAGGCCATAGCAGAGAGCTGGATCAGAATGGAGCAGCCAGGTCTCGAACCGGCAACCATATGGCAGGCTGGCACTGCAGGCCAGAGCTTTAACCCGCTGCGCCACAGCGCTGGCCCCCGGGATGGGGTGTTCTTATGATGGCGGCCCAGTGGAAGGTGGCAGAATGCAAGAACACTCTGCTTCTTGGAGAGAGTGTTCAGCAGAGCACTCAAGACACCTCTTACTAGCATGCCGAGGTGTGCCTCCCAGCTCCACTCCAGATTCCAGCTTCCTGCTGAAATGTGTGCACTGGAAGCAGCAGATGTGGGCTCACGCAGCTGGGCCCTTGCCACCCATGTGGGAGACCTGGATCGAGTTCCCAACTCCCAACTTCATTTGGTCTAGGCCTGGCTATTGGGGGGATTTGGAAAGTGAGCCAGCAGGTGGAAGATCTCTTTCTGTCTGTCTGTCTGTCTGCCTCTCTCTGCCTTTCAGATAAATAAGTGAATAAATACATTTTTAAGTTAAAAAATAAAAAGGAAATTGCTTCCATAGGCAGACCTGGGTCCGATCTGCGCTGTGTTTGATCTCCTGCTAACCACGCTGTCCCCTGAGGCTGACCCATGGTCCTGAGTCTTTGGAGAGGCCCCTGGAGCAGCCATGAAGCCCCCTATGCTTCCACGCCCGTCCCCCGGAGGGAGGGTCCTGGGCCTGCCATTCCCAAAATTCCTGACGCTGTGGAGAGGCTGTCTCCACTTATATCTCGGGCGAGGGAACGTGGCTTTCAGCTCCGAGGCCCAGGCTGGACTTACTGTGATTTACACACCATAAAGTTTTGTGAGTTGTGTTCACCTCCGCAGTCTGGTATTAAACAGGCTCTTGGGGGAGCCATGGTGACTGGTGGCTTTTCTGGGCAGCCCAGGGCAGAGTTAGAAGGAAGACAAAAGTCGAAGAGGCAGAGCAGAGCGCATGCCAGCCTTTGGATCCCCGCTTTTCCTCGTCCCCAGCCTTGACAGCCAAAGTGACAACGTGGTGACTACAGGCCGAACTCCAGCTCACCTGCGGTTCCCTCGGGTGACACAGCCTGGACCTGCCCCTACAGAGAAGAAAACCTGTCGTCTGCAAGGTAGAACAAAGGGTCCCAGAAGTAATGATGCAGGCACAGACCAAAGTCAGGTGCTCTGGGAGAGAAGGCACATGCCGTCTTCACAGCTGCTCCTGGGCCAGCTCCTGGCACAGAGCAGGAATCTCTGAACCCAGCCCAAGCTGCTGCCTGGAGACCCAGGACAGAAATCCCACCACGTGTGCATCCATAGTCCTCTCCCAGTCTAAAGGTTTTCTGCTCAAGTCCGTTGCTTCCCTTAGCCCATCCTCCATCAGCACAGCGAGGGTGAGCACTGCTCAGAGCCCAAGTCCTACCAAGTCAGACAACCTCCCCAAAACCTGGGAGGAGGGCAGCTCTCTCCACGCCCTCTGCCTTCTTCCCCTCTCCGCATGCATGCTTGCTCCTCGCCCTTCCTCCTGGACCACCGAGACAGCTCCAGATGGTCTTCCTTCGACATCAAGAGCACTTTGGTTGTCGTTGGCACCTGGTGGCAAGGCTGTGGACCCAATCCCAGCCACTCCACTCGGCCTGATGTTTAAGCGGACGACCCAGTCTCAAGGGTGGCTGGGATTAATATTAAAAATGTTTTCTCTCTTTTTTAAAGATATATTTATTTATTTAGAGACCTTCTACCTGCTGGTTCACCCTCCAAATGTCTACAATAGCTACAGCTGGGTCAGGCTGAAGCCAGGAGCCAGCAACTCCATCCAGGTCTCCCACAAGGGTGGTAGTGACCAAAGTACTTGGGCCATCCTCCACTGCCTTCCCAGGTGCATTAGCAGGGAACTGGATGGGAACCAGGCCAGCTGGGACATGGGATGCTGGTGTCTCAGGAAGCGGCTTAACTTACGACATCACAATGCTGACTCCAAGATACGTTTTCTTAACACAGTCCAAAAAGACAGGTCAGATCCCATTCAACAGAAACGAACTACCCAGCCTTGGTGATTCTGAGATTCTTCTAGATTCTTCTAGAACTAATATGTTAATTACTGCAAGACAAATTACTCCAAAACATAGTTTCTGTAGTTCAGGCCAGGCAGTTGTGGCTGGGGGTGGGGTCTCTCTCATGAGGTTGCCGTGAGAGCTACAGTCACGGACTGGCCTGGGGCTGGGGGACCCTTTGCTCTGAGAGCCACGATTCCCCCGGCTGAGGGCAGGAGGCCTCAGTTCCTCTCCATACAGGGCCGCTCGGGCGAACTCCCAGCAGGCAAGCGGCTTTCTCCAAGGCCAGTGAGGCACGTGATCATCCTGGAACCTACCCGGCCGTTCACGCTCCGGCCCCACAGTCACGCAGGCTCTGAAGCCAAAGACCCCTGGGGCTCTGGGTGTCATCTGAGACCACAGCCAGCTCACAGTCTACCTGTATTCTTTAAAAAAAAAAAAAAAAAAGATTTATTTTTGAAAGAGTTACAGAGAGAGGTAGAGACAGAGAGAGAGGTCTTCCTTCCGCTGGTTCACTCCCCAGGTGGCTGCAACAGCCGGAGCTGCGCTGATCTGAAGCCAGGAGACAGGAGATTCTTCCAGGTCTCCCACGTGGGTGCAGGGGCCCAAGGACTTGGGCCATCTTCTACTGCTTTTCCAGGCCATAGCAGAGAGCTGGATCGGAAGAGGAGCAGCCGGGACTAGAACTGTAGCCCATATGGGATGCCGGCGCTTCAGGCAAGGCCTTTAACCCGCTGTGCCACAGCGCCGGCCCCTACCCATATTCTTTTCCCTGTGGACCCCTTATGTGACCTCCATCCCTCCCAGATGACTGTGTGGTCCATTAGCGCTTTTACTATCCTGGCTGAACGTTCCTCTCCTTCCTGTGACACTTAAATAAATTATACACTTGGTCATCATAAAGTGGCAATTTCCCACCCACTTCACACAGCGGTTGTGTAATCAATGAGCCCAGGGTGCCTACTGCAGCACCTGGCCCACCGTAGCTGTACAATAAATGCAAATGGCTCTTTTTATTATTGCTATTACTATTATTCCTATGACCATGATGCTAACTCCCCACTATCAAGACAATCGCACCATTATGAGCTGCCCTGCTGAGAGTCTAGCCGGAAACCTCACTCCTGCAAGAGATTCGGGGGTGGATGGTGGGGACCACAAATCTGCATCCCTCCTTCCCATCCTAATGCCTTTCAATGCACAGAGCTGTGTTCAAAAGAAAGAACCATGAGCCCTCAAAGCCATGGCTTCACTATTTTTAAAAGATTTACAGGAGCCGGTGCTGTGGCGCAGCATGTTAAAGCCCTGGCCTGAAGCACCAGCATCCCATATGGGCGCCAGTTCAAGTCCGGCTGCTCCTCTTCCAATCCAGCTCTCTGCTATGGCCTGGGAAAACAGAAGAAGATGGCCCAAGTCCTTGGGCCCCTGCACCCACGAGGGAGACCCAGAAGAAATTCCTGGCTCCTGGCTTCAGATTGGTGCAGCTCCGGCTGTTGCAGCAAACTGGAGAGTGAACCAGCAGATGGAAGACCTCTCTGTCTCTCTGTCTCTCTGTCTCTCTGTCTCTCTCTCTCTCTCTCTCTCTGCCTCTGCCTCTCTGTAACTCTGCCTTTCAAATAAATCTTTAAAAGAGAGAGAGAAATAGCAATGACATCAGTGAAATTCCCAGACTTTACCTAAAAATACATTTTTCTTGTGCTTTAGAAACATACTAGCCTGCACCAGATTATAAGTGAAAAAAAAAAAAAAACAAGCTAATGCTTCATCAAAAATAATTCTGAGGGGAGCCGGCCTTGCGGCAGCACACATTAAACTTTGCCATGCGGCACCGGCATGTCGTATGGGCATCGCTTTGTGTCCTGGCTGCTCCACTTCCGACCCGGCTCCTTGTTAATGGCCTGGGAAAGCAATGGAGGATGGCCCAAGTCCTTGGGCCCCTGCCACCCACAGGGGAGACCTGGATGAAGCTGCTGGCTCTGGCTTCAGCCCGGCCCAGCCCTCGCCATTGCAACTACCTAGGGAGTAAAACAGCAGATGGCAGATCTCGATATCTCTCCCCCCCCACCCAGCTCTTTCAAATAAATAAATTAATATTTAAAAATAATTTGGGGGGTGGGTATTGTGGCACAACAGATTAAGGTACAACTTGGAATACCCACATCACATAACAAGGTGCTTGGTTCAAGTGCAGCCTTCTCTGCTTCCAATCAGCTTCCTGCTAATGTGCACCCTGGGAGACAGCAGGTGATGGTTCAGTGCTTGGCTGTGTGACCTCTTCCAAAGCTACTCGTCTCTGATCTCTTTCCTTATCCATAAATTGGGGATCGTAATACCTGCCTCACAGAGTTATCTGAAGACATATAAGACAGCGCCCATCAAGCACAGAGGGCAATGCCAGTGCTAAGAAAATGCTCAGTGTATAGTGCCACTGCTACCTATTATCGCTGGTCATCTCTTCCCCGGTCTACCCGAGGCACAGGGCTGCTTCATTCACCAGCGTCGGTTCTCGAGCTATTTCCCCCGACAGGACAGAGGTTTGCCGGCATCCACCAGTCGGAGCATAGAGGTCCCAATGGACAAGCTGCTTTTGCCATATTGTAAATAAAAAGAATGGGCTACTTGCTCAAAAGTGGGACAGCACAATAGTCACGGTGGAAAAAAAGAGGCACTTGTGCCAGTGCGCTGACACGGGCTGCCTGGGAAGAAGCGGTGTGTTTAGGTCACCATTGCACGAGTTCAGAGTTCAAATGGCTCCGCACTCACTGTATGGTGGGGGCTGCCCCTTGGCTGTGTCCTCTGGCTGCGTCCTCTCAGGGCATGGATGAGTCAGCAGAAGTGCCTGTGGGAGAAGAAGCCATTCCATCTCAAACCAGGAGTGCTGGGACGGGCGCTGGGGTGTAGCGGGTAAAGCTGCCACCTGCAGTGCCAGCATCCCCTATGGGTGCTGGTTCGAGTCCCGGCTACTCCAATTCTGATCCAGCTCTCTACTGTGGCCTGGGAAAGCAGTAGAAGAAGGCCCAAGCCCTTAGGCCCCTGCACCCACATGGGAGACCAGGAGGAAATTCCTGGCTCCTGTCTTCAGATTGGCCTAGCTCCAGCTGTTGCGGTCAACAAGAGAATGAACCAGCAAATGGAAGACCCCTCTCTCTCTCTCTCTCTCTCTCTAACTCTGACTTTCAAATAAATAAATGAATCTTAAAAAAAAAAAAAAGGAGTGCAGAGAGGTTGCACAGGGTCATACTCAGGGGTTTATAATGACCCTCTCAAGAGAACTGCCCAGGGCCAGCGCCGCAGCTCACTAGGCTAATCCTCCGCCTTGCGGCGCCGGCACACCGGGTTCTAGTCCCGGTCGGGGTGCCGGATTCTGTCTCAGTTGCTCCTCTTCCAATCCAGCTCTCTGCTGTGGCCCGGGAAGGCAGTGAAGGATGGCCCAAGTCCTTGGGCCCTGCGCCCGCATGGGAGACCAGGAGAAGCACCTGGCTCCTGGCTTCGGAGAGGCCATTGGGGGGTGAACCAACGGAAAAGGAAAACCTTTCTCTCTGTCTCTCTCTCTCTCACTGTCCACTCGTCCACTCTGCCTGTCCAAAAAAAAAAAAAGAGAGAGAGAGAGAGAGAGAGAGAGAGAGAACTGCCTGGAAGTCCCCCAGGAACTCCCATCTGAGGGCAGTGCCCCCATGGCCTGCATGCTGGGCCCCGCCTCTCAAAGGTTCCATCATCCCCTAATATCGCCACCTTGGGAACCAGGCCTCCAGTTACAGCTGGGGGACCACAAACCACATCCAAGCCGTAGCGGAAGCACATGAGTGATTTTGGAAGCTGGAGGATCTGGATTCAAGTCTGAAACCAGTCCCTTGGGCAGTTACTTCAATTTTCCATCATTTCATTTCTTGATCTGTAGAAGGGTAAAAACAATGGCACCTGTTTCATAGAATGGTGGTAGGGATTCAGCTGGAGAATTTATGTAAGGAGGTCAAAAATAATGGGGTATTGGTCAATTCATTTTTTAAAAAGATGTACTTATTTATTTGCAAGAATGACAGAGAGAGAGAGCTTCCATCTGCTGGTGCACTCCCCAAATGCCTACAACAGTCAAGACTAGGCTAAGCCAAAGCCAGGAGCCAGGGACTTCCATGTGGGTAGCAAGAACCCAAGTACTTAGGCCATCATCCGCTGTCTCCCAGGTACATTAGCACAAAGCTGCATTGGAAGCAGAGCAGCCAGGACTTGAACTGTGGGACTCTGACATGGTATATGGGTGTCTCAGGAAATGACTTAATCCACTGCCCGACAACACCTGGTCCTATTGGTTAATCTTTTTTTTTTTTCTTTGAAAGGCAGTATTACATAGAGAAAGAATGAGAGAGAGAGGTCTTCCATCGCTGGTTCACTCCCCAAATGGCCGTAATGGCCAGAGCTGGGCTGATCCAAAGCCAGGAGCCAGGAGCTTCCTCCAGGTCTCGCACATGGGTGCAGGGGCCCAAGCACTTGAGCCATCCTCCACTGCTTTACCAGGCACATTAGCAGGATTGGAAGTGGAGCAGCCGGGACTCCAACCCGTGTCATTATGGGATGCTGGAGGCTTTACCCACTATATCACAGCTCCAGC
Source organism: Sylvilagus floridanus (assembly GCA_949820135.1). NCBI lineage: Eukaryota > Metazoa > Chordata > Mammalia > Lagomorpha > Leporidae > Sylvilagus > Sylvilagus floridanus. The sequence continues at coordinate 58,384,449 of OX463241.1, read as the reverse complement.
CCCTGGTTAATTCTTTACACTTATATGCTTAGATTGCGCTTTTAGGAATAAATAAAAAGATGGATCCTCTATCTGTGAATTTCCACAGCACCCCAGTACTGCGCAGAGGGCTCCCTTAGACCCTTATCAAGGTCCTCCTGGTACGAGCTTGCAGAGGGAAGAACAGGCCATCCTAAGATGGACATATTCCCCACCAGCCCTTTGAAAAACTGAGTCTTGCCCAGATACAGCCTCTCGTGCACCAGAAGCCTCCCTGGGGCCTGGAGGATCCAGGCTCTTGTCTGCTGACCATCCAGCACCACATCACGGAAAGACACGGGACTGCGCACAAAGAGAGTGAAGGTGGCCAAGGACTCGGATCACTCAGCGAGGCTTTGACAAGGGGGATTAGGTGGAGTTAGCACAGTTTACACTGGTGAAAAGATTTCTAAACGATGACACCTCAAAAGAGAGAACACTGAAATGGCAGTGCTAAAGCTGAGGCTTAGGCAAGCAGGCGAGCCCATCCAGGACTGTTACAGAAATGAGCCTCTCTGTGATGCACGGTGCCAGTCAGATGTCACCTGAAAGACGTGTGCGCAGCGTGCTGACACCTGCATTGCTCTCCAGGCTACGACTCTGCGCTTAGCTGCATTAGCCCTCAGTATCCCCGGGGCGCTGGGTCCAGGACTCACTGACGATGCCCAAATTCACACAAGCTCAAGTCCCTGTTGTAAAATGGCACAGTTTGGGGCCGGCGCTGTGGCATAGTAAGCTAAGCCTCTGCCTGGAGCGCTGGCATCCTATATGCGTGCCAATTCGAGTCCTGGCTGCTCCAGCTCTCTGCTATGGCCTGGGAAAGAAATAGAAGATGGCCCAAGTGCTTGGGCCCTTGCACCCATGTGGGATACCTGGAAGAAGTTCTCTGATCCTAGCTTCAGACTGGCCTAGCTCCAGCCATTGCAGCCGTTGCAGCCATTTGGGGAGTGAGCCAGCAGATGGAGGACCTCCTTCTCTCTCTGCCTCTCTCTCTCCTCTCCTGTGTACCTCTTTCAAATAAATAAATAAATATTAAAAAAAAAAACCTTCTGTATGCACAGCCACTCTCTCTTTACCTCTGCACACACATACTTCCCACACAAACTTCACACGCCACACACGCCTTCATGCACAGCCCTCACTCACACGCAGTTATTCTTCTCTCTGTCCTGCTTTGTTTTACTCTGTAACATTCAGTGCCATTTGACATTGACAGGCTAATATGGTTTTCAATGACTTGTCCTTTAGCAGTCACAAGATCAGGGACTTTATTCATTTTGTTCATTATTTTGCCTCCAGTAATAGCCATGTAGGAGGCATTCGATGTTTGCAAGATAGACAGATGGATGGATGGATGGATGGATGGATGGATGAATGGGTGGGTGGGTATGTGGATGGAACGATAGATGGATAGACAGACAGATGGATGGATAAATGGATGGATGGGTAGATGGTGAATGGTGGGTGATTGGAACCCAAAAGCAAAGCAGTGAGATCATTTTGCTGACGTAGTTCACCTAACCACCATCTTCGTTCTAAACTGAAGATGTCCTGAAGGCAGGGTTTACGGCTCCTTTGTACTTTCAACCAGTATTTCAAGAAGCCCAGCACCGAGGTTTTTCAAAAATACCTGCTGCACTGAAATAAAGTCCCTGCCAAATCTTCCACATTCCCCACTTGTGAGTGTCTTTTCAAAGCCCCAACTTCAAACCCTAATATCAACAAAGGCTGCTGCTCCCAGCCCACAGTGTCTCTGTGTTGCAAAAGCAAACCAGAGGAAGACAAAGAACTGAAGAAACTGTCCAAAGCGCGTTCTACCCCAAAGTCCTTGAAGGGGAGCTCCATCCCAGATCATCTTCAAAAGGCCAAGCTATCAGCCCTGGGCAGCCAAGCTCCAGAACGCGCACGTTACACACGGCCTGCACAAATGCCTGCTGCTGGCTTTGAATCAGCTGAAGAGGTGTGGGTGACTCATGGGTAATCGGCAGTGGCCAAGGAAGAGAAACTTTGAGCTGTGTGTGCAATGCACAGCTGCTCCCTCAGGCCCGTGCTTAGCAACAGGGCAGCAGCAAGCAGAGCCACGCAGCTGGAAGCCAGGTCACTTATTTCCATCCACGTGTACCTATTTTTTATCTCATCACCATACACCCATCAAGGAGCCTGGAGGAGCCTGGCCCAGCCCTCTCACCGAACAGAAAGGACCCCCTCGGCTCAGAAGAGCAGCCTATTACAATCCTAACACAGCCTGACTCCGGCCCAGGGCTCCTATGTAAACTGATGCACAGCCATCCCTTGAGATCCACATCCCTACAGATTCCCAAATTCTCAGGTGCTCAACTCCCTCATATAAAATGGCCCAACATTTGCCTAGAATCTATGCACAGCTGGTGTTGCTCCCTTGTGTGCCAGGGACCCCAGAGCAGAAAGCTATGTTGTTAAATGCAGAAAATAAAAATGCATCAAGTGCAAAACGACACTGATTAAAATATAGTTGTAAAACTATGTTGATAATAAATTCACCTGACATCATCGTATTCTGAAAGGTGCCTGCCCGGTGTTAGGGAAGGAAGCATGGGACCATGGTTAGTTTCAGGCACCAAAAGGCACAGGCCACTTTGTAAGCCGCTCAGATACGTGTTTGTGCTTTGACGCATATCTATAGTCCGAGTTTAGAATTGAAAATAGAGGCCGGCATTGTGGGGCAGCTTGTGAAGCTGCCATCTGGACACCGCATTCCACCACAGAGCGCTATTCGAGTCCCCACTCTTCTGCTTCGATCCAGCTTCCTACTAACACACCCGGGAAGCTAGTGACGGATCCATACTTGGGTCCCTGCCACCCACGTGGGAGGCCTGGATGGAATTCTTCGCTCCTGGCTTCAGCCTGGCCCAGCCCCGGCTGTTGCACTCTGCTGGGGAGTGGCCTAGTAGATGAAAGATCTCATTCTCTATTTCTCTCTCTCTCTGACATTCTGACTTTGCTTTTCAAATAAAGAAATAAATTTTTTTTACAATTTTTTATTTATGTAAGGTGAATAAATGTCATGTATTTCATATAAACCCAGATTTAGGAGCACAGTGGTACTTCCCACCCTACCCTCCCTCCAGCCCTACCTCCTCCTTCCTTCCTTATTTCTTCTTTTAATTTTTACAATGACATATTTTCAGTTTATTTTACAATCACCAGCTTAACCCTCCGCTAAATAAAGAACTCAGTAAGGATCCAGCACTGTGGCTTAGCAAGTAAAGCCACCAATTGCAGCGCCAGCATCCTATATGGGTACCAGTTCTAGTCCCGGCTGCTCCACTTCCGATCCAGCTCTCTACTATGGCCTGGGAAAGCAGCAGAAGCTGGCCCAAGTCCTTGGGCCCCTGCATGGGAGACCCGGAAGAAGCTCCTGGCTCCTGGCTTCAGATCAGTGCAGCTCTGGCCACTGCGGCCATCTAGAGAGTGAACCATTGGATGGAAGACCTCTCTCTCTCTCTACCTCTACCTCTCCGTAACTCTGCCTTTCAAATAAAATATATAAATCTTTAAAAAAAAAAAAAAAAAAAAAAAAGAACTGGCCGGGGCTGAGGCTCACTAGGCTAATCCTCTGCCTTGCGGCGCCAGCACCCAGGGTTCTAGTCCCAGTTGGGGCGCTGGATTCTGTCCCAGTTGCTCCTCTTCCAGACCAGCTCTCTGCTATGGCCCGGGAGTGCAGTGGAGGATGGCCCAAGTGCTTGGGCCCTGCACCCGCATGGGAGACCAGGAGGAAGCACCTGGTTCCTGGCTTCGGATCGGCACAGCGCGCTGGCCACAGTGCACCAGCTGTGGCGGCCATTGGGGGGTGAACCAATGGAAAAGGAAAACCTTTCTCTCTGTCTCTCTCTCTCTCTCACTGTCCAACTCTACCTGTCCAAAAAAAAAAAAAAAGTCATAAGTAGAAAAACCACTGTTACTCAAGAATATAGACAAGGGATGTAATCTTTAAAAATTTTTTCAGATAAAAAAGTTTATTTTTTTAAATTTGCAATAAACTTATATGTGTGTTCTTTCTTCTACATAAAATAAGATTTATTTGCTTGCTTTAGTCATTCCACAATGTATGTATGTATATATATATATATATATATATATATATATGAGGAGTCTTTAAAGGTACATAGAAAATGTATTTTGTGAAAAATTATGCGTGATTTCAATATTTTACACAAAAACAGACTTTTTTATTTTTTAAAGATTTATTTTACTTCACAGAGTTACAGAGAGAGGTAGACACACACACACACACACACACACACACACACAGGAAGGGAGAGAGAGAGAGAGAGAGATCTTTCATCTGTTGGTTCACTCCCCAAATGGCTACAATGGCCAGAGTTGAGCCTATCTGAAGCCAGGAGCCAGAAGCTTCTTCTGGGTCTCCCACGTGGGTGCAGGGGCCCAGGGACTTGGATCATTTTATACTGCTTTCCCAGGCCATAGCAGAGAGCTGGATCGGAAGTGGAACAGTCAGGGCTCGAACTGGCACCCATATGGGATGCTGGCACTTCAGGCCAAGGCGTTAACCCACTGCGCCACAGCGCTGCCCCCCAAAAAAGGCTTATTTTTAACTGCATCTTCCCATAAACCATTTGGAGTATTTTGTGTTTCAAAACACCATGTTCTATATCATAATCAGAAATTTTTGTCAACTAAAATATAGTAATAAGGAAAAAATCAAGTAACAAACTCTAATAACTAACCTAACAAAGTAGTGATGACCATCAATTATGTTACAAAATATCTGCAAATATAATGTGATAGGAAAATATCTGTGACTGTGACACGAGGTCATCTTATACTGCTTTCCCAGGCCACAGCAGAGAGCTGGATGGGAAGAGGAGCAGCCAGGACATGAACCAGCGCCCATATGGGTTGTCAGCACCACAGGCGGAGGTTTAACCTACTAAGCACAGTGCTGACCCTAAATAACTTTTTTTAAATAGAATAGAATAAAATTGTTTTAAATAGAAAGGGAGAGTTCTATGCCCAGTATTATAAAGGACAGCTGTTTCAACTGGAGGAACATTCCAGAATAACAGGCAAGTCTGGACAACGAGGAGAAAAGGAGAATATGCAGCCATTTGCCAACCAGATGCCTTAGTTTCCAGGTTCAAAGCCACTGTGCCTCTTCCACAACAGCTGAATTTGTGCTACTACAGAAAGCAAACCTGAGTCAGCCGCTAAATGCGAAGCCCTTGTACTTTCAATGTGGCAGCCGGCAAACTGGAGGGGGCGTGTGCTGCCACTCCAATACCCCTCCCCCTCAGGGCATGAGGACTGTTGGGGCAGCCCGCCCAACCCCCACCACGACCCAGACCAGCTACCAGACTGGCACAAGGTCTGCCCCTGCAGAGTGGGCTCACCCACAGGGCGTTAGCCGGAACAACAGGAAAAGGGCTGTTTCTTTCCCTGGGGTTGCTGAGACGGTAGGATGGAAACCCGGACCCATGGCTAGCTGTTTTCAACACCCCGTGGGGAGCACCTGCCCGGTAAAGAGAAGAAAACAAAGAAAATCAAGGCTGAGAAGTGAAGCAATGGTATCTTCATATCAGAGCTTGGATGGAGCCAGGCCTAAAGACAGATTTGTGCATTAAACTCTTCATTGCTATCTAACACGCTTTATTTTCTGATTTACCTAGTATAAACTGGATTTCTGCAGCTCACAAATAAAATCATCCCAAATAATAAAATCCACTTCTCGTTTTCCTGCCTTGCGCCTCCCTGGCTCACCTCCATGCCCCATCACTGGTAGGACTGAGTCTGCAGCCATGTCTGAGCTGCCATTTTTATCTCTTAGAACATCAATGTCTTTGCCTTTTCCTTTCTTAGACATTTTCAGTTCTGTACTTGTTTTATTTGGAAGGCAGAGAGAGTCTCCATTTGCTAGTTCACTCCCCAGAAGTCAGGAGTGGGGAGCTCAGTCGGGGTCTCCCACATGGGGGGCAGAGACCTGAGTACTTGAGCCATTGTAGCTGCCTCCCAGGGTACACAGGACCAGGAAGCTGGAATGGAATGTGAAGACGGGACTTGATGGGATAAACACTCCGATACGGGATGTGGGTTTCCCAGCTGCACCAAACTCCTGTCCCAGAGCAGTGTCTTCAACCTCTCCCCACCAGATCTCTGTTGCCACCAAGCAGCAGGGCCATTCGCTCATTCAGGGCCCTGGAGGCGGTCCTGCAGCTGTGTCTTGGTTCGGGAGCTCAGCACTGGCTCCCCATCGAGCTCAGTTGGCAGGAGGATGAGGCCTTGAGCCCAAAGCTACCCCCATGTCTGCAGGCCCTGGGACTACCTCCCTTCTCTCAGTACAGTGTCCAAGCACAGAACGTGGGCCGCCCTCCAAGCCAATCCCTTTCCCCCACCTCTAGTCCAAGGCGTATCATCCACATACCAGCATCTTTCAGCTCAGTTATGGCCTGACTCGTATCTAATTTTTTTTTTTACACTGTTCCCTATCTGGCAAGGAAATCGCATGGAAAGCGAGACCTGGGGTAGCCTATTAAACTGAAAATAAATTCCTTATGGAGATCATTTAAACCTAAGCCATTACAAATCCCAGCCATAAGAAGAAGGAGGGCTAAGACTTTCTAATGCCCTAACAGTTAAAATGGTCATTAAAATCCAGCCTGACTCTCTAAGCCACGTTTTTAAAGTCCTGTTGAGAAAACTCACTTGGGCAAAGTGGGTTTACTCACAGCTGTGGGCGCAGGCAGAGGGACGAGAGTGTGCGATTCTCTGCTTCCAGGCTTCAGGGAGGCCGGCTGCGCATTCCCAAGTGGGCCCACTCCTGGCTCAGGATGCAGATCGTCTCTCCTCCCTCCCCTCCCTCTGGTGTAGGCCCAGAGGCCGGGACAGAAAACAGCCACGTGGTGGCGAGCAGTGGGGACTCTCTGGGCCCTGAGTTCTGTGCAATGAGGTAGGCAGCCCCTTGGGGCACGTGCACTGGCTCAGGCTCAGATGGGCACTGTGCACAGGGCTCCCACCTGCTGACAGGTGCCCATGTGCCAGGCCCCATCCTTGGGCTTGGGGTGTGTGTGTGTGTGTGTGTGTGTGTGTGTGTGTGCACTGTAGCACAGTGGAATAAGCTGCCAAGTGCAATGCCAACAACCCACACAGAAGTGCCGGTCTCGGTCCTGCTCCTCTGTTGCTGCTCCAGCTTCCTGGAAATGCACTGGGAAGTCAGCAGAAGCCCTTGGGCTCCTGCCACCCATGTCCGAGACCTGGCTGGCGTTCTGGGCTCCTGGTTTTAGCCTGGCCTAGCCCTGGCCACTGGGGCCATGTGGGGAGTGCACCAGTGGGTGTGAGATCGCTCTCTGTCTCTCTCTCTCTCTAATTCTATCATTCAAACAAGTAAATCTTTTTTCAAAAGTGGCCCCTTTGGTTCTGGCTTGGTCTCTCAAGCAGTTGCCATGAAGATACTGATCAAGTCCAAGGTCAACTAAAAACTCTGAAGCCACACAAACAGGCTGTAGAGCAAGAAGCAAGTCCGCCGCCCTACCCACAGGCGAACTCTGCTGCTAACTCCTCCCGGGTGCTCCCAGGGGACGTCTAGGCTGGAGGCGGCAGCAGCACCTGGGAACTTGCTAGAAACACACATTCTCAGGGCCCCACCCCATTCTATTTTTTTTTTTTTTTTTTTAAGATTTTACCTGAATGGCAGAGATCCAGAGAGAGAAGGAGAGAGAGAGATCTTCCATCTTCTGGTTCACTCCCCAAATAGCATCAACAGCTGGTTCTGGTCAAGACTGAAGCCAGGAGTTTTTCTGGGTCTCCCATGTGGATGCAGGGGCCCAAGGACATGGGCCATCTTCCACTACTTTCCCAGGCCATAGTAGAGAGCTGGATCAGAAATGGAGCAGCTAGGACTTGAACTGGTGCCCATATGGGATGCCAGTGCTGCAGGCGGAAGCTTAACCTATTGTATATTCTCTTTTTTAAGGACCTATTTATTTATTTAAGAGGTAGAGTTACAGACAGAGAGACAGAGAGAGAGGTCTTCTATCCACTGGTTTACTCTCCAAATGGTTGCAATGGCTGGAGCTGGGCTGATCCGAAGCCAGGAGCCAAGAGCTTCCTCTGGGTCTCCCACACAGGTGCAGGGGCCCAAGGACTTGGGCCATCTTCTACTGCTTTCCCAGGCCAAAGCAGAGAGCTTAATTGGAAGTGGAGCAGCCAGGACACAAACTGGCACCCATACCTGATGCCAGTGTCACAGGTAGACACCTAATATACTATGCCACAGCACCGGCCCCGACTGTGCTTTCTTAAATGACTGGTGATACCCTTGTAACTTCTGGGGAATTACCTGAATTTGTAAGAGCATGTCCAAGGTCACACAGTTAATTAACAGCAGAATTTGAACTCAGGCAAACCAGGAGGAAACATTCCAGAGTGTTAATCAGAGTTCCTGGATGATGGGTGTGAAGATCAGTTAATCAAAGTCAACCATTCTTTTTAAAAATGTTCTGGATTTTCCAGTCTTCTAAATAACTAATAAATCTCTGACATTTAATGCTAGGCTCTGTGGTGTCCTGTGTCACACAGCCAAATGCACAGGTTTGCCCCCTAAGTTCCTGGTGCAGCGCTCATGGTTGCTGGGTCTCTCCCACCAACCACACCCACACCACACCCATACAGCTGTCCAGGAGCCCAAAGATGCACTCACACCCTCGAGGTGTGGGCACTGTGGGGCCATGCAGCCACTCTCTCCAGAGCGGCTCTTCTTCCCGGGTTACCCAATGGGAGTTTCAAAAAGGGGCTCCTTGAAAGAGCCCTTGTGGGAGTTGAGTTTTCTAACCCTGGAGAAATGCCTTGGGACCCCAGATTTTATTCTGCAGATTTCTAGTCCTGGAAGTCTAGGCATGGTCCCCTCTACACGGCATCATTGCCTTGGAAGCGAGAAAACATGAGAACAGCCTACATGCCCACCAGGACATCATGGCCACACCCACCTACCCCCACCCCCACCCCCACCCCCACCCCGAGGCCTGATGTAGAAACTTCCTCAAGGTGTCCTGGGTTGAAAAGCAACAGAGAACCAAACAGTGGGTCCATCTATACTCTACTTGGGTTGTCTAAAAAGATTATGCCACACTTTTATGGGGCACCAGTGTTGCATCCCATATAGGCGCCAGGTTGAGTCCTGGCTGCTCCACTACTGATCCACCTTCCTGCTAATCAGCCTGGAGAGCAGCAGAAGATGGTTCAAATGCTTGGGCCTCTGCACCTATGTGGGAGACCCAGAAGAAGCTCCTGGCTCCTGGCTTTAGATCAGCCCGATTCTGGTTGTTGCAGCCATTTGGGGAGTGAACCAGCGGATGAAAGACCTCTCTCTCTCTCTCTCTCTCTCTCTCTCTCTCTGCCTCTGCCTCTCCAAATCTGCCTTTCAAATAAATAAATAAATCTTTTTTAAAAAAACTTTTATGGAACTACTGTAGTGCTTTGATCTTTTTCATAACCATATATGCATATGACTTTAAAAATTACATGAAAATCTAACTTCAATGAATAAACACGAGAGGTCTCCAACACATTCATGGAAAATGCATATTATAAACAAAGTAGGCATGATTTCAAAATGTTTGTACCTGAATAGCTTTTTTTTCTGACAGGCAGAGTGGATAGTGAAAGAGAGAGACAGAGAGAAAGGTCTTCCTTTGCCGTTGGTTCACCCTCCAATGGCCGTTGCAGCCGGTGTGCTGCAGCTGATCCGATGGCAGGAGCCAGGTGCTTCTCCTGGTCTCCCATGCAGGTGCAGGGCCCAGGCACATGGGCCATCCTCCACTGCACTCCCGGGCCACAGCAGAGGGCTGGCCTGGAAGAGGGGCAACCGGGACAGAATCCGGCGCCCCGACCAGGACTAGAACCCGGTGTGCCGGCGCCACAAGGTGGAGGATTAGCCTAGTGAGCCACAGCGCCGGCCTGAATAGCTTATTTTTAAATCAACTTTTCCACTAGTTTCTTTATAAAGACTTATTTATTATTAATTTCTTTGAGCCGGTGCCGTGGCTCAACAGGCTAATCCTCTGCCTTGTGGCGCTGGCACACTGGGTCCTAATCCTGGTCGGGACACCAGATTCTGTCCCAGTTGCCCCTCTTCCAGTCCAGCTCTCTGCTGTGGTCAGGGAGTGCAGTGGAGGATGGCCCAAGTGCTTGGGCCCTGCACCCCATGGGAGACCAGGAGAAGCACCTGGCTCCTGCCATCGTATCAGCGCGGTGTGCCAGTCACAGCGCGCCGGCCGAGGCGGCCATTGGAGGGTGAACCAACGGCAAAAGGAAGACCTTTCTCTCTGTCTCTCTCTCACTGTCCACTCTGCCTGTCAAAAAAATTTTTCTTTGAAAGGCAGAACAATGGGGGGGGGGAGAGAAAGAGAAAGAGAGAGAGAGAGAGAGAGAGAGAGATCTTCCATTTGCTAGTTCACTCCCCCAAAGAGCCTCAAGAGCCAGGTCTGGGCCAGGCCTGTGACAGGAGCCAGGAACTCCATCCGGGTATCCCACATGGAAGACAAGGGTCCCCAAGTACTTGAGCCATCTTCTGCTGCTTTCTCAGGTGCATACACAGGCTGATGAAACGGAAGCGGAGTAGCCAGGACGTGAACTGACTCTCAGATATGATATGCCAGCGTTGTAAGGGTGGCTTAACCCACTGCTCCGTAACGCTGGGTCCCCATGAACTTTTCAAGTACTCTCATATACATGTACATGCTACTATGAATTGTGGGGAAAAAAGGTAAAATTAGACATAAAGCCAAATTTACATTTGAAGAAAGGTCAGCCTTACAAGTTTACTTTTTATTGAGTTTGAATAAAGACTCCCTAGGCCCACACCAGACCTATAAAATCAGAACTTCTAGGGACGGGTCGGGCTCCTACACTATAAAGTTCCTGCGGTGATGCTAATGAGCCTCCTATCTGGCCCCATCCCCCTTGCCCCCCAACACACACACACACACACACACACACACACAGGGCAAAGAGCACTGTCTCTAGTCCTGCCACTTACTGGATGCCTTTAAGAGGTGTCGTGAACATCCAGGACCCTCAAGATGAGACTCAGGGGAAAACAATCTATCTCATTGGTTCCTGTGGCCATCAGGTGACAGAGGTGTGTGAGAGCCCTGGGGGTGGAATGAGGAGGGGGCACACCCAGAGAGATCTCAGGAGTCATCGCAGCCGGTGCTCAGATTGACCTGACCTTCCCCTCTCAGGGACCTGGGTTTGTAGCAGGAGCCTTCCCCTGCTTCAGGCCCAACAGCACCCAGCCCCTGCAGGTGTTGTGGTGCAGCTGTTTAAGGCACCAGCAATCTTGGCGTCCCTGATGGGAGCACCAGGTGCAGTCTCAGCAGCTCCGCTTCCGATCCAGCTCCCTGCTAATGCACCTGGGAAAGCAGCGGAAGGTGGCTCAGTGCTTGTGTCCCTGCACCCATGTGAGACCTGGATGGAGCTCTGGACTCTTGGCTTTGGCTTCGTTCAGCCCTGGTCGTTGCAGTCATTTGGGAAGACAACTAGCATGATGGAAGATCTCTCTCTCTCTCTCTCTTCCTTCCTCCCTCCCTCTCTCCTTTTCTTTCTCCCCCCCCCCAATCTATAACTGCTTTTCAAATAAATAAATAAACCTTTTTAAAAAGAGAATTAAATGGCATAATCCATCGCATTGGCAGCCCATACAGCTACTAAAACAGCAGGTGTAACTGATAAAACGCTCAGTCCTTCTTCCTCCAAGGAAATGGCTGGGTACCAAGTAGGGCCACGTGCGCCACACACTTTCTGTATGAAGGAAACAGGCTCATCCTCTTTCTTTTCCAGCTTTGCCAACAGCGAGGGAGGCAGGAGGGATGATGGGAAAATTGCAGCTTGATCCGGACAGGCAAGTAACTGCTGAGGCCCTGACAAGCTTCCCAACACCAGAATGGAGAACCTGGAGCAGTCAGAGTGAGTCCCGTGCCTCAGTGACCGGAGCCTCAGGAGACTTTGTCCCAAGGTTCAGGCTCCTGGTCACCTGCCCCGAGATACTCTCCCCAAACAGCTGACACAAGAGACACTGGAAACAGATTCGGTTCATCACAGAGCTTCAAGACTAGGGCCACACCTCTGAGCCAGCACCTTGTGGAATCCACAATCAAATTAATATGTATTGGGGGCCAGCACTGTGGCACAGTTGGCTAAGCCTCCATCTGTGGTGCCAGCATCCTATATGGGCGCCGGTTCGAGTCCTGGCTGCTCCTTCTCAGGTCCAGCTCTCTGTGGTGGGCTGGGAAAGCAGTGGAAGATGGCCCAAGTACTCGGGCCCCTGCACCCACGTGGGAGAACCGGAAGAAGCTCCTGGCTCCTGGCTTTGGATCTGCCCAGCTTTGGCTGTTGTGGCCATTTGGGGAGTGAACCAGCGGGTGGAAGACCTCTTTCTTTGTCTTTCCTGTAACTATACCTCTCAAACAAATAAATAAAATATGTAAAAAAAAAAGACCTGTTTAAAAAATTAATCTGTATTGCCGGGGCTAGAGTTGGAGGTCGGGGTTGTGGTTGGGCACCAACCTGCTAGGCTGATTAGATACTGCATATCCAGTAGGAGTCCTGGTCACTCCCTTCCTGTCCAGTTCCCTGCTAATGCACCTGGGAAAGCAGCCCCCGTGTGCTTGGGCGCCAGCCACCCACGAGGGAGACCTGGATGGAGTTCCTGGCTCCTAGCTTCTTTGCAGCCATTTGGGGGAGTGAACCAAAGGATGGAAGACCTCTCTGTCTCTCTCTGTCACTCTGCTTTCCAAATAAATATTTTTTAAATTAATGTATTTTTTCCCTGAATCCTGCCTTTACCCTTTGAGTCTCATGCAGTGTGAGTGTGTGTGTGTTAAAATAGCAAATACTTTAAGTACTGTGTAATACGGTCTTGCTTGGTTCTGGTATGTCTTCCTCCCGTCGTAATCACTGCGTGAGACTCACAGAGTGGGTGTGGCCGGGCCCCAGCGGGACAGCTCCACCCAGGGCAGCGCGCCATCCGTCCTGGGCAGGGACCCCGCTTGCCCGGCTCGTGGCCAAGCACCTGATCGCGCCACTCTAGCGCCGGGGCGAGCCCAACAAAAGGCGCCATGAAAGGGGGCCCGCAGCCCCGGTGAGTTGGGAATCCCACCCCCCACTCCCCACCCACCCCCGGCCGGGCCGCCCTTGTCCCCGGCGTGAACTCTCGGTCTCCGCGCGCAGCGAATGGTGGGGCGCGCGGCCGCGGCCCCTGTCCCGGCCGCCTTTAAAGAGAAGGGCGCGACTGTGCGGATTTCACAGTCTGCGCGCCGCTGAAAGGCACAGAATGCAGTGTCGCTCACGGCTCTTTTCACGGGGGCCGAGGCTGCGATTCGCCTCCATTCAGAGCGCACGCAGCCTTTGTGCGCCTCCGGCCGGGCGGCGGCGGGCCCCGGGCGCGGCCGCCTCTCCACGCTGCAAACGCGCAGTAATTAACGCGGGCGCCGCGCCGCCTCCGCGCGCCTGGGAACGCGGCCGCCCCGGGGCCCGCCGCGTGCACCTGAGAGCGGCGCGGCGCGGCTGTGCCCGTGCCCTTGGCGCCCGGGGGGCCATCCATTGTGGCTGGGGTGGGGGTGGGGGGCGGCCTGCGCGGGCGGGGTGCGCGCGGGCCGCGCATGTGTTGCTAATGAAAGCGCAGCCGGCTCCTGCCCGCCGCGGGGGAGGGAGCCCAGGGCCGGCCGCGGCGACCCGGAGAGGGTCGCTCTGTCTGGGACTCGGGACGCGGCAGGAGGGATGGAGTCAAAATACTAAAGCTCCGCTCCCATCACTTCTAGGGAATTGTCACCTTCAGATGAAAATCTAACTTTTTTTTTTTTTTTTTTTTTGGTCTAAAAGATGAAATCTGGCCCCAGGGGCTGGAGCCTGCTGGTATTTGGTATTTTCGTTGTGCTTTTTTTTTTTTTTTTTTTGGTCACTCTGGGATGGCTCCTGCTGGTGAGCCTCTTGTATCATTTACACAGTAACGCGGCGCAATAAAAGCCCCTTCAAATGTGTTCCTTGGAGAGCAAGAATTTGTTCCTGTGGACTCAGACCTGTGTTCTTAATAAAGCTTGATTGAAGAGAGAAGTGGTATTGGGTAAATCTGACAGCGGGCCCAAGACACACTAGCTCTGCCCAGCCGGGTTCCCCTCTGGTCTTAAAACTATATGGCCTAAGACAAACTTGTGGATGCAGACAGTTTGAAACCAACCTTCTGGGGGCCAGGCTGCCCTGGGGCGGAGTTGGGGAGTGGGCGGAAAGGAGAGAGGTGGTGGCTCAAGGGCCTGCATCCCATATGGGCTCCGGTTCCATTCCTGGGTGCGCCAATTCCCATCCAGCTCCCTGCTGATGTGCCTGGGAAGACAAAGGAGGATGGCCCATTTGGGCCGATGCACCCCTGTGGGGGACCAGAATGGAGCTCCTGGCTCCTGGCTTTGGCCTGGCCCACTCCCAGCCTTTGCGGCTGTTTAGGGAGTGAATCCATGGATGAAAAAATCTCTTTTTTGTCTTTCCCTCTCTGTGTGCAATTTTGCCTTTCAAATAAAGGAGTTACATAAATCTTGAAATTAGAAAGAAAGAAAGAGGAAATTAGAAAGAGAGAAAGAAAGAAAGAAAGAAAGAAAGAAAGAAAGAAAGAAAGAAAGAAAGAAAGAAAGAAAGAAAGAAAGAAAGAAAGAAAATTAGAGGCCAGCGCCACAGCTCACTTGGCTAATCCTCTGCCTGCGGCACTGGCACACCAGGTTCTAGTCTCGGTCGGGGCGCCAGATTCTGTCCTGGTTGCTCCTCTTCCAGGCCAGCTCTCTGCTGTGGCCCGGGAAGGCAGTGGAGGATGGCCCTAGTGCTTGGGCCCTGCACCCGCATGGGAGACCAGGAGAAGCACCTGGCTCCTGCCATCAGATCAGCGCAGCGCGCCAACTGCAGTGGCCATTGAGGGGTGAACCAACGGCAAAGGACGACCTTTCTCTCTGTCTCTGTCTGTCAAAAAGAAAGAAAGAAAGAAAGAAAATTAAAAAGAAAGAGAGAAAGAAACTTTAAAATCAGTACATGAGCTCACTTTGCTGGTAAACCATAGCAGAGTGTCCGAGGCTTATCCATGACATCACAAAGTTCTGGGTTCAAATCTCATCTCTGCTCTTTACTCACTGGGTGACTTTCAGCAATTTCCTTAGTCCCACAGGAGCCTCAGCCTCCTCATCTGTGAAAAGGGCATAATGATAGTCCTTTGCTGTTGCGCAGATTCAATCAGACAGTGCCTGTCTAATTAGCTATTGTTATTAGGGAACAGAGTCTCCCCACTCTGATTTGGAAGGTGTGATAACTTGGCCCTCTGGTAACAATCCCTTTCCTTGAGCTGGGTGTTTTGAAATCTGTCACTACCAGCTTAGGGTTTATCCTCTACCTTGCTACCTTGTTGCAGATCCTGTTCTCTTCTGGTCTCATTTAATCCAGTTACTGGGTGAGCAGAGGTAGCTTTCCCTGGGTCCCATTCTCCCCCATCACCACCTCTTTCTGCAGAAGCCTTCTGGGAGCCTCATCCTGGACCCGGCCCTCCGCCAGCACTGACATGGCTCCTACACCTGCCCTTCCTAGCCCTCCACACCTTATGAAGGATGTGCTCCAGGGGGCCCTACAGTGCCCAGGCTGCAGCCTTGAGTTTCATTTCCCAGATGAAGGGCCAGCACCCCTCTTTGGGGCAATGGCTGATCCTGAGTCAGGGACAGGAAACATGCAAGATGAGCTGGGATTGTCTTTCATAAGAAAGCAGTTTCAGGGCTTTGCTTCCCATATGGGCGCCGGTTCGAGTCCCGGCTGCTCCACTTCCGATCCATCTCTCTGCTGTGGCCTGGGAAAGCAGTAGAAGATGGCCCAAGTCCTTGGGCCCCTGTACTCACATGGGAGACCTGGAAGAAGTTCCTGGCTCCTGGCTTTGGATTGGCCTAGCTCCAGCCATTGCAGCCATTTGGGAAATGAACCAGCAAATAAAAGCTCTTTCTCCCTACTTATGTCTCTCTGTAACTCTGCCTTTCAAATAAATAAATCTTAAAAAAAAAAAAAAAAGAAACTTTGAGAGACATCAACAGATCACAATGGACCTTATTTCTATACTGATTTCAATAAATTGTAATTTTTTAAATTGTGAGTCAAGGAAATGTAAATACTATTTGCACATGTAGTGGTGTTAAGGAGTTAGCGTTCATTTTTAGATGAGATAATGATATTGGGCTTACAATCTTTTACAATAATTGTATTTTAGAGATACATGCTAAAATGCTTATGGAATAAGTAATAACATGATTTGCTTCAAAATAATCTTGGCAAAGGAGAAATGGACGGGAGTGGTTTAGGTGTAGACAGGACCTGCTACCTGGCCACCAGGATACTGCTAAGTAGGGATTTGTTATACAATTCTCTCTCCTTTGCACACAGTTGAATTCTTCCAGAATGAAAAGAAGTCAGGAAAAAATTCATTATCGATATCAGTTCTGTCGGGCACAGGAGACGCTGGGAATCAGGGAACTCTTATGAAAGGAGCCCATACAGTGAATGGAATCTGCGGCTGATTTCCCAGAATGGATACACTTGATGTTCCTGTGTTTGATTTCACTCTCCGTTTTCTCTGCTGGGTGGTGAGCACTGTGAGAGTAGTGCCATGGTTTGAATGCCTCCTCTAAAACTCAGGTTGAAATTTGATTGTCAGGGGCAGGCATTTGACACAGCAGTTAAGACCCCACCTGGCAGACACTGTGGCTCACTTGGATAATCCTCCACCTGCAGCGCCAGCACCCTGGGTTCTAGTCCCGGTTGGGGCACTGGATTCTGTCCTGGTTGCTCCTCTTCCAGTCCAGCTCTCTGCTGTGGCCCGGGAAGGCAGTGGAGGATGGCCCTAGTGCTTGGGCCCTGCACCCGCATGGGAGACCAGGAGGAAGCACCTGGCTCCTAGCTTCAGATTGGCGCAGGCTGTAGCGGCCATTTTGGGGGTGAACTAACAGAAGAAAGACCTTTCTCTCTGTCTCTCTCACTGTCTAACTCTGCCTGTCAAAAAAGAAGAAAAAAAAGACCTCACCTGGAATGCCTGCATCCCATTATCACAATTTCTGGATTCCAGTCCAAGTTTCCTGCTAATATAGACCCTGGGGGCAGTGGGTGATGGCTTAGGTACTTGGGTCCCTGACACCCATGTAAGAGATCTGAATGGAGTTCACTCTGGCCCAGCCCCGGCTGTTGAAGGCATTTGGGGAGTGAACCAGTAGATGGGAATTCGTGCTCTATCTCTACACGTGCACACACACACAAACATGCCACTTCCATTCTTTTTTTTTTTTTTTTAAGATTTTATTTATTTATTTACTCAAAAGGCAGAGTTACAGAGGCAGAGAAAGAGAGAGTCTTCCATCCACTGGTTTAGTCCCCAAATGGCTGCAATGGTCGTAGCTGAGCCAATCGGAAGCCAGAAACCTGGAGCTTCTTCCAGGTCTCCCACGTGGGTGCAGGGGCCCAAAGACTTGAGCCATCTTCCACTGCTTTCCCAGGCCATAGCAGAGAACTGGATCGGAAGTGGAGCAGCCGGGATTCAAACAGATGCCCATATAGGATGTTGGCACTTTACCTGCTATGGTACAGCAACACCACTTCCTTATTTTTTTAAAGATTTATTTATTTATTTATTTATTTATTTGTTTATTTGAAAGTCAGAGTTACACAGAGAGAGGAGAGGCGGGGAGGGGGGGGAGGGGAGGGTCTTCCATCCACTGGTGCACTCCCCAATTGCCCACAACGGCTGGAGCTGCACTGATCTGAAGCCAGGAGCTAAGAGCTTCTTCTGGGTCTCCCACGTGGATGCAGGGGCCCAAGGACTTGGGCCATCTTCTACTGTTTTCCCAGGCCATAGCAGAGAGCTGGATTGGAAGTGAAGCAGCTGGGTTTCAAACTAGTGCCAGCACTTCAGGCCAGGATATTAACCAGCTGCACCACAGCGCTGGCCCCCACCACTTCCTTTCTAATATAAAAAAGAAATTGTATTGCCATTATGACTCTATTAAGAAATGAAACCTTTAAGAGGTGATTCGATGAGGACCCTGCCCTCATGAGTGGATCGATGCCATTGTATCAAGACTGGGTTTCTTTTAAAAGTAGGATAGGCCCAGTCTCCTTTCTCTCTGTGTGCAAGCTCACTTGGCCTTCTGCTGGGTTCTGACGCAGTGTGAAGGCCTTCACAGGCTCCTAGCACCAGGCTCTTGGACTTCCAGCCTCCAGATCCAGGAGCTGAATAAATCCCTATTATTTGTAAACGGCAAGGTCTGTGCTGTTCTGTTGTAGCAGCAGGAGGTGAACCAAGCCAGGCAGCATCTCTGTCTTGCTCGTTGCCCATCCCAGGAGCCCGTCGTTGTGCTGGGCGCTGAGCCAGTGGTCTGTAAATACTGTCGGAGAGATGTGTCTCCTACGAAGGCCAGGGCACCAACATTTCCATGTTTGATTATTTGTTGTTGTTGTTATTGGAGAGGGAAAGAGACACAGGAGACAGACGACAGACAGACACAGCTCCCCTGTGCTGCTTCATTGCCCAAAGACCCACAACAGCCGGGGTTGGGCTGGGGCCAGAGCCAGGAGCCAGGACCACAATCCAGGTTTCCCATGCGAGTGGCAGGACTCAAGTCCTTTGGCCCTCACTGCTGCCTGCCGGGGTCTACACTGGCAGGAAGCTGGACTCAGGAGCCAGAGTGAGGACTTGAACCCAGGCACTTGACTGGTTCACTCCTCAGGTGTCTGGAATAGCTTAGGCTGGGCCAGGCTAAATGCCTGATTCCAACATTTTCATTTTACAGATGAGAACCTTGAAGCAGAGAGATAATATCCTTGCCCAGGGACACCTGGCTGGTTAGTGGTGGGGCTGGGACTCACACCCCAGTGTCTCTAAGGTCCCCCACTTAGCATCTTTGAGTCAGTGCACCCCAACCTGGTGCAGGAAGGGGAGCCAGGGCTTCAAGTCCTGGCATCTCTGTAGCTGCTCTCGGTGGAAGGGCTGGAGAGCGGAGAGAGGGAGAGAACAAGGCACAGTCCACACTTCCAAGGGCCGAACACCATGGCGAGCACTGTTCCAAAAATCAACTCACTGAGTGCTTCCTGCGATCCCAAGAGTCGGGATCTACTATTATGCAGCAGACTGAGGCTCAGAGAAAGACACACATGCTGACCCCACAGCCCAAACCTTTCATCCTTGCGTAAGGCCCTGCGTAAGGCTGTTGAAACACAAAACTGTGCTGTGGCGTTCTGTGGAAGGCGGTGTGGCTTGCGGATCTGAATCCTGGCCTCTGAGGACAGGCAGACGCCGCAGCTATGACAGCAGGCAGTGCACAATGACACGGCGCTCAATGCTCTCATCCTCCGAGCACTGACTGCCTGAAATCCTACAGCAAACCGCCGAGTTGGCCACAGACACCCCCTGAGGCTCTGGGCATGCGTCTCCCCCTTTCTTGGGCCTCAGTTTCTCCATTCAGACCAAGAGACTTGGCCCAGACAGATGTTCACAAAAGACACTGCCATCTCTGACATCCTTTCGTTCCACGCTGAAATTCTATGATCCCACCCAGGGAGCCGCGGTGTCTCTGCGCCGTCCCCACGTCAAGCGGCCGGAGACTCATTTTTAACCTCTCGTCGATGTCTCTTACAAATTATCCAGGGTCATGGATTAGTTGAAATACAAAAGCTTAATTTCCTCTGTTGGAAGCGATGATCAAAAGGAGTGGAGGAAGAGACACAGTTGGCTGGAGAGAGAACGCCAGGCAGGGACCGAGGGGCCAAGCTCTCCCTGGACCCCTCGGGGCTTGGAAGTCTTTGGGGCCTGCCATTCGCCACCGCCCTGGGCAGTGCTGAAATGAATCCTAACGTTTGGAGTCCTCAAAGGGAAGGGGGAAGAAAGGGGACAGAGGCCAGGGAGAGGGAAGGCTCGGTGCTTTCTCGGTTAAATACATGTGTTCATTGCAGTGTGATGGGTTGAGAGCAATGAATGGCCATGACTTACTTGTCTTTTGGATGGATGATTTTAAATGCTGGCTGGGAACAACTTTCATGGGACCGATCCCCACAGGCTCGGCACGGAGTGCAAGTCTCTGGACAGGGAGTGTTGCTTGTCTTTCATGGGCTGTAGAAGCTCATCCCTGGTGCAGGCATTCTGTTTCTGTTTGCAACCAGCACCTGCTCACTTCCACTGCTCACACTGTCCTCAGATACCTTGTCATAAGCAGAGAGGAGAGGGCAAGACAGACACTGCAGGGAAGGCATGCAATTCTTCTCACCAGTGTCCCATTTGTTGGGGGGGGCTGCTATGGTTGGAACGTAGGCATCCCCTCCAACCTCTTTGTGCAAAGTGAATCCCCAAGGCTGCAGCAGTAAGGGGTGGGGCCTCTAGGAGGTGCCATCTGGGGAGTGAACCAGCAGATGGAAGACCTCTCTCTCTCTCTGCCTTTGCCTCTCGTAA
This sequence comes from Sylvilagus floridanus, assembly GCA_949820135.1. Taxonomy (NCBI): domain Eukaryota; kingdom Metazoa; phylum Chordata; class Mammalia; order Lagomorpha; family Leporidae; genus Sylvilagus; species Sylvilagus floridanus. Next base: position 58,363,940 of record OX463241.1, on the reverse strand, counting down.
CTCTGCCTTTCAAATAAATAAATATATCTTTAAAAAAATTTACTAATTGAACATACTCACAGGCTGCAGCGTGAGAATCTCATACATGTATACCAGGCATAATCATCCTATCGGGATCATCAGTGTTTCCATCTCCTTCAATATTGACTGTTTCCTTGCACTGGGAACCTGGGACTTCCTCTCTTCCAGCTATTTATAAAACACGAAGCAAACTGTTAGGAGGTTTCTTATCCTGTTGTAAAAGGAAAGAAATTTGGACACATGTTACAACATGAGTGAACCTTGAACACATTATACTGAGCAAAATAAGCCAGACACAAAAGCACAAATGTTGTAGGTTACCACTTACAGGAGGCACTGGGAACAGTAAACTCCATGGAGACCAAGGTAGGACCACGGTGACCAGGAGCTGCAGCAAGGGAGCATGGACAGCTATTTAGTGGATACAGAGTTCACTTTGGCCGATGAACAAGTTCTGGACACGGATGCGGCTGATGGTTGTATCAGGAGTGTATTTAGTGTCACGGAATGAATTGTACACTCACAAGTGGTTAGCGAGGCCAGTGTTGTGGCACAGTGGGTTAAGGGGCTGCTTGCAATGCTCCCATATCAAAGTGCCTGTTAACATCTGGCAGTTCCACTTCCAATCCAGCTTCCTGCAGGTGTGCCTGGGAAGGCAGCAGATGCTGACCCCTGTCACCCGTGTAGGAGCATCAGCTGAAGTTCTTGGCTCCTGGTTTTGGCCTGGCCCACACCTGGCTTTTGTAGCCATCTGGGGAGTGAACCAGCTGATTGTAGTACTGTAGTACTCTTCCTGTCTCCCACTTTCTCTCTCTCTCTCTCTCTCTCTCTCTCTCTCTGTTGTTCTGCCTTTCAAGTAAATCAATAAATATTTATAAGGTGGTGAGAATGTTAAATTTTGTTATGTATTTTATTACAATAAAAAAGAGGGAAGGAAGGAGGGAGGAAAGAAGGGAAAAAGTGAAAAACAAAAAGAACTAAGATCTATGAGAAAGACCAATAATTAGGGGCTGGCACTATGGCACCAGCATCCCATACAGGTACCAGTTCAAGTCCCAGCTGCTCCTCTTCCAATCCAGCTGTCAGCTATGGTCTGGGAAAGCAGTGGAAGAGGCTCAAGGACTTGGGCCCCTGCACCCATGTGGGAGACCTAGAAGAAGCTCCAGGCTTCTGGCTTCAGCTTGACCCAGCTCCAGCCATTGTGGTCATTTGGGGAGTGAACCAGTGGATGGAAGACATTTCTCTCTGCCTCTCACTCTTTCTGTAACTTTCTCAAATGAATAAATAAGTCTCTAAAAAAATAAAAAATAGGCCGGCACTGTGGCTCAACAGGCTAATCCTCCGCCTTGCGGTGCCGGCACACCGGGTTCTAGTCCCGGTCAGGGTGCCGGATTCTGTCCCGGTTGCCCCTCTTCCAGGCCAGCTCTCTGCTGTGGCCCGGGTGTGCAGTGGAGGATGGCCCAGGTGCTTGGGCCCTGCACCCCATGGGAGACCAGGAAAAGCACCTAGCACCTGGCTCCTGCCATGGGATGAGCGCAGTGCGCTGGCCGCAGCGCGCCATCCACGGCAGCCATTGGAGGGTGAACCAACGGCAAAAGGAAGACCTTTCTCTCTGTCTCTCTCTCTCACTGTCCACTCTGCCTGTCAAAAAAAAATAATAAAAAATAAATAAAAAATAAAAAAAGACTAATAGTAAGTAACACTCTTTTGTATACCATTTCCTTCAGTTTTAAAATATGGGGTCTTCAGAAAGTTCATGAAAGGGCTGCTGCGTGGCACAGTGGGTTAAGGCGCTATCAGCATCACTTAGATCCTTTGTGGGTGCCGGTTTGAGTCCCAGCTGCTCCACTTCCGATCTAGCTCCCTGCTAGTGGCCTGGGAAAGCAGAAGACGATGGCTTGTGTACTTATTTATTTATTTGAAAGGCAGAATTACAGAGAGAGAGAGAGCGAGAGCGAGAGCGAGAGCGAGACTCTGCCATCTGCTGGTTCACTCCCCAAATGGACACAATAGCCAGGAATGGAACTCCATCCAGATCTCTCTTGTGGGTTTCAGGAGCCCAAGCATCTGGGCCATCTTCTATTGCTTTCCCAGGCCACAGCAGAGAGCTGGATTGGAAGTGGAGCAGCCAGGACTCGAATCAGCGCCCATATGGGATATCGGCACTGCGGATGGTGGCTTTTACCCGCTATGCCCCAGCGCTGGCCTCTCACAGCCATTCTGACCTCCTCTGCTCCTATCGCCTTAAAAAAAAAAAAAAAAAAAAAAAAAAAAAAAGCTGACATCCTGAGCTCCAATTCTGTGTTTGCAGCAGAAGCTGCAACTCTGCTGAGCGCCGTGTGACCCTCGCTGTCTGTGCGCCGGCTTCCTCCTCCACCTGCGGCAATGACGGGGGTCACAGCGCTTCGTAAACCATGTCTGTGCACCAGCTTCCTCCTCTACCTGCAGCAATGACGGGGGTCACAGCGTTTCATGTCACTCCTCACTCACTGCCTGCAAAACGGGCCAAGGAGCGAAGGTCTGCAAGGATGACACCACGTGCCTCCTGCCCCTGTAGAGAGGACGGAGTTCCCGCCTGTCTCCAATGCCATTCGCGTCCAGATGAACCCACACAATCCACCCGGAGCCCTCACACCACAAAGTGCTCTTTGTCCATGTATTTTATGTGAGTCACTGAATTTACGATCATATTTCAGAAGCTAGTAGCAAAGGGCCTGCCGTATAGTTCTGAAAACTGATGATGTCTTAGTAATGTGAGACCCTGTTCTGGCCCTGAGCTTAGAAATCTGGGCTCTGATAAGTGCAGGGGGACTGCCAGGCTTTGGGTGAGATTTTCGTGATCTCTGTGTATTTGTCACATGTGAAATGATCAGGTTTTTTTTCACAATGACGTTGGAAATCAAAATAAATTTCGAAAGCATTCGCTGTACCCCCAGATTGAGGCCCTACGACTCAGTCTCTTCCCCTCAACCCCCGAAGAGACTCAGAGTTGAGTTCAGTTCAGTCTATGAGAATGACAGCTTTTATTCTGAAGTTACCTCCAGTTTAATTTGCCACCTAATTCCTAGAAGGGTCCTTTTGCTTTAAAACCCCTACCGCTGGTGTCTAGGAGACAGGGAGTGGTAAATATGTTCTCACTATGCCTCTGAACTTGCATCTGAGGGTGACTGAAGCAAAAGTCCCAAGTCCCATAATACAGAAGAGAAGACTGAGGTCTTAAAGATAATGAATGTGGGGCCAGCGCTGTAGCATAGTGGGTAAAAGCCACTGTCCGCAGTGCCGATATCCCATATGGGCGCCGGTTCGAGTCCTGGCTGCTCCACTTCCAATCCAGCTCTCTGCTGTGGCCTGGGAAAGCAGGGGAAGATGGCCCAAGCCCTTAGGTCCCTGCACCCTTGTGGGAGACCCTTAAGAAGCTCCTGGTTCCTAGCTTCAGCCTGGCTCCGCCATGGCTGTTGCAGCCATTTGGAGACTGAACCAGTACATGGAAGATCTGTCTTTGTGTCTCTCCTCTCTCTGTAATGCTGCCTTTCAAATAAATAGATAAATCTTTTAAAATAATAAAATAAAACATGGAATCATTTTATAAAGTGGCCTGTAGCAAATCATCTGCTTTAAAAAGTAAATAAAGAGGATGAATAGAATGTTTCTGTAGAGTCTCCCTTTCCTCCCACATCAGCCGCAGGTCGGGGTCCGAGTCCCCCGTCAGTGAGTGCATTGATCAAGCACACTGTAAAAGGGGATCCAGAGAGGATTCCACGTCCTCGCACATGACTTTATAAGTCAGGAGGGCTTCATTTATTGCCCTGTTCTAAGCGGTTTTTGCCTATGAAATGTAATGGCAAGAACAACTGGCTCTGTACTGTCTGGCTAACCCGCCGGCTGGGGTCATGAAAGTCCCTTTAAAATTCACCTGTGCCTCGTCAGCAGAGGCTTGAGCCCAGTTGGGGATTTTTTTATGACCATCTTGATAGCACTACCTGGCCCATCCCACCAAATAGAAATCATTTTTATTGTCTTCTGAACCGAAGCAACTCTCAAAAGTTGGAACGCTCAGCAAACCTACACATTTTCTGAAACTTGAAAACATTGGCCTAACTCAGAGACCCCCTCATTTTGTTGGAACAGTTCTGTCATTTGGTAGAAACTTCACTTTCATGTAGTCAAGGAACACTTGCTTGCTGAGCACCTACTATGGGCCACGCTTGTTCTGGGCATGCAGGCGACAGTCCAGGATGGGACAGCCCAGACCTGTGCCCTCGTAGGCTTCCTGACTCTCACGCCACTGCTAATCCTTGCCGGGGTTTGCGCATGGCCAAGAGAGGCTGACAGTGCCAGCAGTGGCCCAGTTAGATTGGGACTTAGTAGGTCACGTATCACATTTTGTGCTCTTCAATGGAAGTTCAGAATAAAAGGAAAGGTATAGCCACAGCCGTGCACTTGGGATTGATCTGTCTGCTTCCCAAGCATGCTATTTCTACCATGATGGCATGCGGAAAGACGAAGAAAAATAGCAGCGTTTAATAAAACAACACTTTTGTTCACACCTCCTAAGCTCAAGGAAATAGGATTTGATCAGATCAAATACTATACACATGTATTTTGAACACAGAGTGGCTGTAGGAGATAAGCCATCCCCCTCTCCTCCAATCCTGGTGCCCCGGGTCCTGCTGTTTTCTTAGTGAGCTACTAACATCTGATTTGCAGGAGACCTGGATACTCCTGGTTGCTCAGAAATCAAATTTGAGGAGCTAGCGTTGGAGCACAGTTAAGCCACTGCTTGAAACACTGGCATGCCAGTTCTGATCTCATTCCTTGCAATTCATTTGGGAAGGCAGTAGATGATGGCTCAAGAATTTGGGCCCCTGCTACTCACATGTGAGACCAGGATGGAGTTCTGGGCTCCTGGCTTTGGCCTGAACCAGCCCTGGCCATTGCAGCCATTTGAAGAATGAGCAAGTGGATAGAAGAGCTCTCTCTCTCTCTCTCTCTCTTTATCATTTGGCCCAATAAATAAACCTTTAAAAATAAATCAAATGTTGAAAGCCTGAGCTGAGATGAACTGAAAAGAACTAGAAATGAGGCGTCGTCCCTCCATTCGCAGTATTTCTGCTCCACACAGCTGCAGGTGGCTGCAGAGAAGTGACTTGGACACTCGTGCCTGGTATGATCATAAAATTACCTTCCACCCAACACTCCCCGGGTTGCCCTTCAACGTCATCGGGCTCCTGATTCAGGATGGCGGCAGGAAATGCCACCAGGTCTCAACTTCTTCCTTTCCATCCGTTCAGCGACACAGAGCACCCACGGAGCACCTCTCACCCTGGCTGCTTCTCCCGTGGGTGGCACGGACCCCAGACAGCGGCTGCGCAGCAGCACTTCTGACAGCATGCTCCCTTGGAATCCAGCAGCTCAGATCACAGCTCTGCCGTTTGCAGGCTGTGAGATCACGGGCCAGTGACATAATCCCTCAGGATCCCTGTTCTCTGAACTAGAAAATGGCAGTGACACCAGTGACTGTCTTGCTATGTGGCCTAAAAGGAAACCATGTAAAGGGATCCATCCACCCCTGGGCACACAGGAAGTACTTATTTAATTCAGTTATTATCTAACTACATGAACACAAATCATCTTTTCTAGGGTGTAGTGAATTTGGATAATTCTTTTGAAGATTTGTTTTTAAAACAGAGTGATAGAAAGAGAGAGAGAGAGAGAGAGAGACCAGGCCAGGCCGAAGCCAGGAGCTGCTTCTAGGTCTCCCATGCAGGTGCAGGGCCCCAAGGACTTGGGCCATCTTCTATTGCTTTCCCAGGCCATAGCAGAGAGCTGGATTGGAAGTGGAGCAGCTGGGACTCGAACCAGTGCCCATATGGGATGCCGGCACTGCAGGCCTTGGCTCCACCCCACTATGCGCCAGACCTAATTCATTATATTTAGCATGTTCTAAAAACCACATGGAGGTGCCGGCGCAGTGACTTAGTGGGTAAAGCCGCGCCCATGGCACCAGCATCCCATATGGCTGCTCCAATTCCGATCCCACTCTCTGCTGTGGCCTGGGAAAGCAGAAGATGGCCCAAGTGCCTGGGCCCCTGCACCACGTGGGAGACCCGAAAGAAGCTCCTGGTTCCTGGCGTCCCATCAGCACAGCTCCAGCCCTTGTGGGCAATTGGGGAGTGAACCAGCGGACAGAAGACTCCTCTCTTTCTCGGCCTCTCCTCTCTCTGTGTAACTCTGACTTTCAAATCAATACTAATCATTAAAAAAGAAAAGAAAACCACATGGAATCCCCTTTCTAGTCCCAGATGTAGCCAGGGCCGGCAGCAGAGGAGAATTCGGCAGTATTTTTGAGTTCGGCTCGGTTTTCTCCAGCTCCCGGCCCGGAAAACCTGCCGCCTTCCCCTTTAATTGCCGCTTTCCATCTAAGGCTTCATTTCCTCGCACTCGCCTGCTATTCGCAAGAGCAAAACGTCTGCACCCTCTCATCTCAGAGGTCTGAGGCTTCGCAGGCACCCGCGCGAGCCCCGCACGGCCACTCCCGGAGGCGGCGGCCACCTGGCCCGGGCCTGGGCCGGCCCGGGGCGGGGAGGGGGCGGGGCGCTGACGCGCGGGCCCGCCGCCCCGCCCGCTCCCCGCACGGCTTTCCTGGAATTCTGGAGCCCGGGATCGTTTGGCCCACGCCCCTCCTGGGATTTCCGACTTTGTCTCTTTGGCTCCTCTCTGTTCTCCTTGCCGAACAAAGAGCAGGCAGGCCAGCTGGAAGGAGCGTGGCTGCGGTGCGGTGGGGAGGACAGGCTTCAGCCTCCCCCTCACGGGCCAATCGCGCACCCGTGGCCGCCTCCTCCGTCAGCGCCGCCTTTCAGGTGATTTTCTGAGATGGGATTTCGGGAGGCACTTCAGTGACCAGTACACGACTTCTTTACAAAGACAGGTATTCTCGGCGCTGGAATTAAAAATAGCCAGTGCTGCCATTGAAATAGCCCCTTTTGTATCTGCCCCGCAACCCAGAAACCTCTTTCCAGGGAACTGTACACTTTCTTGGGTCCACAAAACACAAAAGAGTCCGACAGACCTCTCATGGGGGGGGGGGGGGCTAACCTCACCCTCTGGGAAGGCCTTGGTACACACAGCTGATGAGCTCACTCTGTGCCCCGTGCTGTGTGACCTCAGGCCAGTCCCCTCCCCTCTCTGAGCACCTCTCTGATTTTCTATAAGATGAGGCTAATAATAACACCCCTCCCAGTGCCCGCAGGGCCAAATGGGATCCCGAATCCGAGAGTATTTTTGGACACTGGGATATATTTCATGCACAAATACATAGGATTAAGAAAGACCATGGAATATAGGAAGTCAAAGACAGACTGCAGATGACACTCACCTCCCTCCCCCAACCCTGTCATCTTTGTTTAAATGTGTAACGATGACCCCCACCTTCTGGGAATAGCAAACCACACAGAACACAGACAGGATGTGTCGCACAGACGCTCCCAAGGAGCACACCTGAACGGCTCTGCTGTGTCACCTCTCTGGGCAGTGTGCTGGCTAAGGCTTACTTGTGTGTTCTGAGGCCACGGGCAGTCCCGTGGCTCGTGAACTGCAGGGTGGCAGGGAAAACTTCGAACGAAGATGGCTGGAGCCAGGCGGCGTCCTCAGCTTGAACTGGGCCTCGGGCTGTGGTGGCCTCGCCTGGATGTGCGCTTGAGAGTATCTACCTCGCGAAGTTAGCAGGGGGAATAAGTCAGATCCCGCCTGAAAGCTGAATCAATCAGTACCTGGCGGACGATGCTGCTAGCACACCTGACTGCCCAGAGCCCCAGGTAACTCTCCGGCCTCTGGGAGGCGCTATTGCCTCGTGGGTTCCGCGGTGAGCTTGGGGACTGGCCAGGTCGCGAGGTCCGGTCCTACCTCGGCTACTGCATGTCCTGGAACGAAGCGGGTCTGGGTCTAACTCCTGAGCAGGTGGCCACCCCAACGGTGGGGAGACTCGCAGGAGCCGAGGGATGCGAGTCGCTGAGCGAGGGGGCTGCAGCTATGTGCTGGGATTTCGGCTCCTCTGGGGAGCGAGGTGTAGGTTTAATGGTGGGGGGCGGGGGCGGCCGCGGGCGCCTGGCCGGCTGCGGTCTCCCGGGCCGGCGGAGCGGGCCGGGCCTGTGTCAGCGCGCACTTATTGATGGCAGGTATTTGGGGAGTAATTGAGCGCAGCGGCCGGCCCGGGGCGAGAGTGGGCCTCCACGAGCAATTAAATGTGATTAGGCCGAGACCTTCGCGATCCAGCTGGGTGATTGATAACCCGGCCGCATTCCTGCAGGGCCCGCGACATCAAACGGGCGGCCGGCGGCGGGCGGGGCGGAAGGGGCCGCGCGCCGGGACGCTGCCCTGGTCGCCCAGACGTCCACGGTCCCCTGCGGAAACCTGGGGACGCGGCCCCCTTCCTGCGCGAGGGTCGCCCCCGGTGCTCGCTGGCCAGGTGCAGGGGGAGAGGGGAGGGTGTGATGGTAGGGAGAAGCCCCCCTGCGCGGGACTCGCGGCGCTGGGACCCGCCAGGCCAGCGTGCCAGGCTGGGCTCTCACGATCTGGCCCGCAATCGCAGGAGCCTGGGAAGAAGGGAAAGGAAGACGAAGAAAGAAAGAAAAGGAAAAAAAAAAAAGGCGGGGGGGAGACGTAAGAGGGAGCGGTGAGATGACATTCGAACACGGAGAAAGACCGAGGCACGCGACCACGGAGCCAAGGGACAAGACAGGGCAGGAAGAGGGAGTAAAGAGAAAGTTAAGAAGGGGCTTGAGGGCGGTGAGCAGAGAGGACGGATCAGAAAGACCGACCCGGCACAGACAGGAGGGGAAAAAGAGGAATGGCAGGCGGGAGGTAGGGGACAAAGGATCGCAAAGGGGAGCAGCCGGAGGTGAAGGCATACAGGCAGTGCCGGACAAATCGGATGAGAAGGAAGCTGGCCGTGGCCCCCTCTTCCCCCAGCGCCATCCCAGGCCCTGCCTCACTGTCTAGCAAGGTCCCCGCCCAGGGACACCTGGCGGATCCTGCCTCTGGCCCAACCCCAACCCCAGCGCCTCGCTGGCCCCTCCACACTGAGTCAAGGGCACCCCCAACCCCAAGGCCCTTGTGAACACCCCAAGCCTGGGCCGCACACCCATACACCCTGAGCGAGCGGAGGGGCTGGGGTTCCCCAGGCCCTCGCCTCCGGCCCGGGGAGTCTGCGCTGAGCCAGGGAACAGTTTCTGCCAGTGCTGACTCCACAGACAGGATCTAAACAGCATGAAAGAAATCAGAGCGGGGCACGTCGGCAGGAGCCGGACTTCTAAAACCCCCTTCCGCCCCCATAGGCTCCAATATTAAAAAACCCCCTAGGAGTCTCAGACACTGTATTAATTAGTGCAACCACCCATGAAAAGTTGGGTTTGGAGCGGCATTCTTTGCCCTGCGTGCAAAACCAAGTCTAATAAACAATTGTTAAGTTGGCATGTTGCCTCTGGTGAATTACATAGCATTAAAAAAATAATGCTTCTCATATTAGGCACTAATTAAAGGTTGGGACAGCTTTAAAACAAGAGAGGGAGGGGGGAAATCAAAGAAAATATAAAAATGTTCTTTCAAGAGTTATGGGAGGTTAATAAAGTATGTCTGTTAGAGTGAGCCTACTTTGCCCCTAGCTACAGCCAAACTGGAGCCGCCACAATTGGGTCTCAATAAGATAATGATATTCCTTTCTCTGCTATTAAAAGCCTCCCAGTGCAAACTTAAAATGATTTATTTAATTTAGGAAATTATGAGGTGTAACTTCAAAGCCCGAGCCGTTAGTAATGGAAAATACCAGGTTGTTTAAAATTATAATAATAATTGTTTGGAGGACTCGGGACATCAAAGTGTTTTCATCAACAAATGCGCAGGGGTCCGGAGGGGGTGGCAGCGGAGTGGGAGGAGATGCCTGGAGTTTGGATTTGATTATTATGAACCTTATCAGGGCGGGATTCGGGATTCCCGCGGCTGGGGTCTCTGCTGGGCTTTGAAGGCAGCTATTTGGGAAAGTTAATTTTACTGCTTTTTATTTAGTTGGTCGGAGGGAGGAGGTGGGAGGGCGGCTGGGGGGGTGGGAGAAGGAGTTTAGGGGCCCAGGAACTAGCAGCAGGCTTTTCCTACTTGCTGCGACTGTTTTATTGCAACAGGGAGGCCTGCGGCATCCCCCGCGCTGGGGGTGCGCTGGGGGTGGGGGCGGCAGGGGGTGTGTTTGGGTCTTTGGGTTTGTTTTTGGTTTTGCTTTTGTTTTGTTTTGTTTTGCTTACATGGAAGGGGCAAACAGGCACAGTCAACCTCACCGACCAGCAGGCCCTGTGATTTCGGGGAGAGAGGGAGACTCTGTGTGTGTGTGTGTGTGTGTGTGTGTGTGTGTAACGTGGGTTCTTTTATAAATGAGGTTTATGCTTATTTCAAGCCCAGCAGTGGAAAGGGAATGGGGGTGGGGCAATGGCCTCTCCAATCCGTGGCAAATGAGAGGCTTTTATAGCAAAGAATGGCCGTGGGAGTTTTCCTTCGGTCAGACAAGCTTCTGCTCAAAGGCCGGGATCTCTTTTCAATCGGGCCAGGCAGAAGTTTCGCCCGCGTCCGCTCTCAGCCAGGCCCCGGTGCCTACCTCCTGCGGCAGGCCGGGGAGGGGGAGGGGCCGCGGGAGCCGGGGTCCCCAGGAGGAGGGATGGGGACTCTGGCGCTTTCCAGCGGGAGCTGACGCCCAGCTCCTCCGCGGATGCTCGGGCCGGGGTGCCCCCACTCGGGGCCTCAGTTCCCCGAGCTGTCACCGACAGCTGTTACACCTGCCCTAGGCGTGTGCCACAGCTAAAGGACAAGACTCGGAAGAAGATGTTTAGCGCCTCCTTCGCAGGCGCCCCGGGTCGTGGGACGGGCCCTGCTTTCGCCCCGCTCCTCCCCCGGAGCGCGGCTGTCTTGCGGCTAGGTTTTTGGATGCCAGGGTTGAAGGTGTGCAAAGACGGGTAGGTCCGTGCGCCAGGCTCTCCGCCGGGGTCGGCGGGAATCCGCAGCCCAGGGCCTGCACGCTGGCATCTTCCGCTGTGTTTTCCAGCGGGCGGCGGCACGGGTCCTGGGTGAGTCAGGGTCCTAAAGGCGCCGCAGGTCGTCCATCTATCTGACTTCTAAAACACCCCGCGTGCCCGACCAAGCCTGAATGAGGCCCCGACCATGCTTACCACCGAACCCAGCCAGGATCGGGAGGCCCCAGCGGGAGCCCCTAGCACCCCCCGGCCTGGCCTCTCCACCCAACCCGCAGCGGCGACGGGCGGATGTTTGAACCTCAGTTTCTCTTCGGGATCCCAGGCGAGGCGGGTAGTGCGCAGTCGTCTAGTTGGGAGTCCAGTCTGCCCCTGCGCTGCCCGGCTTCTCAGAATCGCCCTGCGGATCGCGACCCCCTCTTCCCCGGGGGCGAGCTGAGCCTTCACCCGGAGCCGGCACCTCCAGATCCCCCGCCCGGACTGAGATCGCCCGGGGCTGCGGGGCCTGAGCGGCGCCGGGGAGGAAGCTCAGTGGACAGGCTAATTAGGGACCCAACTTGGCGGCTGATGACGAAGCTGGGAAGCGCCTGGGCCTAAGGAAAACGCATCCCTTCGGTGAATGTGGCTGGATCCCTGGCTGCAGTTAGGAGTTCGGCCCGGAGAGGCCTGGGGGGGGGGGGGGGCGGTGTGGATGGCAGAGGCGCACACTGGGGTCGATTCGGGGATGCTGCGACGGCTCTGTCCGAGGAAGTCCAGCTTCGTGCCGACCCCTCGGTTTGCATCACGCCCAGCACAGAGGACACGTCACGCGACCCCTGGGAACCCCAGCCCCCCAGGACCCACTGTTCCCGGGACCATCTCCCCAGTGAGGGCCTGTCCCAACGACGCCGCCGGCCGGAGTGTGCACCAGGTGCCGGGTCTCCCCACCGCGCAGTTCCCGCGGCGCTGAAGTTTTCCTTCTCTTCTGCCTCCAGTCCCTGGGGTGCAGAGCTCGGAGAGGTGTCATCAGTGCCACAGAAAGTGGAGTTTCAGCTCGTTCCTATTGCCTCTACCTATTCACCCACTCTGCCTTCTTGACCATGGCTCCAAACCCCAGCTGCTTCTCCCTGGGAGACGGAGGCTGGGGAGCCAAGAGGCCCAGAAGAAGCCACCCTCTAGGTGTTCCTTCAAGGTCCCTTTCCTGGGAAGTAGACAGGAATGGTAACACACTCTGAGAGGCAGCGAGCGCCCACCCCACCCCCCAATCCCAGGCCACGTACCCTACCACCTCTGCCCCCTCCAGGGAGACAGCTACAAGCCCCTCATCCTCAGCTCTTTGTTGTTGTCTGGGTAGCTGGGAGATTTCAAGTTCAAGATTTGCCCTTGGTCATCTGTAAACTACCGGACTCCGGGCAGATTGCTCTGCAGCAGCCCCGCCATTTTCACCTCACTGTCCTTCGAAACACGAATAGCAAGTGCACCTCTCTTCACAAATCGCCAGAGGAAAGATTTCTAAGTATCCCAGATTTTCAAGATTCCCACCCCTTCCCCTCTGCCACAGGCTGCATTTGGCCACAACTCTTGATGGGTTCACATCAAAATAATAATTAAATGTACCAGCCCCCTCCTCTTTTGAGCTAAACCCAGAGAGTGTCTCTTAAAATAATTGTGAATTTGGACAAACTTTTTGGCATAAAACAAACGTTTAATTTAATTCAGAATAAGAGATAAGAAATAACTCTTCAATAAAATATATAAAATTGTACAAGGTACCCTTTCAAAGGGATAAAATGTATACTGGCGGGAGAGGAGATAGGGGCAGGGAGGTGACATACCGGGGAGCTAAGTGGGTTGTCTGACAACACCATCTTTAGCAAGTCAAAACATGGCTTTACCTTCCGCCCCCAACGTGTTAAAAAGTGTATAAACCTTTCTAATAAGGTCAGCACATACAATAGGTACACACAGAGAAAGCATGATTTTTTTTTCTTTCTGGATCTATTCAAGAATATTTAGTATGTAGGTCACGGTTACAAGATATTCATCTTTTTAAGCAAGAAAGTACTACACTTTCTCCCTCCCCCCTAAAAAAAAAATCACTGTTTGCGATGTGTGAGGATTGCAGTACCCAGCATCTCTGTGTGCTTTAACTTCTGACTCCAATCATCTGAAAGGCGGTTAAGCAACAGTCGCCCGGGGAGGAATTAAGGAGGATTCCCATTTTCTACCCGCCCCGAGGCATTCTCAGAATGCTGCTCACCTCGGCTACTGATCTTAAAAAACAACAAAACAAGTCAAACTTCAACAACGTGAAGAAAGAAAAACAACTAGGGCCGAATACCTAATGAGTGGTGTGCATGTACAACGCAAACGTGGGATATGCCCCTATCTACTTCCTACGCGCATTGTGTCTATGGCTAGTGTTTGTTTTCCATAAGCAAAAGTCAATGACCCTATCAAAAATGCCACATTTTAGCCAATTTCCCAAATCATCAGTCTCCCCCCTTTGAGAAAAATGCCACAGAGACTTACGCAGTCTCTTTTAAGACGATGAACTATAGAGGAAAAGTATAGATAGATATATATATGTATATAAATTTTGCCTTTCAAAATAATTTGAATTTTTTACGTCTGTTGTATAAAAGTGTTTTATATTTCATTTTATATAGATGTATACACTTATATATAAAAACAGCCAGCCAATCCTTGTAAAGGGAGTCGGGGGCGTCAGGAAGATGACACCAAGGACCAGATTGGTGTCTCTGCCCAGAGAATGAATTCCAGCTATGTGGGGTGGGCCCCGGCCCCTGGGGTGGGGCTCACAAATCGGGAGCTGCTGGGTGGTGGCGGCGGCCTTGCTGGAGACGAGAGGGAGCCCGAGGCACCAACAGCCAGCCTGGAGTCTGTGGCTGAGCGCCTCCTTAGGACAAGTGGTACATGCCGTATCCCACTGGCGTGGCGTAGAGTCCGACGGGCGGGATGGGGAGCATAGCTCTATGGAACGGGTAGGAGGCTCCGTAAAGGGACGTGGCTTGCAGGGGCGAGTTGATGGGGAAGGGGAGGCTGAAGCCCGAGGGCAGCATGGGTTTCGCGGCCATCTTCAGCTTTTCCAGTTCTGCCTCCTGCAGTCTTTTCGCCTTGGCCCTTCGGTTCTGGAACCAGATTTTGACCTGGGTCTCTGTGAGGCTCAGCGAGCTGGAGAACTCGGCGCGCTCGGCGATGGAGAGGTACTGTTTCTGACGGAACTTGCGCTCCAGAGCCAGGAGCTGGGAGGTGGTGAAGGGAGTGCGTGGCTTCCGATTGGTCTTGTGCTTCCTCAGGGTGCAGGTGGTAGGGCTCATGTGTCCTAGAGAACAGAGGCGAGTGCATTAGCCAAGGGTTGGTGCCTGCACAGGCCTCCCCTCTTAACTCCAAGCACTTAGCCTAACACACACATAAACACACACACACACACACACACACGCACACACACACCCGGACTTGTGTTTCCATCTTTCAGTAACACGGTTATCTTTGTCAAAACCACATCTTGGGGGTGGGATGAAGAGGGACTATGTTTAAATGGACTTGTTGCATGATTAGACTCTTTTTAAAAAAAAAAAAAGTTGGGGAGTTGAACGGCATCATGGAACGTCCTCTGCGGATGACACACATTGTTAGAGAGCATAGGAGTGGAACATATGTGAACAGACGCCTCCTAAGCTGACAAATCAAACTATCTCTTCTGCACTGAATGTCTACGTTTAAAATGGGAGAACGGGGGCACGGTTACCCCCACCTCCTCTGGACCCTGAGCTAATCACAAAAGAGAAAGAAAATGCAAAGGATTCTAGAAACTGGGCTAGCTGCTCCCTGTGGGCTGGGCAGTGCACTGGCCAAAGTTCAGCTGCGCAAACAGGTCTGTAGCAAATTAATAGCATTTTTGCATTTCTGGACAGCCCTACGCAATAAACCACCATGCAGCTGTCATTCCATGCAGTCTACAGATTATAAAAGCTGAACATCATTTTACAGAGCTGGATGTGGGGTAAGTTTCTTGGCCGGGTGCTTCTGTAATATAAACTTTACTAAGATGGAGGGAGAACTTAGCTCGCCCATAAATGTACATGTCAGGGGAAATCAGGCTGTCTGAGAATTGAGAGCATATGAAGACATCTCGGTCATGCCCTCTATGAGTTAGGGCAAATGTGTAAATGATTAGTTTGTCACCAACATTTAGAAGCGGGGGAATTACAAGCGAAATAAAGGTGTGCCAAGAGTGGGCAGGCTCCGCTGTTGTAGGACCGGGGCATCCTTGTGATCCCGCAGGACCAAGCACTTTGCACTTGTTTTCCTCAAGGGCAGGGGGAGGAGTGTGGAGCCATGGGGCTGGAACGCTAAACAATTAATGTCCTGTACTTGGCTTTTATGAGCTATGCTAATTTCCCAAATGTAGCCACAGTAGTAACTCCTCCGGTGTACTCCTGGGAGAATGTCACATTTCTTGTTCAGTAACTTCGGTGGCCCAAGAAAGAGTTTACAGTTCATCCTTGAGGGTGACACAGCACAAGTCCCAACCCAGCCTCCCCTTCCAACAAGAAACAGATCTGCCCTGGTGTCACATTGTTAACCATCACCGTACTGATTTAAAGAAAGCAAAAGAGTTCTGTAATCAAAGGTAATCAGAAAAGTCTAGACTTTTGCATGTGCTAACTCCCAAAAAAGCTAGAGCAGAGGGAAGCCTACCTCTTCATTTACAAATGAACTAACATTACAGGGCCTTCGGGGCAAAATTCTCCCCCTCCCTAGTCCTGGCTAGGAAGTTCTCCAGCGGCCAAGCCTCCCAGCTCAGCCACCCAACTCAGGGCACACACTAGCCCCCGGCGCTATGTAAGGGTTCCGAAGCCTCTAGGAGCCTGCGGAAGGTAACTCCAGCTGCTCCGTGGGGCCGCACTGGAATTATGAAAGCCAGGCGGCGAGGGGTCCCCATATGTGTATCAAAGCAACAGAGCGAGGCTTCCTCTCAGTGTGCCACTCCCCACCCCCTCCCTCCACCCCATTTTAAACCAGCCAGAGGAAGGATGCGATTATACAAGGCAAAACAGCATTTATCCTACTTCCTCCGAATAACAAAACCAGGTCTGGGCAGCTGGCTCCTTCCAGCCCCAGGCCCTCCCGGGGCCCAGGGCTTCAACCTCGGGGAACCCGCTGCCGCCTCCAAGCCCTTCGTCCTGACCACTTTTCGTGGGTGTTAAATGAAACCTTCCTCAGGATCTCTCCAGGTCTTGTCAGGTAAAAGTTCCAGGCACGGCCCAAGGTTGCCTTACGGAGAACACCGGGGGCTCTGGAAAAGTCTGCTGGGGAATCCCCCCTCCCAGACCCTTGAGGCCTGAGCATGCCAGCGTACCAAACCTATGCATTCTACTCCTTGCAAGGCCCGAATCCCTGATGCACCCACTGGCCATGGGCCCCAGCTTAGGAACATACAAGTGCTCGAAATATGTTAAACAAGTGAAGTGTCTTAAAGTAGCTTGGTTTCACTGTTGCTAAAGGGGAGGACTAATACCAATGGCTCGGCAGGGTTGTGAGTGCTAATTTTTATTTCGGTGGTCCCAGTCCTGTCTGCTCCCAGGTAGGTGATCCTCTAAAAGTTCCCAGACTAAGGATGGCTGCCGCCGCCCTCTGGACCTAGCGAGGGGCTGGCTGGCTGCTGCTACACAGAGATCAGATAAGATCACACGGTGAAAAGTGCTGTAAAGCACTGTGCAAACCAGAGTTTAAATTCGTTGAGTCCTTAATCTCTGCGCCCTTTGAGTCTTTCAGAGTTTCTAACAGGGTGGAGAGAGACCGCCAGAGGGGACAGCCACTGACGCCTGGGTATATGGCCTTGTTTTGTTCACCCGACACTGTGTATCTGAAGTCTCCAGGGTTGAAAAATGGAAACACAGTTGTTTTTTTTTTCCCTCTCCCCACGCTTTGGAGAAAGTCCCTCCACTGGCCTCCTTCCTTCTCACCTTTCCTAAAGGGTGGGCCCAGAGGAGGGGGGAAAGAGAGGGTAGAAATCAAAATATTGCTGGCAACGATTCCTGCAAATTGTAAAAGGATTCAAGGCCCCAAAATGCAAGTTAAAGTAGAAGTGGGAAAAAAAATCAACCCAGCCTCACCAGCAGGAAGCGGGAGGCAGGTGTGCAGACCACAGGCTGGTCCCCACTGGGGAAGAGGGGATCCGAGGGGTCCAGGGCACGAAACACAAGCAGAGGGAGCTCAGACACCTGGTCCCAATGCCCAATCCAGTGGTCGTTGCTGAATCGGGCAAGCAAATGCAGTCCTCTGAAAAGCCTGGCACCCACGACTGACCAAGGGGGTAGCCACAGGTCCCCGGGTTCTGGCGAGGATCTGGGTCTGGGGCGCTAATGCCCATCACTTGGTAAACTAATTACTGCTGTGAGCTCCGCGGAGCCAGAGCGCTTCTGGCTCCAGCCCGCTCCGGGCGAAGCTCAAACGTCGCAACCAGCCTTTCGGGCAAGACGGGGGCAAGTCTCTGCCCACCATCCTTTCCTGGGAGAGGGCTTCGACATCCACAGTTCCCACGAAAAAGAGTCATGGCTTCTCAATGTCTGGTTGGACTCCAGTTAGCGCATCTTTAAAATGGGGGTGCACCTGGCAGGGTGGAACTTAGAAAGGAGACAAGGCACCCGCCTCGTTGCTGGTACACGTTCGAGCGCTCTTGAGCCGTGGGGTACTCTCCACTCCCAGGACAGAGACCCTTGGAGTCAAGACCCAGGGGAGCAAGGCCGAGGGCTGCGAACCACCGCGCACAACTTCGCAAAGCCAGCGGGCGGTTCGCTCTCGTCCGGAGCCGCGGGTGCGCGCTGGTGCTGGACGCTTTGTGCAGTTAGAGGCATCCGGGGCGCGTTCGGTGCGGACATTTTCCCAGAGGGTGCCTGGGACGCGCACGGAAACCTAGGGGTCCGGAACTCCTCGCTTTGCTTACGGCGCAAGCGGAGGCGCCTCGGCACCCTCGGCCTCGGACGCCGGCCCCAAAGCTCCCTCCAGCTCCCCACGCACCCGCCGACCCCTCGCCCCGACCCCGGCGCGCACTCACTGGGTGGCGGCGAGTATCGGCCAGGTTCCTGCATCCACGCCGCGCCGTCCTCTGAGTTCTCCGACTTGACCGAGGCGGTCTCGAAGGGCTTGACCAGAGGCCCGGGGCTGTGCGCTTCCCGGGCGCCGTGTCCCGGCAGCAGCAGCGGCGGCCGCAGGGTGGCCCCGACCGAGGCGCTGTCGGCCGGCAGGGGCGACGCCTCCTTGGGCGGCTTCTTGTCCGACATGAGCGCCTCCACGCTGAAGGGCAGGCTGGAGACCTTGACGCGGCGCTCCTCGGCGGCTCCCTCGGCGCCCCCAGGCCCCGGGCCCGGCCCGGCCCCCACGGCCGGGCCCTCCTCATCGGACGAAAACAGATCATTGCCTTTGGACGGAGAAGCCATAACTCCTCTGTCCTGCGGAGCTCCCGGCGCGCGACTCGGCTGGCAACCCCGGCAGCCGCGACTCCAACTTTTTTTTGGGGGGAGCCGGGAGGGGCGCGCCGGGAGCCGAGCCTTTCCTCCAAGGGGAAGTGGGAGACTCGGCGCGACCAATGGGCGCCGGCCCTGGCGCTGACGCCACGGGCGCTCGTCTCCGATTGGCTCTGGCGCAGGAGGCTGGGGCCTCTTTTTTTTTTTTTCCTGTTTGAAATAAATTAGGAGTTAATTACAGGAGCAGTCAGCAGAGCTGTTATTAGGCGATCCCTCAAGGGTTATAATCACGCCAAAACTGAAAAGTCCAAGGCGTAATTAAGGCCGATTATTTAAAGAGGAAGTTCGCCGAGTCTCATTTCTTCTCTCTTTGACCCCTCTTTAAAGGGTACCCCGCGCCCATCCCACGCCCCCCGCCGCCGCCGCCGCCAGAGTGTGTTTCAAATTCGGAGCCGGCGTTGCAGGAACTTTGGGGGAAGCGCCTACTGTGCGCCCCAATGGGGCTAAAACTTCACAACTGCAGAGGTCAGCCCTGAACATCCCTTGGCATAATACAGGCCCGGCGATCCGAAGGGCGCCTCGCGTTTAGCAAGCGCTCGCCGCGGCCGCTCTCGGCAAAACTCGTTCCTCTAAGAACAGCAGAGCCGGGGAGGGGCCACTGGGGTGGTCGGCGGCTGCCCGCTCCCAGGCGGAGCGGACTGGAGAATTCAAGCCAGTCGCCCCCATCTCTTCTGCCCCCACCCCAAGGACAGAACCAGGGCGGTTCCAAAAAAAAAAATCTTGAAAAAAGTGTTTTCTGGTCCCCGGACCTTCCGATCTGACTTCTTGATCCAGACCGAGAACAATTGTGGGTCCCTGCGTGTGTTTGTCTTGTGCGTTTGGGTGTCAGTGTTTGCTTGGATGGGGAGGGCGGAAAAGGTGACGACTTTATTTAGGGTCTCCCTCCCGCTTCCAAGTCTCAGAAACACAGGGTTCCAAGTTTGCACAACCCCAGCCTTTGCATATCCTTTTGGGAAGTACATTTTTATTCATTGCACCTGTGTGTGTGTATGTGTGCGCGCGCGTGTGTAAGCACAGATATTCCTGCCCCACCCCAAATTATAGCTTCAGTAATTACGTCCCAAAGCCTCCTTGATCAGACTGTCTCCATCCTGGGAAGCAGAGAACTCTGAAAGCACACGGATCCTCTGCAGCTCCTCAGGCCGCCCGCGAAGAAGACAATTTACCTGGAATGGCTCATTCTAGGTTACAGCTGTGTCTGAAGGACCAGCTCGCCATCTACAAGGTGCACAGGAAGTCACTCGCTTCAGCACCTGGCCGCCACAGAGGCTTGCTAAATAGTCCTCCAGCGCCGACGGAAGAAACAATGTTTTTACATTATCTGAATGACCACTGGGGCCATCTTCCAGTTCAAGAGTCTCAGAAACTTGACCCCTGGACCTACAGATCCTTCCACTCTTCCCAGGACACCTCTCTGATGCCCTGTCCCAAACCTTTGCCTGGACTGACACTTGGCTGGCCTGGAAGAAGGGATCTGCATCTTACAGTATAAATATAAAAAAAATGTTCACTGGCCAGTTAATTCATTTTGATTAGAGTGTCCTGGAAAAGTCAAGAAATTTTAAACACAGCCTTTGAAAACCTCTGGATCTCTGCACCACAAGGAACATGCACATTCTTTTCTCTCTCTCTCTCTCTCTCTCTCTCTCTGTCTCTTCAACAAACTGAAACCTAGAGAAAGTTTTAAAAAAAAAACAATAACTATGAAAGCTATCTAGAGATGTATGTATTTTCCCCTTGAGTCATAGTTGATGACAGTGGGCTTGATAGTCATCTCAAATACAGTACAGGTAAATCCAGATTAAGTTCTCTGCCTTCTAGATGTTTAAGGCAAGGGGTAGGTTATATATTTTGGAAGCAAATCTGAAATTCGTTTAGCCCTTAGCTGCCAAAGTGTACAAAAGGGTTCAACTTTCGGTTAGTCAGGACACAGCCAATGTTTTATGACTGATTCTGAAAACTCATTGTTAATATTTGTCGGCTTCGGGTTCGCAGGCTCATTCCTGGGATATTAGAATAATAATAATTTTTAAAAAGCCACTGAAACTCCTTCAACAAACTCTGGAGTCCTGATGTCCAGGAAGAAAGAAAATTTGGAAGCCAGAAATAGGAAAATAGTAGATTTAAAAAATAATAACAGCTAGTGTTGAAAACCAGAGTGCCAGGTTCTGCCTACGAGGAGATGCCCAGGGTGACAGGCAACCTGTTGGCCATGCCCTCTACCCTCGCTCTCACTCTCTCGACTCTGTGCCAGGGTGGAGACAGCTGGGGAAAGGTTGGAACCGCGAGAGCACCGGAGCCCCCCGTGCACAAGGCGCGACTCTGCCTTTGCTCCTAGGCTGGCTCCGTTTCCAGAACCCTCCATTCACTTCTTCCCGGCGGCGTGACCTTGGGCACGCTGCTCTGCCTCTCTAAAATGAGCGCTAATCATCCCCACCTTGATGGCTCCTGGGGTAATTAAACTCAACAGACTCCATAAAGTCAGTGGGCGTGGATCCATTTAAAAACATTATTATCTATCAAAACCCAGAGCAGTTTATCGAAGGCTTTCTCTCTGCCAGGTACTCAAAAGCGAGGCGCATCGCCCGCCTCCACGGAAGCGTCTCCGTCCGTCAACCTGGAAAGAAGGTCCCTTCTCCGGGCAGGTTTTCCCCGGCCGCGCCCACCGAGTCCCTCCGTCTGCGCGGAGGGGAGGCGGCCGGGCAGGTTAGCGCCCCAGGGATGTGTGCGTAGCTGCAGTACGCACAAGCAGGGACGTGGGGTTCGCAACGGAACTCGGTCTCCGTCAAACGTCAATCCCGGACGGGGCTTAAATACCTGGACCTGTCCGAGATCTCATTTGTTTCTCTCAACACATCGCTTCGGGCGGAGGTCATTTCCCCCATTTTACAGATGGAAAAAAAAAAAAGCCTTAGGCTAGGAAGCCTCAAAGTGAGCTGCCCCAGATCAGCCACGCAGGAAGTGGGGGTCCCGTGAATCCACCCCGACCCCGGCGTGGCACGGAGGCCTCTGCGCGCGGACGACCCCCAGCCCTCCTTGCTCTTTCGCTCGCTCGCTCGCTGGGCGCATTTCACCCGCGCCAGGCCCCTTGGAGGAGCGGTCGCGCACGTGCACCGGGAGTCCCAGGGCGAAAACCCGCCTTGCAAACTGTGGAGCGCGGCGCGCGCTCCGCCGCACTGGAACCCCCGAGGCCTGATCGCTGGATCCTGGCGGCTAGGAGGAGGCCGGGGGAGGGGCCGCGAAGGGGGCTGTAGACGGGCCAGGGCTGCGGGCAGGCGCCAGGCGCGGGGAGATGAAAGGCGGGCTCCGGGGGAAGGGGCTGCGCCGGGTGACCGGCTCCAGCCGCGCCGGGCGCCCCGCCCCCGCTGCCCCGGGCAGAGGCGGCTGCCCGCGCCGGAGCCGCGTTAATTGCTCTCGGCCCCGGCACTCAGCCTGCGCGGAGCCGGGACAACCTCGCTCCAGGAGGAATGACAATTCGCCCTAATGGGACAACCTCGCTCCCAGAGGAGTGACAATTCCTCCTAATGGGCCGCTTATTAGCGGCCTATTCTCCCGAACCCGGGTATCAGAAGCGGGCAGACAAGCGGGCGCCGACGTCCGCCAGGAATTCCACAACACTGCTCTCCACCCTTACCCGGTGGCTGTGTGACCTCGGGCGAAAGGCTCCCCTCTCTGAGCTCATTTTTCTTCCTCACCTGTGCATGGAAGATGGGACCCCAGAGGGGCGGGCATTCGGGGCCACGGGTTGAGGTTCCCTGAGCGACAAAAAAAAAAAAAAAAAAAACCCTTGCTTGTGAAATTTCGAGCAAGGACTTTGCCAACGCACTGCACGGGTCACCTAAGACCTCCTGAAGCCTGAGCCTTAGTTGGCTGCCCATTGTGCAGATGGAGAAGTCGTGGGCACAGAGGACAGAAGCTGTGAGTGGGGTCCGAGTGGACGCTGTGCCCCAGGAGAGGGTGCTGCGGGAAGCGGTGAGGGAGAGGAAGGCACAGCTTGGGGGAGGGAATGTCGGGTATTTGCAGACCCAAGTTGTCCCTTGTCACAGCAGGTGTGGTGGTGGCCCAAGGGGCTCTGCCTTCTGTGGTTCTGGGTTCAGATCCAGGACCTACTGCTAACCATTTGCCACCACGGCCTCACATGCAAGAAGGTGCCTAAGGGATGCTGGTGAGGACCAGGTGAGAAGGCTTACGGGAAGCCAAGTGTGGCTGTGGTTCCCCGGGCCTGGGAGCCTCAGAGAGCTGTGCTGCCTATAGAACGGGCCGGGCCACTTCTTTCCTGATCCACTTCCCCTTGTGTACTATCTCTCCTCTGTGACATGGGAGTGCCTAGCGGTCAGTCAATGTTGGATATTATTATTATCTTGCCTTGGTCCATTACGGATATAATTTTTTTAACCTCTCCTTTCATTTGCTCTTTCTGGCATTGTATACAGCTGAGAACCAAGGATCCAGTGTTTAAGGCACAGAATTTCTTTTTCCTCTTATAAAATGGCAATAACTGCCCATCTCTTGAGAAGGAAGCAGATGGGCGATTCTGTCCAGTGAGGGTGAGGATTAAAGGAAGGAGAAAAGGTGTAGACGGGTAGCAGGGAGTCGTGTCCTGCCTCCCAGCTCCTGGGCACTGGTGCTGGCACCGTCCCAATCCCTGCTCTCTCCGGAGGGAGGGTCACACCGGCAGGGCTGTGATTTGTTGCACAGAAAGATTCAAAGGGCTCCTTGGAAGAGGCGTTTCCCGGAAGCTGAGTTCCCTAAAGAACATCTAAGGTGGCACCCAGGCAATCCTGCCCTGCCTGGCACGGGCACACGTCTCTGCCCCTCCCCCTCCATTTCCTTTTACTTCACCCATCTACAACACCTGGGCTGGGCTGAGAGGTTTCCATCCCTGCCCCTGGTCCCCCAAGCAGCCCTAGGACGTTGGGACCCTGAAGGAGAAGAAAACTGACGCTTAAAGCTTGATGGGAGTTTCTCACAAGTGGTCAAAGAAAAAGAAAAAAACCACACTCTTGCAGCGATGCAAATCCAGCTTGGACTGATGCTGAATATTCTGTATTTGGCCCGCGGCAGGGGTTGTGAAGGTGGGAGGGGACGCGTCTGGAACTGCTCACCCGCTAAGAAAGAGCGACCGTTTGCTTTTGCTTCCAACTTGACAGAGGGGCTACTGGATGGATGGAGCTGGGGGTGGGAGGCTCCAGAACCAGCCAGGGCACCCAGGTTAGGAGAAGCCGGGACTATGGATTCCAAAATACAAGGGGTCTTCAAAAAATTTGCAGAAAAAACGTGCATCATGAAAAAATAAGTACACGCGGATTCTGATTTTTTTTTTTTTTTTTTTGCCCCTGCAAAAGTTTTTCATTCCCTTTGCCACGAAGGGCTGGAAGCCCCGCCATCCCTGGGAGGAAATCCCAAACCTGTCCTATTCGATGGCCTCCGTCCGAGCTGTTTCAGCTCCCAAACGCAGCCGACCCAGCGAGGGAGGGAGGGAAAGGGAAGTTGAAGGAATTACTTAATAGCCGTAATTATATATTTGTCAAATTAAGGAAAACAGAAGCTTTTCCAGTGGCTCCCCCCTGCTCGGTAGAGACAGCATCGGTGGGCTGTTCCACCTGGAGCAGGAAGGCGATTAGAAGCAATTACTCTGAGGTTTGTTAACCCGCCGGAGGGGTCGGGGGCCTTGGAGCTGGGCCCCAGGCTTTGGGGAATCTTTTGGGGGGGCTGTGGCCCCACCCTCCCCAGGCAAGAAGACCGAGTTTCTGTACTGGGGGAAAACCGCGCCGCCACAGCAAAGCGCGCAGCAAACCACCTCCACGTGCCCAACCTTTCTGGCTCCCTGGGATCGCGCTGGGGCGGGGCGCGGGGACCTCCTCTGCCTCCTGCGCCCTTTTGTCCATCGTCCCTTGTCACTGCAGCAGCGAAGCAGCCGCTGGCCCGAGGTCACAGAGACAGCTGGCGGGAGAGCGCGCAGTTCCCGACCCCGCCGCCGCCCTGCGCCTTCCTTGCCCAGGACAGCTGGCCTCGCCGACATCCGCGGATGCGACTGGCCACTGCCCCCCACCTCCCAGGTGCTTTGCGTTTACAGCGCTGTGTCTGGTGCCCAGAAGAGCCCCTGGCACAGTGAGGGGCTTAATAAATTCTGGTGGAATGGATGGATCCACCCAGGTGGTGGCCACACACCTGCAGACTGCCATGCCCAGGGACTTTGGAATAACCCTGGAGTTGGGATATTGTCCTCCCAGGACCTAAGGACCACAGCTGGATCCTGGAGTAGTGTGGGGGACGAAAGATTTTAAACTGTCCACTGGGAAAAGCTGAGTGCTCATTTCGCCAGAGACTCAGAAAGTCACTGCATTTTCCCTCAGTCATCAAGTTCCCGGTGGAGGGGTCCTCATTCCACACCCAGGGGGAGGGTTGGGGGAAGTGCGGTTTGTCCAAGGCCCTGCTGCAGCTGAGTGGCCCAGGCAGCCTTTGACCCCCAGGTGACTCTGCGATGTCTCTTTCTCATCCTCAGAAGGTCAATCTCTCATCCCCGGCTTAAAGCCGCCATTACAGTTATCTTGGCCCATTCACTTTAGAAATATCTTGAGTTTGTTCATTTCCAGGTTTTCTGAAGGGTGTGCTTCTACAATTTCCAAAAAATCAAAAACAAAAAAAGTGTATTTGTGAAAATATAAACGGACGGGGCTGGTGCTGTGGCGTAGCGGATAAAGCTGCTGCCTGCAGTGCTGGCATCTTATATGGGTGCCGGTTCTTGTCCCGGCTGCTCCACTTCCGATCCAGCTCTCTGCTATGGCCTGGGAAAGCAGCAGAAGATGATCCAAGTCCTTTGGCCCCTGCACCTGCATGTGAGACCCGGAAGAAGCTCCTGGCTCCTGGCTTCAAATCGGCCCAGCTCCGGCCATTGCAACCATCTGGGGAGTGAACCAGATAGGCACAGCTCCAGCCATTGCGGCCATCTAGGGAGTGAACCAGCGGATGGAAGATCTCTTCTCTCTCTCTCTCTCTCTCTCTCTCTGTCCATAACTCTACCTCTCAAATAAATAAATAAATAACTCTTTTTTAAAAGGAAAATATGGTTTAAAACAACATGTAAATTGATAGCTGAAATTTCTCCTCCCTAGTTTATGCTCCCTGAGCACTGACTCTGCTGGGTGGTGTTCCAGTCCGGCACCGTGTGCCAACTCTGTTCACAACAGCCTCGTTCGATACCTACTGTGTGATCTTCATTTTACACAAGGTGCTGCTTCTCCAACTTGGAAACTCTGGGGCTGTATCATTTTTCTTTGTAATCGCATCTACAAGGACATTGCACTGGCCACATCCTCTACCCGCTCTCAGCCCTAGACAAGAACCGTCCCCACTGTCTAAATAGGAAAAAGATTGGGAGCCATGGGGAGAACTTTTCACAGAGGGCACTGTAATATCTTCAGAATTTTAAGAGATCCACCAACTCTACCCAGAGGTAGGGCTTCTCATAATGACACTCTTGCTGGTACATTTCCTACTCTGTGTGTGTGTGTGTGTGTGTGTGTGTGTACGCGCGCGCACACACACGTGCGCATCTGTGTGCTGGAGCTGATAAAGTGGGCACTTTTGCCTGTTGTCACCTTTCCATAGCTCCCAGCTTTTGGCGAATGGATTTGCAAGTCCCTGTGAGGAGGGTGCGAGAGCCAAGCGCATGGCTTCGAGCCCAGGCTTCTGATCCGCACGTGTCGCTCACTTGCTGCCTGTTTCTGAACAGGTTCCCCCCCTCCCCTGGGCTGCTCAGCCCCCTCACTGGCAAAAGGAGATTTAGTCTCAGTCCGTGTCCTGGTTGAGCGGTTCCCTGATCCAGGGCTCAGTGGACAGTGAAGCAGTCCATCCAGTACCAGGCGTGGTGCAGGCGATGGCTAGGGAGATCACGGGAGTCAGAATGAGCAACTTCATCCCACACCAGCTGTGTGTGGTGAGGCGGATGTGGCCACTTTTTTTTTTTTTTAATTTGACAGGTAGAGTTATAGACAGTGAGAAAGAGAGAGACAGAGAGAAAGGTCTTCCTTCTGTTGGTTCACTCTCCAAATGGCCATCATGGCATATCTTGAAGCCAGGAGCCAGGTGCTTCCTCCTGGTCTCCCATGGGGTGCAGGGCCCAAGCACTTGGGCCATCCTCCACTGCACTCCCGGGCCACAGCAGAGAGCTAGACTGGAAGAGGAGCAGCCAGGACCAGAACCCGGCGCCCATGTGGGATGCTGGTGCCACAGGCAGAGGATTAGCCAAGTGAGCCACAGCCCCGGTCCTGGGTGTGGGCACTTCTCTGAGTAATCCTCCCGGATTCGCTGCTGCCGTGTGCCCCTGTGAGAAAGCGGGGAGCTGTCTGACACAGCTGCTGGGCAGGCTGGGAGGAGGCATGGTGCCTGGTTGAGAATGATGCGGTTAGAGCCATCATTTGCGCGCTCTCTCTCCCTCTCTCTCCCTCTCTCTCTCTCCCTCTCTCTCTCTCCCTCTCTCTCCCTCTCTCTCTCTCTCTCCCTCTCTCTCTCAGTCTGGACAATTGCAGAGAGGCTTAGGAAAATGAAGCTTGTTGCAGGTTCTCGGAGCCTTTGAGGAAACTGGGGCACAGCTCTTCCCAGGAGAGAGGATTTTTTGGGGGGGTCCCTGGATGGGTGGGGGGCACAGAGGAACGGGGAAGTGGGAGCATCAAAGGGGCTGCATTTCTGGAATATGTGGAGCCTGGGGGACCGTCCCAGCACACCTTCAATACCTGCGCCATGATTGCTGAGGGCCCCGGGGATGAAGCCCCTACTCTCAGCTAGAACATCACAAAACACAGTGGCTCCCACCCGCCCCGTGCTTTCCGGAGCCGACCTAATTATGGCTGATAAGGCACACAGAGGGGACATCCATGTCACTGTGCAAATCATTTGTTTTTTTTTTTTTTTCCTTCGTTTGAAGAGGAGAATCTATTTAAAGTTAAACATTAATTGAATAATAGCGCTGTTGGTACTGGGATAAGGCCAGCGGATTGTTCTTAGACAAGAGAACAATGGGCTGGGTGCAGGACTGAAACCCGGGTTAGCACGGATTGAGGGGCTAGAACATTGCGTTTCCAACAGCACAGAATCTGGTTTGGAATCCTGCCGCACCTTCTCTGGGCTGGATGGCCTTGGGCAAGCTACTTCCCCTCTCTGAACCTTGGATCCCTTATCTGGTGACCACCCGGGCCTCCCAGATTTGCAGGAAGAATTTACGATGGAGATAATGGTGCAGAGGACATTACAGTTTGCTGGATGTGTGATAGTCAACAAGAAGCAGAAGAATTCGGTGAAAACACTCGCTTATTTACCTTGGGCCTGGTTATCTGCTAACTTAGCAGTAATTGCAAAAGAGAAGCCCGCTTTCAAAGCTGAGTTGTTGGAGAGGCTTTGATTCCTTAGCTCACGCTCAGGGCCTGGCTGGGTAGACTGAGTTTCCCGGGCAGACACATGTTACAACGCTCCTAGGACCTCTACCCTCCGTAGGCAAACCTGAGGCATCAGTATGTTGCAACAAAGGCAGAAACATGTTGCCATGTGTCTTCTTTATAAATGATTAAACACATCGCCTGCTCTGTTCTTTTGTCTTCTTTCTTTCATCTCCTCCCCACTTCCCTGCCTTCCTTCCCTTCCCTGGGTGGCTGGGGTGGCCCTGAGCTTGGGTTACACAGGCTCCCCAGGCCAGGTCCTGTCCTCAGGGAGACGGCTGTTACCGAATACCGGGTGACCCAAAGAGATGTCAAAAGGACTGCCCCAAAGCCAGAGTCATCTTGCAGGATTCGTTTCTTTCCCGCTCGCAGGGTTGGCTGGGAGACAGCGTGCTCAACACTTCCGTAAGCTGCCAGCCATTCACAACCAAGGGACTCTCCATCCACAGCTAGAATCCTGACTTCAGTGCATCGGCAGGAAGGACAGAGGCCCAGGCACGGGCTCCAGTGCCGGCTCCTTCTTTCGGGATCTGCATGCCATAGGCTCTTTTGGCCAGCCTTGCGAGAGAGCAGCACCCACAATGGGATACAGGGGGGTGGTGTGCCCAGCTGGGACAGACTAACTTGACCCCAGGGTGGGGAGGGGGCAGGGTGGGGAGGAGAGGGAAGGCTGCTTGGAGGAGGCGGCATGTGCGCTGAGCTTTGCAGGGTTTCGCTGGGAGGAGAAGGGAGAGATGGTTGCTGGCGAGGGGACTGCAGAGCCCTGGTCTCTTTGCTCGGCTGTGAAGAGCATGGAGGCCGTGGCAGCGCATGCAAGTGGAAGTGGGAGCCAGGCCCGGGGGGGGGGGTGCTGTGTGACTGCAATGAATCTCTTCCCTCCCTTTACCCCTCTCTTTTCTTTCTGTCAGCTTCTGTGAAGCCCCTTAGAATTTCAAAAGCAGTGGGTATTCAGCATTGCCAAGGAAAAAAATCAAAGCTGTGTGAGCGATGGATAATTTCCTCCGTCCTCCACTTGCCATTCTGCCGTCCAACCTATTAAGGGTCTCAGGTGCATCTGGAGACACTGCTACCCAACTACACACATGGGGTAGCAGGTGTAGCGCAGCAAGGTGGGAATGGATGGTGCCTGTGTGTGTGTGTGTGTGTGCACATGTGACAGGCACGCGTGCTTCTCTCTGTACAGCTTGCTTCTCTTGCTTAATTCACATCACAGCCATAGAAATAAATCTAACTCATCCTTTGTGTACTCCATAGGAGACATGCATTACACTTCATTTACCATTTTTTAAATGAATAGACTATCTTTTGTCCAAATGTTTCCTACAACCAACTATTCTGGAAAAAAAATCTTTGGAAGCTTTCATACTTACACTCTTTTTTTTTTTTTTTTTTTTTGGAGAGGAGACTTACTTATATTTGAAAGACAGAGTTACAGACAGAGGGAGAGAGCAGTGAGGGGGGAGAGAGAGAGAGAGAGAGAGAGAGAGAGAGTGCTTCTATCTGTTGGTTCACTCCCTAAATGGCTGAGATGGCTAGGGCTGGGCCAGGCCAAAAGCAGGAACCAGGTGTCTGGGTTTCTTTCCAGGGACCAAGCACGTGGGCCATCTTCCACTGCTTTCCCAGGCACATCAGTGGGGAGCTGGATGGGAAGTGGAGAAGCCGGGACTAGAACTGGCGCTCATATCGGATGCCTGTGTTGCAGGCGGTGACTCAACCCGTGGTGACTCAACCTACTGTGCCACAGCATCAGCCCCTGGACTCTGATTTTTTAAGGCCTGAATTTCTAAAACAGACAGATGGATCCCAGTATATATATATTTAAACTGAATGGACATTACTAGGTTTTTAAAAAATTATTTATTTATTTGAAAAGTAGAGAGAGTGATACCTTCCCTGCAGTGATTCACTCTTCAAATGGCTGCAACAACTAGGTGTGGGCTAGACCCAAGTCAGGAGCCCGGAATTCATCTGGGTCTCCCACATGGGTGGCAGGGGTCCACGGACTTGGGCCATCCTCTGCAGCTTTCCCAGGTGCCTAAGCAGGGAGCTGGATCAGGAGTGGAGCAGCTGGGACTTGAACCGGCACTTAGATGTGGGAGGCGGGCGTTGTAGGCTCAACCTGCTGCACCTCAATGCCAGCGCCTGGTGGATTATTTTCCAAGGTCCCCGGCACAGTACAGGTTCCCACCAGCACTGTCCAGCTCTGTCCCTGCTCTGCCGGCACTGGAGATTTTTGCTCTGTTTTTGTTTCTGCCATTGGATGGTTTTGAGCAGGGGAGTGACAGGTCCCTTACCATCCCCGGGAGGGAAGCATTATGCAACGCCCTGGAAGGAATTCAAAGGTGTTGGGAGGCTTCTGTGACAACCCTGGACACTGGAAGAGAGGTGTGGCACTGGGCAAGGAGAGGCAGGGAGGGAGCCCAGAGGTGAGTGGTGAAGAAGCAGGGCTGTGATCTAACCTCTCGGAGAGCTGGAGGGGACAGCCTGCTGGCATCACAGGTCTGACCACATGCTGAAACCCCCAACATGCCATGGGGCCTGTCCTTGTGCTGTCTGCTTATCACGTCCCCCAGGGGTCAGCCACCCCGAGCCTCCCGTCCTGGGTGTTCTGTCTCGCCAGCCACACTCGTCTGGAGCCTGGAGCCAAGGCAGCAGCAGGCCACTTAGATGAGAAGAGCTGCCTTGATCCGTCTGCCCAGGGCCTGGGTCAGCAAACAGGGCAGGCAGCCCAGGACAGGGGCCAGGCGCACCTCCACGCGGGACACGGCTGTGCCCATGAACTCACTCACTGGCCACTTCACAGGGCCACTTGCTAGTGAGCAGTGCTGTTTCATCATCTGACCCTCACTGATGTGCTGCTTAACTGCTATGCTTTCAGTTGGCAACAGGTGCGTTACAAGGTATACCAGCAGCCCAATCCCCAGGGCAGGACAGGGTGAGCCAGGCCTCTGGGACTCGGACCCTGTCCGTGCTGCCGGGGACGCCCTAGAGCCTCTGCCTCGCTCCCTTTGCTGCTCTGTCTTTGCTGTGTTGCTCTTGCCATCTCTCAGCCTCTCCCCATCCCTGGAAATCAACAACAGACTTGCTTTTTTTCACAGGTCTCTGAAGTGCGTTGGAGGGTCCTGGGAAGCCCTTACAGTCCAGGCTGGAGTCATTTCATTCTGCTGGGTTTCCCCAGTCCCCGCAGGAAGCCGGGGCGGTCCTTCAAGGGCCCGTGAGCACCAGCGATTGCCATCAGTACAGGACAGCCTGTCCAGCACGTGTGTTTGCTCAGCCCTTCAATGGTCCGGGAGAGGGCGGCGAGTTCCCGTTGACAATGGGTCCGTCTGCGTTCGTAATTGGTCCCATTCTCCAGAGAATAGAATGTGGGCAGTTCAGGCTGCCCAGGTGCTGAGGTTTCTATCCTTGACATGACCTAACAACCAGTTCTTGAGCAGTCACATGGAGCTCCAAGCTCATGGGCATCCAACAGATGTATTTAACAATCCTGGGTATTAGAGTGTGAGAGGCAGAATGGAAGTTAATGATCCGTTCTGGCCTTGACAATGGGTCCTCCTATCAAATGAACACCTAGGTCTCTTGTTGGGAGAAGCAGACCACTTCTGCTAGGTCATCAGCTCTGACCTGCTTGTCTTTGCCAGGGGCAAAGCACAGAGCTCCGAGTCAGATGGAAACATGGGGCTGTGTGACCTTGGGTAGGTTACTTAACCTCTCTGGCCCACAGTTTCCATCTCTTTAGATTGAGAGGCAGGAACACTGACCTGGAAGAATTGTTGGGAGTATGATTAATGAGCTACAGGATGCACCTGTCTGTTCTTGGACACAGTCGGCACTCGGTAAATGAAAGCAACAGTTTTTGAAATCCATTGATTGAATTGAGTAACAGAGACCAGCTGACTATTGAAGGAGGAGGAGGAGAAGAGGAGGAGGAGGAGGAGGAGGGGTGATGGGAATTGCTTGCCTGCTCCCACCCAACTCCATTTCTGAGGCTGGCTGTTGGTTACCTAGGCGATGCTGCACAATGCAAGCCCAGGGCCTGCTCGGGTAGTGCGCAGCTGCCCGGGCTCCTGGTGCTTGCATGCAGGGGGCAAGACGTAGCCAAGTTGGCCATTCGTTGACACCAGCAATAAGTCAGCTCTTGCTACTTGGCAGAAGAGGTTGGGGCAAGCAGCTTAACTCCCCCTGGGAAAGGCAGCTCAGACCAGTGGGTATAATGCTAACAACGAACAAAATAATCAACAGGATTGTAAATAACAGTAGTAAGAAGCATATTTAAATAATGAAACCACCACCAAGAAACAAAAGGGAAAACCCACACCAGCTGGTGCCAAAGGGCAGGCGAGTTCCTGAGATTTGTTTGTAAACACAGTGAAGAAGTCGAGCAGAGGGAGGAAGGCTAAGCGGCTGTGTGTTTCGTGAGTTCAACTGTGTTTTCCCTGGAGTGTGGTCGCCATCCTAGGGGCACTTGGTGAGCAGAACTGTCCTCGGGGGTGTCACGGTCTGAGATAAACTTGTGAGTTTGCTTTCAAAATATTCTAATTGTTTTATCACTTTTACAATTGCAACAAAGTTGTAAAAAAGCAACTTTAAATCCAACTGCAATTAACTTACTGTGATTTGCTGATTTCCTGATGGATGAGTTCTTCAATTTACTCCAGGAAAGGATGGAGATGGTTCTCATTTTCAAGTTATTATTATTTTATTTATTTCAAAGGCAGAGTGACATAGGAAGAAATGGGGACAAGGGAGAGAGAGAGAGAGAGAGAGAGAGAGAGAGAGAGAGAGAGAGAGAGAGAACTTCCATCTGCTGGTTTGCTCCCCAAAGGCCACGATGGCCAGGGCTGGTCCAGGCCAAAGTCAGACTGGAACGCCATCTGAGTCTCCCACGTGGGTACGGGACCCAGGCACTTGGGCTATTCTCTGCTTCTTTCCAAGGCGCATTAGCAGGGAGCTGGATCGGAAGTGGAGCAGCCAGACTCGAATTGGCACCTATATGGGATGCCGGCATCATGGGCAGGGGCTTACCACGCTGCACCACAGTGCCGGCCCCCCATTTTTATCTATTTTCCCAGAACCCATGTCCTATCCTGTCTGACCAGGTTTAGTTAGTTAGAATGTGGGAATTGCTTTCAGAAAGGGCTTTGCCGTCGGCCAGGGGCAGCGCACACAGAAGCGGAACGGCACAGAGGCAGCACTGGCACAGTCATCGTCTGCACTGGCCAAGCCTGCTGGTGGCTGGGGAGACCCAGGCTGCGAGGGAGGAAGCGCCTGGCCCAGGCGGGATCTGCTGTCATCGGGAATGGAGTGGCATTCAGACCCCTCCACACCCTTGAGTTCAAGTTGGTGTCTTTTTCCAACACTACAACTTCAGCCAAAAATAATCCCTCTGCGTGGTAAACGCCCCCTCCCAGGTAGCAGAGGGACCACCCTTGTCCCTCACATGAAACCCGGGGCTCCCAACCAGCTCGCAGAGAGTCTCTGTGTCTCCTGATCTCTCTCACGGCCCCTCGGTCAACCGGGCACTTTGCTTGTTAAGACAACCCGAGTGTCATAAAAATGATCTGGAGAGAAAGCAAATCAAGATCTGGTTTGGGAAGGAAAGCCAAGATTCCTCCTGATCAACAACACTGCTTCTTAGGGTAAATATTTACCTAATCCAATCCGCCTTCCCCTTCTCCCGCCTCCTGGGACAAGAACGTCCCTCCGTCTCGCAGCCACCGCGGCCCTGTTGGGACAGACGAGGTTCAGTGTTTCCATCAGAAGGCATGTTTTTCTGGGGCTTATGACTCAGCTGTAAAAATGTGCTCTAGGCAAAACCCTGGCATACGAGGTCTCATCGCACAGGCAATTGGTGGTTTGTTTTTTTTTCAAAACCTTTTTTTTTTTTTTTAACAGACAATCTTGGAAAGAGAGGCACGGAAGGTCAGGCATGTATGGCCGGATGCTATGGGTCTCACCCTCAATGATTTGCCTCTTTGGTTTTCTTTGCCCTGCATGGTTCTCCGTCTTCTCTAACCAGCTATTTGGAGGCAAATGTATAGAGGCCCCAACACCAGATGGCTCAGATCTTCTTCCTTGAATGGATACCCGCGGAGGGCTTCCTGTGTGCCAGACACAGAACCGGGCCCTGCAGGTGCAATGGTGGGCAATGCCACCGGCACAGTCCGGGTTCCTGTGCAAGCCCCACATGTGAACAGATAAAAGTGGCTGGAATAGCGAAAACTCTGTACAGGGCGTAGACCTTGGGGCTCTCGGGGGTGGGGCTGAGCAGGAGCCCCACGCGAGATCTGGAAAAGAGACGAGGTCAGGAAAGGAGGAAGGCACCTGGAGGCAGGAGAGAGACTGCTGTTTCTGAAATACACCGAGGAGGTCTCCCTTCCCAATCACATTGAACTGGGGGCGGGGTGGGGCGGGGCGGGTGGGAGGAGCTAATTCAGCCTCCTTCAGAATTCAAGGATAAGCAGCAATAAAAAATTAAATGTAGGCCGGCGCCATGGCTCAATAGGCTAATCCTCCACTTGCGGCGCCGGCACACCAGGTTCTAGTCCCAGCCGGGGCGCCGGATTCGTTCCAGTTGCCCCTCTTCCTGTCCAGCTCTCTGCTGTGGCCCAGGAGTGCAGTGGAGGATGGCCCAAGTGCTTGGGCCCTACACCCGCATGGGAGACCAGGAAGAAGCACCTGGCTCCTGGCTTCAGATCAGCGCAGTGCGCTGGTAGCGGCGGCCATTGGAGGGTGAACCAATGGTAAAAGGAAGACCTTTCTCTCTGTCTCTCTCACTGTCTACTCTGCCTGTCCAAGAAAAAAAAATGTAGTTGGATGTAATGGATTTCTGAAATCTGCAGTTTTTTTAGCAGTCCACATTTTCTATGAACTTTCTGAAGGCCGCTTGCGTGCACGATTTCATAATTATTGTTGCACCAAAATAAGCTTATCTTTTAATTCCATGTTTTCACAACCCTCATTTGTTTTTTCTTGTTTTTAAGAGATTTATTTATTTATTTGAAACGTATAGTTACAGAGATGCAGAGGTGGGGAGAGAGAGATTCTCCATCTGGTGGTTCACTCCCCAAATGGCTGCAATGGCTGGAGCTGAGCTGATCCAAAGCCAGGAGCCTGGAGCTTCTTCTGGGTCTCATATGTGCAGGGGCCCAAGGACTTGGGTCATCCTCTGCTGCTTTCCCAGGCACATTAGCAAGTGGCAGCTTCACCTGCTTACCCCGAAGCACTGGCCCCACAAACCCTCATTTCTAATACCTAGAGTTGGGGTAAAGACAGGGCACGCAGATTTTAACTCTCTCACAGACAGCACGGGCAGGCACGCCAAGCTCTGGGGGGCACTAATTAGAAGTAGTAGCCAGGGGCTGGCATTTTGCTGTAGTGGGCGGAGCTTGCACAAACGGCATCCCATGTGGCCAATGGTTTGAGTCCTGGCTGCTCCATTCCCTGCTACCGCGCCTGGGAAAGCAGCAGAGGATGGCCCAAATGCTTGGACCCCTGCAACCCTGTGGGAGACCCAGAAAAAAGTTCCGGGCTCCTGGCTTTGGTCTGGCCCAGCTCTGGCCATTGCGGGTTTTGGGGGGAGTTAATCAGCGAATGAAAGATCTCTCTGTCTCTCTGTCTCCCTCTCCCCTCCCCCATCTCTCTCTGTAACTCTGCCTTTCAAATAAATTAAATACATCTTTAAAAAGGAGAAATACGGCCGGCGCCGTGGCTCAACAGGCTAATCCTCCGCCTTGCAGCGCCAGCACACCAGGTTCTAGTCCCAGTCGGGGCGCCGGATTCGTTCCAGTTGCCCCTCTTCCAGGCCAGCCCTCTGCTGTGGCCCGGGAGTGCAGTGGAGGATGGCCCAAGTGCTTGGGCCCTGCACCCCCTGGGAGACCAGGAAAAAGCACCTAGCACCTGCTCCTGCCATGGGATGAGCGCAGTGCGTGGGCCACAGCGCGCTGTCCGCGGCAGCCATTGGAGGGTGAACCAACGGCAAAAGGAAGATTTTTCTCTCTGTCTCTCTCTCTCACTGTCCACTCTGCCTGTCAAAAAAAAAAAAAAAAAAAGGAGAAGTACTAGGCCACTCTGGGCATTGAGTTCTAGGGTGCAGCCTTGGCAGTTGCATTGGAAGTGCAGAGGGAAGCAGGGGATGACAGTCGAGAATGAAACACTCTTTCTCTCTTTCCAGAGGATCCCTGTGGTCTCTGCATGGAGGATGCCTGGAGGGAGGCAGCCAAAGCAAGGGTACCCTTCAGGCATCTGCGGTGGCCGTCTGGGTGTGAGTCCCCATTGGAGCCTGGGTGTGAGTCCCCATTGGAGCCGGCTGAGCCGAGAACGCGGTGGTGGAACTGTAGAGCGGCAGGTGCATGCGGGGTGTTTGGGGCAGGGTGGGGCACAGACACTGACCATGGCCCGCTGCTGGGTGGGCCAAGGGCAAGCTGCAGGAGGGCTCGGGATGCCCCCAGGTGTCCCGCTGTAGCCCCAGCTGAAGTGGTGCTGTGATCCAAGGTGAGGCAGGACAAGGGAGGCAGGGGAGTGGACAGTGACTTGCTGGTGTCCATCCCAGACCACGGGGTCATCCCAATGTTGAGCCCCTTGGAGAAGCACCTGGGGCAGCAGCACCTGCAGTTCAAGCTCTGGAACCATCAGCCAGGGGCCAGCCCCAGCTCTTCCATTTTCTAGCTAGGCAACCCCGGCTGGTTCCTTGGCCTCACTGTGCCTCAGTCTCTTTATTTAAAAAATGGGCGCAATAGTAGAACCTGCCTCACAGGGCTGTTGTGAGGGTCAGGGAAGCTCACCAATGTGAAGCCACAGGGGTGTGTCTGCCAGTGCTGTCTGTGAGAGAGCCATTCCGAGTGGCTGTCAGAACCCGAGTGGCTGTCAGAACCCGGCGGCGAGAGGTGGTTAGGGAGGGTGGCCCTGGGGAGATCCTCTGTGGGCATTAGCAGGTAGCATTCGCTGGGAGAAGAGTGTGTGTGCGCGCGTGTCGGGTCACGAGAGGAGACTTCCAGACCCAGCGGACGGTAGAGGGATCTGAGTCCGAATCGGGTGGGGTGTATTTGAGACACCGAGAGTGGGAGAGAAGGTTTGGGGGAGACCAGGCCTTGGGGGAAGAAGCAGGAAAGGCGGCCACCACGGGCTGGGCGGGCCGGGAGGTGGAGTTTTGTTCTCTGTGAGAGGGGGGCGGCGCTGAAAGGTCTCAGGAGTGGAGAGAGCCCGTGCGATTTACATTTCAAAGGCTCCCAGGGAGGAGGCTGGGAGGGCAGCTCGAGCAGCCTGGGGGAGACCAGATCACAAAGAGGCGGGGGCTGTGGTTCTGGCTAGGGAGGGTGGCGGACTGGAAGACGCTGGCCATTGTACAGGTGGAGAGCAGTTGTGCCCAAGAGAAACTTTGAAGGTGGAACAAGCTCCTTCCTCATGGCAGCCATAGCGACTCATGAAAAAGGCAAATTCGACTGTGTCCACCTCCTGCAATCTCTTCAATGCTCGCTCCCCAGTGCTCGCTCCCCGGTGCTCCTGGAGTGATGGCTGAATTTGTGGCTGTGGCTGCTGGTCAGCTGCCTCCCTCCCTGAAGTGCCCGGAACTCTCTTCCCTTGCTCTCTGTGCCTCAGGCACCCCTGCCTTCTCTTATCCCTCAGGATACGCCTTGCTCCTTCCCTCCACAGTCCTCTCCATCTCCAAAAACTGGCTTGTCCTTTAGCAAGCCCAGCCCTGCTGTCCCCACCTACCTCTTTCTTTTTATTTATTTATTTTTTGGCAGGCAGAGTGGACAGTGAGAGAGAGAGAGACAGAGAGAAAGGTCTTCCTTTTCAGTTGGTTTACCCCCCAACGGCCGCTACAGCCAGCACACTGCAGCCAGCACACCACACTGATCCAAAGCCAGGAGCCAGGTGCTTCTCCTGGTCTCCTCTGCGGGTGCAGGGCCCAAACACTTGGGCCATCCTCCACTGCACTCCTGGGCCACAGCAGAGAGCTGGACAGGAAGAGGAGCGACCAGGACAGAATCTGGCGCCCGACCAGGACTAGAACCCGGTATGCTGGCGCCGCAGGTGGAGGATTAGCCTATTTAGCTGCAGCGCTGGCCCCAGATATTTGTTAACAGAGCAAGAAGGACCAGAATTACACTTGTCTTGAAGGTTCCCATTTCCCAGATGGCAATGTGAAGGCAGAACAAGGTCAAGGACATTTTGATCCTAACTCAACTCTCAGCCGTGACCTCGGAAACATTTTTTTTTAAGACTTATTCATTTATTTAGAAAGCAGAGCTACATAGACAGAGAGAAGAGACAGATCTGTCCACTGGATTATTCCCCAAATGGCTATAATGGCCAGAGCTGGGCCAGGCTGAAGCCAAGGGCTAGAAACTCCATACATGTCTTCGAAGTGAAAGGAGAGGCCCAAGCACTTGGTCGATCTTCCACTGCTTTCCCAGGCACATTAGCAGGAGTCAGGATGTGAAGTGGAGCAGCTGGGACTCAAACAGGTACTCTTATGGGATGCTGGCCCTGTGGGTAGTGGCTTAGGCCACTGCGCCACACAACCTGGGGACCTTTAAGTATAGCCCAGTCAGACCCAGAGCCTCCCATCCTTGGATGGCACTTGCCAGAGCAGACAGGGCCAGCAGGCCTTCCACCTCCCTGGCATGATGTCTACTGGGAACCATGAAGACTTCAGCCCGAGGACCCAGTCCTATGCCTACTCCCTTGAGGCCCAGGGCTGGGTCGCCACCGCCCCCTCTGCATCCAGGCCTCTGGATCCCTAGTGGGATGCCAGCCCTTCCCCAGTGCCTGCTGACCTCTCTCAGCCTCTGGCTAACTCTGAGGACCTTGGCCCTTCAGCTCCCTTGTGCTCTGCAGGGAACCGGGGTGCAGCCTCCTCCCAAGCCTGAGAGCACAGCTCACTGGGGTGTCAGTAACAGCGAATTCCCATGCGCCTGCAGGGACAGTCCTGCCCCCAGTGCCAACCAGGGACCATTAAATTGGAGTCCTGTGAATTGGGTTCATGAATCTGTACTTGTAAAAGCTTCCTGGGAGATGCCTTTTAAAACAAGATACAAAATAAGAGTCCACAATCAAAAGCAATGAGGGTTTGCTTATAAAGACATGAAAAAAATTCCTTAAAAAATACTCAGAATGCAAACCCACAAACTGCAGAAGACAATTTGCCACATAAATGCCGGCCTTTTACAACAGACTGACATTAATAAAAGAGCAGTCTGATAGGAAAATAGCAACAGGATGTAATTTGGCAGTTTGCAGAAATTTAAATAAAAACAGTCAAAGCATAGAGAAGAATGTTCGGTCTCTTTGGTGATTAAAGAAACGGATGCCGAGGGCACCAAAACGATGTACCAACCCCCCCCCCCGGCCCCGCCCCCAGCATGTTGTCAGTGATGAGAAAATTGCAGAGTTTTTTCTTCCTCTTCTCGTGGAGTACAGGTGGGTGTGGACATGGAGCACTTGGGCAACATGGATGGAAGTGTAGGATGCACAGGCTCTTTGGGTGGTTCCCCTGGTGGGCGTGGCTCTCCCGGTGGGCGTGGTTTACTTAGCTAAAGATCTGCTCACAAGAGAACAGGAAGACTTATGTCCAGGGATATTTATGGCAGCCCATTTGTGACAGCGGAAAGATCAGCTATCTAAGTGCCCATCCGTAGGAATGTGTTCAGTCAATAAGGCCCCAGCTACACAATGGGATGAAGAATTAGGTGACAAATGTCCTGAGCAGGAAGCGATCTCTGCATAACACAAGAGCTATTTGTTCACCAGGTGTTTAGGGAGCTTCTTAGGTGCTTGGCACCCTTTCAAGTGCCTTCCAGGCCCCCAGATCCAAAAGGGAATCTCACAGTCTCTTGGGACTCAAGGTTGATGGAGGAAAAGAATTATGCTAAGTAGTGAAAAGTAGTGGGAAGAAAATTAGAACAGAGTAAGAGACTGGGAGGTGGAGGTGGTGCAGGCTGACTTTAAAAAGGGTGGCTCTAG
Organism: Sylvilagus floridanus; assembly: GCA_949820135.1. Lineage (NCBI taxonomy): Eukaryota > Metazoa > Chordata > Mammalia > Lagomorpha > Leporidae > Sylvilagus > Sylvilagus floridanus. The sequence goes on along the minus strand of OX463241.1, from coordinate 58,323,980 downwards.
AAGGTTTCTCTGGGGTCCTGGCCTTGTGGCACAGCAGGTAAAGCAATGCTGGCATCCTGTGCGAGCACCAGTTCAAATTGGTTCGAGTCCCGGCTGCTCCACTTCTGATCCAGTCTCCTGCTCATGTGCCTGGGAAAGCAGCAGGGGATGGCCCAAGTGCATGGGTCCCTGAACCCACGTGGGAGTCTCGGAAGAAGCCCCTGGCTCCTGGCTTTGGCCTGGCCCAGCTCTGGCTGTTGTAGCCATATGTGGAGTGAACCAGTGAATGGAAGAGCCTCTCTCTCTCTGTAGCTCTTTCAAATAAACACATATTTGTTTTTACAAGAAGGCTTCTCTGGTGAGCTGACACTGAGTATACTGCCATGAATCATGGGAGTCATAACGTCCTATCCGTGGGGAGAGTAGTTCAGACGGGTAAGGCAGCAAGTGTAAAGGCCCTGTGGTGGACGGGCTTGGCTTGCTGTAGACCCAGCAATAAGATCAGGGAGCTGCACGGCTGTAAGTGACAGGGCTGGTGGAAGGAGAGGAGAGTGCACAGACTGGGCCAAAGGGATGCTGCAGGGTGGACAGCTAAATTTATGTTTTGGAGGCTTCTGAAAAATATATCTATTGGGGGCCTTGTGCTGCCTGTGGCACCAGCATCCCATATGGGTGCCAATTCGAGTCCTGGCTGTTCCTCTTCTGATCCAGCTCTCTGCTATGGCCTGGAAAGCAGTAGATTTCCCAAGTGTTTGGGCCCCTGCACTGGTGTTGGAGACCCAGAAGAAGCTCCAGGCTCCTGGCTTTGGATTGGCCCAGCTCCAGCTGTTGTGGCCATTTGTGGAGTGAACCAGCGGATGGAAGACCTCTCTCTCTGATTCTCCTTCTCTCTATCTATAACTCTGCCTCTCAAATAAATAAATACAATCATTAAAAAAGTTTGTAACTCAAGAAGATCAACAACCCATTTAACATGTGTATATTTGGTTATTTATGTGTATTTATGTGTATTATTTAGTTATATGTGTGTGTATTTAGTTATTTTCTTATTTGAGAGAGGGAGAGAATAGCTTCCTGGTTCACTCCCCAAGTGCTTGCAACAGCTGTGGCTGGGTCAGGTTGCGGACAGGAGCCCGGGACTCAGTCAGTGTCTCCCATATGGGAAGCAGGGGTTCAAGTACTTGAGCATTATATGTTGCCTCCCAGAGTGTGCTTCTGCGGGAAGCTAGAATCAGAATCACAAGTGGGGGGTGGGCGGCACAGTGACGTAGCAGGTTGAAGTCCCAGCCTGCAGTGTCAGCATTCCTTATGGGTGCCAGTTTGAGTCCTGGCTGCTCCTCTTCCCATCCAGCTCTCTGCTATGGCCTGGGGAAGCAGTAGAAGATGGTCCAAGTCTCTGGGCCCCTGCACCCGCTTGGGAGACTGGGAAGAAGCTCCTGGCTCCTGGCTCCTGGCTTCTGTCTTCAGATCAGCTCAGCTCTGGCCGTTGCGATCATTTGGGGAGTGAACCAGCAGAATGGAAGACCTCTCTCTCTCTCTGGTTCTACCTCTCTGTAACTCTGTCTTTCAAATAAATAAAATAATTCTTAAAACAAAAAAGAGCCTAGGTTTATTATTAAAATAAAAAAGAATCAGAGGGGGAATCAACACTCAAACCCAGGCACCCTGAGATAGGATGTGGGTGTCCCAAACACCATTTTACCTGCTGTGCCAAATGTCTTCCCCAGAAACTTTTCATAATATGCATGTAATGAGGTGGATTGTAGCACAGGTGGAAGAGGGACATGGTTTTCACTTTGCACTTGGCTGATGTATCTGCTTTTCCCGGCACCTGGACCCATCGCCATTCGTTAAACTTATACGAATGTCTAAGATGGTATCTGGATGGGATGTAGGATAGTTTTGTTTGCATATTTCAAAAACTGTGATTCATTCAAGCAAAACTGCCTCCTTATGTGATTTCCATGCACCACTCGTGTTGGGAACCCCTGACTACGGTATCCCAGGCTCACAGCAAAGATGAGCAGAGCTGTGCACTGTGGGGAGGAACTCAAACCCCTCTCCCCGTCGAAGAACCTTGCAGAGGGCCTGGTGATGCGATAGCTGCCTCTTGCAACACTGGCCTCCCATAGCAGAGCACCAGTTCAAGTCCCAGCTGCTCTGCTTCCAGTCCAGCTCCCTGCTAATGCACCTGGGAAAGTAGCAGAAGATGGCCCAAGTGCTTGGGTCCTTGCCAGCCACATGGGAGACCTGGATGGAGTTCCAGGCTCCCGGGTTTGACTTGGCTCAGCTCTAGCTGTTGTGGCCATTTGGGGAGTAAACTAGCAGATGGAAGATCTCTTTCTCTCTGTCTCTCCCTCTCTTTGTCACTCTGCTTTTCAAATTGATAAAATAAATCTTAAACACACACGCACAACAAAGGAAACCTTAGGGGAGTGTTGAACAATGCCAGGAGTACTAAGTCCATTCAGTGACTTTGGGGATTCAGCAGTAGACTCAGTAACAAACCACTCACTACCCACAGGCAGGGCTCTGGGAAGCTCCGAATTGGATCCCAAGGAACTGGCTTTCCTGGGTGCCCATCAGGCCCAGTCTGTGGTGAGAACCAAGCAGGCCTGGTCTGGAGAGGCTTCAGTCCTCAGAGTGGTCCTCTTCTAGCCCTAATGCCTGGCCTGGGCTTGGAGGCCTCAGCCATCCTACCCCATGCAGGCCGGAAGTGAGATAACAGAAAGCAACACGGGAGCCACACTTTCTGGCCTCTTCCACCATAGAACCCAGGGCATGGTGGTCCAGGTCTCTTGTGTGTGTTTCAGATCAGCTCACAGCCTTTTGAGACTGCTGGCCAACAAAAGTGCTGTGTTTCTGAACATCAAAGCTGATGTCCAAACATGGATCCTCGGGTTACTCGGAGATCCGGGCAGGAGACCTGCAGGGTCTCCATCCAGACCCTTTCCAAGGGAGGCTCTCTAATCCCCGTATGGGTATCACCTAAAAGATACAGTGTTCCAAGGAGCTAGGGTAATGGTCACAGGCTGGTGGAAGAGGAAACAGGAGCAGGCCCCAGAGAGGTAGACCTGGGCTGCTGGCAGAGCCGGGCTGGCCAGGTGCAGTGGAGCCCTTAGCCTGGGAGGTGTGGGCGGGCGCTGTTACTCATGTCTGACAGATCCAGAGCAGCTCCCTGGGTGAGAAAGCTACAAGGGTAGGCTTTGTGATGTGATGGTGCTCCCAGGCCCCCAGATCCTCACAGCTGCAGGGGGCTTCCTGGTTGGCCAGACAGGCAGGCATTCTTATGCATCAGGGAGGCTGAAGTGCAGAGGTGGTTAGCTCCACTTCATAGATAAGGAAATTGGGGCTCAGAGAGTGAGAAGCGACCTGCTAAAGTTTGCATCATAGCGCTAATAACTCACAGCTAGATAATGATTTACAGTGCTTCCTGGTTTGGGGCATTACAAGAGCTCCATGAGATAAGAAGTCTTGCTTTTTTAAAAAAAGACTTATTGGCTCAACAGGCTAATCCTCCACCTTGTGGCACCGGCACACCAGGTTCTAGTCCCGGTCGGGGTGCCGGATTCTGTCCCAGTTGCCCCTCTTCCAGGCCAGCCCTCTGCTGTGGCCCGGGAGTGCAGTGGAGGATGGCCCAAGTGCTTGGACCCTGCACCCCATGGGAGACCAGGAAAAGCACCTGGCACCTGGCTCCTGCCATCGAGCGCACCGGCCGCAGCGGCCATTGGAGGGTGAACCAACGGCAAAGGAAGACCTTTCTCTCTGTCTCTCTCTCTCACTGTCCACTCTGCCTGTCAAAAAAAAAAAAAAAAAAGACTTATTTATTTACTTAAAAGACAAAATGACCAAGAGAGAGCTTCTCTCTGCTGGGTCACTCCCCAAATGGCTGTAACAGTTGGGGTTGGGGCTGGGCTGAAGCCGGGAGCCAGGAGCCAGGAATTGTATCCAGGTCTCCCACACGATGGCAGTTACTGCTGTCTCCCAGGCGCATTAGCATGGACCTGTGTTGGAAGCGGAGTGATCAGAACTGGAGGCTCCGCTATAAGGGATGCCTCAGCACCCACCCCGATGTGTTTTTTTTTTTTTTACTGTTATTCTTAGTAGTGATAGCCACAGTATTCCTATATCATGGATATAGTATATCCTATATCATTCCTAAACCAAAATTTAGCGAAGTTGAGAAAAAATGATGAAAAAATCAGGGTTGTCATGTCAGAATTAGGTACTGGAGCTATTTATCTCACAGAATCCATCTAATGACCCTCAGGAAAAATAATTGCCAAGACCATTTATCCATTCATTCATTCATTCATTCAACCAATGTTTGCAGAATTCCTGCCATGGGCTGGTACTGCCCTGGGCACATGGAGCACAGCCGGGCACAGAATTATGTCCGTGTCCTCACGGAGCGCATTTCCTTTTGGGTTTAGGTAGAATATGCCAGAAATAACCAAGCAAATGCATGTATTTATATACATATACGAGATGACACTAAATACAAAGGAAAAATAACAGCAGGGGCTGGCACTGTGGTGCAGTAGGCTAAGCCTCCATCTGCAGCACCAGCAACCATGTGGGCACCAGTTCTAGTCCCGGCTGCTCCACTTCTGATTCAGCTCTCTGCTATGGCCTGGGAAAGCAGTAGAGGATGGTCCAAGTCCTTGGGCCCCTGCACCCATGTGGGAGACGTGGAAAAAGCTCCTGGCTCCTGGCTTTGGATCAGCCCAGCTCTGACCTTGCAGCCGCCTGGGGAGTGAACCATCGGATGGAAGAACTTTCTCTCTGTCTCTCCCTTTCTCTGTCTGTGACTCTACCACTCAAGTAAATAAATAAATTAATTAATAAAAAGAATTGTGTCTACAAATCACATTGAATGTGTTTTTTTTTTTTTAAAAAAAAACTAATTAAAATTAAAAAAGAAGAAGAAGAAAATAACAGGGTCCAGCAATGGCGGGAGGGGCAGGAGGGAGCTGTGATGAGGAGCAGAGCCCTGCACAGCGAGAACAGGGAGGAGTTTGGGTGGAGGAGTGAGTCGGAGCTGACTTGCTTTAGTGGGCAGCAGCGGAGAGACACCAGCACCGTAGAAGTCCCAGCCACTCCTGTTTCTGGAGGCTTTAAAAACAGGCCCAGGATTTTAAGGCACCTCGTGGAATCATGACGACCCTGGCAGCTGGGTGGCAGGGGACACTGAGGCTGAGAGGTTCAGTGGGCAGCTCCCCCGTCTTGTAGCTAATTGATGGCAGACTTCAGTCCCAAATCTCCTCCCACCTGACTCCAGGCCCCTGCTCCTCACAGCCCAGGGCCTGTGCAAAGGCCTGGAAGGAAGCATGGGCAACTTTGCTGGGGGCCAGACTGCAGGGTACTGCGGAGCGGTGATGGGAAGTGTCGGTGCCGCAGGTGGGGGGAACCTGAGTTCTAAGGGCCTTGAAGGCACCCGGAGGGCGTGGGGGGGGGGCTGGGGAGCTTCTGGGGCAGCTGGAGGGCAAGGGGCTGCGTCCACTGAATGGGGAAGCGGAAGCAGGGCAGAATCCTCTTTGGCAGTCTCCCTGTTAAAGCCCATCTCATGTAGAAGTTCTTTTTTTTTTTTTTTTATTTTTTTTATTTATTTGAAAAGCAGAACAACAGAGAGGTATAAAGGGAGAGAGAGAGAGAGAGAAGGAGAGATCTTCCATCTGCTGGTTCACTCCCTAAATGGCTGCAAAAGTTGGGCTGATCTGAAGCCAGGAGCTCCCCTGTCTCCCACATGGGTGCAGGGACCCAAGCACTTGGGCATCCTCCGCTGCTTTCCCAGGTGCATTCGCAGGGAGTCGACTGGAAGTGGAGCAGCCGGGACTCGAACCCATGCTCCAATATGAGAATTACGCCACATCATTGGCCTCATATAGAAGTTCTTTTTTTAATTATTTGTTTTATTTCTTAAAAGGCTTTACTTATTGGAAAGACAGAGTGATAGAGGGGGGAATCAGAGAGAGAGACAGAGAGAGAGAGAGAGCGCTTCCATCCTCTGATTCACTCCCCAGATGGCCACAAGGGCCAGTGCTGGGCCAGGCTGAAGGCCAGGGACTTGGGCCATCATCTGCTGCCTTCCCAGGTGCAGTAGCAGGGAGCTGCCACCGAAGTAGAGCACCCGGGACTTGAACTGGTGCTGTTATCGGCTGCTGGAGTTGTAGGGGGTGGCTTAGCTCGCTGTGCACGATGCCGGCTCCTCACCTAGAAGCTCTTAAACGAGGTGCATGGACCACTCTGGGGCTGGCAGGGAGGCCGAGTGTGAAGCCAGGTGGGAAGAAGCTGCCTTTTTAGTTCTGCTGTTCTCTGACGGCATGCTTTCCTTTCACTGTGGATGTAGAGCAGCAAGGGCGAGGCTGGTTTTGCCATCAGGAGAGACCGGGCCCTTCCATGCCCCATTGCAGCCAATACAGATGTCTTGAAACATCTCTTCCACCCATCACTACCTGACAATTAGTACAAGGAAGTCATTGGCTCACACCGGACCTTTGTTGATTGACGGGTGGACAAAGAAGTGCTTGTGTGAGCACATTGCAATATTTTGATAACTCTATTTAAATATAATTAGGTTTCTTTGCTATTTGATTTTGTGCATTGAAAAACCAATTACAGGGCCAGCATCGTGCTGTAGCGGGTAAAGCCATATGGGCACTGGTTCAAGTTCCGGCTGCTCCACTACTGATCCAGCTCTCTGCTATGGCCTGCGAAAGCAGTGGAAATTGGTCCAAGTCCTTGGGCTCCTGCACCCGCATGGGAAACCCAGAAGAAGCTCCTGAATCCTGGCTCCTGGCTTCGGATAAGCACAACGCTGGCTGTTGCGGCCATCTGAGGAGTGAACCAGAGGATGGAAGACCGCTCTCTTTCCCTGCCTCTCTGAAACTCTGCCTTTCAAGTGAATAAAATAAGTCTTCAAAGAAAAACCAAAAACACCAATTAAACTGCTGGATTGTTTGCCTTAACCACTGTTAAGACGCCGGGAAAGACATCTGTGCCCCATGTCAGAATCCCGGGTTCAATTCCTGGCTCTGGCTCTTGACTTCATGTTCCCCTAATGCAGGAACCAGTGATGACGGCTTATGTCATTGCATCCTGCCACTTGCACGGAAGAACTGGACTGAGTTCCTGGTTCCCAGCCTCAGCGTGGCCCAGTCGTGGCTGTGGTGGGCATATTGGGGAGTAAAACAACAGATGGGAGCGCTCTCTGTGCCTTTTCCTTCTCTGTCTCAGCCTCTCAAATAAATAAATACATACATAGATTTTTAAAAAAATTATTGAGGTCATCCTTGTGGCATAGCGAGCTAACAAACCTCCTGCAACACCAGTGTCACATATAGGTGATGGTTCCAGACCTGGCTGCTCCACTTCCAGCTCCCCGCTGATGGCCTAGGAAAACAGCAGAGGATGGCCCCTCCATCCACATGGGAGACCTGGAAGAAGCTCTTGGCTCTGGCCTGATCCAGTCCTGGCTGTTGTAGCCATTTGGGGAGAGAATCACCAAATGGAAGCAATGATCTCTCTATCTGTCTCTCTGTCTCTCCCACTCTCTGCCTTTCAAACAAATAAACAAAAATCTTTAAAAAATTATTACCAAAACATTAAAAACTTCAGATTTATTGATCTTGATTGCAGTACCCAGCAATGCTGGTCTTGAAATATCGCACCACACCACATGGATATGTACAATTATGCATCAGCTAAAAGTTCAGAATAAATTGTTAGGAAATGCGTGTTATTCTGAAAAGAAGTCACAGCTTTGGCAGCTGCCAGAGGTTCAACATCACCAAAAGGGTGTGGAGCGCGGCAGTGTGCCTGCTGTTTCTTTTCTTTTTTTAAAGATTTATTTATTTATTTGAAAGTCAGAGTTACACAGAGAGAGGAGGGACAGCGAGAGAGAGAGAGAGATATGTCTTCCATCTGCTTGCTCACTCCTCAATTGGCTGCAACAGCCGGAGTTGAGCTGATACCAAGCCAGGAGCCAGGAGCTTCTTCCCAGTCTCCCATGCGGGTGCAGGGGCCTAAGGACTTGGGCCATCTTCCACATCTTCCACTGCTTTCACAGCAGGGAGCTGGATGGGAAGTGGAGCAGCCGAGACTCGAACTGGCGTCTGTATGGGATGCCGGCACTACAGGTGGCGACTTTATCCACTACGCCACCTTGTCGGTCCCTGGGCCCACTCTTTCTACTGCTCTAGTTTACCTTCGTTTCTCTGCTCTGGCTGGCCGCAGTGCAACCATGACTCTGGCCTGGATGTCCCGACAGGCTGGGCTCTTCTCTTATGCACCTCTTAGGGCTCAGGACTCAAAATGAATTTGCTGTCTAGAGCCTAAGCAGCCAGAGTCTTGGGCACACATGTAGCCTAGCTGTTAAGACTTCAGTTAAGACACCTGCTCCATGCCCTCTGTCCAGGTGAAACAGTTTCTGTCTCCCCACTCCAGCCTCCTGCTAACACAGACCCCGCCACAGCAGTGATAGCTCAAGTGATTGGGTCCCTGCCGCCCTCCCAGGAGCCCTGGTTTGTGTTCTCTGGCCCAGTTTTGGCCTTGACCCAGCCCCAGCCCCAACCCTTGCCAGCCTCTGGGGAGTAAACCAGTGGATGGGGCTCTCTGTCTGCAAGTCTCTCTCTCTCTGCAAGTCTTCTTTCTCTAGTTGTCAGCAGGTCTGGCAGTCTGGGCCTGCCTCTCTGCTTCCCATGGTACAATGGTTGGAGTTGAGTGGAGGCCACCCCCATAGACTGCAGGGTCCTCCCCACCTGGACACAGCCCCCAGGGACCTCATTTCAGGTGTCTGTTCCCTGGTGGATTTTTGGTCCCCCAAAGGGGAGGTGACCCCTGGTATTGGCACTCTCTGTACTGTTTCCTTGGGCTCCCTCGGTCACCTCCTCTTAGGCCACCCCTTATCTCTCAGGATAAATAGTATCTTCCAGGGTGAGGGCCCCATGGTCGGTCACTCTCTCCAAAGTTGCACCTCAACTCCAGCCCTGGGTAAATAAACATATCTTTATTTTTAAAAATATTTATTTATTTTATTTGGAAGAGAGAGAGGCATCATCCATCTGTTGGTTCACTCCCCCAAATGGCTGAAACAGCCAGGGCTGGGCCAGGCTGAAGCCATAAGCCAGGAACCAGGAACTCCATCCGAGTCTCCCACCTGGGTGCAGGGGCCCAAGCAGTTGGACCATCCTCTGCTCCTTTCCCAGGCCATTAGTAGGGAGCTGGATCAGAAGTGGAGCAGCAGGGACTCGAACCGGCACCCGTATGGGATGAGGGCTTGGCATGGCACTTCTTTTAAACAAATCTTTCCAACCACATCTGCTTGTAGAAGCTCTTCCATTGCCTCCCTGAAGGCCATTGGGAAAACACCATCACTTCTTCTGAACTTATCTGCTAAATGATACTCCCCCTGCCCCACTCCCCGGGCCTGTCTGTAAGAATTAGACACAGCAGCAGCACGCCTCTCACTCAGCACATAGTAGGTGCTTGCCTACACCCACCGAGCCCTCGGCCAGTCCCCGCCCCACCCCCACCTTCCCCCTTTCAGTGGGAGCTGGGAGAAAGCCTGTCAATCACGAGCTAATTTATGCGGCATGATATGCCTTTATTATTCCACGCCGGGTCGGGGCTCCTACTGTCCAATGAAGGTCAAAAGGAGGTATGGCTTTTATCTCTCCAGCAACTCGGGGGAAACACAGAGGGGGAGGGGCAGCTCCCAGAGGTTTCCTCCAGAAAACAAACAGGTCCTCTCCCGGCCCTGAATAGCCTTCCTCAATCAAAGCTGTAAAAGTTTCAAAGCAGCGGGACTCAGCCCTGAGCCTGGAGGGAGCTAATAAAGCTTTGAATGGAGAGAGTGACCCCGAACTGGCAGAGGGGTCCCCGCTGGGCCCCGGGCCCGCGCCTGCTGCCTCATGGAGAATTCAAAGGTGATGTGTCATTAGTCAGTGTCTTAACAGCAACCCTTTCAAAATTATCGATAAAGGGGAAGGGGGCCCTTTCTGGTGCGCGCCCCCCGAACGATTTTCTGCTCGCTTTTTTCTTTCTTCTCTTTCGCCCGTCGCGGGAGCCACACTGCCGCATCTTTTTCTTGTTTGCTTTCAGCGAGGGAAAAGAACTGGGTTGAAATAACGAGTTTCATGCTCCGGGAGCAGACTCTCTGGCTTTTCATGCAGTTTCGTCGTGAGGTCCGGGCTCTGAGAAGCCACCGGATTCGGGTTCCCAGGAAAACGGTGGCTCCTTCGTAAAAATCCTTCTCGATCGTTCTAGCTTCTTCCAGTTCGAACCCTCCATCCTTGTCGCTGCTCCCTGTGGGCGGCCCGCGACCTGGGACCCGTGTGCAGGCAGGTGCAGGGTGCCCAGGGCTCCTGAGCAGCTGTGACCCCAGCCATCGCCCACCCCTCCTGCGGAAGTCAGTTTCCTCCTTCATGAGCCACTGCCAGCATCCTGGGCCAAGAGAGAAGTGACCCGAATGGCCTCATTCAGGGCGAGGGGGCACTTGAGGGAGGCGATCAGCTCTTTACCTAATGGGGAAGACGCCCAGGATCTGAGTTCCCTCCTTATCTACTTGGCCCCGCAGTTCACGGCTGAGCCCCGTGGTTGTAGTTGCGTTCATCTTTAATCCATTAACTCTGGATTGATTTGATGGCATTCCCGACTTTATAGGAGGTTGTTACATTGCTTTTTATTGGTTGTACATTTTGTGACATAATTAACGGCCACCTCAGACCCCATCTGAAAATGTCTATTGCAAAGACAAACCCTTTTACTTAGGTACTTACTTGAAAGGCAGAGTTACAGAGAGAGAGAGAGGGAGAGAGACAGAGAGATCTTCCATCTGCGGGTTTGCTCCCCAGAGGGCCACGATGGCCAGAGCTGGGCCAGGCCGAAGCCAGGAGCCAGGAGCTTCCTTCAGGTCTCCCGTGTGGACCCAAACACTTAGGCCATCTTCTGCTGCTTTTCCCAGACCGTTAGCAGGGAGCTGGATTGGAAGTGGAGTTAGCCAGGAGCAGAACTGATGATCATACATGATGTTGGTGTCGCAGGTGGCGGCTTTACCTGCTGTGCCATAGGACTGGCCAGACAAAGGCAAATCCTGATATGTGTGTGTGTGTGTGTGTGTGTGTGTGTGTCTAGCACTCTATAGTAACCACACCCACACTCCCACCCACACAATGAAAACAGCCTCGAGCAACACTGAAACAAAGTCCTATGCTTCATGGCTTCAGATGTCCCAGGAAGTGTGGGGCTGGCACTGGGAGGGTCCGTGAATATTTTGTGTCTGTGAAGCCGGATTCTTGCTCTTCCAGGCAGTACGCCCTGGGGCACCTTCGCCCTATTCAAATCTTTCATGCTAGAATCCAGGTTAAATGCCCTGGTCCTGTGACCTCCACAGCCACTAGTTTTTCTTCCAGTATCTGTAAGTACTGGGTATTTTAGTTCCAAATGAACGAACGTTTCCACCTCTCACCTACCCCGGCAGGGTGCGGGCCAGCACAGGCCATGGTAAGCCTTGTGGTTTTAGGAAGCAGTGACAATGACACTGAGCTTCTGGGAGCACAAGCCAAGCCCTGGCACCTGGAGGATAGGGTTCCTGCTGACATCACCTAGTAACTGCTGCCTCTCCCGGAGGGGACAGAGGCTGTGTCCGTGTCCCTGGTCATCTCTCCCAGCAAGGCTCTGACATAGAGCAGGTGCCCATGTGAGCTCACAGGATAAGAGGGGTCTAAAAAGGCAGTCAGGGTGGCAGGTAGGGACTTGGGGAGCAGAAGTGGGGAGGGGCACTCATGAGGCCACAAGGGAGAGGCTTTATGTTGAAGGGAGGAGGCAGTTACTGAAACTGAGCTGATTTTTAAAGCAAACGATCTGAAGTCAGAACTTGCATCCTGAGGGGCTCTGGCTCTATGGCCGGGTCCTCCTTCCCATCCCTGCCTCTCGGCACAGCCTCCCAGTCTCTGGCTGGCCTGTTTCAGGAGTCTGCATGGTGAGGAGGGTCACCCACCAGTTCCGATTCCTCTGGGCCCAGCCAGGGCCTGGAGCTTGGTGGGTGACCGGACTGTGCTCACAGGCTGTCAGGAGCCCACTGCGGGCTCGGGCTGGACACCAGGGCCCCCTCGTGTTTCCCAGTGTTCCCAGATCATCCCCTAAAGCAAGCCCCGAGCCAGGACCAGTCTTGGTCCCACCCTTCCTGGACTTCTCCTGCTGGGGCACCAGCCCATGATTCCCTGATGCTCAGTTTCCGCACCTGTAAAATGGGGTTTTGTGATTCTTCCTGCTTCCCAAGAGCTGTTTGGAGGATTAAGTAAACGGATACTGGAGAAATGCCTCTAAGAGTGCCTCGTACATAATGAACTGCTATTATTAGCATTACTGCTGGTTCTGTTTGTTTTTAATTCTTCACCATCTTGGTTATTTTTATTTTATTGACCACTGAATCTTAGTTCATGTAACGATGTTGTAAGGCCACCACAAAACAAGCCAAACATGGGAGCAAGCGAAAGGGCTTATTGTCCGGTAGGAGGGTGGGAGAGTAAGAGAGAGAGGAATCAGGAGAGAGCACCTGTTCCGAAATAGGTCTTGTTAAACCTTTGCGAGGGGGTGGGGTAGAGGGGCGGGCAGGGCAATAGGAGCAGCCAATCCCATTAGGGTAGGGGTGGAGCTGACCCAAGTGGATGGGCCATGGAGCTTAGGACCAAAGCTGACTGTGCTACGTGGTGACAGGGGCCGGGCCTGAGATGGTGTCTGGGACGTAGATGGTGCCACAGATAAGACTGTACCATTTTACTAACAGATATGGGTATTCTTGTGATTGATTTTCATTCTCCATATTATTGTTTTTTAAATACAATTTAAAGATTTATTCATTTATTTGAAAGAGTTACACAGAGAGAGGCAGAGAGAGAAGGAGAGGCAAAGAGAGAGAGAGAGAGAGAGAGAGAGAGAGAGAGAGGTCTTACATCTGCTGGTTCACTCCCCAATTGGCCGCAATGGCCAGAACTGTGCCGATCCGAAGCCAGGAGCCAGGAGCTTCTTCCGGGTCTCTCACATGGGTGCAGGGGCCCAAGGACTTGGGCCATCTTCTACTGATTTCCCAGGCCATAGCAGAGAGCTGGGTCAGAAGAGGAGCAGCCAGGACTTGAACCGGCGCCCATATGGGATGCTGGCACTGCAGGCAGTAGCTTTACTCACTACGCCACAGCGCTGGCCCCATATTATTTCTGTTCTTGGGAAGTAGCTGTGACAGTGAGGACTTGCTGTGGTTTCCCTTCCCCAGCCTGGATTCTTCCCTGACCCCGGAGCGTGTGTCTGGCGGTGTGGATGTCCGTCTCCAATGTCACAGGATCCCATACAATGCGTCACTCACTGTCTTAGCTTTTCTTGTGCATCCAGGGGGACAATTTGCACAATCATTCAGTTGTTTCTCATCATTCCTTTAATGAAAGCACAAAAACAAAGGGGTGGGGGGTCCCAGTGTGATCTCTGTGTGTTTTTTTTTGCTTCCTTAGGGTGGCTGAGAGTGAGCGACTCCAGTTTGGGCATCCACAGTGACACTCCGGGCCAGCTGCATCCCCTCTCCCAGCCTCAGCTTTCTCCACTGTAGAACGGGGACCATGTGGGACGCTGCCAAGCCCTTAGCACAAAGCGGTTAGCCACTGTTCCACAGGAGGTAGGGTGGGGCCTCGGTTTCTTCATCCATAGAATGGGTGTGCTGACTCTGCCTGGATCCTTTGAGGACTAATGCAAAGTGCGGGCTTGCCCACTCAGGGGAGGGGAGCCTCATTCCTGCCGGGTGCCCTGAGCTGCCAGCATGGCCCGCAGAGCAGCAGAGAGCCAGCACAGGGCGCCTGCCCTCCCAGCCCGCCTGGTTCTGAAGTTTCCCTTGGGGAGTGACGTTTGATTAGCATAGAGATAAACAGTGCCAGATAAGGGGCTGGCTTTTACATCTGGGGCTGCCTAGGGAACAGGACTTTTCTGGCTGGGGCGAGGCCCCGGAGGGGGGATGTGCCCCAGCTTCCTGCTGGCTCCCTGGGAAGCAAGTTTTGACAACAGCAATGCTAATTGATTAAATGTTCTCATCAGAGATTACAGTGCCAAGGCTGATCACGGTTCTATTTCTTTTGGGAGGCCAGGGTGTTTCCCTTCCTTAGTGTCTCTATTTATCCCTGTATTTTACATCCCAAAGTACAGAGGCCCTCCTGGGTTCCTCCTTGGACCCGGAGGCTCAGCCAGTCTTTGTTCGTGCTAACTAAATGTTTACTGCACCCGCTCTTGTGCTATCTTGTCTTTGCGTTGGAAATGAACCTGCTTGGGACTGAATCCTCCATCTGCCCCATACAGGCTGTGGATTTGAGCAAGGCATTTGTGGCCTCACTGTTCTCATCTGTAAAGTGGGAATTAAACAGTTGTATGTGTCTTTCTTTAAAAGTACTGTGCAGGAGCAGGTGAAAATAAAAACTCATGAGAACTCCCTTTAAAAACCAAAACCAGGCCAAATACAAGTCTTTGTCCAAAGGCACTGCTGGGGGAGGCATTTGAACAGCAGCTAAGTTCCTGCGTGGGCTGCCTGTCTCCCAGATTGGAGGCCTGCCCAGCTGGAGTCCTGCTCCTCTGCTTCCGGTCCAGCTTCCTGATAACGCACCCCGGGAAGCAGCCGATGATGGCTCAAGTCCTTGAATCCCTGCCACCCACATGGGAGACTTTAACTGAGTTCTGGGCTCCTGATTTCTTTCTTTTTTTTAAAAAAAATAATTTATATGAAAGGCAGAGTTACAGAGAGGCAGAGGCAGAGAGAGAGAGAGAGAGAGAGAGAGGGAGAGAGAGAGAGAGAGTCTTCCATCCTCTGGTTCACTCCCCAAATGGCTACAATGGCTGGAGCTGCGCTGATCTGAACCCAGGAGCCAGGAGCTTCCTCTGGGTCTCCCAGGTGGGTGCAGGGGCCCAAGCACTTGGGCCATCCTCCCTGCTTTCCCAGGCACATTAATGGGAAGCTAGATCAGAAGCAGAGCAGTGGGGACTCACAGTGGCACTCTGATCTGGGATGCCAGTGTCCCAGGAGGTAGCTTAAATACTAGGCACAGCAGCAACCTCCGTGTCTCCCACTTTTTAAAAAACCCTCTTGTCTTTTGTTTTCATTTTTTTTTTTTTTTTATTGTTGGGCTTAAGCACGATGTTGACCAGCAGATTTTTAGAACTTCCCTGTCTTACACAGGAAGCTTTATACCCATGAAGCAGCAGTACCTTGTCTCTCCCATTATACTTTTTTAACGTGACATTTTCCATCTTAATCATTTTTTAAGATTTTTTTTATTTGAAAGTCAGAGTTACACAGGGAGAGAAGGAGAGGCAGAGAGAGAGAGAGAGAGAGAGGTCTTCCATCTGCTGCTTCACTCCCCAGTTGGCCACAACAGCCAGAGCTGAGCTGATACAAAGCCAGGAGCCAGGAGCTTCTTCGGGTCTCCCACGCAGGTGCAGGGGCCCAAGGACTTGGGCCATCTTCTACTGGTTTTCCAGTAGAGAACAGGCTACAGCAGAGAGCTGGATGGGAAGTGGAGGAGCTGATACTTAAACCAGAGCCCAAATGTGATGCCAGCACCTTAGGCAACGGCTTTACCCCCTGTGCCACAGTGCTGGCCCTTAACCATTTTTAAAATGCTATATTTATTTATTTGAAAGTCAGAGTTGCAGAGCGAGGGGAAGAGACAGAGATCTTCCATCCACTGGTTCACCCCCAAATGTGCACAACAGCCCAGGATGGGCCAGAACGAAGCCGGGAGCCAGGAGCTTCTTTCAGGTCTCCCACAAGGGTGGCAGGGCCCAAACACTTGTGCATCTTCCACTGATTTCCCCAGGCCATGCATTAGCAGGGAGCTCGCTCAGAAATGGCACGGCCGGGACAGGAAACAGAGCCCAGTGGGATGCCAGTATTGCTGGCAGCTTGAGCTACAATGCCACTCATCAGTCCCTTAATCATTTTTAAAAAATGTTTATTTTCATCTACTTGAAAGGGCAGGTGAGAGAGAGAATGAGAGA
This sequence comes from Sylvilagus floridanus, assembly GCA_949820135.1. NCBI lineage: Eukaryota > Metazoa > Chordata > Mammalia > Lagomorpha > Leporidae > Sylvilagus > Sylvilagus floridanus. Next base: position 58,307,975 of record OX463241.1, on the reverse strand, counting down.
GAGAGAGGAGGGGAGGGAGATCGTCCATCCACTGGTTCACTCCCCAAATGACTGGAACGACCGGGACTGGGCCAGGCTGAAGCCAGGAGTCAGGAGCTTCATCCAGGTCTCCCACGTGGCTGGCAGGGACACAAACACTTGGGCCGTCACCAGCTGCTTCTAGGGTACACTAGTCAGAAGTTGGATTAGAAGTGGAGCAGCTGGGACACAGACCCAGACACCTGTATATGGGATCACCCCAAGTGGAGGCTTAACCCACTGGACAACAACACCTGGTCCTAATGAGAATGTCTTTGCTGGGGCCAGCATAGTGGGCTGAGCATCCACCTGTGGTGCTGGCATTCAGTGTCGGTGCTGGTTTGAGTCCCGGCTGCTCTACTTCCAATCCAGCTCCCTGCTGAAGGCCTGGGAAAGCAGTAGAGTCCTTGGGCCCCTGCACCTGTATGGTAAATCCAGAAAAGGCTCCTGGCTCCCGGCTTCAGATTGGCCCTGCTCCAGCCATTGTGGCCATTTGGGGAGTGAACCAGCAGATGGAAGACCTCTCTCTCTGTCTTTCCCACTCTCTATCTGTAACTCTGCCTCTCAAGTGAATAAATAAATCTTAAACAAAATATACAGAACTGAGCACTATACTAGCAGGATCATCATTAAAAAAGAAAAAAAGAGAATGTCTTTGCCTTGTTTTGGTCATTACTAAATAAATATTTTTTTTTATTTTTTATTTATTTATTTTTTATTTTTGACAGGCAGAGTGGACAATGAGAGAGAGGGACAGAGAGAAAGGTCTTCCTTTTGCTGTTGGTTCACCCTCCAATGGCCGCCGCGGCCGGCACACTGTGGCCGGCGCACCGCGCTCATCCGATGGCAGGAGCCAGGTGACAGGTGCTTTTCCTGGTCTCCCATGGGGTGCAGGGCCCAAGCACCTGGGCCATCTTTCACTGCACTCCCGGGACACAGCAGAGAGCTGGCCTGGAAGAGGGGCAACTGGGACAGAATCCGGCTCCCCAACCGGGACTAGAAGCCGGTGTGCCGGCGCCACAAGGCCGAGGATTAGCCTGTAGAGCCACGGCGCTAGCCTATTACTTAATAAATATTAAAACTATACATTTACGTATGAAAGCCTTATTTCACAAAGAGGGAAACTATATGAATTCCAAATGACTTTGCCATTGATAAATTAAGTCCTTTATATATTTTGGATGGCTTTCCTATTGACATTGTAAGGTCATTTAAATAACAAAAAGACATTTGTTTACCAAATACAAATTATTCATTTTGCAGGTCAATTGAAAGCTAACAATAATAGTTTTTAAGAAGTATTTTCTTGTTGCATTTGAAAGGCAGGCACACAGACACACAGACACACACAGAGGCAGAAATAGGCAGAGAGGGAAATTCTATCCACCTGCCTCTCCCTAAACACCTGCCACAGCTAGGACTGGGCCAGGCTGAAGCCAGGGGCCCAGAAGTCAATCCCTGTCCCACACAGGAGTAGCAGGAACCCAGCTCCTCGGTCTATTACCTGCTGCTTTCCCAGGTCCACGTTAACAGGAAGCTGGACGCGGAAGGGGAGTGGCTGGGGTTTAAACCCTGCACTGCGAAGTGGGATGCGGGTGATCCAAGTAGCATCTTAACCGCTGTGCCCAACACCTGCTCCCATAATAGTCTTTTTAATCTTTGTAATCTCCACCATCAGGAAGACACACGTGGAGGGTCACGGGAAGGTTATTTGTTGATGAATTGGTCGATACGCCTCTCCCCCAAATTAGTGATGTAGAGATCATCAGTGCTGATTCTGATTACCTGGCTAAAGTTGCTGTGTGTGGGGGCTAGGGAGAGGCCTCACACTGGGGCCCAAGACAGTAACGGGTCACCCACATAGAGAGCAGGTGGGTGACCCTGGGGCTTCCTCCTGGGCTGGCAGCCCTGGGCTTGCTCCAAGTGACCACCATGGTGGTCAGATCTGGTGTTGCTTCCCAGACTTCCAACATGGATTTGCTCTACTTTGCTTGTGTCCTTTATTGTTATTATTAATTGTCTATGCTCTTTAACAAACATTTAAAAAACAGAAAAGTAGAAAAGAAAATCACCCCAGTTTCCAACTCCAAAAATAACCAAAGTTAAAGTTGGGTGGATTTCTTTACAATTTTATTGATCTTTATTTTAAAAATTTATTTATTTATGTAAAAGGCAGAGCTACAGAGAGGCAGAGGCAGAGACACAGAGAGAAAGAGAGAACGCGAGAGCGAGAGCGAGCGAGAGAGAGAAATGTCTTCCATCTGTGGTTCACTCTCCATATGGCCGCAACGGCCAAAACTGTACTGATCTGAAGCCAGGAGCTTCTTCTGGGTCTCCCATGCGGATACAGGGGCCCAAGGACTTGGGCCATCCTCTACTGCTTTCCCAGGCCATAGCAGAGAGCTGGATCAGAAGTGGAGCAGTCGGGACTCGAACTGGTGCCCATACAGGATGCTGGCACTGCAGGCAGAGGCTTTACCCACTATAGCACAGCACTGGCCCTTAATCTTATTAATCTTATCTGGGTGTATTCTTTGCTAATGGGAAACAAGCTACCTCACACCTTTGCTAGTTCCCTGCCAGTGTTACTGTAAGTATTGTAAGAAGCAAGCCCAGTAATTTCTTTAACCATTTCTTCCTCTTGTCCTTTTTATGTGTGTGTAGATTTTTTTTAATAATTGTTTTTTATTTATTTGAAAGGTAGAGAGTTACGGAGAGAGGAGGACAGACAGAGAGAGAGAGATAAATCTTTCACTTGCTGGTTCACTCCCAAAGGGCCGCATCTGCTGGGGCTGGGCCAGGCTGAAGCCAGAAGTCAGGAGGCTCATTCAGGTCTCCCACATATGTACAGGGGCCCAAGCACTTGGGCCATCCTCTGCTGCTCTCCCGAGAGCATTAGCAGGGAGCTGGACCAGAAGTGGAGCTGCCAGGAATTGAACCAGTGCCCATATCGGATGCCGGTCTCATAGGGGGCGGCTTAACTCTGGCCCCCGTCTCATCCATTTTACATTTCTGTAACTCATATCATAATGATTACTATCCTTCAGAAAGATTTTTATTGTGATTAGAATGATTTCCTCAGGATAAATCCTAAAAATGGAATTACTATGCAATAGAAATCTTTTGTTTTTCAGCTTTATTTATTGGACAGGGAGATTTAGAGAGAGAGAGAGAGAGAGAGAGAGAGAGAGAGAGAGAGAGAGAGAGATCTTCCATTTGCTGGTTCAATCCCCAGATGGCTGCAACATGCAGTGTCTGGCCAGGTCGAAGCCAGGAGCCCAGAACTCCAACCAGCAGGGAGCTACATTGAAAGTGGAGCAGGGACCAGTGCTGTGATACAGTAGGTAAAGCTACTGCCTGTGGTGTGGGCATCCCTTATGGGCACTGGTTCAAGTCCCAGCTGCTCCACTTCTGATCTAGCTCTGCTGTGTCCTGGAAAAGCAGCAGAAGATGGCCCTTGGATCCTTGGGCCCCTGCACCTGCATGGGAGACCCAGAAGAAGCTCCTGGCTCCTGACTTCCAATCGGCCCAGCTCCGGATATTGTGGCCATTTGGGGAGTGATCCAGCAGGTGAAAGACCTCTCTCTCTCTCTCTCTCCCCCTTCTCTCTCTCTCTCTCTCTCTCCCCCTCTCTCTCTCTCTCTTTGCTTCTTCCTCTCTGTAACTTTCTCTTCCAAATAAATAAGTCAATCTTAATAAAAAAATGAAGCAGCCAGGACTTGAACTGGCACTCATTACAGAAATCTTTTTATGATATACTATGCCAATTTGTTCTCTAAAAAGTTTGTAACGAGGCCAGCACTGTGACATTGTGGGTAAAGCCGCTACCTGCAGTACCGGCATCCCATAAGGGCGCCGGTTCCAGTCTCGCTGCTGCACTTCTGATCTGGCTCTCTGTTGTGGCCTATAAGCAGTAGAAGATGGCCCAAGTCCTTGGGCCCCTGCACCTGTGTGCGAGACCTGGAAGAAGCTCCTTGCTCCTGGCTTCAGATGCACGCAGCTCTGGCCATTGCAGCCAACTGGGGAGTGAACCAGCGGATGAAAGAAAGACCTCTCTCTGCCTCTCCTCTCTCTGTGTAACTCTGCCTTTCAAATAAATAAATAAATCTTTAAAAGAACATGTAAACCTTAAAAGAGAAATATTAACAGTAGGTTGATAGCATATTTTTATTATCTTCTTTTCATTTTCCCAGGTTTTCAAAAAGTTTCTCTAATACGTGTATTGTGGTTTTCCTATAAATTTAAAAATATCTACCCACACAGTGTCGGGGAGAAAGAAACCCTTCTGCTCTTCACAGCCACCATAGCTGGTCTCCAGAGCTACACAGACTTCACAGCTCTTTTTCGCTTGATTGCGAATAATCTTCAAAGCATTTAAACCATATCAAATAAATATATTATGCGGATATGTGTGTGTGCATATTTTAAACACAGTAGAATCCCACTATATAAGGGCTTTTCAAAAAAAAAGGGGTGGAAAATGTGCACTATGAAAACTGTATGTGTAGATTTCCAAAATTTTTGTACCCACATAAACTTACCTTTTAATTAAATTTTTTCTTTTACATTTCTTTTATTTCCTTTTTATTTGAGAGGAAGATAGAGACAGAGGTATTCCTCCCACAGGTTCACTTCCCAAATGCCCACTATAGCCAGGCCTGTTTAGCCAAAGCCAGGAGCCTGGAGCTGGGTTCAGGCCTCCCCTCTGGGTGGTAGGGGTCCAGTTACTCAAGATATCACTGCTGTCTCCCGGATGGGCATTAGCAGGGAGCTGGATCAGAAGTGGAGCAGCTATAGTTCAAACCAGTCACTCTGATTTGCTGGGGTGTTCCTAGCAGCGACTTAACCACTGCTCCCGACGCCCGCTAATTCCACTTGTCCATGAACATGTGAAGCACCCTGGCACGTGCTTATTTGTAGTTTCACATCGCCTTATTCTTTCCAGTGGCCGATGTACTGCACTGCACGAATATATCATAAGTTACTTAAACTGTCTTCTCTTGGTGGCCAGTGAGGCCATTCGCAGTAATTTTCCCCTACGGAGAAGTATCGTATTGCAACTTTAAAAATAAAGAAAAGGAAGAAGAGTAGGAAGGCAGGTGAGTGAACACCAGAGAAAGATGCAGCGCAAAGGATGACAAAAGGGTCTGTCAACTGGGGGATTAAGCAAAACACATCAGAGCCCAGCTCTGGAAATGCACCGGGGAGCCCTGGCCTGTCCCCTCAGCTCTGAGGGCTGGTGGGAAGCTTCAGATAGGGCAGTGCAGAGCTGGATCTCGCCAACCCCACAGCCCTAGAAGGAGTCTGATGACGCGGCAATGGCGTCCTCTTTGAATCCAGGCCTCAGAGCTCCCCATCTGCCAGCTTGCACACGGACACGTGGCCTCTGAGTAGCAGTGTGGCTGTTCAGGAGACAGGCCAGTGCTTCCTGAACATCGCAAACCTAGTCTCATGTGGACTCACCATGTTTAAAAAAAGATTATTTATTGACTTGTTTTTTTTGAAAGACAGAGTGACACACAGAGAGGGAAAGGCTCAGAGCGAGAGAGAGAGAGAGAGAGGGAGAGATCTTTCACCCCCGGACCTCCATTCAGGCCTCCCTTGTGGGTGCCGGGGCCCAAGTACTTGGATCATCTTCTGCTGCCTTCCCAGGTGCATAAGCAGTAATGCTGAATTGGGAGCAGAGCAGCTAGGACTTGAACCAGAACTCCCCACATGGCAACTTAACCCACCGTGCCACAACACTTGCCCCTACAGTCACCTCTCTTCTTTTTCTTTTCTATGGATTTATTATTTGTTTGAAAAGCAGCATTACAGTGGGAGGGGACACACACACACAGACAGAGACAGAGAGAGAGAGATAATCTTCCATCCTCTGGTTCACTTCCCAAATAGCCACAACAGCCAGGACTGGACCAGGCTGAAGCTGGGAGCCTGGGACTCCATCTGGGCCTCCCCCATGGGTACAGGGGCCCAAGCCCTTGGCCATCTTTTATTACTTTCCCAGGTGCATTAGCAAGTAGCCTACAGTTTCCTCTTAACCAAAGTGACTCACAGAGGGGAGCATAACTGACCCTGCCTGGAAGGCTCAGCATGGGGTTCACAGCGCAGGGCACAGTGGAGTTAGGTCTTGAAGGATACATAGGAGTTCTCCAGCCAGAACATAAGGGAGTAACTTGGGCGAAGTCTCTCTCTCTCTCACATACACACATTCAGGCAGAGTTTGTTATTTGGACAATGGTGAGTCAACTGGTATGCCTGAAATATAGAGAAGTGGCAGGAATGGACCAGCAAGACAAGCTGGGGAAGATTGTGAAAGTCCTTAAATGCCAGGTTGGAGAGATTAGATTTTTACTCTGAAGGCAGTAGGGACCCATGGAAGGTTCAAGCAGCGACACAACCAGGTTTGCAGTGAGGAGATGACCCCGACAGACAGACAAACCGGCTGGGAGAGTGTTTTGAAGCAGGAAGACAGATTAGTCCAAAGTAAAGAGCACCATCAGTTTTGTTTCTTGGTGACCTACGCCCTTTTAGGAGAGCTGATATCCTACTAAGGATCTTCTGTTCTAGGCGTTTCTCTTCGAACCAAGCCCTTGGATGGCTTGTGCAGTCCACTCACTGTGACATTTCTTCTATTACACAGAATCACATGAAAATCCTGCTTTCGAGGACCCTCCAAATGTGCAAACGTGACTTTGTATGGTTCAGCTTAGCAGTAATGAAAGGCCGGCCGCAATCTCGCAGCCGATCACCAGGGTCACGTGCGGCATCTGTGTGCGTGAGCTAGCGCCATGTGAGTGCACATGCTCAGGTGTAGCCCCGAGACACAACAAGGTCTTACTGTGTTTGGTTTAAGGGCCTGATAATAGCATGATGTGTACACTTAAAAAAAGGTCTTTATCTTTTAGATAGAACCTAAACTATTTACAGTTAAAATAACATGATCTCTGATGTAATCCAGAGCAGGGTGGGGTGGGTGGGAAGTGGGTGGAGGTAGGAGGAAGACAGATTGGCCAAGAGTAGATGTTTGCTGGGGAGGACTGCTGGCCACATGGGAATTCCTTTCATTAGTCTGTTCTTTTTTGTTTTGTTTTGTTTTTTAAAGATTTATTTATTTAATTGAAAGTCAGAGTTGCTTCATTTTTTTTTAAAGATTTACTTATTTATTTGGAAGAGAAAGTTACAGAGAGGAAGAAGCAAAGAGAGAGAGAAGGGGAAAGAGAGAGAGAGGTCTTCCATCCGCTGGTTCACTCTCCAACTGGCCACAACAGCCGGAGCTGTGCCAATCCAAAGCCAGGAGCCCGGAGCTTCTTCCAGGTCTCCCATGCGGGTTCAGGGGCCCAAGGACTTGGGCCATGTTCTACTGCTTTCCCAGGCCACAGCAGAGAGCTGCGTTGGAAGTGGAGCAGCCAGGACTCGAACTGGCGTCCATATGGGATGCCGGCACTGCAGGTGACTTTAACCACTATGCCACAGCGCCGGCCCCATCTGTTCATTTTTTGTATTGGTCTGGCAAGTTTCCATAATAACATATATTTTTTATTTTTTAAAAAATATTTATTATTTATTTGAAAGGCAGAGTTATAGAGAGGCAGAGGCAGAGAGAGAGAGTGGCCTTCCATCTGCTGGTTTACTCCCCAGATGGTCACAGTGCAGGAGCTGTGCCCATCCAAAGCCAGGAGCCTGGAGCTTCTTCCAGGTCTCTCACATGGGTGCAGGGGCCCAAGCACTTGGGCCATCTTCTACTGCTTTCCCAGGCCATGGCAGAGAGCTGGATTGTAAACGGAGCAGCCGGACTTGAACTGGCACCCATATGGGATGCTGGCACTGCAGGCGGCGGCTTTACCCACTATTCCACAGTGCCAGTGCCTATAATGACATGTTTTTGAAAATACAAAGGTAGAATGTTTTTAAAGGAATGCTGCCACTTATACAAAAGGAGGGAATACCTAACCAGATGCACACATATACACTATAGGTTAGTGGAGATGGAGAATAATTTTGGAATAAACTAATATCAGTAATGACAGGGAGATGTAGTCTTTGGTATTTCAAAAGACTTTTGCATGTGTTTTTTTTAGAAAAGTCAAATAGATGAGGCCAGCATTGCAGTGTAGCAGGTAAAGCCTACAACTCTGGCATCCAATATGGGTGCCGCTTAGTGTCCCAGCTGTTCCACTTCCTCCAGCTCACTGCTAATGGTCTGGGAAAAAAGCAGAAAATGGCTCAAATGCTTGGGCCCCTCCCAGCCACATGGGAGATCCAGAAGAAACTCCTGGCTCCTGGCTTTGGCCTGATCCAGGCTTGGCTGTCTGGGGAGTGAAGCAATAGATGGAAGAAATTGCTCTCTCCCTCTCTCTCTCTCATTCTCTCTCTCTTTTTCTCTCCCCCCCTCTCTCTGTAGCTCCGACTTTCAGATAAATAAATACATCTTAAAGTAAGGGTAAAGTAGTACATAATATCAAACAAAACCAACCCACAAAGCTGCATTTTATTAGTGTCTTTCCACTAATTCAGTGTGTGTGTGTGTGTGTGTGTGTGTGTGTGTGCGTGTGTGTGGTGGCCTCAGTTTCCTTGCTTGTAGAGTGCAGAAAGCAGTCCCTGCCCATGGGGGTTAGAAAGGGCTTGCAGATAATCTGTGAAAATTGGCTGACCCAGGGCCCGGGCCATGGTCATTTCCCAGTCATCATGACAGGAGCGCTACGGCCGCTCTGTGCACTCCAGGAAACTGTAGACAGCAAAGCCATTGGGGTGATCCCTTTGGAAGAGTGAGCACGAGGTGTCCAGGTGTGACGTCCATCCCATGCTCGTGGGGTCCTCGCTACTCATTTGCAAAGGGGCTCGATTTCTGCCCCCCGAGCTGTCCACATTAATCAGATTCACCGGATAATTGCTCCACTCTACCCGTCACCTCCCGCGTGTGGACGACCCTCAAACCCCAGGCCCCCAGCCTCCAGGGATGAACTCGAAAGCTGACTCAGTCATTTTTTGCGTGAGTTAATGTCTCGGGTGAGCTAGAGGCAAACCTTTGCAGGAGCAATGCATGGCTCTGTCGGCTCAGGTTTCATAAAGCGCCTCCATGGTGACGTTTGGGACCAACGTAAACAGCCAACCTGTGCCTGAACCCCTGTCCAAGGGAGCTAAGATTACGGCTTCGGCTGAGTGTTTAGAACGGGGTGAGGGTCTTTGGGGCTGTTTGTCTACCTCTTTGACGTGTGAAAGGCTCAACTTTGACCTTCTTTTCGCCAGCCAACTGCAGCCCTGGTGGAGTGCCCATCTTCCCCCGCTTGAACAGCGCCGTGTCTCCAGGGCCCAGCAGGTTAAGGGGGATCAAGTTAACAATGTGGCTCTGTACGCAACCTTCCTCGTTGATGGCTCTGGAAGCTGACAGCGAGGATTAGAGGCCTTAAGACAGCTTCTCCTGTGAGATCACTCCTTCATTTCGTATTATTTAGTTTTTATTAGGAAGGGGATTATACAACTCTTTTCCTCTTGGGCAACAGTCAACCACATGAATTTGACAAGGGGTGCCCCTTGGTGGAAAGGGGAGTTTCAAATGATGTCTGCAGAGCAGTGTCCCTGGGAAAAGGGAAGAGATCTCGGCCACAGGACCTCCAATGACAACAGCACCCGGTGAGGGATGCCCCGTCACTCACCAGCTGATGGTCGCAGTCGGCCATGGGAACACGGAGCCGGCGGTGGGTGGGCTCGCTGTACGTAGGTTGATCTCACAGGAGACGTGGTGACGTCTTAGCTTTTAGGTGAAAGACTGGCATTCTGACCCCCAGGTGTCACAGTGAGCGCCAATAAACGCCGAGTATTTACCAGGTGCAAAGAGCAGTTATGAACAAGTGTCGTGCGTTTGACCTTCACAACAACTGCTCAGAGACGTGCTGTTTTAGTGATGAACCCATGCGAGTTTACAGGGCTGATAAACAGAGGACTGGAACCACGGAAGGCCAAGTCCTGAACCACCATACATGATCTGCAGAAGGAATAGAAAATAAAGGAAGAGTTTCGAGGGGACATCCGGGCATTCTCATGGTGTCTCACTCGCACCTGTGAGGTTAATGTTCTTGTGTTTCACCTGGTTGCACTTTCAGAAATCCAACTCTCACTGACTTAGGGAAACAGGGAGAAGTTATCGGTGTCTACAGCTACAGGCTGACTTCAGGCACGGCTGCCTCCAGCCCTTGATTCCTCTCAGCTGCTAGAACCTTCTGTGTCTATTGCTGAACCAATAGCCAAGGGGAGGAGATGCTCAGGTTGGCTGTGAGCTGGGGGCAGGTGAGTGTTCAGAAGGAAATTCCACCATCAGCAGGGGGAACAAGGCTGGGTAAAGCCAACTGGACGATGTCCACACTGCAGAGAGGAAAAGGAAAGCCACAGACAGGAAGTGATCCCTCCGGACTCTTGAGTGTATCTGTTGATCTGTAGCAACAGTCACAACAATTAATAGTAATAGTAACACCCGCCTTCTTGGGGTGTTGGGAGAACCAGGAAAGAGACTGTGCCACAGCTCCTGGTACACAGTAGGCGCTCATTACAAGTTTGTTGCACTGAATTGAATTGCAATTTTCATGAACCAGAGGATTCATATGGCTATGCCACCAAACTCTACTCTGGAAAATCTACAATTGTTTTTTTTTAAGATTTATTTTATTATATTTGAAACACAGAGTTACAGAGAGAGCTGGAGACAGAGAGAGAGGTCTTCCATCCGCTGGTTCCCTACCCAGATGGCTGCAACGGCTGGAGCTGCGCTGATCCGAAGCCAGGAGCCAGGAGCTTCTTCTGGGTCTCCCATGTGGGTTCAGGGACCCAAGGTCTTGAACCATTTTCCACTGCTTTCCCAGGCCATAGCAGAGAGCTGGATCAGAAGTAGAGCAGCTGGAACTAGAACCGGCGCCCATATGGGATGCCAGCACTTCAGGCCAGTGTGTTAACCCACTCTGCCACAGCGTCAGCCCCAAATCTACAATTTTTAATAGGATATTCCTTTCTTTTGTCATTAAAGAAGGAAATATGTTTTTCCCCTTCAAGGTTCAGAGCACCACAGGAGGGAGGGATGGAAGATTGGTGGTGGTGGGGAGTGGTTATCCTCATGGAGTTCCTACGTTGCTTTCACCCCAAAAGTCCTATCTCCTTCCAAGTCTCCTGCAACAGGAGACGGCCTGGGTGATCACGGAGGCAGCAGCCGGAGCAAATTTCTTGAAAATTATTTGTTGACTTGCTCTAAGTTGAGTTCGGAAATTGGGTCTGGATTAAACTAATCTTTGGTATAAATTTAATGAAGACACAAATACAGACGTACCCATTGGAGACACCCTCTGGGAGAGTGTTAGCGGAGCAATTTGCTAGGACTAATGAAGAATTTCTGGCAAATGGATTCAAAGGCAGCATCAGAGGGCTCTATCAGAGGCAGAGGGAGGCCGGAGCTGCAGCAGTGTGAAAGGGTCAGGTTTTCTTTCCTGTATTTGGCTATCAGCCCCTCCCCCACGCCCTGCCCCCTCTCCCATAGGCCTATGAGTCAGCAGCACAGGAGACAGGGAGAAGCGTGCACGGGGCCCAGGGTGATGGGGGACACAGGCAGAGCTGAGAGACTCAGCTGGGCAGGCAGGGACACTTCACAGGGGGCTGCACAAACTCTAAAGGAAGCTTAGGAACCCAGGCCAAAGAAAGTACCAGGTAGATGCACGGCCTCAGGACAGCGGCTGCCCCTGGAAAGCCCAGATGGAAGCCTGGGGTGGGTAGAGGAAATCCACATACTCCTCGACTCTTTTTTTTTAAGACCCTATTTTGGAGACAGCTCTGTGATATAGCAGGAAAAGCGTCAGCCTGTGGCGATGACATCCCATAAGGACACCAAGTAGAGGCCCGGCTGCTCCACTTCCCATCCAGCTCTCTGCTGTGGCCTGGGAGAACCGTGGAAGATGGCCCAAGTCCTTGGGCTCCTGCATCCACATGGGAGACCCGGAAGAGGCTCCTGGCTCCTGGCTTCATCCTGGACCAACCCCGGCTGTTGTGGCCATTTAGTGGGTGAACCAGAGAATGGAAGATCTCTTTCTTTCTCTCTCTCTTTCTGTAACTCTGCCTGTCAAATAAATAAATAAATCTTAAAAAATAAAGACAAAGTCACCACAAATAGCATTTTTTAAAAAGGCCCTATTGTGCCTGAAGTTTTCAATGAATATGACTTCATTACTGTGCCTTATAAATACACAAAATAAAGTTTGTATCCACTTGTAGGTGATAATGGATTCTGTTTGTACATATGTGTATAAGGGGGCCTCAAAAAGCTCCTGGAAAATGCATATTATAGAAATTCTATGCTCGGATTTCAAATTGTTTTCCACCAAAATAAGCTTGCCTTTGCATCCCATTTTCCATGAATTTTTTTCAAAGATTTATTTCTTTATTTGAAAGGCAGAGTTACAGAGAGGCAGAGGCAGAGAGAGAGGCAGAGAAAGAGAGAGGTCTTCCATCTATTGGTTCCCTCCCCCTCCCCAGATGGCCGCAATGGCTGGAGCTACACTGATCCGAAGCTAAGAGCCAGGAGCTTCTTCCCGGTCTCCCACACAGGTGCAGAGGCCCAAGAACCTGGGCTGTCTTCTGCTGCTTTCCCAGGCCACAGCAGAGAGCTGGATGGGAAGTGGAGCAGCCGAGACTCGAACTGGCGCCCACATGGGATGCTGGCGCCGCAGGCAGTGGCTTTACTAGCTACGCCACAGCGCCGGCCCCTCCATGAATGTTTTGAAGTACTCTCATGTGTAAACATTTAAGCAAATGAACTGGAAGGAATGCATTTGCTTCCTGGAGGAAGGAAATGAGTGGTAGGTAGACGGCGAAGGGCATTATCTGTGATGATTGCTTTCAAAAAAAAAATGACTGCACGTGTGCAGAGCTGCCAGGGAGTCAAGTGTGACGTTCAGCATCTGAACATGGGACCCAGGCTGCACACGGGAGCAGGTTTAACACCCAAGACTCCAGCTTCCGGGCCTCACCCTCTCCTGGGTTTCTGTGAACAGATCTCTAGGGAAGAAACTCGGCTTTCCGGCAGGAACACAGGAATCGGAAGGAAGAGAGAGTGAAGACAGGGATGAGAAAGCTCTGGACCCAGGTGTGGGGACTGCAAGAGTGGAATGAGGGGTCCCCTTCTGAAGTTTGCTCCCCAGAGCTCTCAGGGGAGGATGGTGAGCGGTCCGCGGAGAGGTAGGCGTCGAGAGAAAGAGACACCCCCTGCCAGCTGGTGAGTGTACCCACAGCCTAGGTTGGGGGTGGGCAGCTGCACGAGCCCTGGGCCTCTGCACCCAGATCAGAGCCAAAGCAGGTGAGGGGAGACCCAGGGTGGGACGTGGCTTTCATTCCTGCCCACGGAGCGCTTCTGATGGCAACCCCCCTGCAGCCGGGCGTCTTTGTCCGCGGCCCCGCGACGGCATTCCAAGCCCGGGGAAACGGGACACTTCACACCCACTCCGCCAGGTCCATTTATTTTGATTATTCTCTTACCCTTGTCAAGAATGGTGCCAAGGTATAGAAACCGGCCTGTCTCTGGGATTGTTTCAATCTCATGGTATTAAGTTATTTGCTCTCTTGGCCTTGAGGGGGTTCCAAGGAAAGCGATTGAAGTTGGCTCCAAAAATAGCTACCTGTGATTTCCAATGCTGGTGCTCACGTGGGTGTGGGTGAACTTCTCGGAGCTCTGGCGTTGACGTCAGCGAGCCGGGCTGGTCTGAATCAGGGCCTGGGTGGTGGGCGCGGCGGGCACCACCTCTTCCCCCCCACCCTGTGATGAGAAGAGACGTTGGCAGGACAGCTGGCACCAGTGACGACCGTCAATGCCAGGTGCCGACTCGGACGCAGCTTACTCCAGTGTCAGGATTGTGTGCTGTTGGGAAGAAAGGGGTTGTGGCTGAGTCTCAGGTTGGGGAAGGACAATGAGGAGAGAATTGTCTCTCCTCATTGGGCCACAGACCCCGAAGTCAAATAAACCAGGCAGAGGGGGAAGGGTGCAATGGAATGCAGCGCAATCTTTGCAGTGAGGCAGATGGAGGCTGGAATCCTGGCAATATTTTCTTTCTTTTTTCCTTCCTTCCTTCCTTCCTTCCTTCCTTCCTTCCTTCCTTCCTTCCTTCCTTCCTTCCTTCCTTCCTCTCTCTCTCTCTCTCTCTCTCTCTCTCTTTCATTTGAGAGGTAGAGCTGCAGACAGAGACAGGGAGACAGAGAGAGAGAGAGAGAGAGAGAGAGAGAGAGAGAGAGATCTTCTATCCACTGCTTTTCTCCCCAGATGGCTGCAATGGCCAGAGCTGTGCTGATCCGAAGCCAGGAGCCAGGAGCTTCTTCTGGGTCTCCCATGTAGGTGCAGGGCCCAAGGACTTGAGCCATTTTCCACCGCTTTCCCAGGCCACCAGCAGGGATCTTGATCAGAAGAGGGGCAGCCGGGACTCGAACTAGTGCCTATATGGGATGCTGGCACTGTAGGCAGTGGCTTTACCTGCTATGCCACTGTGCCGGCCCTGGCAGTTTTCTATCTATGCGTCCTGTAGTATGCTTCTGAAGCCCCCACCAGTGCAGTTCTCGTCTCTGGAAAACATGAGTCGTAGGACTCTCATGGGGTTGCTGTCTTAAGAGTGTCCATTGAGTGTTGAGCTCTGGGTACAGCTTCCAGAAGGCAGGCTTTGAAATGAAAGTGTTCCCGGGGACCAGCACTGTGGTGCAGCAGGTTAAAGCTCCAGTTTGCAGTGCCAGCATCCCATGGGAGCGCCGGTTCGAGTCCCAGCTGCTCCACTTCCAATCCAGCTCCCTGCTAATGCTCCTGGGAAGGCGGCAGAGGACGGCTCAAGCCCTTGGGCCCCTGCACCCATGTGGGAGACCTGGAAGAAACTCCTGGCTCCTGGCTTCAGATTGGCACAGCTCTGGCCATTGTGACCAATTTGCGGAGTGAACCAGCGGATGGAAGACCTCTCTCTGTCTGTCTCTGCAGCTCTGTCTTTCAAATAAATGAAAATAAATATTTTTTTTTTAAAAAAGAAAGAAATGAGAAATTCTCCTTCCCAGCCGTTGCAATGTGGCTGCCTGGGACCCTCTTGGGTCCTGGGACCTTTCACAGTGTTGTGCACGTTGCAGAGGGCATTGTCTACTTATGAAACCCAGGAGTCCTCGCCCATTTTCTGCTGCTGTCACAGAATACTTGAGACTGGGTCGTTTATAAAGAACGGAGATCAGTCTTTCCCATTTCCAGGGCCTGGGAAGTCCCAGAGTGGGACCCCTGTTTCTGGAGAGGACATTCTTGCCCCCTCACATGGCCGAGGACACAAGCCCCTGACCAGAGAGGAAAAGAGGGCTCAACTCCTCCTCCACCAGGAGCCTGCCCCTGCGATAATGGCCTTAATCCACGCCTCAGGGCCTGGTCACCTCTAGAAGGTCTCACCTCTTCAAACCGCTGCAATGACAATAACCTTTCTTTTCCTTTTTTCTTTTTTAAACATTTATTTATTTATTTGAAAGGCAGAGTTAGAGCGAGAGAGAGAGAGAGAGAGAGAGAGAGAGAGAGAGAGAAAGATCTTCCTTCTGCTGATTCACTCCCCAGATGGCCACAATGGCCAGGGCTGTGCCAGGCCGAAGCCAGGAGCCAGGAGCTTCATCTGGGTTCTCCCGCACAGGTGTTGGGGCCCAGGGACTTGGACCATCTTCCTCAGTAGTAGGGAGCTAGATCAGAAGTGGAGCAGCCGGTATCAAATTGGCATTTTTATGGGATGCCAGCACTGCAGGCCATGGCTTAACCCACAGTGCCACAGCACCAGTTCTGGCAATTGAATTTCAACATGAGTTTTTTTGGATGGGGCATTCAAACAGAAGGCAATTATGAGTTCGTCTATGTTTGTGTAGTTTGGGTAGAGTCTATCAGGGCAAGAGGTAGTCCCTTCAAAACTGGCTCTAAGCAGGAGTTATGCGAACTGCGTTGAGTTCAGTGCATTGGAGTAGAGAATATACCAGCCAAGGGGTCTGATGGACATGTCACTTGCAGGTTCCCCCTGCCTGGATGCTCCATCCTGATGGTCTCAGCAGCGCTGGGTCCGCTCTATGTCTCCACCAGCTCTTGAGTCGCATTCCTGCCTGGCAGCTCCCAAGGTCCCGAGAGACTAGGAAGACAGTGTCACCCACAGCCACAGGACTGAAGGCAAATCTCTGTGTCAGATCGGATCTCGCTGCTGAGTTGTGCCAGTTGTCCTGGGCGTCTCCAGCTGGCGAACTCATCATTTTTGCCTTTGCACAGTTCCCGACTTGCTTATCAGCACCACTGTCCCTCTGGGCACAGGACCATTTGTGAAGTTGAACTTGACAAATGCTAGGGAGATGCCCACTGCTGGGGAGTGGGGATACAGTGCAGAACAAAGCAGAGCAAGAATGCGCCCTTGTGGGCCACATGTCACGGTTACCCTTGGCTTCCATGTCTCCTGCCTCCTCTTTTTTTTTTTTTTTGACAGGCAGAGTGGGCAGTGAGAGAGAGAGAGAGAGAGAGAGAGACAGAGAGAAAAGTCTTCCTTTGCCTTTGGTTCACCCTCCAATGGTCTCCCATGGGGTGCAGGGCCCAAGGACTTGGGCCATCCTCCACTGCACTCCCAGGCCATAGCAGAGAGCTGGTCTGGAAGAGGGGCAACCGGGACAGAATCTGGCACCCTGACCAGGACTAGAACCCGGTGTGCCGGTGCCACAAGGCGGAGGATTAGCCTAGTGAGCCGCAGCGCCGGTTGCCTGCCTCCTCTTTACGCTTCACAATGCTTCTCTCTTTTCTACTTCTGAAGTCGCTCTCACAGTTGTCTTTCTGTAGCTCCCTAGCTGGTCTCCAGATCGCCCTTTCCACCTACCCTCAGCACCGCCCTGCACGATCCTCCTAGTACTCACAAACATCACTCCCCAGTTCAAAACAGCTAGCTGCCTCCCACACCGTAGAATTACAATGACACTATTAGTCCTTTGTAACAATTAGAGCAGTTGCAGAGGGACGGCCTGAGGCCTACATCTTCCAATAGGTAATGCTGTCTGACCGGTACCTATTGGCCAACAAGGTACTTGAGATAGGAATCAGTTATCATCATTTACATATTGGGAGATGTCACTCTCTGTAGTTCAGATGTCCAGCTTCTCTTAAAAAAATCCTAAGAACAGGCCGTAGTGAGTCAGCAGTGCTGGCTGGGAGCGACTCTCTGGAGCTGATTAGCTGCTACACTTTTTTGGGTCAAAGATGCTCTCCGCTTATCTGTGTAGCTCCCTATTGTCCACGGACACGAAGCGGGACACAGATGTTATTTATCATTTGACACTTGGTCCTTCTCTTCAGTTAGGTTGCCAGCCTTGCTACTTGTAGGTAGCTTGTGACCTTAAAGAAACCTAACCTAGTTTCCACTGGTCTTTCCATCCTTAACTGCCTGTCCTCATGCTGTGCCCTCAGCTCCTTCTCTGAGCGCACTCTGTTCAAGGTCACCTCTGTCCTTGGAAGGCTCTGTTCCCTCCCCCTCTGTTCATGTCCCTCGCACAGCTAGTGTAAGCATTTGTTTAACTCCTCTCCTTTGAGGCCAGGAACAATGCTGTCATCCATTCCACAAATATGTGTCAAGTTCCTCCCGTACGGGGCGGGTCCCAGACACAGGCACAAGCAGTGAATGAGACAGAGCTGATTTAAGTCACAGACCTCACATCCCAGTGGTGCAGCATCAAGGAGTAAATGGATAAGTTTATTGCAGGCGACATTAAGGTCTACAAATAGCATGGAACAAGCAGATATGATGAAGAATGATACGGGAGATGTGAAAGGCATTGATTTAGCCATGGTGGTGGGAGATGGCTTCCTTGAGGCCAGTGATGTAAAACAAGAAGGAGGAGCCTCCTAGGGGCCTCTAGGGTTTGTGGTCCTTGCACAAAGCAGGCTTCAGGAAACATTTATGGAATAAAGAAACCTGTGTGTGAAATACTCTCCATTCCCTGAAAACATTAAAACCTGATGATTACATGATGTAATCATATAATACAAATAGAATGTGCTGGCCATTAGATGGAATGAGGTTTTCCAGCTTCCTGAGCTGGGCTATTATGAGTTTGTTGTGGTTTGAATACAATTTGCCTCCTTTGAGATTCTTGCTGGAATTTGGTCCCCAGCATGACAAAGTTGAAAGGTGGTGGGGATGTCAGGAGGGGTTAGTCAGTTAAGAGGAACTAATGCAGTTCTCAGGGGACTGGACTCCTTACCCAGACAGTGGGTTGTCACTAATCCAGGCTGGTTTTGCTGCTCTGGCCTGCTTGCCTTGCTGCACAGCCTGAGACCTGCACCAGAAACCACACAGATGCTGGCACCCTTGACATCCCAGTGCCCAGATTTATGAGCCCCAAATAAATCTTTATTCTTCACAAATCATCTAATCTCAAGTGTTCTGTTACTGCAAAGACAAATGGGCTAAAGCAGAGTCCAAGCTTGCTGTCCAAAAAGCCAGATAAAGGTTCTTGATTGACCTTGGGGGTCACGCAATCTGTAGTTGCGCCTCACTTATGGTTGCCTTTGTCTGCAAGCAACTGCAAAGTTGACTCCCAGCAATTTATTTCAAAAAGATATTTCTTGTACACTCAGTACTGACATCCTTTTAAAGACTAATTCATTTTTATTCACGTGAAATCCAGAATAACAGAAAGAAAGCAAGGTTGGGGGTGGGGCTTTTCCATCTGTTGGTTCACTCCCCAAATTCCTGCAACTGCCAGGGTTGGTCAGGCCAAAGCCAGAAGCCTGGAATCCCATCTGGGTCTCCACATGGGTGGCAGGGACTTGAGCCATCACCTGCTGTCTCCCAAGATGTAGATTAGCAGGAAGGTGGATCCTTGCTCCTTGCTTCCGTCTGACCCAGCCCTGGCCATTGTGTCCATCTGGGGAGTGAACCAGAGGATGGAAGACCTCTCTGTCTCTCTCTGCCTCTCCTCTGTGTGTAACTCTGACTTTCAACTAACTAAGTAAATCTTTAAAAAGAAAAGAAGGAAATGAGTAACATCTTACTGGAAACTGAAGCAAACAGGATTCTTGCCATATGTGCCAGGAAGGTTAGCTGCCTTGTACTCTAAGTTTCTGTGAAAAACAGAGCCTGTAAGTGATGAACCCGGGCATTTAGCTGAGGAGGTTTCCCAGCGGAGTGCTGAGGGTGCCTTCCAGTTTCTTGCTGCTTATAATAAAGTGTGAGAGGAAGTAGAATGATTGAGAAAAGAACTGTCGAGCCAAAACAGGGCTGAGATTTATTTGGGACATTTTGAGTTCATTCAGTCACTAGCAGATGCCAAAATCAATTTGGCTGTCAAGAAAACATGCTTTGAAGACAAAGCCAAGGGGTGTGGCCCACCTTTGCCAACGCTCCAGAGGATCAAAAACTCAGAGGATTCAGTCGCACAGAGAACTCTTTGAAAGGATGAAACAGGCCCTTCACGGATGCCCTCAGCCATCACAGCAGAGGCCAGAGATAATGAAGAAATTACCCACGGAAGATCTGTGTGCGAGCCTCTTGACCAATGGAGTGAATTCCCCAGACGCCCAGGGTTTTTGGGTATTCTCGATCAGCAGAAACACAGGCAGCTTGGACTGTCAACACACGGATGACATGAAAGGAGGCCATCAGATTCCCTAAATTCTACAGGAAGCAAAGGAATTGTAAAACTGCTCAGCGGCAGGAGAGAAGAGGGATTCTAAGGACAGAACCAGAAGCTCCGAGGGTGGAGTTGTGAGCCACAGGGTATTATTCTCAGGCCTTGGAACCTAATGTTTTCCTAGCTGGATCTCCAAATTGCTTGGGACTGATGAATCTTGTTTATCTTCTATTTTCTCCTCTTTGAACAGGAATGCTATAACTGGTATCCTATGCCTGTTCTATCACTGTGTTTTGGGACAAGATAACTTGTTTTCCACAAGTCCAGAGATGAAGAGGAATTTTGCCTGCGGATGCATCATATGCAGGGTCTCACCCATACCTGATGAAGGTAATGAGCCTGGAGACTTTTGAACAGCTGAGATCTAGATAAGATGTGGAGCTTTGAGTTGATGATGTCATGAGCAGAGCTATTTGGGGGCGGTGCGTTGAGCTGTGTTTATGGGATGGAAGTGAGTCTTTGGAGATGAGAGGATGGACAGTATAGTGACAAAAAGTTCCAAACACTACTCATGCTAGTGTCGACTGTATATTCACAACTGAAAAACAAATACCAAGTTCCAGCTGGAAGTTAGTGAAAATATTGATGATATTTCCCCCTCTACCAACTTCATAAACCTCCATGTTGAGAGCACCTGGGAAAGGGGAAGCAGTCCCTGGGAGACCCCTGGTCTTTATACCTCTCTACTACTCCATCCTGGGGAGTGGGCAAAGTTTTCCCCATGCCACAAAATATTTGCCATAACTCCAAGCATTGTATCCCTACATACAAAGAAGGAAGGAAGGAGACAGGATGAAAAGGAGCCACTCCTACCTTGGATCAAGGATGAAGTCTTTCCCAAAAATCACCAGTAGGTCTCTGCTTTAGACTCATTGGTCATCTGGTCAACCTGGAAAGTGATCACTGGCAAAGGGGAATTGAGGTACCATGATTGGATTAGACCAGGGGTCAACCAATTTGCTATGAAGGGTGAGAGAGAGCACACTTGTAGGCTGTGTTGTGTGATGTAGCTACTCTGCTGCGGTAGCAGGAAAGCAACCATAGATAATACGTAACAAATAGGTGTGGTGAACGCTATCAGATGCTGTCTGTACCAGAATAGGAATGCTCAATTAAATGTAAACTTAGATAAACAGCAACTGTGTTTTTCTCTTTTTTATTTTTTGAAGATACAAGTACTTATTCGAAAGGCATAGCAACAGAGGGAGATGGAGAGACAAGAGAGCCAGAGGGACCTTCCATCCCTTGGTTCACTCCCCAACAGCTTGGGCAACAGCTTGGGCTGAGCTAGGCCGAAACCAGGAACCAGGCACTGGGTGGCAGGGACCCAGGCACCCAAGCCGTCATTTGCTGGCTCTGGGATACGTTAGAAAGCTGGGTTGGAAACACAGTAACCAGCATTCAGACCAGGCACTCTGCTAAGGGGTGTGAACATCCCTAATGGTGGCCTGACCCACCGCACCACAATGCCGGCCCCACAAATGCTCGTTTTTGCTTTGCTTTATTTATTTATTTTTAGTATATGTCATGAAAGATTTGGGACCTACTTACACTAAAAACGTATTCATCATTTATCAGGAGTTGTAATTTAGCTAGGCATTTTGCGTTTCACCTGGAAACTGTTCTCATGGTGACCAGCTCCTACTGAATTGCTGATGGGGCCAGTTCTGTTACCCCCAGAAGTCCTGAGTTCTTGGCACCCTCTCATTCCGTGGTAAACTGGGGCGGCTGTTTTCCTACCAGGAAAACTTGTGGTCACGGGCATTTGAATTTCACACAGTTTTTGTTAATTGCACAATTACTTTCTTAATTTTTAAAAGCTGTTTCAAAATATCTTACAAAACATTTTCAGCGTTTAGGCTGTATGGAAAACATGCGTTTGGCCCGTGGTCCGTCACTTGTTAGCACCTGACTTGGACAATCTGTAATCCATCCCTGAGGGACAGGGATATCACCACTCCAAGCAGGAAGACTGGGAAGGGCTGTTGGCAGGCAGCGAAGGCCTGACCATCTCCTGTAGGGAGACCCTGGGTATCTAATTCCGTGAGGCTGCTGCTGGCCGTGCATCCCACACCTGCAGCTCCTGGGCACCTCCCCAGCTGGAGCTATTTTCAGAGCTTTGAAAGGAAAGAAAATGCATTTTAGACCAGGAGGAAGTGCATACTGCCTGCTTCCTTCTTTTGAGCAAACTGTGAACTTGAGCGAGTCTGTATCTTTCTCCGCGCCACTGTAGAAGTTCAAGGTTCCCCACCCGACGTGACTGAGACAAGAACTCTTGGGTCTTAAAGGGTCCCGGGCTTTTGCAGTTCAAATCATGCATGTTTAGGTAGCTGATCTTACTGAATGGCAAGAGGACCTATGACGGAGGACACTGGAACCCAAGCAGCTTCCCCTCCCCTCCCCTGTATCCAAGTGCCCCCTCTTTATGTCTGATAGCCACCCTGGAGGACCAAGGGGGAAAGAAAGCTACACTTTTCGAACCAGTGCAGCTCCACTGTCCCTGCTCATAAACCTCCAGAGGAACAGATGGAGCCTGTTTATCTGTGGTTCTAACCCAATTAGGATGAACGTTCATGTCTTGGGTCTGATGTGTCTCCTGGGCGTCCTTAAGTCAGCAAAACCACAGGGACTTCGTGTTGTCTCAGCTTTTCCATCAGCAGCTTTATGATCAGGTTTAGGAATCAGTTGTAAAAACCCGGCTTCAGACCCCAACTTGGCAACACTGCACAATTTCTTTCTTTCCTGTCCAAAATTCAGACGGATTCTCCCCTTGGCAGCGTACAGAGAAAGGGAACGAGTGAGTTGCAAAAATTTCTGGTTTTTAGAGGTCTTTGTCTTTCAAAGAAGTGGGAGTTGTTGGTAGTGAGAGGAGGTAAGTAAGTAAATAGGAGGCAAAAAGTACGCAGGACTTCGAAAAGTTCAGAGAAAAATGGAAGTAAGCAGTGTAGTAATATTGGTGCAAGTCTTTGAGATCCATATGTTCTTTTAAAAAAGATTTATTTATTTGAAAGGGTGAGTGAAAGAGAGAGAGGGAAAGGGGGAGAGAGAGAGAGAAAGAGAGAGAGGGAAAGGGGGAGAGAGAGAGAGAGAGAGAGAGAGAGAAGCCTGAGAAAGGGCCCGTGCAGCTGGTCTACCAGGCAGGTGGATGGTAAAATATATGGTCACACTGAGCATTCATTGTCCTTTCTGGAGGGGCAGCAAGTGGCAACACCCAGGCAGGTTTCCTGCCTGCCCGCAGAGGGCTTCCCAGATCTCTCCTACGCATTCCTTTCCCGTGGTATCCTTGGTTGGGAGGAGCAGCCCGGGTGACCCCAGAGTCCCTGGGCACTCTGAGGCCACTGAGGTCATCCCTGCCGACTCTCACCCCTTCCCATGCTGCTCTTCCCGGGAGACAGAGGAGCCCGGGAGCTGTCAAGCTGCTACTTGTTCACTGCCCAGAGAGCACCTTCTTCACCAGCAATTACCACATCATCATAAACACTCGGCAGAGACATGATGTAAAAATGAAATGACTGAAAACATTTTTGGACTAACACTTGGCTTTATATAAACTCACAGACAATCCTATAAGGCACTCAAGCAGATTATGGGTTTGAGCAAAGCTGGAAAATTGCTGCCATTATATTGTTATTATTAACACCTTGTAATTAGCCCTAAGGAATCCCAAAGTTCTCTTTCTTGATTTGGCTTTAATGAAGGAAAATTGCTACCTTTGCAAGTTGGATGGCGCCCGTTCTGATTAACCTTAAGTATATAGGACTATTATTTTGAAAATGTTTGCTGTCATGTGAATATTAGCATGACATACAACTGGGAAAGGGTTGGGGGTGGACGGTAGGAGTCCCTCTCTCTTCTCCTCTGTCTTCTCCTCTCCTTTCCTCTCCCCCTGCTTCCCTCTCCCCTTCTCCCCTCTCTTTCCCTCCCCTCCCCTCCCCCCCTGTTTCCTTCTCTCCCCTCCCCTCTCCTCCTCTCCTCTCCTCCCTCCCCCCCAAAGGAAGATGAGTCACTCGCTTACCTCAGCTGTGGTCCTTGCTTCGAAGATCAAGAAAGCCCTGTGAAGGCCATGACCGCAATTCCTTGGCCTCTGCCAAGCTCCACAGGCAAGACTGCTGGCTGCCAGCTTCCCTACCTGTTGATTGCACAGGCTGGTGCTGTAATTGTCTGGGTGGTTTTATCATTACCTTGAGAGGGACCCATGAGGATGAGATCACACGGGAGTTAGCACCTCGTGCAATAAAGTAGATTTTATTTGCATGTCCCAGAACTCTCCAGGGGCCCCCTGTGCAGCCTTCACAGGCACTGTGTCTGCAAAGAACTGCCGCCAAGGTTCGGAAAAGATCCCTCTATACATCCCCAACCCCCTTCCACGGGCTGTGCACTGCTTTCATTACCTTCTCTGGGAAAACCATACATTAAAGGGAACTCGTTTGATCTTATCTATAATTAATTTGTATTTTGATAATATAGAGGAGGAATTTTTACATGTGATGACTTTACCTGTTCATTATTTTTTCTCTTTTGAACTCCTGTGACCGCTTAATAACTCCAGCCTAAGCATGGCGGCTGGCATCCCCTCCACCCACCTTTCGGAAAGGGGAAGGTGTTGCCTCTCGCCGGGAGACAAATTGCTTTAAATAATGACTTTGTGCAAAATTAGTCATACATAATTGAAAAATTCTATAGGCCAATACCAAAGTAACTTGGGGTGATCAGTTTCCTTGGGTGCTGGAAGCTTCCCTTCCCCACGCAAGGTGTTCTCGCTCACCCAGGACTTGGCATTGGGTCAAGTGTGGTTTGATGCGTGTTTGTTTGGCCCCACTGGGAGAAAGTGGAAAAGACTATTTACAAGGAGAAATGGTACAATGGCAACACTCATGCAGAAGCGCAATAAAAACAATAGCCCTAATCCCAGTGAGCACGATGCTACTGAAGGGACGTCCCCAGTGCAAGAGTGAGGGATCGTCCTTGGATAGACAGTTCACGACGCCATGAGCCTAGGAACCTCTCTGCGAATCTGATCTCTTGAACGCCTCCCTGGGCGGCCATATTCAGCGTGAAACAGACAGCAGCAAATGCCACCTCTTTGCATAATGCAGGGTTGGCTGGTCTGAGACTCAGCTGCCTGGCACTATGGACACCCCTGGGGTGGAGCCCCCCCATTTTTGCCTTTGACTCAGTGGGGCGACTTTTGGCAAATCATTTACACAGCCCAGCTCCGGGGATGTTGTGATTCTAGGTGCAATCCATGAAGGATCAAAGATTGGTTAATGCACACCAAAGTCTGACAGAGTAGGTGCTTCCTACACTTCCCTGCGCCCAGTAGGGCTGGGAGCTGCCCAGAAGTCCGAGCAGTGCCTTTGTTCCTGCCACTCCTTGGGGAGAAGCATTTAATCTGCTGGGCTCAGTTTCTGTCATGTATAATGGGCTAATAAGACATGACAGCTGCCCAGTCTCTCAGGGTGAGAAGAGGATTAATGAGTTAATGTTTATAAAGGGCTTTGAGATGTCTTTCTGAAAGTCTCTTCAGATGTATTTTATGGGCATATTAAGACTTCTATCATCTGTGGGAAAAAATCCCAAATAGGAAAACACAACTGTAACTCAAAGGGGCTAATGGGGATACGATCAGTGTAAATTCATCGCCTCAATTGCTTGTTTATGGAGTCGTTTCTGGCGGCCAGAGGCACGCCTGTTCTGGCCCCGGCTGCGTGGCGGTGCTTTGGAGCTCATTCAGATGGCATGACATGTTCTCCTCCGGCTGGGTCCGCTGGGCTCGAGGACTGGTGTGTGGCGGAGCAGGGAAGAACAGCAGAGAGAGGCAGCCAAGCAGGTGCGGCTGTGCCGGGGGCTGGGACTGGGCCTTTGGTGTCTTGTGATCCACGTGGACTTCTCCCTTACGTGGACTTGCTCCGTCCCTTCATCATGAAATGATGGGCGGAGGTATAGGTTGCTTATCTAGTGAGGAGTCTGCCTCTTGTGGGCCAGCATTTAGGAGCGTGAGATAATATCACTGCTCAGGAATAGAACAGGGCTGCTTGCGTGGAATTGAATACCCCAGTAACGCACTGTTTTTCTCAAATTGTATCATTTTCACTTTCCAATCTTCCTCACCCCTAGGGCATTTTAGTATCACCAGTGTACTGCATATATATATTTTTTCTGTTGTGTATAAGAGTATTTCAAAAAAAATTCATGGAAAATGGAATTCAAAGGTGTTTATTTTGATGCAAGGAAAATGTACATAATCAAGTGTTTTTGCATCAAAATAAACATATTTTAATTCTATTTCTTCAGGAACTTTTTGATGAAATTATACTCTGTGTGTGTGTGTGTGTGTGTGTGTGTATGCTTTAGACCTAAATAGAGCAAGATTCTAGGGCCAGTATTGTGGCACAGTGAGTGGTGTCACTGCTCGCTATGCCAGCATAGCATAGCACGAGGGCTGGTTCAGATCCCAGCTACTCTGCTTCTGAGCCGGCTTCATGCTGATGTGTCTTGGAAGGCAGTGGGAGACGGTCCCACTGCCTAGGCCTCTGTCACACATGTGGGAGAACTGGCGAGAATTCCTGGCTCCTGGTTTTGGCCTGGCCCAGATCTGGATGTTGAAGTCTTTTGGGGAATGAATCAGCAGACAGAAGATCTCTCTCTCTCTCTTTCTCCCCCCCCCTTCCCTTTATTTACCTTTTAATTACATACATAAATAAATCTTTTTTTTAAAAGAATAAGATTCTTTTTCACCCTCCTGATTCCAAGAACCAACAGGCACCCCTTTGGGGAGATACCAATCCGGTTGAGCAGGCATGGTTTAGCATGCAATGAAATGACAAACACTCCTTTGCTAACAAGTTCCAAAGGCCTAACTTGGCCTTGACTTTGTTGTCATGCTGATTTCCCAAAATGAGCATTCTTCACTATAGTAAAAACTGAGTGAGAACCTAAAATTCAAAATAAGGGATTGGTTAATTGCATCATGGTGACTCTTCAGCAAATGCAATGCTCTATAACTCATGTGCCTATTAACATACATATTGGTTTACACAGAGCACTGTTCATTTGACAGTCATTAAGGGCAAACAGCAAATTGCCAAGTCATATTTATGCAGGGACATTTATTTCAAGAGACCTGAGCCGTGCGTGCCAGCGTTGTGTCTCGGTTACAGAATCTGCAGGGATTCTTTCCCCCTGCCACCTTCCTCCCCCTCTTTCCGACTCTCTGTATTTCTTGCCTTCCTTCCTCCCTTCTTTCTCTTTTTCTCTGTTAGTATGATGTTTATTTTCTGGTATTCCCATCAGGAATGTGTAATTGCATTCCTTAAAGTGGGGAGAGGAAAAACTGGGAAGAGCCCTCACCCGGAAATGGCTGCGAGTGAGGCAGTTGCATGCTGGTAAGCCAATGGTCCAGCCCGTCCACCTGGGGAGGACCAAGCAGTCTCCTGGGTCCTCACCGACGGATGGCGACTGCTCACCCCTTCTCCCAGCTGTTGAGTCAGCAGCATCGCCTTTGAAGCAGCAGCCCAGGCTACCCCGACGCCACCCTCAGTTCAAGAAGGTCATTGCCAGCCACTTCCTATTCAGGCTCCATGCGAAGTCTGACAGAAGGAAAAACCAGGAACGAAGACCAACGCTGAGGAGAGAGTCTGAGTGCCTCCTCTCGATTCTGTGGAGTCTCTGCTTGGCCACAGCGAGGCTACTGGCTGGCTAAAAGCTGAGCCTAGTTTCTTTCTTGCTCAAGAAGTGCTTTGTCCACTGACACACTTGTCATTTTGTCTTCAGACTGGGTCTGGCATTACACAATTTGATGTCAAATTGCTGTTGACTGATTCTTCACTGTGTTTGTTTAGCACTCAGGGCAATGTGAAGTTCACAGTAAATGAGAATGGTTTCTAATTGAATAAATGAAGATACTGGATCTTGGGTTGATCAATATCTTTTGAGTAGATTCAACAAGGCCTTGCCCCAGAGCCTGCCATAGAGTTAGATTTGAATAGAAGTAAATTTAATGAAGAATTTAACAAGTAGAAATTTCCCTTAAAACATTATTCTTCCTATCATTAGACATTTACGTTTCCTCTCTTGGCTTTGACTTCTTCCTGCTCTTTGCACCTGCTGTTAGTCCTGCTGGAACTCAAGTCCCTCCAATTATTTAATGCATCCTCATCGCCGGTGTTATTTTTCCAGGGGCCCTCCTATACCGCTCCATGAAGCCATATTCCATGTTAATGCTTCTAGAACTCACCATGCTTCCCTCCCCATCCTTTTGCCCTTATCAAAGTCATAATTAACTAGTTATATGAGCAATTATTTAATGATATTAATAACCAGCACGTAATGAGTACTTGCTAAGCATCCGCACTCTGCTAAACACTTTAATCCTGGGTTCATTACCATATAATCTGCAGGACAATATGGTGAGGTCCTACCATTATTGTCATCCTGCAGAAGGGACGCTGAGGCTCATGGGAGTTACTCATGTAGCCCAAGGTTGCACAACCAGTTAATGGCAGAGTCAGGATTAGTATCCAAACTGCTTGAACCCAAACTCTTACCCAGGGAGCTTCTGTAGACAGACCTCCACACCTTGTCCCATGGATGCCAATGTAGACATCAAGAAATTGGGAGCTTACACGTGAACAGGGGTGTCGGGCTACTCTTGAAAAACTCAAGGGTCCAGCACCCTTGGGCCCCACCCCTTCCTGACAATGCCACTTCCCCAACTGATAGGATGTGCTGTCTCCATCCTGCCAATTCTCGGTTCTCTTCTGCTGTTGGCATTAGCGTTGGCAATCCTGGCACAGTGCTGAGTTGTTTCCATCATTTATTTAATTTATTATTTAATATTTACTCTCCCTGGGCTATGATCCAGGTCATGTTGAAAGAGTTCACCGTTTAGTGCAGAGACAGACTTGTGAAGCCACTTGCAGGGCAGGAGATGAATTCAATGAAACGAGTGTGTCTCGAGCTGTGGGAGTCTGGAGATCCACTTGGGTACATGGCGAGTTTGGGGGGTGGTGTCAGGAATCCCAGATGTGGACTTGTTGTATGGGGTCTTCGTAGATGTGCAAGAGTTTTCCCGGAGAATTGGGAAATACCTCTCCGAGCAGACTGAACAGCATCTGCGGAGATGTGGGGGCATAACACCCGTGGGGAGGTCTCAGGATCTCTAGAAGTTTGGTGTGGCTGAGGCCAAGGAGAGGAGAAAAGGACAGACACTGAGGTGACCGAAGGGCGAGGAGTAGGATGCCAGAGCCCTTCATGCTGGGGTTATGTCTCGGTCCATTTATGTCTTTGCCACAACATACTGCAGAGTGGGTCATTTATCACCAATAACATTTATTGCTCACGGTTCTGGGGACTGCCATGTCCAAGATCAAGGTGCTGGCGCACTGGTGTGTGGTGAGGGCTTTCTTTCTGTGTCCTCATATAGAGGAAGGAGCAAACACTGTGTCTTAATATGACAGAAGGCCGAGAAGCAAAATGGGCCCAAGCTAGTTCCCTCCAGCTCTATCATAAAGACAAGAAACCAGTCGTGAGGGTGGAGTTCTTGTGCCTTAATCATCTCACCCAGAGGTCTGACCGCTTTGTACTGCCACGATGGGGCACATGCAGGCCAGAGCCTGAGTCAGGGTTAGGGTATTCATAAGTTCTCTGTTCTCCGAACAATTGTTCTTCTCTGCCTCCTTTGACATAGGAGGGGTCATGTGATGCACTTGGCCAATGAAACGAGAGTATGAGTGACATGTGCTCCAGAGTCCAGTCAGTGCTCAGTTCCCTGCCTGCCCTTTCCTGCCCTGTGTCGTGCTGGCTCACGTGGACGTGGTGATTTCGTCCACTGGAGATCCTGAGTGACTTGGATAGGAAGAGTCTGTGCATCAGCCTGCAACGGACAGGGAGCAAGGGCAAGAATCCCTCTGCTGGGTTCATGGAGACTTTGAGGTTGCTTGTAATCACAGCATGGGGAGGGGCCCATCCCGACAGATACATGGGCCAGTTGAAGTAATTGAGAGTCTACTGTCAGGGACAGTGCAGATAGCACAAATGGTAAAAGGCAGGGTGGGATACTATGAGCAAGAAAGCAGTGCTCTAACCCTTTAGGGCACCCGCTGTCCAGCAATGTCACATGCCCACGCCTTTACTTATACTGCCTCTTCCTTTGACTCCACCTGGAAAGTTGCTTGCGTTCTTACAAGCAACATAAACATTACCCTTGAACCTCCACCCACACCACCACCAGGCATCGAGATACTTTGCTCTCATTTTTTTAAATAATTTTTTCTTTTTTTTAAAAGTTTTATTTTTATTTATTTGAAAGACAGAGTTACAGAGAGAGACTTAGAGACAGAGAGAGAGGTCTTCCATCTGCTGGTTCACTCCCTAAATGGCCACAATGGCCGGAGCTGTGCCAATCTGAAGCCAGGAGCCAGGAGCTTCTTCCGGGTCTCCCACATAGGTGCAGAGTCTTGGGCCATCTTCCACTGCTATTCCAGGCCACAGCAGAGAGCGGGGTTGGAAGAGGAGCAGCCGGGACTCGAACCGGTGCCCACATAGGATGCCAGCGCTTCAGACCACAGCGGCAGCCCTTGCTCTCATTGTTATTACAGTTCCAGGAGTGATGGTGCACTGACATGAGCCCTGGGGTTTAGCCGGTAACAGAGGAGAGTGGGGTGGAGTGCAGGCTGCTGTCACTGCAGAGCACAGGCCCCTACTTCCCCAGGCAGACGCCCGGCTCAGCTTCTGCTAATCTCAGCCGAGTGTGAATACAGGCCTTATCTTATCCCATCTTCTGAGTTTTCCTGAGAGTCAGGAAATATGCAGTTGTACAAAGGTACTTAAATAATTCACGGACAATGGAACTGAAATATAAATTTCTTTTTGGTGCAAAGCAATTTTGAAATCCATGCAGAGTTTTTTTTTTTAAATAATACACATTTTCCATGAATTTTTGAAGACCCTGTGCATGGGAAATCTCCATTGCAAATGCTGAAAAGTGTTTTGGGGTCAGCGCTGTGGCGTAGCAGGTAAAGCTGCCGGCTGCAGTGCTGGCATCCCATATGGGTGCCAGTTTATGTCCCAGCTGCTCCACTTCCGATCCAGCTCTCAGCTGTGGCCTAGGAAAGCAGTAGAAGATGGCCCAAATCTTTGGGCCCCTGCACCTGTGTGGGAGACCCAGCAGAAGCTCCTGGGTCCTGGCTTCGGGTTGGCCTAGGCCATTGTGGCCAGTTGGGGAGTGAACCAGCAGATGGAAGACCTCTATCTCTCTCTCTCTGCCTCTCTTTCTCTCTCTGTATAACTCTGACTTTCAAATAAATAAATCTTTAAAACAAATGCATTTTCAATATCAGAGATATGTGGAAGCCAAATAATTCACTTTTTCCAGTCTAGCTTTCAGAGAGTTCGTGTGTCTGGTTGGTTGTGGGGGTAGGGGCCATGAGTGGAGGAGCTGAACCATACTGGTTCGGAGAGGGTAGGCATTCAGTTTAGTTGTTAAGATGATGCTTGGGACACCTATAGCCAACATCTCAGTGCCTGGTTTGAGTCCTCGCTCCACTTCTGATTTTGTCTTCCTGCTAATGCACACCCTGGAAGGGCAGCAGGTGATGGCTGGAGTGCTTGGGCCCCTGTCACCCATGTGGCTACTTAGACTGAGCTCCAGGCTCCGAGCTTTGGCCTTGCCCAGCTCCAGGTGCTGTGGCCATTTGGGGAGTGAACCAGCAGATAGAAGATCTCTCCATCTGTCTGTCACTCTCCTCATTCAAACAAATAGAATTTTTTAAAAAGATTACCTCTTTAAGGAGAGATGGAGACCAGGAGAGCAGTGAGGAATGAGTGGAGGAGAAGGACACTGGGCATGGCTGGGAGGTGGACTCACCAGGACTTGCTGTCTGACGAAGGAGGGAGAGGTGACAAGGTGAGCAGCAGAATCTCAGGTTCAGCTGCTGGTGTGGCAGGAGGTTGTCGAGGTGCTTCCGGAAGCTTCTTCCAGGCCTGCCTCTCTGCCATTGCGTGAACCTCGCTGCAGGGCAGGCAGTGGGATCGAATATGGGGGTGCAGGGTGGCAAATACCAGCATCTGCTTTCTAGGCGCTCTTGCCGCAAGATCTGCTATCAGGCGTGGTTAATTTCGGCTGCAGCTGGCAGGAAACCCAAGGTAACGGTAACATGAACAAGATGCAGGCTCACTGCTCTCGCCTAGGAGGCGTCTGGAGGCAGGTGGGCAAGCAGTCAACAGGGACCCAGGCCTTTGCTCTCTTGCTTTTCCGCCGTCCTCAACACGTGGTTCCCATCTCGTGATCCAAGACGGTTTCTCTCCCTTGCGTCTGCATTCCAGCCAGCAGGAAAGAACAAAGACAGAGAAGGGAGGGTACTTCTGTTCTGTGCCATTAGCCATCACTTAGCCACATGGCCATGCCCAGCTGCCAGGAAAGCTGAGAAATATCTTTATTCTACATGCCCAGTCCCAGTCAGAAGTTTGGGAACTAAAGAGGAAGGGAAGAACCAATACGCCAGGGCAACTAGCAGCCTTGGCCATGGATAGGGGCCAAAATGGAAAGGGTCCCCAACGTATGGCCTGACTCCACAATGGTGCAGAGAGGAAGGCAGTCAGGAGAAGCCATACTTGGCCCTTCGAACTCAGATCTTTTCCTGAGCTGGCGGTATGCAGTCCCAATCCTCTCTTGCGAGTCCCAGCTGCAGGCTCATATAAGCCTACAAGCCTGGTTAAGGCAGGCGAGGCTAAGCCAAGAAGTTTGGTAGGGCCAGTGTTGCAAATACATTTCAACTAAATAGTAGTTTCATCTTGTGATGGGTTCTTGGATGTAACGCCTTCAGAAACCCAGGAGTACCGGCAGAGTTCTGCTGGCTGAGGGTGGAAAGTGAGACTGAGGGTCCCCTGCAGCCCCAGATTCCTTAGTCTGAATCATGGGATGAGGACAAAGTACGTGTGTGTATTCCAATACAGCCCAAAGGCTTCACCACCGTGGCTCATAGAGTGGCAGAGGGAGCGTGTGCCCACTTAGCCCGGCTCTGGCTCCAGGAGTCAGTCTCAGCAGGGCGGTGGAAAGCCATGTGTCTGGGGACATGGTACACACACATGCACCCACCCAAGCACACGCACACACGCATACACACAAGTGCACACACACCCCTCCTCCCTGCCAGCCTGCTAAGTCGGTAGGCAGAAGTGAGAGGTCCGCCAGACTACCTGGCATTTTACACCAAGGGACCTTGGTCAAGTCCTTTTGTCAACTGGCAGCCTCCGATTCCTCATCTATAAAACGAGACAAGGAACCCCTCCTCTCCCTGCCCCACCGCCCACCCCACCTCCCCCAGCCTGCAGTGTTGATTAAACGAGAAGACATAGGAAAACCAGTTAGCATGACTAACTGGTGCTGGTGGTGGCTGCATGGTTGGTTTCCTTCTTTCTCCGCACATCATTTTAACAAGAACATTATAGCCTGTGGGTTTTCCAGGGAAGATAAAGCTTTGGTTGTGGCCTGGATATTGGGATTGATCAATGACGTGACTGGAAAGCCAACAGACATAGGGCCAGTTAGTTTCATAACAGGAACATACCCTTGACAGCTCTGGCATATAGGGTTATTCATTTCAATGGATATTTATTGCCCTGGGCTGGGCTACATCGGAGAAACACTCAGCAGAGGCACCGAGAAATGGCTGGCTGAATCTAGAATTTGCAAACTGATCACATAGCTATCATCATTGCAGCAAGGAACAGACATGCATGCTGTTTGTTAGCAGAGGGGAAACCCTACAAACAGCATTAAGAAAAGTGAAACCATCAGCACCCTTGTGTTCTTCACTGTCGTTTCCCACTGAGGTCGCTGCTGCTGGCTCCTGCCGCCAAGTCCAGCTACAGGGCTGAGACCAGCTGTGAATTCTTGACCCCAGATTTTATCCGTTAAGTCAAAGATGTCCATGGCCCAGGGCTGGAAGCCGTGGATTGGAACTGCACCTGAGTTCTGGATTGTGCCCATGCCTGGGAGAGGTGGCAGTGGGTGGAGACGCCGCTTTGCGCGAGTCCTCACGGTGCTGGGACGTGATGGGAGCCGGGGTGCCTCCCAGGCTGTCACCTTGCCAAACTTCTTCTGGAAGACACCCTGCTGAGATCCTAGGCTGTGCCCTCGTACCCCAGGGGCTCCCTGGCACTTTCAGGTCGGGAAGGAGCGCTCTTGCCTCGGTTGCTGCTTCCCTCCGCAGACGAGAGACCACGGTGGCAGAAAGATGGCCAAGGCGGGGAGAAGGGCAAGCTTTCGGAACAGC
The DNA here is from genome assembly GCA_949820135.1 of Sylvilagus floridanus. Lineage (NCBI taxonomy): Eukaryota > Metazoa > Chordata > Mammalia > Lagomorpha > Leporidae > Sylvilagus > Sylvilagus floridanus. The sequence continues at coordinate 58,274,004 of OX463241.1, read as the reverse complement.
CCAGGAAGCAGAGCTGCGCTGCTGTGTGCCCTTCTCCCTGGGAACATCACTCGGGCTCCTGACCTTGCCTCCAGCGAAGGGCCCCAACGCGCACTGCACTGCACAAGATTTATGCACCTCTCAAGAGTCAGCCTCCGCCTGCGCGCCCGCTGCTCTTTTGCTGCCACGTAACACAGGCCACATGTTCAGTCCTTCTGTCTGGGAGCCTCTTGTCTTGTCTTGCTCTCCCTTCTGAGGTCCCCAGGGCTCCAACCTGAGCCTCTCCTGGACAGACACGCTGGCCTCCCCACCTGCTCTCAGCCACAGTCAGGAGATCTCTAGTAAGGAGTTTTACAAACACAGAACTCAGTGCCCTTCGCTTTTATGGAATTTAACTTTAAAGCCATCTGATTCGCTTTATTTATTGGAAAGGCAGAGTTACTTAGAGGCAGGGAAAGAGAGAGAGGTCTTTTATCCATTGGTTCACTCCCCAAATGGCCGCAATGGCTGGAGCTGTGCTGATTTGAAGCCAGGAACCAGGAGCTTCTTCCAGGTGCAGGGGCCCAAGGACTTGGACCATCTTCTCCTGCTTTCCCAGGCCACAGGAGAGAGCTGGACTGGAAGTAGAGCAGCTGGGACTCAAACCGGCGCCCATATGGGATGCTGGCACTGCAGGCAGTGGCTTTACCCACTATGCCACAGTGTCGGCCCCCATCTCTTCGGCTTTCTCTAAATGATATAAGTCCTGGAAGATACACACTTATAGAAAAGTGAAAAACAGGTGTAAATGGAATCAAAAGTCACCATAAAATTCCTTTCAATCCCTTTACCGGAGCCATTTCTTCTGGAGCCAATGTCTTGACTCTAACTCTGGTTCTAGAAATATAAACAGATCACATCCTGCACTTTTATTCAATAACTTGTTGATAACTCTTCACGTCACTACACAGGGATCGCCTCAGGTTTTTTTTTTTAATATTTTATTTATTTATTTGAAAGGCAGAGTTACAGCTTGAGAGAGAGAAAGAGAGAGGTCTTCCATCTGCTGGTTCACTCCCCAATTGGCTGTAATGCATGGAGGTGCACCGATCTGAAGCCAGGAGCCAGGAGCTTCTTCCGGTCTTCCACGTAGGTGCAGGGGCCCAAGACTTGGACCATTTTCTACTGTTTTCCCAGGCCATAGCAGAGAGCTGGATCAGAAGAGAGCAGCTGGGACTCGAACCAGTGCCCATATGGGATGCTGGCGCTTCAGGCAAAGCATTAATTTACTTCACCACAGTATGGTTCCTTCATTTTTTTTAAAATGAGCCATTATTCAGCCCTGAGAGTAACCCGTGGTTTATGGAAGTAGTGTTTGTGGAAACACATTCAAATTGCTTGCAAATTCTAGCTGTTTAAACAACGCTGTAGTGAACATTCTCAAACACCGTTAGTGGGCACCATTCCTGTGAATGGGGGTGGGAGAGTGAATTAGCTCTTTGGGGTGCCATGGTGAGGACACTGCTTAGAACAGAGTGTGGTTCTGTACGGCACTTGGCCCAGTCTCTTTCCCAGGGCCTGACCTGGCCTCACAGGCCTCCCTGTGTCGCCCACACCTCCCTGAAGCAGGCTTGCCTCCGTCCTTGCTCTTCCAGGCCAGGCTGATACGGCCGCCTTGTCACCTCCCTAGGAGCAATAAAGACCTTCATTGGATTTCATTGTCTTTGAGTTTTCTGGGACCTGAATGTTCACACTGCTTTTTCCCAAGGCTTCATTTAAGTACAGAGCACGTTGCTCTGTGTATATATATATATATATATATATATATATATGTATATATTTGACAGGCAGAGTTAGACAGAGAGAAAGGCCTTCCTTCCGTTGGTTCACTCCCCAAATGGTCGTTACAGCTAGCGTGCCATGCTGATCCGAAGGCAGGAGCCAGGTGCTTCCTCCTGGTCTCCCATGTGGGTGCAGGGCTCAAGCACTTGGGCCATCCTCCACTGCACTCCTGGGCCACAGCAGAGAGCTGGACTGGAAGAGGAGCAACCGGGACAGAATCCAGCGCCCCAACCAGGACTAGAACTCCTGGGGTGCCGGCGCCGCAGGCGAATTAGCCTAATGAACCACGACGCCAGCCGCTTTATAATTTTTTAAAAGATTTATTTATTTGTTTGAAAGGCAAAGTTACAGAGGCAAAGAGAGAGAGAGAGAGAGAGAGAGAGAGAGAGAGAGATATCTTCCATCTGCTGTTTACTCCACAGATGGCCACAACAGCCGGAGCTGCGCCGATCTGAAGCCAGGAGCCAGAAGCTTCTTCCGGGTCTCTCATGCAGGTGCAAGAGCCCAAGGACTTGGGCCATCTTCTACTGCTGTCTCAGGCCATAGCAGAGAGCTGGATCAGAAGTGGAGCAACTGAGACTCGAACCAGCTCTCATATGGGATGCCGGCACCGCAGGCAATGGCTTTTTCCACTAAGCCACAGTACTGGCCCCGCTTTATAATTTTTTGACTTGGTTCTCATCCCTGCTAAGCAATCAAAGACAAAGTTTGGTCTCATTCACATCTGTATCCCCCACAGTGCTCCGAACTCTGCAAGGTCAAGTGAATGTGGAACAGATGGTTGCTGAAAGAGGGGTGGGTTGATGGGTGAGGAAGTCCCCAGGGCTTCCTAGGAACAAAAGAACTTCTAGAAGAGAACTGGCCAGCCCTGTCCTCCATCTCCAAGTCCATGGTGTGGTGGGCTGAGTAAGGCTCCTCCTCCCCCTACCAAGGGACATTTGGCTGTCAATGCCATCTTACATGGCAGAAAGGACCTTGCACATTTGATTAAATTATGGATCTTTTTTATTTTATTTATTTATTTTTATTTTTGACAGGCAGAGTGGACAGTGAGAGATAGAGACAGAGAGAAAGGTCTTCCTTTGCTGTTGGTTCACCCTCCAATGGCTGCCGCGGCCGGCGCGCTGCGACCGGCGCACCACGCTCATCCAATGGCAGGAGCCAAGTGCCAGGTGCTTTTCCTGGTCTCCCATGGGGTGCAGGGCCCAAGCACCTGGGCCATCCTCCACTGCACTCCCGGGCCACAGCAGAGGGCTGGCCTGGAAGAGGGGCAACCGGGACAGAATCCGGCGCCCCGACCCGGACTGGAACCTGGTGTGCCGGCGCTGCAAGGCGGAGGATTAGCCTGTTGAGCCACGGCGCCGGCCAAATTATGGATCTTGACACGGGGAGAGCACATGGGTGGGCGCTATATGCTCTCACAGGTGTCTTTAAGAGGGAGCAGAGAGGGGCCGGTGCTGTGACATAGCCAGTGAAGCCGCTGCCTGCAATGCCGGCATCCCATACGGGTGCCTGTTTGAGTCCCGGCACAGCTCCTGCCATTGTGGCCAATCTCTCTCTTTCTCTCTCTGCCTCTCCTCTCTCTGTGTGTAACTGTGAGTTTCAAGTAAAATAAATAAATCTTTTTTTTTTTTTTTTAAGAGGGAGTAGAGAGAGAATTGACATGGAAGAATTGGTGAATTGAGCACATAGGCCGAGATTGGAGTGATGAGGCCACAAGCCAGGGAATGCTGGCAGCCACCAGAAGCAGGAGGCACCCACACAGCCAGCACGTCCTGCCAGAATCATTGCTTTCAGCCTGGTAGAACTGATGTCTGATTTATGCTCTTGAGAACTGTGAGATCCTAACTTCCTGTTTTCAGCCACCAACGTTGTGGTATTTTGTGACAGTGACCACAGGAAGCTAACATATATTGTGTTTCTGATGCCTGAGATGATGTCAGAAGTTGCAGGGGGGCCAGCACTGTGACATAGCAGGTAAAGCTGCCGCCTACAGTGCCAGCATCCCACATGGGCGCCGGTTCGAGTCCTGGCTGCTCCTCTTCCAATCAGGCTCTCTGCTATGGCCTGGGAAAGCAGTAGAAGAGGACTCAAGTCCTTGGGCCCCTGTACCCACGAGGGAGACCCGGAAGAAGCTCCTGGCTCCTGGCTTCAGATCGGCGCAGCTATGGCTGCTGCGGCCAACTGGGGAGTGAACCACTAGATGGAAGACCTCTCTCTCTCTGCCTCTGCCTCTTTGTAACTCTGCCTTTCAAATAAATAAATAAATTTAAAAAAAAAAAAGAAGTTGTGGAGATTCTTCACCAATTAAGGACCTGGCTCTACCCTCACAGGTTCTGGCATTTCCCTAAGGAGGCAAGCCCACCCAGAGGGATGCGTTCTGAGCATGGCAGACCAAAACAGCACCTACACTAGGTTTTTTGAAGCTCAGTTAAAAAAAAACGTAAGCTATAAAATCGAAGTGCCTGAGACGGTGGGGGAGGAGACCTGACACAAGGGGCAAGTGGAAGCTGTGGGTAAGAATTAAGACTGTGTCAGGGCCAACCTGTACGTGATGTTCTGTGGTGGCGCACACTGGGCTGGGGACATCGTGTGACTCGCTGCGTCTTCCATATTTGGGCTCCTAGGGCCAGATCAGCTTCAGGCTGGAGTTAACTTGGTAAATTTGGAAGCAGCATCAACTTACTGACTCTTTCAAATGACTATTATTGTTATTGTAACAGTCAATGGTCCCACAGTGGTCATTTAAAGAGTTAATGGCGCTATCCAGAAGTTCGTAACATATTTTTAGCACTGGAGGAATTTGACCCAATGCAATCACAGAGCTATCACTTTTACGAGTGTGATTTTTTTTCTCTCTTGCACAAATATTACATTATGGTAACGTCAGAAATTAGCCACAATCCCGCCACCCAAACAAGCTAACTGGTTTCACTTGTGCCTACATTCTTTTTCTGGTCTCTGTCCATTTGTAGCTGTCTATTTTTATCATCTCAATCCTAGCTCGGCTGGTATTTTATAAACTATTCTTTTCTCTTGATATGCTAGCAAAAGTATTTTCCATGATGCCACGTATTCATAATTAGAAATGTGAAGACCAGGTCACAGTCTTTAGAATGAATGTTCCTGGCTAAGGGGAACACGTCCTCCATTGTTGGGCAATTTGATGATTGCTGCTTTTTCCTTTTTATTTATTTCTGAAAGATGTTTATTTAATTGAAGAGTAGAGTGACTGAGAGAGAGAGAGAGAGATTTTTCACCTGCTGGTTTGCTCTCCAAATGTCTGCAACAGCCTGGTCTGTGCCAGGCTGAAGCCAGGAGCCAAGAACTCCTTCCAGGTCTCCCACATGGGTGCAGGGGCCCAAGCACTTGGGCCATCCTCTGCTGCCTTCCCATGCGCATTAGCAGGGAGCTGGATCGGAAGCAGAGCAGTTGGTACTCGAACCAGCACTCCAAAATTGGATGCTGGCAGCCTTGTGGGTAGCAGCTTTACCTACTGTGCAACAGTGCCAGCTCCACTCCCCACCCCTCCTGCAGCACGTGCACCGTTTTCCTTTCTAATTGTGAAGAAGGCTACCGTATGTCTGGTATCCATTTTGATTATTTGCTTAGATCAATTTCAAAGCCTAGCATTACAATGGAAGCACATCGCAATGTGTAAGATGTTTGAAATAAGTCTACAAATTATTTTTCAACCAGGCAGAACTGATTAAACCTGCCAAGACCCAGGCTGGAGTGTTTTCGCTTCTGTTTCTCCTCATCTTCATCAGCATTAGATGCTGTTATTAGCCACTGAATTTATTTGATGTTAAATAGAAATTTCTCTTTTTTCATTTGCACTTCCTTAAATGTTCTCAAAGATCAAGTGGTTTCCCATGCCTGTCTCTTCACGCTGCTCTGTGGTCATTTATGTGAGGGACCTTCAAATGGTCCAGATAAAATAGAATGAAAAGATCGCTTTATTTTCATACAAACTACTTGAAAACCCAACTACTTGGAAACCGATGCATCTGAGGGTCTTCCAAAAGCTCATAAAAATGTGTACTGTGAAAAATCTATACTGGGATTTCAAAAATGTTTTGCAGCAAAATAAGCATTTGTTAATTCAGTTTTCCATGTTTCCATGGGATTTTTGAAGTATCATCATGTATTAGGGTCTGGATTTCTTTTCTTTTCTTTTTTTTTTTTTTGAATGTGCTTTTTTTTTTTTTTTTTTAAAGATTTATTTTCTATTTATTTGAAAGACAGAGTTACACAGAGAGATAGAGCCAGAGAGAGGTTTTCCATCTGCTGGTTCATTCCGCAAATGACCTCAACAGCCAGAGATGAGCTAATCCGAAGCTAGGAGCCTCTTCTGAGTCTCCCAAGTGGGTGCAGGGGCCCGAGGACTTGGGCTATCTTCTACAGCTTTCCCAGGCCACAGCAGAGAGCGGGATCGGAAGTGGAGCAGCTGGGACTCGAACCAGAGCCCATATGGGATACTTGCACCGCAGACCGGGGCTTTAACCTGCTGTGCCACAATGCCTGCCCCTTGAATGTACTTTTAAAAATGTACTTATTTACTTATGCTCATTTTAGTTGAAAGCTAGGGTGGAGACAGAGAGAGAGAGAGAGAGGGAAAGAGAGAGAGGTCTTCCATCTGTGGGTTCATTTCCCAAATGCCCACAACAACCAGGCTGGAAGAGGACAAAGCCAGGAGCCCAGAACGCAGTCCCGGTCTCCCCCATGGGTGACATCAAGCCAATTACTTGAGCCACCGCTGCTGCCCCCCAGGATGTGCCTCACCAGGAAGCTGCAGTCAGAAGCGGAGCCTGGTATCGAACCCAGGCCCTCCAACGCAGGCTGAGATCACCTTAACCAGCCTCTTCACTGCTAGACAGAACAATGGCCCCACCCCCATAATTATTTATAACTTGTCAAGTCTCCTTTTTTTTTCTTTGTTATTCTACTTAGAGAATTGTCTAGGACTCAAGAACGCACGGTTTGAAGAACAGATACGGATGCAAAACCCAATTTATCTTCCAAAGTGCTGAACACGCCGGAGCCTCGGTTTTCTCATCTGCAGAATGGAGACGGCAGCGCCTTCACCCATAGGATTCGTTTTTTCCCTGGTGTGCTCCTGGGCTTCTTAGGTCAATTCCATTCCCCCACCCCCCTGCCCACTCCCCTGCCCAGAGTTTTTTTTTTTTTTTTTTTTTTTTTTTTTTTAATTCATTGTACATGTTTACATAGTTGACTGTGTCTTTTTTGTTTTTTCTTTAAAGTCCCAGTGAACTGTCTCTGGTGCATGTTCTCAGGATCACAAATGATTATGGCCCTTTGGTGCCCAAATGCATTCCAGATGGGTAGCGCTTACGTAGCAGCGTCCGTGCTGGGGCCAGCCTTTCACACACCGGCCCCTACTGCAACCCGAACGGCGGGTGTCTAGACTGGGAAGGGAGAGATTTTCCAGCACAGAGGGAAAAATTGAAGGGGTTACTCAAACCCTGATAGAATTGCCCATGGGTGCCCCGAGACGAAAGCTAATATTGTTCCAGCCATGGGCAAGAATGCAGAGAATGCTCTGTGAAGTTTTATCTCTGTGTAACTCTCCATTTTAATCACTGTCAGGAGGCGACCTCCCTGCTGGCCAGGGAGCTCGCATTCCCCACGCGGGTGAGTGTCAGGACCCACAAGGGACCAGGATGAGCCCCTGCTGCCCACCCCTCTGCCACTTCCTCCAGTGCTGGAGATTGGGAAAGTTGACCAGATGCACCGGAGTCTGGATCCTGTCTCCACCACCCTCCGGGGCTGGCAGAGTCAATCATTCACCCAGAACTTTTAGTCTTCTCACCTCGAAAATGGGAACGATGACACCTAAGTAGGTGGGTTGGTGATGGGGTTTCATAGCCTGGGACTAAGAGCCAGGAAGGATAGGATGAGTGACGTCTCTCTGACCGGGTCTTTGTAGATCAACTCTGATTCTTATTCTATATCTTTTAATGACTCTCCAACTTTAAAAAGTATCATATTTTAAAAGATTTATTTTTTTGAAAGCCAGAGTAACACCCCCCCCCCCCAAATCATCCATTTGCTGGTTCATTCCCCAAATACTGCATCAGCTGAGGCTGGGTCGGCTCAAATCCAGGAGCCAGGAGCTCCATCCAGGTCTCCCACGTGGATGACAAGAACCCAAGCATTTGAGCCATCACCTGCTGCCTCCCAGGTGTAGCAGTAGGAAGCTGGGTCAGAAGCGGAGTGCCAGGACTGGATCGCCAGCACGCCGACGTGGATGCAGGCGTTCCAAGTGGCAGTGCTTGACCGAGCCCACCCCGACGCTTCCATTCCATAGGTTAGAATGGGAAATGGTTTTGGAGACTTTTTGCCATCTGAGCTATACTTTCTCTCCATTTTCATCTCCTGCTCTGCTGCTTCTCAGTTGTGTGCTCAGGGTCAAGTTACTTAATCTCCTTGTGCCTCACATTTCCTGTCTGTAAAATGGGAGAATAACAGTGATCACATATGGCCATCGTGATGATTAAATCAGTTGCCACATGTAAATAGTTTACAAATTAAACATCGAAAAAACAGTAGCTTTTTAATATGCCAATAATAAATTTGCTGAAAAAGAAATCAAGCAAGAAATACCATTTGCAGTAGCTATGAAAAGTTCAAATTTTTAGAAATAAACAAAGAAGTGAAAGTGAAAATTATAGTGTTAATGAAAGGAATCATCAAGTGTGTGTGCTTACGTGGCTGTTATATTTAGCTGCTACTCCTTCTGGACTGTTCTCTCGTCAGAATAGGAAGTCACTTCCTGAACCATAATGGAGCTATCCATATTTATATAAAAATATAAGCGAATGCAGTGATGCAGAATGCACAGGTTTATTTCACTTTGTAAACCAGTACATCAATGCAGCCAAAGTTGGTGGCAATTGGCTCCGCGGTGAAGTCACTGCCCAGGATGCTCACGTCCCACATCCGAGAGCCTGCATTTCAGTCCCAGCTCCTCTTCTGATTCCAGCTTCCTGCTAATTAATGCAGACCCTGGGAGACAGCAGGTGATGGTCATGTACCTGGGCCCCTGCTGCTCACATGGGAAACCCGGATAGATTCCAGGGCTCCTAGCTTTGGCCTGGCCCAGTCCCTGATGTTTTAGGCATCTGGGGGAATGATCGGGCACATAGAAGATCTTTTTCTCTCTGTTTCTCCCTCTCTCGCTCTGCCTTTCAAATAAGTAATATAAATATTTTTAAAAAATACTAAGGGGCTAAAACCCATCTATGTCCAAGTTTTTCAGAATCAATTAGAAAAACAGATGAAATAAAAATAAATAAACTTTGGAGCCATGCTTGTGGTGCAGTGGGTTAAAGCCCCAGCCTGCAGCACCAGCATCCCATATGGATACTGGTTCGAGTCTCAGCTGTTCCACTTCCAATCCAGCTCCCTGCTAATGTGCCTGGAAATGCAACAGAGGATGGTCCAAGTTCTTGGGCCCCTGTACCTGCGTGGGGGATCAGGAAGAATCTCCTGACTTCTGGCTTCAGATCAGCTCAGCTCTGGTTATTGTGGCCATTTGGGGAGTGAACCAGTGGATGGAAGTCATCTCTCTCTCTCCCTTTCTGTCTCTACCTCTCTCTATTACTCTTTCAAATAAATAAAATAAAATAAATCTTACAAAAAAATAAACTTGGAAAAGCAGTTCCATTCTCTCAAGTAATCAAATGTAAGCAAGATTTATTTATTTATTTGAAAGGCAGAGTTACAGAGAGAGAGAGAGAGAGAGAGAGAGGTAGAGACAGTCAGAGATCTTCTATCTGCTGATTCATTCCCAAAATGGCTACAACAGTTGGAGCTGGGCCAGGCCTAAGCCAGGAGACTAGAACTCTGTCTGGGTCTCCCATGTGTGTGCACGGGCCCAAGCACTTAAGCCATCTTCTGCTGCTTTCTCAGGCACATTAGCAGGCAATTTGATCAGAAGTGGAGCAGCTGGGACTCCAACCCGCACCCATACGGGATGCTGGCATCCACTCTATCACAATACTGGCCCCCAAATATACACAAACTTAAAGCACTACCAGTCAGATTGCTCCCCAGATCAAAATCCTTCTTTGGTTGCTTATTGTCTTTGGGATAAAATCCAGAATCTGGGGGCCAGTGCTGTGGTACAGCAGGTTAACGCTCTGGCCTGAAGTGCCGGCATCCCATATGGGCGCTGGTTCGAGACCCGGCTGCTCCACTTCTGATCCAGCTCTCTGCTATGTCCTGGGAAAGCAGTAGAAGATGGCCCAAGTCCTCGAGCCCCTGCACCTTCATGGGAGACCTGCCGGAAGCCCCTAGTTTCTGGCTTCGGATCGGCACAGCTCCGGCTCTTGCGGCCAATTGGGGAGTGAATCAGCGGATGGAAGACCTCTCTCTTTCTCTGCCTCTCCTCTCTCTGTGTAACTCTGACTTTCAAACAAATAAATAAATCTTTTTTTTTTTTTTTTTTAAGTACACAGTGGTTTCAGGATCTACTATGCCTGTGAGCAGGAAGGAGGTGGGAAAAGGTTGATTTCATCTAGACTCAGGGATCCACGGATGATTTCTTCTGCATAGCAGGTGTGAACCCTGGCTTGGCCTCTGAGCTGGGGAAAGGTGAGGATTAGCAGTGGAGCGAACCTCCTGGTGGACTGGATCAGGACCTGCGGGGACCGTCTGATTCCACCTGCCACCTTCCCATCCTGCTCTTAACCATAGTCCTGCCCCCAGCTGGGCTCTGGGGCCGGCTCAGAGTAGGGTTGTCAGATAAAATCAAATCCGGGTGGCCTCCAGAAATTGTATGGGATTTATGAGGGGTCTTCAAAAACCTCGTGGGAAAAAGCATATTATTAAAATACTAGGCCTGGATCTCCAAAGTGTTGGCATCAGGGTAGATTTCTCCTTTAATTCCATTTTCATGTCTTTTTTGAAGTTTCCTCATTATTTATACTCAAACCTTTTTCTTTTCTTTCTCTGGAAGTCTAGTTTACCTGGGCCTCCTACCTTTTTTTCAAATCACTGCTAACTTTTTGTGTTTTATTCTTTTTTTTGTGTTAAAAGAGATTTATTTATTTATTTGAAAGTCAGAGTTGCATGGAGAGAAGAAGAGGCAGAGAGAGAGAGAGAGAGAGGTCTTCCATCTGCTGGTTCACTCCCCAGTTGGCTGCAACAGCCAGATCTGTGCCGATCTGAAGCCAGGAGCCAGGAGCTTCTTCTGAGTCTCCCACGTGGGTGCAGGGGCCCAAGGACTTGGGCCATCTTCTAATGCTTTCCCAGGCCACAGCAGAGAGCTGGATTGGAAGTGAAGCAGCTGGGACTCAAACCAGCGCCCATTTGGGATGTCAGCACTGCAGGCAGAGTGCCGCCTCCCTCCTGAATTTTTATTGGCTCTATCTGAATGCTCTGACTTGGAAGACAGCTGAGGGGCTACAACCTGGTCTGCAGGGCTTTGGGAGAGACCCCTTGATGGGGCTGGAACTGAGAAGGGCAGGCCCCACTGCATACACTGTGAGTGGTGAGAGAAGCCGGGCTCACTCTCCACATGCTTGGCTGTTGCCCTCCTTGAGCGAATTGTAACCAGAAGACTAACCAGCACACAACCCGAAGGCTGTCGGGTGCACAGCAGCAAGCGTGCGGGCTTCTGCGGCCAGTGGAGTTGGATCTAACGCCAACTTGCTCGCTGCATAAATTTGGGCAAGCCCCTGGGCTGTCTCATCAACAGCAAAGCAAGGATTGCGGCGCCTCCCAGGGCTTTCTTACTTACAAATGAAATAAGAAAACATGGGAACCTACTGAGCACAGTGCCTGGCGGGGAGTGGATGAACAGGGAGGAGAGAAGCAAGGATGTGCTACCCCACGACAGTCAAGGACAGCGTGGGCGTCTACCATTTTGTTTTCCTGTAATGAGATGGGCTTCGTGTCCTGTTTCCTGTTTATCCCTATTTCCAATATTCTCGTTACTCAAAATCCCTCTGTCTTCTTCGATCCTGAAAGCGTGTTAGACAGCTCTTCCTTATTATCACCATTTTAGAGCTGGGGACACGGAGTGTGGAGTGGCTGAGGTCCTACAGTTGCCAAAAGGAAGCATCAGCAGAGGCAGCAGCTGCGGGGTGGGCAGGGGGTGCAGGGGGGGCCTCCCGGTGAGGTTCTCTGCCCGCCTGTTTTTACAGATCCTATGCCAGTGCACCTGGCGCCCGCCCTTGCAGGGCAGAGTCAGTTTTCTCCCCTGAAGAGAAGACCTGAAGTTCAAGGAGGAATGGATTTCCCCCCAGTTCTCAGAGCAGGAAGCGGTGGAAGAAGGATTCAAACCCAGTTCTCAGAGTGTGGTGGTCGCCAAGCTGGGGTTGCAAACCAGGCTCTCAGACCCTACTCTTAAGCACTCGTCCACAAGGCCTGGCCTGTGCAAGCGACAGGTTTGGGGGGCTGCCGTCCCTGCCCGGGCGCTAGTTCTCCTTCCTGGTGAAGGCCTCACTCCCTACTGGGCACATAGTAAGCACTCAATGAATACCTAGGGCTTAATGATTAAGTGCATCAGGGCAGGGGTGGAGAGAAGCAAGGATTTTCTGTGTCCTCATGTGGGAGAACCAAGTCTGTTTCCCTAAAGGTGACCTTTTATGTATTCATTTTTTATTTTAAACTTTACAAAAGTTATTTGAGAGAGAAAAGTCCCCATCTGCTGGTTTATTCCTTTAATGTCCACAATGGCCAAGATTAGGCAGGGCTGAAGCCAGGAGCTGAGAACTCAATCCTGATCTCTCACGTGGGCGGGGGCCCAGTGATTCGAGCCAGCCCCACTGCCTCACAGGAAGCTGGAGCCAGGAGTCAGAGCTGGGACCTGAACCAGGGCACTCCAATGTGGGACGCAGGCATCTTCACTTCCAGGCTACTCCTGAGACACGGTATTTTAACATCAAAACAGAGACCCCCACATATCAGGTCCTGGAGACGTTGGGCAGAACTGCAGATCAAAACCAAGGAGCTTTGGGGGAGCGCAGTGCAGACTGGCTGCTTTGTTGGGTTAAGCGGGGATCCGGTGGCAGGCTTTCTCCAGAAGGCTGCAGGACGCACAGCAGGGGCCCTGTGGCCAGATTTGCTTGCAGGGTGCCACGCTGAGGGCCGGAGTGGCTGGCTGAGGTGCTGGGTGTTGTGAAACCTCAGAACGGTCTGTTCCTGTCCCAAACCAGGATCAGCCAGTCAGTCAAGATTCCACCACTTCCTGCATAGAACAAACAAAACTGGGAGAGCCCAGTTAGCCTGGCAGAGAGGAGACAGCACTCAGCCCCGCCTCCTTCCCTTCTTGTCCTGGTCACCAACATGTGGCGCCACCCACCATGGGCCAAAGTTGGCTCATCTTGGGGAGGTGTTTGGGAGCATTTATTCCCGATATAGCCAACTCAGACGCGGTAACTCAAATGCAAATCCGGCAGAAGACGAGAAATGGGGAAGGGGCTGACATTTAATAAGCACCAGCTGTGTGCAAGTGAGTTAACCAGCCGTCCTTATCCTAACTGTTCTTCAAGCTACCACTGTCTGCAGCTTTGGGCCTCCTGCAACGAGGGTGTCCAGAGACAGAAGGAAGCTGGCGTGCAGCAGGTTAAGCCACCACTTGTACCCCTGGCATCCCCTCGACCCCCACTCACTCTTCTAGTCTTAGCTGCTCTGCTTCCGATTTGGCTTCCTGCTAATAATGTACCTTACAAGCAGCAGAGGATGGCCCAAAGCTTTGCACCCCCGCCACCCATGTGGGAAATCTGGAAGAAGCTCCTGGTTCCTGGCTTCAACCTGGCCCAGCCCTGGCTGTTGTGGTCATTTGGGAATGAGCCAATGGATGGAAGATCTGTCTCTCTGTCTCTCTGTCTCTGTCTCTCTCTTCCTCTGTCACTCTGCTTTGCAAATAAATGAATTAATGAATGAATCTTTAAAACAATAAGAAACAGCAATATGGCTGAGACCTACCGATGAGACAGTGGGGCCACGGAGCCCCATGTGGGAAGTGACTATAGCAAGTGACTATGGGGCCATGGAGGAGACTGTGGGGCCATGGATGAGAGAGTGGGGCCATGAATGAGATGGAAGGGCCAGGGAACCTCAGTCCTGTCTTCGCTGGGCTGCACTCAGCTGTCTCTGGCACACAGGGTCCCTGTGACATCTGCCTATGTGTACCCACTACTGAAGGGGCTCGCTGAACCGCCTCCATCATCTGGGCATGCTGTGCACCTGCTGTGCACCTGCTCGCTGCCTCGCCATAGCTCTTCCCCAGGGCTCTAGCCACCCAGCTCCAACACACAGGGCCTGTGCCAGCTCAAAAGCGCAGGGAACCACTGTGGGTGATGCTCAGAAACTTTCCCCTCAACCTTGCAGAGACGCCATCACCTACAGTCCCTCACTGTTTTCTTTATGACAGTAAAAATATTGTTTATGCCACCATCACAGGAAAAGATGAATTATCACATTTTCATCAAACCCCAGCGTCCCCGGCATTCCCCGGGATAAGTCTCAGTATCCACCAAGCACATTGTCTTTGCTTACAGATTGAACCCTACTCCAGACCCATGAGGGGTGCCCCTTACACTTTGGCAGGCCCGGTGGCCACACAGAAGCAGACCAGGAGGCTGTGCCTGATGTGTGCTGGTGGAATAAATCTGGGAACCAGCAAGCGACATGGAAACCAGGGGAGATGACTTGTGCGTGGGCCCGTGGCTGGCGTCCTGACTCCTGGTCCAGCACAGGGCACGCTCCGTGGCCCTGGCCTGGTCTCTGAGCAGTCTCCCCTTTCCTGTACGCGCATTCTACCTGGCTGCCCACATTTCCAGTCTACCTCGGGCTGGATTTTCCAATGGGAAAATTGGTGTTTCTGGTGTACTCAAAGCAGTCCCTGCTTTCTTTCTTTCTTGTTGCTTATATTTAATTTTAGTCTTTCCCGTGACAGCACACAGTACAAGCCCAGATTAGAGGCAACATAGACAGACCCTGCATTGCCCTAAAGACCTTTTCATATGGTTGCCAGACTTAGAAACGGAAGTTGCACTTCTAGATGATTCTGTTGTAGCTGAAAAAGAAAAAACATCTTAGAATCAGTGAGGGTTTTAGTATCAGCCTGGCATGAGCTCTTCCCTCCTAGCAGTTCGTGTCTGAGAGCAGGGGAACAACCAGGGTCAGCTGGTTACCTGCTGGGGGTGTGCTTGTGCATCCGGGTCATCGTGTGGCCATGACAAGGGTCCACGTGTGGGACACTAAGCTGGTCTGGGCTCAAGTTTGGCCTCTACCACTTCCCAGCCTGATAACCTTAGACTATGAACTCATCCCTCTTACCTTCTGAGTCCACCTCCAACAGGTGGGGGAAACCAGTCTGTCCTTGCCCCGCTGCTGTTGGGGAGATTGAGACAAAGTGTGTGGTGGGCTAGTGCACGCATATTCCAGGTTAACTAAAAGCAGCTGTTAGGGCACAGCGGGTTACGTCCGTGCTGGAGATACCCACATCCCGTACTGGAGTGCTGGACCGAGTACTGGCTCCCCAGCTTCCAATCCAGCTCCCTGCTAATGTGCACTCTAGGAAACAGCGGACGACAGCTCAAGCGCTTGGATCCTTGGCACCCGTGCTGGAGACTTGTGTGGAGTTCCTGGCTCCTGGCTTCCTCCTGGCCTAGCCTCTGCAGGTGCAACTATTTTGGGGAGTGAACCAGTGGCTAGAAGCTCTTTCTCCCTCTCTCTCTGTCAGTTTACCTTTCAAATCAACCGACCAATCAATCTCAGCATTAATAATATTAGCATTATTAGTCCTCATGTGATTCCACCCAAAAACCAGTTGGTCAAAGTGAATTTGAACAAATGTGAAACTTGGTCAAACAATCTGGAAGAAAGCTAAGTGGCTAACAGAACAACTTTGCCAAAACCAGACTGCAAATGAACATGAATGTCCCCACGAGTAAGCATTTGAAGCATCAATTGCAAATTTATCTTCCTCTCCGCAAAGCATTTCTGTACTTTTCCCCCAAGATTTTCTATTGTCTTTCAGTTTAATTTCTAATTCATTTTTGTAATTTAGTCTTGCTCTTCATTGTAATTGGGAAAGTTCAGACACAATAAATATTCATTAATAAGCAAACAACTTAAAAGGGCAAGACAAGAGGAAATACTTGAGACAGCTTCTATTAAGATGATTTAAATGAATTCTGGAATGTTACAGAATAGCATGCATGACATGAACTGGTTTTTTTTTTTTTTTTTTTTTTTTTTTTTTTTTTTTACAGGCAGAGTGGACAGTGAGAGAGAGAGACAGAGAGAAAGGTCTTCCTTTGCCGTTGGTTCACCCTCCAATGGCCGCCGCGGTCGGCGCGCTGCGGCCGGCGCACCGCGCTTGTCCGATGGCAGGAGCCAGGAGCCAGGTGCTTTTTCCTGGTCTCCCCATGGGGTGCAGGGCCCAAGCACCTGGGCCATCCTCCACTGCACTCCTGGGCCACAGCAGAGGGCTGGCCTGGAAGAGGGGCAATCGGGACAGAATCCGGCGCCCCGACCGGGACTAGAACCCAGTGTGCCGGCGCCGCACAGCGGAGGATTAGCCTGTTGAGCCACGGCGCCGGCCAATGAACTGGTTTTTGAGAACTGCTGTGTCTGCCTAATAGGATGTGGCTCCCCCTACCCACCGGTTGAGAGTAGGTGGGTAGAAAGGTGGAGGCCTGGGGGCTTTTTCTGTATTTTTCTTTTGCTTTTCTGTCTATTTTACTATGGCTAAGATGAGAATGCATTACATTTATTCTAAGAAAGAAACTAAATGGGGAAGCTCCACAACTCTTCAGCTTTGATTAAGAAAGTTAGAGACCAGCATTTTGGCATAGCCAGCACCCCATGTGGGCCCTGGTTTGTGTCCAGCTCCCTGCTTATGGCTGGGAAAGCAGTGGAAGATGGCCCAAGTGCTAGGGCCTCTGCACCCACGTGGGAGACCTGGAAGAAGCTCCTGGCTCAGTGCTGGAAGTTACAACCATCTGGAGAGTGAACCAGCGGATGGAAGACCTCTCTCTCTCTCTTTCTCTCTGCAATTTTGAGTTTCAAATAAATAAATATTTTTTAAAAAGTAATTTTAATTGAAAATATTCAAGCCAATTCTCCCCTTCCTGAGTGTTTGATATTTTTGTTTAAGTTTGCACACAGGAGCAGAGGAGAGGGAGGAGGTTCCCCAGTCTGTGGAATGGGCACAATGCTGTCTACCCCAAGTGACAGAAGGGTTCGATGAGATGTTTTATATAAAATCCCTTACCCAGGCCTGGGCACACAGTGGTCTGCAACAAGCCTGTGCTGTGGGGCCCGAGGTTGGCCTCTTCTTTGGCCTGTGGTTATTCTGTGGCCGGGAAGGTGGCTCTCCCATCACTGTCACTTGGACCAAGGCCGTGCCCTCCTGTAGAGTCTCTGTTTTCTCCACTTTCAGCCCATTTCCCCTTCCACATTGTTCTCACATCAGCCAGAACCACTCCTTTAAAAATTAAAACTGGATACTGTCTTTTTACAGTCCTTCCCTGGCTTTCTGTCACGTTTAGTTAAAACCACAGACGTGCTGTGGTCTACGAGTCCCTGTGCTACCATGAGCCCTGGCTGCTTTAGATGGAAATGGCTTATTTGAGCTTACGATGCGGAAGTCCGCCACTTGGGATCAGGAAGCCCCGCCCCCCGGGGGGGGGGCTCTGTTGGAGGCAGGCAGTGGCAGAGCAGGTATGGAGGAATGAGTGCCTGGTGAGCTGGAGGGGATAGAGCAAGAGGCCAGCGCTGATGGGGTGAAGTAAGCAGTGCTTCTGAACGCAGTCCCCAAAGACCTCCCTCCAGGCCCCCCGCACAGAAGATGCACTGAAATCGAGACTCTGCCATTAACCCGTCAACCATTAAACAAGGCTTTGGGGCTGACATGTCGGCATGAGCTTGGGAAGCGAACTCCCGTTCAATCCATAACTCCTCCCAGAGGTCACCCTTCCTGCCCTAATTCTGTGCCTCTCTTCATGGGATTCACTACATCAAATCAATGCAATATTTGTTGTGTGTTTCATTCTCTCTCTCTCTCTCTCAATTGGAAACTTCCCAAGAGGGTAAGCTTGGTCTACTTTTGAAGTGTGTCCACCATATTGGACCCTCGCTATGCATTTGTTGAGTGAATGTTCGAACTAGTGAATGAACTATGACCTTGATTTTGGCTACAAATAGGACAGCAGATTAGAATCAAACATCTCCCCTCAAAAGAGGAAGCAACTGCTAGAACAAAGTTGAGATTATTAAAGAATTGCAACCAGCCACCAAACCACCCAAATGAGCACCAAAACTAATAATACCTGGCAGACAGCCACACGCGTTTTCAGCCAATCATTTGTTCATTCATCAGGTTACACAGCTTGCTTGTGTCCAAACTGACTTTCAGCCACGCCACCTGGGATCAGCGTTCAGGTGTGGCACAAGAAATAGGACAAGCATGGGGCGCCGAGAGTCTCTGTGTGGGCCCCTTCCCCGCATCAGTGCCCAGTCTCTACATCTGGGGGCCAAGCTCTGTCAGCATAGAAAAGCCATCTTATCTTTTCACTCAGAATGGCTCTCCCCTGCCCCGAGGCATGCCCATTGCCTGCAAGTTCGTTCCCAGAAGGGTTTGAGGAGGGAACGCCCCAGTTCCGTATCCCAGTATCTGTTGGGCTCCTGATTCCGGCTCCCTGGGAATGCACACCCGGGGAGACAGCAGGTGTCCCTGCCACCCACGCTGAAGACCCGGATTGAATTCTCAGCTCCTGACTTCCATCTTGCCTATCTGTTGTGGGCATATGGAGGGAGAGATCTCTGAGTGGGAGCTCCCTGTCTCTCTGCTTCTCAAATAAATAAGTAAAGAGAAATTTTAAAAATTAAAATCTGTACAGAGTCAGCGCAGACACAGTTTTGTTGGACATAGCTTCCGGCTGCAGCTGGATGAAGCCATGGATGCAGAGGGCCGACTACTCTGCCAGTGCTTCCGCCATTTCTCAGACACTCTCTGCTCTCTTCCCTCAACCCCTGCTTCTTCCCCAGAACTTGGCTTCCACACCTCCCTTGTGAAAAGTCTTTGTATGCACAGAACACGGGGGACTTCCGTTTCCTGCGGCCCCTCGGGGCCAGCACCACATCCATCTCAGGACCTGGATCCTCGGGTTGCCCGCTGGTCTGTGGCCTCCTCTCTCAGCCTCCAAGTGGCCCCCGGAGCTCCTGGAACCCGGGCGCCCAGGGGGCTGATCTTGTTCCCCCCAGGGCTCTGTGCTTCCTCTCCTCTTTGTAGAGTAAGTACTTGGGCAGGGGTGAGTGGAGTTGCACCCGGCCCACTAGGGCTCCACCCTCCTCTGCCGAAACTTGGCTCTGCCCCCTCTCTTGGGGCTGCTTAGGCCTCACTTTATCCCCAGGAGGATGTAGCTGAGGATGCCGGGAGTACGGTTCTCCTTGCTGTGCACACTTACGGAGAGCATCCATTGCCTGCATGTCTCTCTCTCTCTCTCTCTCTCTCTCTCTCTCTCTGTCTCTGTCTCTGTCTCTTTCTCTCTCCCAGAATTACAGAGAGGCAGAGAGAAAGAGAGAGATCTTCCATCCACTGGTTCACTCCCCAAATGGCAGCAACGGCCAGAGCTGAGCCGATCCGAAGCCAGGAGCCAGGAGCTTCCTCCAGGTCTCCCACGTGGGTGCAGGGGCCCAAGCACTTGGGCCATCTTCTACTGCTTTCCCAGGGCATTAGCAGCGATCTGGATCGGAAGTGAAGGCACAGGGGCCCGTGTGGTTATGTGGGCGCTTGCAGGTGGTGGCTTTACCTCTGGGCTCCTGAGAGCATCCCCTGCCTCTCCCAATGTCCTCCCCAGAGAAGGGGGAAGCATCTTTCGATGCAGCTCTGAGCTAGGGCCTCATTTTACTAGGGACTCGCCAGATTGCATTATTTTAAACAACAAAGAAACGTTTGCGGAATTCACATTAGTTTAAAACCACCTCAAACAACATGGGTTTAGGGTTATTAAAGAGCTAATCTGACAGGATCTGTAAGGAAAGGAGTCAGAGACATTGTACACAGACTTAGCCATTCCTCTTCGGGGGTGACCTCAAATTACAAGTGCTGGATGTCATGGCAAATAAGCCTTTTAAAGATCCGCGTGAAAAAGCGGCTCTTTTGTGGAGGGCACGAATGTACACACGGCCTGAGGATGAATCAAAATCCCCACTGCGCTCAAGTCATGCAGATGCAACCGGGGCGGGCGGAGAGCCCCCCAGATCCTGGGGCGGCCAGATGGAAATGAGAAGAAAGGCCTGGAAAGCCGGCTGTGGGCTGCAGGCTGCGGGGCTGCGGGGCTGCGGGGCTGCGGGGCTGCGGGGCTGCGGGGCTGCGGGGCTGCGGGGCTGCGGGGCTGCCGGGCTGCGGGAGGCGGGAGGCGGGCCCTCATCATTAGCACTGGAACAGAGCCAGTTTACGCCAGCGCTGTGTTTGTAAATAAATATTGTGACCCCGTGAAAAGCCATGTTTACTGCCTGCTACCTTGCACAACTGAAATGAGAAATGAAAGAAGTGGACGTTTGCTGCGTTCATCTCCGTCCCTCCCAGTGTGTGCTTCCCTGTTTACACGGATCTGATCACCTTTGATCGAGTCTTTGAATTAGGGATGACGCATGATAGCCCATGTTAGGGCAGAGGCAGAAGAGGGAGCCAGGCAAGCTGGGGATCCCGTGGCTGAAAGGCTTGGGACCAGAAGGGTTTCGGATTTCAGATTTGTTTTTTGGATTTGGGGACATTTGCATAGACAATAATGGGACGGAAAAAACAAAGACAGAAAAATTAAATCCGGTTTTGTGTCATATATATCTTATAATACAGCCTGAAAGTAATTTCAGACAATGTTTTAAATACTTGTGTGCATGAAACAAAGTTTCATGATTTAGAATTTTCCTCTTGCAGTGTCATGTTAAGGCTCAAAATGTTTTGGATTTCAGAACATTTCTGATTTTGAACTTTTGGCTTAAGGATGCTGAAAATGTACTTTTAATTTCTTTTATTTTTAATTTTTTTATTTGAAAGTCAGAGTTACACAGAGAGAGAGAGGTCTTGCATTCCACTGGTTCATTCCTCAAATGACCACAACGGCCAGAGCTGTGCCAATCCGAAGGCAGGAGCCAGGAGCTTCTTCCAGGTCTCCCACGCAGGTGCAGGGGCCCAAGGACTTGGGCCATCTTCTACTGCTTCCCCAGGCCATAGCAGAGAGCTGGATTGGAAGTGGAGCAGCTGGGACTCGAACCAATACCCACCTGGGATGCCTGTGCTGCAGGCTGGGGCTTTAACCCACTGCACCACAGCGCTGGCCCCATGTACTATTACTTTCTAAAATTGCTTTTTGAAAATTGTTTATTTGAGAGGCAGAGAGAGCACCAGTTCACTATGTTCCTCAAACATCTGCAACAAAGGAGGCTGAGCCAGGCCGAAGCCAAGAGCCTGGAACTCAATCTCTGCCTTCCATCTAGGTGACAGGACCTCTACTACGTGAACCATCTCGGGCTGCCTCCCAGGGTGCACATTAGCAGGAAGCTGGAATCAGGAGTGGAGCTGGGTGTTGAATGCAGGTACTCTGATTTTAAAGATAGATTTATTTATTTATTTAAAAGGCAGAGGAACAGAGAGAGGGAGAAACAGAGAGAGAGAGAGCGAGAGAGAGAGAGAAAATCTTCCATCGCTGATTAACTCTCCAAATGACTGCAACAGCCAGGTCTGGATCAGACTGAAGCCAGAAGCCAGGAACTCCATCCTGGTCACTCATACATGAGCAGCAGGAGCCCAAGCACTTGAGCCTCATTGGCAGACGTCCCCCGGCGCATTAACAAGGAGATGGATCAGAAGTGGCGGAGCTGGAATTTAATATGGGACGCTTGAGTTGGAAGCGAGCTTCACCCACTGTGCCACTGGCCCCTCATACTCTTAACTACCAAACTAACCACCAGACTCTCAACTTGTCCTTTTCAGTTCTAAAGAGAGGGGACAGCACTGTGGCATAGTGGGAAAAGACGTCACCTGCAGTGCCGGCGTCCCCTATGGGCACTGGTTCAAGTCCCAGCTGCTCCACTTCCGATCCAGCTCTCTGCTATGACCTGGGAAAGCAGTAGAAGATGGCCCAAGTGCTTGGGACTTACACCCACGTGGGAGACCCAAAGAAACTCCAGGCTCCTGGCTTCAGATCAGCCCAATTCCAGCCATTGCTGACATCTGGGGAGTGAACCAGCAGATGGAAGACCTCTCTCTCTCTCTCTCTCTCTCTCTCTCTAACTCTACCTTCCAAATAAATAAATCATTAAAAATAAATTCTTTTTCTTTTTTTTTTTCTTTTTTTTTACAGGCAGAGTGGACAGTGAGAGAGAGAGACAGAGAGAAAGGTCTTCCTTTGCCGTTGGTTCACCCTCCAATGGCCGCCGCGGTCGACGCGCTGCGGCCGGCGCACCGCGCTCCTCCGATGGCAGGAGCCAGGTGCCAGGTGCTTTTCCTGGTCTCCCCGTGGGGTGCAGGGCCCAAGCACCTGGGCCATCCTCCACTGCACTCCTGGGCCACAGCAGAGGGCTGGCCTGGAAGAGGGGCAACCGGGACAGAATCCGGTGCCCCGACCGGGACTAGAACCCGGTGTGCCGGCGCCGCAAGGCGGAGGATTAGCCTGTTGAGCCACGGCGCCGGCCAAAAATAAATTCTAAAGACAATTGACAAGAGGATTAGTACGTAGGATGCAGCTGGAAGACATTCTCTTCCCCACTCACATTTGGAATTGGTGTTTTGAGGATGATAAAGAGGGCTGCCGAGCGCGGTGTGCCGGCTGCAGCGCGCTGGCCGCGGCGGCCATTGGAGGGTGAATGAACGGCAAAAGAAGACCTTTCTCTCTGTCTCTCTCTCTCACTGTCCACTCTGCCTGTCAAAAAAAAAAAAAAAAAAAAAAAAGAGGGCTGCTGAGAATACTCCCTTCCCATGAGGAAAGGAGGGAGAGGGTGGGCCAGTGCTGGCAGAGCACAGTCCCAACACAGGGCAGTGAGTCCCTGTGCACCTGGCGGCGGGCACCGCTGCTCCATCTGTGCTTGCCCCCAGCACACTTCCTGCATTATGTTTTTTCTCCATACTGATGTAGATTGTATCCTTATTTTCACTTTACTCCTGGCTTCGGATCGGCACAGTGTGCCGGCTGTAGCGGCCATTTGGGGAGTGAACCAACGGAAGGAAGACCTTTCTCTCTCTCTCTCTCTCTCTCACTGTCTACAACTGTACCTGTCAAATTAAAAAAAAAGGAATGCAGGCGTTTTCCTTTAGCCCTGCTAGAACTGAACAGGCTCCACTTCCAGAACTTTCTACCGCCTGGCTCCTCCTTACCATCCAGGTCTCAATGCACCTGCTACCTCCACGAGATGCAGTCCACCCAGGCTAACGCTGACACCTTGCCCCTCCATCAAATCACCATCGTGTTGCTGCTGCCTCGTGATCTGTCTCATTGACTTGTTTCCAAGTTTATCACCTGACTGCCCAAGTAGAACAAGGACTTGGTGGGTTTTTGTTCGTGCCCGCGTTGCCGGCAACAGGACATATAGGGTTCAATGAGAGAACGTTCCAACGGGACACAGAGCAGGTGTAATGGATGTCCGCTGAATGAACGAGCCAGTGTGGAGAGCTGGCTGGGCTCGGAGAGAAGAGGACGCAGCGGGTGGCAGCAGCCGTTCTGCAGTGAGCAGAAGGGAGGGAAGGCTGACGTGGGGGCCATTCGGCGTGGGGTTTGTCTGGAGTTTTGCTGTGAGTCAGCAGTGGGGCCGGCCCAACCCATGCTCTTTTACCCAGTGAAATGTGTTTGCTTGAGAAGCTATGAGGGAGATGCAGATAATGCCTCCTGGTGCACAGATAGAATCAGAAACACAGGCGTATACCTGAAGCCGACTCAACGCGGGGAGACTGGAATCCCGGAAGGACCAGGAGAGAGGGGACACCTGGGGGGGGGGGGTGCCCAGGACCCTGCGGCTGGAGGAGGGGCTGAGTTGTGCTTTAGCCCATCCCCCTCCTTCTCCTTCTCTGCCTTTGGGTCTTGGTTTTCCAGCCTGTTTGGCACATTCCTCTGGGTCTCCCTGCCTCCTGCTGTTTTGCCATTCTCCATTTTCTGCCTCTCTAAGAAGCTAAAGAGGAAGACCCAACTGTTGCTAGGGAGTCACTAATACCCTCCTCTGAAACTTGCTGATTTCGCTTTTTACCACACTTTGGGGTAGGAGTGAGGTTGAACTCTTGTCTCTACCTGTGACAGATGCTGTTGCCATCGCATTAGTGATAAAAGTTTCTGTCTAGCGTAGGTGCACCTGCGTTTACCACAAGGTAGATCTGTCTGAAAGAGAAAGAGTGAGCAGGCAATGGCGCAGGTGGTATGTGCAGGTGACGGTCACGAAGCTGGCGATGCGGCTTGATGCTTCCAGTTCAGCAGGTCCCGAGCTAGGCAATTAAGTGCATCCCCCTTGGAAGGGAGCTCAAATGTCTGCAAGAGGTGACCCTGGTGTAGCTTGTCAACCCTGTTTCCCTTTACTCTGCCCTTCATTCAGGAAATTGACCACTCCCTGCTCTACCGTGGCCTGCCTCTGGGTTTGCTCATGCTCTACCCCTCCTTTTAAGGTTTATTTATTTATTTGAAATTCAGAGTTACACAGAGAGAAGGAGAGACAGAGAGAGAGAGAGAGAGAGAGAGAGAGAGAGAGAGAGAGAAGTCTTCCATGAGCTGATTCACTCCCCAGTTGGCCACAACGGCCGGAGCTGCACCGATCTGAAGCCAGGAGCCAGGAGCTTCTTCCAGGTCTCCCACAAGGGTTCAGGGGCCCAAGGACTTGGGCCATCTTCTACTGCTTTCCCAGGCCATAGCAGAGAGCTGGATCGGAAGTAGAGCAGCCGGGACTTGAACCGGTCGGTGCCCATATGGGATGCCACACTGCAGGCTGTGGCTTTACCTGCTATACCACAGCACTGGCCCAACACCCTTCTTTCACATACCGCATCTTGGCAGATGCAACCCAAATTCCAAATTCAGCTTTTAGGGCTGCACTTGTGACATGGCAGCTCACAAGTTGGTTAAGTGCCTAGGTTTGAGTCCCGGCTCTACTCCTGGTTCTAACTTCCTCACGGTCCACACCTTGGGAGGCAATAGGTGATGGCTCAAGTCGTTGGATCCCCACTACCCATGTGGGGGACTTGGATTCAGTTCCCAGCTCCTGGCGGGTTGCAAACATTTGGGGAGTGAATTAGCACAAGAGAACTCCATCTGTCTGTTTCTCTTTGTCTCTCTTTCAAATAAAAAAAAAAGTGTGTGTGTGTGTGTGTGTGTGTATTGTGTGTGTGCACACACACATAGTTTTTTTTTTAAAGTTTTATTTATGTATTTGAAAGGCAGAGGTACAGAGAGGGAGAGGGAGAGGGAGAGGGAGAGAGAGAGAGAGAGAGAGAGAGAGAGGTCTTCCATCTACTGGTTCACTCCCCAAATGGCTGCAACAGCTGGAGCTGAGCCCATCTGAAGCCAGGAGTTTCTTCCGGGTCTCCCACGTGGGTGCAGCAGCTCAAGCACTTGGGCCATCTTCTACTGCTTTCCCAGGCCATAGCAGAGAGATGGATCGGAATTGGAGCAGCCGGGGCTGGAACAAGCACCTCTATGGGGTGCCAGCACTGCAGGCCAGGGCTTTAGCCCGCTATGCCACAGAGCTGGCCCCTACACTTAACTTTTACTACCTATCTCCCTTAACTTTTAGTTTGTGTCTCTTTGATAATAATAGCAGCGGCCATAAGCAGTTTACTGGCTGGCCACCACAGGGATTCTTACATTTAAAGCTCCAACAGTTCCGGGCAGATCATCCTCCTTGTCCTCATTTTACAGAATGGTGGCCAAGGCTGCTGGACCGGAAGGGGCGAAGCCACGTCCGAACCCAGGAACTCCAGTTCAGAACCGAAGTGCTGAGCCCCCTCTCTCTGTGCCCGATCACCACTGTGTGTGTAGACTTTGAGCTCCCTGGGCCTGAGGCTCTGTCCCCAAGGGCAGCCGAGGTCCTGGAGGGCACTCCTGGGAATCGCGGCTCCACCGTGGGGCAGTCGGACCCCTCTGGGGGATCTGCAAATCTCCGCATGCAATTTGGGCCAGATGGGAGCTGAAATCTCAAAGGGGTTTCGGGCTGAATTTCAGGATCTGGATCTCACCAGGGATCTGGAAAGAGCGGCAGGAAGAAAGAGGGTGACTTCAGGGGATCATGCTGTACCTTGTGAAAAACGGGGCGCCTGTTAAGGAGCAGGGTCCCAGAGCAGCGGAACGGACAGAGCTTGCTTTGGCATCCCTTTGCTTGTTTGCTTGCTGTCGGACTCCTGGGCCAGGTGCTGCATGTCTCTGAGCCTCACTTCCTCACCTGAAGAACAAGGCTTCCGGGAGGTTTTCCGGGAATAAGGCAAGCTCAGCGCCTGGCACTGGGCCTGCGTGTAATTCCTCCCTCCCTCCCAACCGGCTTCCTGCCCACTGTGTCCCACCCTCGCTGCCCGCAGCTTGCATTAGCCACGCTGGGGCACCACCTGTTAGGGTTCCCAACTCCACCACTAGCAGAATGCCCTGGGCCAGTTTACCCTCGAGACCTCAGTGTTCCAATCTGTGAAATGGGGGTGCTAATTTCTTCACCCTCAAAAGCTTGCGGCAACGGTGTGTGAAGTAACGGGGACCCTAGCAACAGTGCCTGACGTGCAGAAAACTAAAGAGAAGGTGCTTCCGTCCAGCCTTCCACAACCACACCTGAGCCTTATTGTCACCTTTCCTGTTTACAGCCACAGAAGCATCTCGAATTCCACAGTGAGTACCAGGTTGGGAGATGCAGAGATAGGAAAGGAAATACCCGTACATACCGAGGGACTTCTACCAGCTTTGTGATGTAGCTTGGATTCCTGAGCGAGGTACGAAGACAAGGAAAAAATGACTAAAATCTACAGTCCACCTGAAGATTGCTTTAAAGTCCACTTGTTTGCACTTTGGTCTAAGTGTTAACAAGATGAAACTCATGTTTTCAAACGGAAAATCCAGGTTGCGGAGAATGGAAAACACATTCATTGGTTCAAATCCTCATGCGCCTGTAAACGCTGCCTGCACTGCCAAGACTGTCCTGATGTTTCCAACCCCCATGTAAAGACAGAAGGGGGAGGGAGGGCATGGATGCCCCCTGGTGCTGCGACAGGGCTGGCACAGGTGAGGGAGTCCCAGCACAGGCCAGAGCCGGGAAAATGGAGGAGGCAGATGGGCCACTTCTGGTGCCAGCCTCAACAGCTGACCTGGGGACCGGGCTCTGGGGAAGCTTTTGGAAGTTGCTGCTTGCAAAGACAGAAACAGCTGGCTGTCTAAGGCAGAGGAGAATATATATATATATATATATATATATATATATATATATATATATGAAAGACAGAGTTAGGGAGAGAGGTAGAGACAGAGAGAGAGGTCTTCCATCCACTTGTTCACTCCCCAAATAGCCGCAATGGTCAGAGCTGAGCTGATCCTAAGCCAGGAGCCCGGAGCTTCTTCCGGGTCTCCCACGTGGGTGTGGGGACCCAAGCACTTGGGCCGTCGTCTGCTACCTTCCTAGGCACATTAGCAGAGAGCTGCGTTGGAAGTGGAGCAGCCAGGACGAGAACCAGCGCCCAGACGGGATGCCAGTGCTGCAGGGCAGGGTTTTAACCCCGAGAAGTGTATTAGAAGGATGTCGAGCAGCTCATGGGATCAGACATAAAAAACGAAGGACACTGGGGTCCTACTGCACAGACTCGCCGGCGATGGGATGGACTGTGCGCCAAGCGTTCCTATGTTTGTCCTTTCTCGGTGTCTCTTGGCACTGCCAAGTCCAGGGAGTGAGACTCTGATTGTCCTAGCTAAGATCGAGTGCCTACCTGAGACTACACCGGTTTGGGTGGCTGTCATGCGATGAGGCGCCCAGAAGGGGAGAAGTAATTTCTCAACTGGAAATGAGAGCAAGATAATGATGGAGGATGACACCCACTGCATGGTCCACTGCCATGTGGATGGCAGTCCCTGGAGGGTCACAGGGAAGGACTGGTTGCAGTCAAGGGCGGCCTGCACCCAGCCCCTGGATTGTCACAGAGATGACAAGGGCGGCCTGCATCAGAGGCAGAGGGAAGAGGGTTCCGAGCAGCAGGTGTCCCCGGAGGGTGGATAGAGCGCAGCACTGTGGGCCCTGGGGTGCTTCCTGGAGTGGGTGCTCCTTGAGGGTGCTGAAGGAATGCGGGTGGGAAGAGCAAGGGTGAGGAAAGACATGGCCAGCAGCTAAAGCTGCAAAAGCCCCCACTCCAAGCCTTTTGGATCCCACATCGATGGAATCCCAGGGAGGCAGCACCAACACCAGGGCTCACCAGGCCCAGGAGGCGTGGCACAGCGGCCCCATCTAAGGGTGGCAATGGCGGAGAAGGTGAGGCCACAATCTCACCTCTACCTCCCTCCCTCCTTCCCTCCCTCCCTCCCTTCCTCCTTTCCTTCCTTCCTTTTTCTTTCTTTTTTCTCTTTCTTTCTTTTTCAAGATTTATTTATTTATTTGAAAGAGTTATACAGAGAGAGAAGGAGAGGCAGAGAGAGAGGTCTTCCATCCACTGGTTCACTTCCTGATCTGAAGCCAGGAGCTTCTTCTGGGTCTCCCGCGCAGGTGTCAAGGCCCAAGCACTTGGACCATCTTCTACTGCTCTCCCAGGCCATAGCAGAGAGCTGGGTCGGAAGTGGAGCACAACCCATATGGGATGCCAGCACTGCAGGCTGTGGCTTTACCCGCTATGCCACAGTGCCGGCCCCTTGTTTCCCTTTCTAGAAGTGGACGTCAAGAGCCCTGGCCTGATGGCATGGCATCAGGGCACACAGTAGGGTCAGAAAGTGGTTGGGGAAGGAAGGGAGGGAGAAAAGGTTAGAGCAACGCACAAGAACAGAGAGAAGGGATTTTACAATGAACAAGAAATGAGAATGCAGAAAAGCGAATTAATAATACATGCATGACTTGTGAGAGGACAGCAGGCAGCCGGGGAAGAACAGCAGAAAGAATGTATGAGGGTTTGAGAGAATTCAGACTGCGGTTCTAGGCCCATCCTATTGCTTTGCCTCCGGCAGCCTCATTTTTCCCATCTGTACAATGGGGTTACTTTTGACACCTCATTCAGAAATGAGAAGGTTGATGCCAAGCTCTGGGTTCAGGGTGAGAGCTCTCGGGCTGTCAGCTGTCAGAGCCAATCGATTGCAAGGCAGAAGTGAATGAATGGCTGAATGGATGCACACATAATAGAAAGGAAGGAGGTGGGGAGGACAGGAGACAGTGGAGGGTCTTCTTCAGGGCCCCTCTCTGGCGTCGCCGCCGACCAGCCAGGGCCACCCTCCTCCTCCTCCCAGGCCCAGCCTGTCTGATCTCAGGGGAAAGATAAGATGCCTGGACTGCTATTTCATCTCCTGTGGGCCCAGCCCCTCCCCCACCTGGCCGCCCCTTGGCAATGGGGGCCTTCAAAGTCCTTGCTGGCTCCAGATCTGTAGATAATCGTTTACTGTAATCCTACCCAGGAAAGAAGCTGATAAACTCCAGATGGAGTGTGAGGTCTTCAGACTCACTTTCTCTGCCCAGATCACTCTGCCCGCCTCTCAGGAGTCCCCTCTCTGGGAGGATGTGTGTGTGGAGGGGAGGGGAGGCCAGGGGTCGCACTGACTCTTGGTAATTAGGAGAACCCCTCAGGGTTCTGGGGGGAGGGGTAGAGAAGGAGCACTGGATGTGGAGTCAGACCAGTGTGGAGTCCGATCCCAGCTCTATTCCTGATTAAAATAAGGCACCAACTCCCTTCTCAGTGTGCTGGGAGAGGTGAGGAATGCTTTGGGTATGCAAAGACCTAGAAGGCAGAGGCTTTACCTTTGTTCTCTGAGGGTCTGGCTGGTTGGCCCAACTTCCCCAGGTGGCTCAGGAACCCTCCCAAGTCACCTGCACCCTAGGATGCAGACCCACTGGGTTCAGCACTCGCCCACAGGAGGCAGCGAGGAAGCTGTGCCCGGGGAATCAGGCCTGCAGTTAATTCAGCTCCTTCCTTTCACTGGCTGGGTGATGCCGGGCAGGTTGCCAAAGCTCTCTGGGCTTCGATTGCTTCATCTGAAAAGGGTGTGGCAACAATCCCTGCCTCCCTCTCAGGTGACCAAGGGGCAAGTGAACAGCCAAGGAGAAAGTGCCATGATCGGGCTGGGTAGTGAGAGCCCATCAGAGCGGCTGGGAAGGGTGACCCTGGAGCTGTCGGGCTGGGGATCCATGCAAGATGGGGCGCTAACCTGTCTACTCAAGGCCCGGTGTTCCCGGCCACCGCCACCACCCATCAACCAGTCTGATCTCCAGGCTTCAGTCTCTGAGCAGCTCCAGCGTCCTGGAGTGGGGCGTTGCTCCGGGCTGTGGGGTGGATGCGGAGGGCGGAGGGCGGCAGCAGCCCTGGACCCGCCCTGCAAAGGGCGCGGTATCACAGAGGAGCTGGGCCCCCCTCACTCCCCCCAGGGAGAGGCCTCTCACTTACTGTGACTCCCCTCTTTGACTAACTTTCCACCCCTTTCATAAACCCATTACGTAAATCCAGCCAGATTTAAGATCTGACCCTACCTCCTTCTAAGAGGATTTAGGGTATTTTAAGATTAAAACCCGGAGCGAAATCAGACTTTTAAAGAGCTCGTCTGCTGCTCCAGCTCCTAATGGGAAAAATGCAATCGAAACTACCTGAGATGCCCTTTGTCCCCTCCGGATTGGAAGAGATTGAAGCCCAATAATAGCCCGAGCTGGTGACTTTGCGGGGGACCAGGCAGGCTCACCACTGGCTGAGGAAGTTGAACGCCAGTACAGCTTCCTGGGAGGTGAATGGGTTGGGGTTGTCCTTAGGCCCTGCAGGTCACTGTACCCCCCAAGCTCCCGCTGCAAACGTGGATGTTGATAGAATGTCAGAACACTTGTTGTGCAGTTACACATGGAGAAAAATGCAGCAACTACCTAAGTGCCTACTCTCCGGCTCCTGGATAAATAAATCACGTTGTTGTCATGCAGAGAAAAATAGCTCAATCTGGGGCGAAACAATACGGACAGTGTCCTCCGTGGGAAAGTGTGGAAGACAGATGGAGATTTGCTTTTGAACTGTCTGTGACAGTGGCCTTTGGGGAGGGAGCTGAAGGCCTGGACCCCAGAGGGGAGGGGAAGACACACCCAGCTTGTACTTTAACACTGGGGGCTGCAGGTTCATTCTGCCCCCCCCTCCCCCTTCCCGGAGGATTGCAGCTTTCTGCATGGGAGCTGGTTCCAGTCCTGGCTGCTCCACTTCTGCTGTCAGGATCAAAACAGCCAATGCTCCTGGGAAAGCAGCTGAGGATGACCCAAGTCCTTGGGCCCCTGCCACTTATATGGGAGACCTGGATGGAGTTCCAAGCTCCTGACTTCGGATAGGCCCAGCTCTGGCCATTGCAGACATTTGGGGAGTGAACCAGCAGATGGAGGCCTCTCTCTCTCTCTCTCTCTCTCTCTCTCTCTCTCTCTCCCTCTCTCTAATTTTGCCTTTCAAATAAATAAATAAATCTCTAAAAGAAAAACTGAACGTCTTGTTCTATGCATGTATGGATTACAAGATGAGTAAGTAAACAAATATCTAATTATAAGCTAAGTAATTAAATATCTAGTTATAAAATAAATACATGAAAAACACCTACCCCAGATAAAAATAAATGAGAAGGAGCCGGCACCATGGCACAGTAGGTTAATCCTCCGCCTGCGGCTCCAGCATCCCATATGGGCGCTAGTTCTAGTCCCAGCTGCCCCTCTTCCAATCCAGCTCTCTGCTATGGCCTGGGAAAGCAGTAGAAGATGGCCCAAGTCCTTGGGCCCCTGCACCCATGTAGGAAACTGGGAAAAAGCACCTGGCTGAAACTGGGAAAAAGCACCTGGCTCCTGGCTTTGGATCGGCGCAGCTCTGGCCATTGCGGCCATTTGGGGAGTGAAGCAATGGAAGGAAGACCTTTCTCTCTGTCTCTTTTCCTCTCACTTCCTGTAACTCTACCTGTCAAATAAAGTATTAAAAAAATAAATTGAGTAAACATCAACAAATGTAGCCTGAAAAAAAAAAACCCCACAAAATACATAGACAACTGATCTGAAATTCACCCCGGAAGAGCATAGTCTTGTGCATACCAGACCCTCAATATATAAGTAAGAACGATATCAACATCAATATCCTCACGATCAATATACATGAGTTGATGATCTTAGGGAGAAGCAAAGTAAATGCTTTCTGCTCTTGACCTGAACAGTTCTACGATACTTGGGCAACACAGTCGACTGTCAGCTTACTGATGTGGTGGCAAACAGGCTGGGCTGCATAGCTTGCATTTTCTGCCCTCAGAAAGTCCTCACGTTCCTCCAGAGTTGATACCATTTCTGCTGAACCAACAAGCAATTAGCAGCTTCCCCCTTGCCCCCCTGGGTGATGCCAGGCAAGCACCCTCGCAGAAGGAGCAAAGAGAGCAGCAGGTGGGGGTGTGTGGAGTGGCCAATGGAGCACGACACCGGAGTGGGAGTGTGTCCTGGATGGATCTGCCTCCAGGGATGGAGTGGTTGACAGAACATGACTGAACCTCAGTTGCCTAATCTCCTCTGTGGAATGGGGCTAAAGACCACACGTTGTCGCCTGTGTCAACCCCGACAAAAAGCAAGCAAAGAGAAGCAAAGCCACAGGTGGTAGGGCAGCATCCTCGAGAGTGTTTGGTAGCGACTGTCAGCAAAGCACCTGCCAGAACTGTACCCTTGTGCAGACGCCAATCCAGCCCACTTCTGCAAGGTTATCTGCCCGGCACCTATCCGCCCAACCTTGGACTAACGTCACCTTGGTTGTTAACCATCATGGTCCCAGATGACTGTTTCAAAATATCTGATGTAATCCTCCTCATTCTTGCCTTCACAAACTTCCCTGGTCTCAACCTCTTTGAACACGCCCCTAGCTCACTGTGGCTTGTGTTCCCCTGTCGCAATGCTGTGCTAATCCCACAAAAACATCGTTCTTGGGAAAAATCTCTCTCTGGTTGTGTTTTTCAGTTGACAGATGCGTGGAGGTGATCTGTGTGTTTTAATCAGCTTTACTTATCCTCAAGGGGAAGACACAGTCTCTTTGCCATGGGTAAGGTGTAATTTTGTGTGCACTTCCGGTCCTGGTAGTGCTGACAGACAGCGTGAACCACTTTTGGGCTGACCGTTTCTGAAACAGAGCAACGCATTCTAAAAGAGACAAAGAACGCACGCTGAGTGGCAGCTTTCACTGATGTGTGTGGTGTGCCCTCTGTGCCTCAGTTCTCCCATTGGCAAAGGGGCTAGACCACCGTAGCTTAGTGCCAGGATGCTGAACTGGAAGCATAAAGCTCCCAGCACATAGTAGGTGCTTTTTAAAGCAACCAGGAAGCATTGGTTTCTCTCCCTTTCTTGAAGAGCTGGAAAAGATTAGTGCTTCTGGGTCAATGACAGTTGTGCAGTTAACTTCCATGCAGTTAAAATGACTGTGTTTCCCATGGGTTAGTGGAGAATGAACAGGTGCATCCAGACCCGAGGGCGCTCTCTCCCTGGAAACAGGAGGCCTAGTCTGATGACTTGTAGCAGCTACGGATTTCATATGGTAGGTCATTGACGTTATTTTCCTGTTCCTACCCGTGACATAGGCAGTGAGGACTCTGCAGGATTAATCTATACGTCCTTGATGAAACAGGATTTCTCTTCGAAGATTCTGAGCCCAGGTTGTTATGTCCTGGGACAGTCATGTTGTACTGAGATGCATCTGGGAGCAAGTAACAGCAAACCTAACTGGAGCGGGCCAAACAGTGGGTTCAGCAGCCAACCCATGGCATCCGAGATCCAGTTCCGTCCATCTTTCAGGTCCAACACCCTTAGCGCTGGCTTCACCCCCAAGCTTCTAGCAAGACGGCTGACGCAGAAAGAGGATTCCACTCAAATGCTAAAACATCCGAGGAAGCAAGGGGGACGTCACCATCACTTTCCAGACTTCCAGCCCAGGAGCGAGGAAGCTCTGCAGAGACTTCTCACATCACAGGAGCCAGAGCTGTAGGAGCCACACAGCCCCGCCTAAGCCAGTCATGGCAGAAACCACGCTTAGTTTGGGACCAAGAAGGCTCAACTTGGGGCTATGGGGCCTTGGCTGGCTGCTGCGAGCAATCGATGGTGTTTGCTGTCTGGCCACGGTGGTGAGTAGAGACTCTAAGGTAGCTTCTCGCAGTGCCCACCTCCTCTAACCATTGTGTAATTCCCTCTGCTGGAGTGTGGGCAGGACCTTTGCTTGCTTCTGAGCCATGGACTGCGTCAAAGGTGAGCCACCATCCCTCCTGCCACGCTGGTACGTCGTACAAGTTTCCACCTTGCTTGCCAACCCACTCTAGAATCTCTAGGTGCTGCCTCGAGGGGCGCTTCCAAGCTGGAAGTTCTCCACGGTGAGGAGAGGCTGCCTCTGGCCGTAGAAGCTAGGGATTTCCATCTCCAGCCCCCAGAGGGAACGAATTCTGCCTACAGCCCACGTGTGTTCGGGAGCAGGTTCTTCCCCGCCCAGCCTCCAGATGAGAATGCAGCCCTGCTCGCACCTTGATCGCAGTCTGGTGATTCCCAACGTGGTGAGTGCTGCCTAGATCCCTGGTGGACAGCAACCACGGGAAACACGCGTGTGTTGCTCTTGTTTTTTAATTTGTGCCAACTTGTCACGCGGAAGTGGGAAATACTGTCGGTAGCTTTTTTGTTTGAATGAAGTTGAAAGCCAGTTAATTTTCTGAACAGTTTGTGCCAGTTTGAAAGAGAATAGCTTTGGAGAAATGAATTGGAAAGGAACTAGGAGGAATGGGACTTTCTGAAGGGGGTGGGAGATACGTTTTAACCCATAACATGGGAGTTGGTAGCAATCTTGGCTGGAACCAGATTTGCACCAGCTGCGAGATGGGAATGTTCAAGATAATTCTGGCTTTATTTGAAGAGGTTGGTAGGCCCTCAAATGATATCACCGTATGAAGAAACTTCCTAGGGCTCGCCTTAAATTTCACAAGCAAACCAGTATGCCTCGGCGAGTTGCTTTTTCAAAGCATTCTGCAAAATGACCAATATGCATCTCCCCAAGGTTAGTGTTTCCTGCTGTCTTGTGGGCTTGCAAAGCCGTTGTGTAACAGTGACTCGTGCCTCACTATACAGTGCCAAGGGGAAAGACACGGGAACTTCGCTCTCTGTAGCGGAGGAAAAAGTCTCGCTGAAGAAGTCAGGACCCACAACGCCAGCTTCCCCAGGGACAAAGCTGGGTGCTCTGACACTTCCCGGATGCCACCGTCAGATGCTGTGGCTCAAGGTTTCATTCTCAGGGCTGAGAGCCTGTGGGTGTCCACCCACTCCTCTCCTAGCTGGACACTCGGGCTACCAAGCCAACAGGTCTCGCTGGCTGCAATCACCAGGCTCCGTGACCTTTGCAAAGCCCTTCGCAGGTTAGTAAGTGTCATTTCAGTGGGACAGTGAGGCAGAGCTTGTTAAATTAGCAATGATTTGATTCTGGTCACATAGATGGAGAAGGAAACAGTGTCTTCGGAGGTAGAAAGGGAAGGAGTGGAAAATACACCCACTCTCTTCTACAAAAATAGCCGCCACACCGACTCATTCCTTCTCCATCTCTCTCTCTCCCTGTCTTCCACCTTCCCTCTCTCCCTTCCGCTTAGCCTATGTCAGACAATGGAGTCACAGAATGTTCACACTCTTTAATTCCAGAGAGTGAAATTGAGCCTCAGAGAGGTAAAACAACCTGTCTAAAAGCACACACACAGCCTTGGCAGCACCAAAGTTGAATTTGTGGCCATGTGAGGACTCACATTGGTTTTGGCTATCAAGAAGAGTTTTCAAACTTGTTCTCTGCTCACCACCTGCCTTCTCCCAGGTAATGATCTGTCCAATAGAATGGGTTCTGAGTGAGCTTTTGAGTTCTTAGCTTTGTTTTTTTTTTTTTTTTTTGAGTATTTATTTATGTATTTATTTGACAGGCAGAGTCACAGAGAGAGACAGAGACAGAGAGAGTCTTTCATCCACTGGGTCAGTCCCCAAATGGCCAGAGCTGAGCTGATCCAAAGCCAACAGCCAAGAGCTCCTTCCAGGTCTCCCACGTGGGTGCCCAAGGACTCGAGCCATCTTCTGCTGTTTTCCCAGGGATATTAGCAGGGAGCTGGATTGGAAATGGAGCAGCGGGACTCGAACCGGCATCCATGTGGGATGCTGGCACTGTAGGCTGTGGCTTTACCCGCTACACCACAGCGCCAGCTCCCCTTAGCTTTATTTTATTGTTTGTTTCCTTCACTAGGACCAAGTTGATTCTTTAAGGGACAAGAACTTTTGCAGTCTGCCTGATGCAGACCTAGCAAAAAGAGAAAGGGTCATTGGCAAGGAGGTTCATCACACACACACACACACACACACACACACACACAACTCACACACACACAGCCGCAGCAGCAGCTACAGAACTGCTGGGTTGGATGGCAAAAGCCAGGGTGGGTCTCATGCCGATTGCAGATTCTCTGGAGAAGTGGCCCAACCTCTGTGAAGCTGGACAGAAGCCACTCCGAGTCAGCTACTAAAATCACATTACAAATTAGTTTTCCCAAAACTCCCAATCATGAGATCCAGACAGAAAGCCAAGCCCAGCGCCCTGAGTCCTGGCCTGCTACGGGGGACGGGCTTCACGGAGGCAGTTCCGGCTCTGCGCTCTGTCCTGACGCCCCATTGCGCACGTCTACCTGCTACAGGTCAAGTCTGTGTCAGCGTGGCTCCCCTCCCCCGATCTGCCCTCCATCAGGATTTCTGTCTCGAAAGGATACGCACAACACGTCCTTACGCAATACTGCTGGAGTCAGTCCCCGCTCGTGTGCCAGCTCTGCTGCTGCCAGCGTGTGATCTAACACACATTACTTAACCTCTCTGCTGTGCTAATGATGGTACCGTTCTCTCCTTATCCGCGGCTTCCTCATCCATGGGGTCAATGACTTTGGATTGAAAATATTTGAAAAAAAGTAGTTTGTACTGAATGTGTAAAGATGTTTTTTCTTGGCATTATTTCCTAAACAATACAGTGCATTATATTACATTAAAATGCATTTACGGGGCTGGCGCTGTGGCGTAGTAGATTAAACCTCAGCCTGTGGCGCTGGCATCCCATAAGGCACCAGTTCAAGTCCAGCTGCTCCACTTCCCATCCAGCTCTCTGCTATGGCCTGGGAAAGCAGTGGAAGATGGCCCAAGTGATTGGGCCCCTGTGCCCACGTGGGAGACCTGGAGGAAGCTCCTGGCTCCCAGCTTCAGATCGGCACAGCCCTGGCTAGTGTGACCATTTGAAGAGTGAAACAGCAGAGGGAAGACTTCTCTTTCTCTCTCTCTCTCTGTAATTCTACCTATCAAATAAATAAATAAATAAAATCTTTAAAAAATGCATTTACATTACATTATCACTTTATTACATTGTATTACATCATATTATTATTTATATTATATTATTATAAGTATTGCCTTTACAGTGTAGTAGATAGTAAAGTCACGTAGAGATGACTTAAAGTACTTAGAAGCATATGCACAGGTTCTAAGCAATGATCCCAGCATTTTGCAAAGAAATCTGAGCACCCTGGATTTGGGTATCATAGATGGTGGGAGAGAGTTGGAGCCCACCCCCCTTGAATGGTGAGGGACCACTGTGCCCATGCAGCTCATGGGTCGTAGCGGATGGAGTGTGTGATGCATGCAAAGAGCTTAGTGCAAAGCCTGCAAGGTGCGGGTGCCCTGCTCAGCTCTGATTCCATCCCTCAAGGCCCCGGACGATGCTCTGGGCTCATGAAGGCAAAGGAATGTGCACTCCACCAGCACTTCAAAAGCTTCCGCATGCCCTCCCCCCACACCGGGGGACTTGACAAAAATGCAGATCTCCAGGTTCCACCCCCAGAGAATCTGATTCAGCAGGTTTGGGTTGGGGTCCAGGCATGGCTGCGCTGTGTCCTGCAGCCTCCATGGGACTCTGAGGGCCTGTGAGAGACGCTTCGCAAGATCCGCTCACGGCTGAACCGTGGGAGAAGCCTTGACGTCACATCCGCCTGCTTCCCTGTGTCTCCCGAGGGGAGTCTCCAACAACGAAGTACTGCAGTGTGCGGGCCCCAGACGCAACAGTCACAGTGCAACGGCACGGAGGGTTAGGAGCGGAAAGACCTGGGGCTGCGGTTTCGCCCAGCGCCTGCCTGCATCTGCCGTCTTGCGGGTCAGGCCAGCAGAGCTGCTTTTCTCCCCCAAAGAATCCCAAAGCAGAGAACTCTGTGCTCACTCTCCTGAGCTTAAATAGTGGGAAATAATTGACGACTGATCTACGTCACACACGTGGGCCTCCCGAAACACGTCTGTGGGCCCGAGCAGCCCTGGGGCCGCTCCCACCTTGCCACCTGCAGGACGAAGAAACCAGAGACCCGAGGATGGAGGGGAGCTGAGCAGGCCACACAGCCAGCGGCGCCTGGGAGCCCAGCAAGGGGCTCTGCCATTCGCTCTGTGCTTTTCAGAGCTCTTCCCAAAGGTGCAGAGATGCAGGGCAACCTCTGCTTCTAGAAGCTTCCACAGGCTTCCACCCAGCAGGCCTCCAGGTTTTCTGAACAAAGCTCCCTGAAGCAGCTGGAGATGGCCAGGGCAGAGGCAGAACCTAGAGCTGGCCTGACTCACTCTCTCTCTCTCTCCTCCCTCTCTCTCCGCCACTTTCCCCTTTGATGTCTTGAAGTTCCAGTGCTGGCGCCCGGTGAGGCAACAGCACCCGGCTGCCTGCCCCAGCAGCCTCCTGACACCGGAACAGTTCTTGGCAGGGTTTTCTGGGGACTTCAAAGGCAGAAAATCGCCCTGGGACAGCTTTGCGAAGGCGCCTTCCCGGTGTGAACAGCAGTGAGGGGAGAAGGTAGATCAAAGTGGAATCGACCTTTGGATACAGGGACAAGGACGAGTGGGGCTTACACTTTGCTGAGTGGAAGACGAGAGTCTGGGGTCGGAACCTCCTGCTTTGCACCTGTTCCCCTCTTGCTGTAACTGGGAGCCTGGATCTGCTTGGCAGGACTGACCAAGTGTTTCCCACGTGTCTTCCGAGCCCACGGCCTCCTCTTTGGCTTTCTTGGGCTTCCCCAGGCACAGCCATGTACCAGAGGATGGGAAACCTCTCTGGTTAACCTGCTGGGAGCTGGGACTGCATGAGGGCAGGGCAGCCAGCCAAGGGCTGACAAATCTCTTCCTCTCGGAAAGTGCCAGGCAGTGCCCCCCAAGGGGAAGTGAGCTGTGGCTGGCACATAATGGCGTATGGCCCGGTGCTTGGGCCTGGCTCCTGTGGCCCCTGCTGCAGCCAGGCTGTGTGGAGAAGCTTCCCAGCAGGCATCGGCACTGGTTCACCGCTGAAATGCCTGCAAGAGCAGGGGCTGGACCAGGGCTGACCCAGGGAATGGGGAAGGGGATCCCGGTCTCCCGTGTGAATGGCAGGACTCAAATTCCTGAGCCATCAGTTGCTACCTCCCGGGGTCTGCAGAAAAGCCGGGAGCAGGAGCCAGAGCTAGGACTTGAAACCAGACACTGACGCGGAGTGCAGAGGTTCCCACTGGCGTCCCAAATACCCGCCCTGAGGCTTCACTGCCTTTAATGTACCTTTTCCACCTGAACGAGCTACACTTTGCAAAGCCCCTTTGTATGACTCAGTTGTACGAGGGTCTGAGGATTTAGACATCAGTTCTCTGTAGCTCTGCTGCTTGCTTCAAGTTTTCTCTCTTTTACAAGCAACTGCCAATTTCCATGCGCTGTTGGGTAGTTTCCTTCTCTGAGAATGTCTCTGGCTTTCTTTTAAAAATCTTACTGAGGGGCTGGTGCTGTGGTACAGCCGGTTAAAGCCCTAGCCTGCAGCACTGGTATCCATATGGATGATGGTTCAAGTCCCGGCTGCTCCACTTCCCATTCAGGTCTCTGCTATGGCCTGGGAAAACCGTGGAAGATGGCCCAAGTCTTTGGGCCCCTGCACCTGCAAGGGAGACCCGGAAGAAGCTCCTGGCTCCTGGCTTCAGATCACCTCAGCTCTGGCCATTGTAGCCATTTGGGGAGTGAATGAGAAAATGGAAGACCTCTCTCTCTCTCTCTCTCTCTCTCTCTCTCTCTGGCTCTACCTCTCTCTGTAACTCTTTCAAGTAAATAAAATAAATCTTAAAAAAAATCTACTGAACACAAGTAAAGTTTTCTCAGTCATTGAGGGAAGGATGACGGCCCCATTTTACAGATGAGGAAAATAAAGCTCAGACAAGCAAACTGATCTGCCGTGGACTACCTATCTGGAGTTCGGAACCATTGTGCACTCAACAAATGGTTTTTGAGCGGCATCATTGTCCTTTCCAGGCACAATCGTCACTAGACAGGAGGAAAAGAAGTGCTTGAAGTCCTGCGTTCGTGGTGCCTTGACCCAGATCGTGCTAAGTGATTTAAGGGAAGAACCAGGGCGCTGTAGACAGCATCAGGTGCATTGGCTTCAGATCCTGGGGCAGGGAGGCCCCCAGAGGAGCCCGTCTTGTTAGACCGGAAAGAGGAGTAAGAGCGGGCAAGGTCAGAACCGGTGTCGGCGGTTCTGGCAGAGGCGGCCCCACACGCAAAGGCCCCGCGGGAACCGCTCTGCTGGTGCTGTTTTAGGACCAGACCGAAAACCAGCACGGCTGGTGCGTGCGATGGAGAGGTCAGTGT
Organism: Sylvilagus floridanus; assembly: GCA_949820135.1. Taxonomy (NCBI): domain Eukaryota; kingdom Metazoa; phylum Chordata; class Mammalia; order Lagomorpha; family Leporidae; genus Sylvilagus; species Sylvilagus floridanus. Next base: position 58,233,396 of record OX463241.1, on the reverse strand, counting down.
GACCAGCGGGCGGGGCAGGGCACGCGGGACCTCGCGGTCCGGTCCGAATGCAGTGGGGAGACCCGCCGGGGGCTTTCTCTTAGCGTTTCGTGGGAGGCTTTGGGACACGGGTGGAGCTCAGCAGGGAAACAAATCCAGCCTCTAGCAGTGTTTTCGCTTTTTGAAGAATAACGTTGATAGCAATAACGGCTGATGTTTACTGAATGTGTGCTATTTGTGAGAGAGAGAGGAGAGGGAGGAGGGAGGAGGGAGGAGGGAGGAGGGAGAGGGAGAGGGAGAGGGAGAGGGAGAGGGAGAGGGAGAGGGAGAGGGAGAGGTCAGCTGTTTTATTCCCCAAATGGCTTTAACTCCTTATATTAGAAAGTAATAAATATCTAAGGTTGATGACCTAAGGGGCAGCATTAAGAAAATAGGGGAAAAAAGGCAAAGTAAACAAAAAATACATTTAAAAAGGGAAATAATAACAATAAGAGTAGAAATAAATGAATTACAAAAGAGAGACAGTAGGGAAAATTAGCAAAGCCAAAGCCTCGCTCTTAAGGAATAATCCTGTAGACTGACAAATCTCTGAACCTAGACTAATTTTAAAAAAAGACCAATCCCCAATATTAAGTGAAAAGAAATGGTCACCACTGATCCTACAGATACTGATCATAAGAAAATCCCACGAATATCCATGTGCAGACAAACAGAAGATGAAGGGGACAGACACCATGAAAAATAAAACTTACCAAAATTGACCCAAGAAATAGAATACCTAATACCTTATGACCATTACATAAATTAAACTGGTTACCAAGGGGCTGGTGTAGGGGATAAAGCTGCTGCCTGCAGTGCTGGCATCCCATATGGGCGCTGGTTCAAGTCCCGGCTGCTCCACTTCCAATCCAGCTCTCTGCTATGACCAGTGGGAAATGGCCCAAGTCCTTGGGCCTTTGCACCCACGTGGGAGACTGGGAGGAGGCTCCTGGTTTTGGATTGGTGCAGCTCCAGCCGTTGAAGACCTCTCTTTCTCTGCCTCTCTGCCTCTGCCTTTCAGATAAATGCATTTTTTTAAAAAAATAAGCTGGCTACCAAACACTTTCCCCAAAAGAAAACTCCAGGTCCAAATGGTTTCACTGGTGAATTCTATAAAATATACAACAACACAGATATTAGACAAATATTTTCAAAACAGAGAGGGAGGAATCACTGCCCAAATGTTGTGTAAGTTTAGTATGTCCTTAATATCAAAATAGCAAATACTATTTAAAAAATGAAAATTACAGGTCAATATTCCTTACAAGTCTAAGCCCAAAAATCCTTAAAATCTGGGATCAGCAGTGTGGTGTAGCAGGTAAAGCTGCTATGCTGGCGTCCCATATGGGTGCTGGTTCGAGTCCCGGTTGCTCCACTTCCAATCCAGCTCTCTGCTGTGGCCTGGGAAAACAGTGGAAGATGGCCCAAGATGAAGCTCCTGATTCCTGGCTTAGGCCTGGCCCAGTGCTGGCCATTGTGGCCATCTGAGGAGTGAACCAGCAGATGGAAGATTGATAGCTCTCTCCCTTTCTTTCTGTAACTCTTTAAAGGTAAATAAATAAATAAATCTTTTTAAAAAACCAACTTGAACCCAATAATATATGAAGCAGATAATACATAAAATGGATAATATATCACGATGAAGTAGAGTTTATAACAAAATGAATGCGGTTTAGTATTTGAAAATCAATCTGGCTGGCACCACCGCTCACTTGGCTAATCCTCCACCTGCGGCACCGGCACCCCGGGTTCTAGTCCTGGTCTGGGCGCTGGATTCTGTCCTGGTTGCTCCTCTTGCAGTCCAGCTCTCTGCTGTGGCCTGGGAAGGCAGTGGAAGATGGCCCAAGTGCTTGGGCCCTGCACCCGCATGGGAGACCAGGAGAAGCACCTGGCTCCTGGCTTCGGATTGGCGCAGCGCACCAGCCGTGGCGGCCATTGGAGGGTGAACCAATGGAAGGAAGACCTTTCTCTCTGTCTCTCTCTCTCTCACTGTCCACTCTGCCTGTCAAAAAAAAAAAAAAAAAGAAAAAAAAGAAAATCAATCTGACAATGGAATTCAACAAAGTAACAAAGGAGAACAAAACAGGATCATTTCAGTAGACTTCAGACATGTATTTGAAAACAAAATTCTGCCCATTTAAAACTAAAACTCTCAGCAAATTAGGAGTAATGGGGAACTTCCTCAAACTGCTTTAAGGTCATCTACACAAATGAAGAAACAAGTCATTACACTGGTGAAATATTGGGATGCAGACAAGGTCAGAAGCCTGCTTCCGCCACTGCTCGCCTTATTATTCTGGAGGATCTAGCCATTGCAATAAGTCAAGAGAAACAGGCGTGGGGACAGCATTGTGGGGCAGTGGGTTGAGATGCTGTCTGGACACCGGTATCCCACACAGGCGCCGGTTCAAGTCCTGGCTGTTCTGCTTCTGATCCAGCTCCCTGCCAATGGCCTGGGAAAGCAGCAGTAGAAGGCCCAAGTGCTTAGGCCCCTGCACCCGCAGGGAAGATCCAGAGGAAGCTCCTGGTTCCTGGCTTTGCCCTGGCTCAGTCCTGGCTGAGTGGTGGCCTCTCTCTCCATAACTTTGCCTTTCAAATAAAGAAACAAATAAAACTTTTAAAAAGAGAAATATTAAGGCATAACATTTGAAAAAGAAGAAAAAAGCCTATGTCTTCAATCATGTAGCTTGACAATTCTCTGAACCTAGACTCATTTAAAAAAAACACCAATCACCAATATCAAAAGTGAAGAAGAAATGATTGCAGGTGCAATGATGATTTATGTAGAAAATCTACAGGAGTCTAAAGAAACAATTACTAGAATTAATGAATGAATTTAGCAATACAAGAATATCAAATTAATACACAAAATTAATTGCATGTACTCTAACATCAATTCATTGATGAAATCAAGGAAACAAATTCATGTATAGAGTAGCACCAAAAACTATTGAGGACAGGTATTTGGAATGGTGACTTAAGTGCCTGCATCCCATGGTATCTGGGGTCAAGTCCTGGCTCCATTTCTGATTGCAGCTTCCTGCTGATGTGCACACTGGGAGGCAGCAATGATGGCGCAGGTACTTAGGTCCCTGCCGCCCTCGTGAGAAAACCATATTGAATTCCTGGCTCCTGGCTTCAGCCTGGCTCAGCCCTGGCCGTTGCAGGCATCAGGGAGTGAATCAGTGGATGGGAGGTCTTGCTTTGTCTTTCTGCCGTCTGTATAAAATTCTATCCACAGATGTAGAATTTAAAAATCTGAAATACTTAGTAGGAAATCTAACAGAAGACGTCTAGGACTTTGACACTGAGAGCTGCACAAACATTGCTGAGGGAAATTCAGAAGAACCTAAATAAATGGAAAAATGAGTCGTGTTCCTGGCGAGGCGACTCCGCGTCATTGCGACGACACCTCAAGGCGGTCCTAATAAAAATTCCAGAAAGTTTTCTCGTGGAAATTGACAAACTTATTCTAATCTTTCTGACAGAGGGCAAAGCGTCTAGAACAACAAGAACAAACTTTTAAAAAGAAAAACAACCTGGAGAATGGACCCTACCTTCATTCGAAACTTACTGAAAAGCTCCAGCAATCGAAAGATCTGGTATTAGTGAAAATATAAACATGTAGATCATTGGAGCAGATTAGAGAGACCATAAATAGACCCACATGTCTTTGGTCAATTGTTTTGACACATGTGCCAAAGCAATTTTGTGGGAAACCAGAAGTCTTTTCAACAAATGGTGCTAGATTTCCTTGTTAGTAAAATAAATGAGTATTGACACCGAAACCACGGCAGACAGAAAAATAGTCTCAACGTGGATTTTAGGCTCCCACGTAGGACTAGAGACCCTAAGAGTTCTGAAGGAATCTGTGGGACAGTACGCAGACACGGGGCCAGCAGTCAACAGCAAGCACAAAGCATAAACAAGAAAATCGACAATCTTCAATACTAGGAAGAATCTTCTGTGTTTGGGAAGGATACCATTCAGGAAGCCACAAGGCAAGTATACCCAGGGAGAGAATGTCTGCAAAGAGGGGATTGTGGACTCTCAATGCGTCTGGAAGCTGCAGAACTGGATTCCAATCTCCCCTCCATCACTTACTAGCTGGGTGACCGGCAGGTTGTCTCTCTGCATCAATTTTCCACCTCCATGTATCCCAGACACTTCAGAGGGTGTGGCTTGAAACAAGTCCATTTATTCTCTTTGCATAGAATTTTGCAGGACATGGCATCAGGGACGTACGGCCTGCAGGACGTAGCATGAGGGACGGTGCTCCCCTGAAGGCTGAGGGCTCCACTTTCCAGCCTGGTGGCTGCTGCTCTCAGCTGGGAACGCCCGCACAGCTGTAGACCAAGGCCTCTCTCCCTCTCCACATCCATCTCTCCGTGGATTGCTCTTCCGGCTTCCTGACAACCTGAAACCTGTATGCGACAGCCTAATGCTGCCGAGAAGCAGGCGGAAGCTGTATCTCCCAGGTCGCCTTGCGTCTGTGTAGCCTCCATCCTCCAGCAACGCCTTTCCCCTTACGCACCCTCCGCCAGCGGCGCTAGACTCTGTTCCCTTGAAGCTCTGCGTGTTCCTGTATCAGTGTGTTCCACCTGTGGTGCCTTCTGCTTGGAACACTTGCCCCGGGCCACAGATCTGCACGGGGCTGCCTCCTTCTCTTCCCAGCCTGCCAGTTTCTGCCAATGCCATCACTGCACGGAGGCTTCCCTGCCACCTCTTCCCTTCCCCGCCCCCAGCCTCGCCAGTGCCTCCAGCAGAACTTGGGGCAGCAAGGGAGTTGTACATCACCCCACTGTTCAACACAGAAGCTGCCAACCATAAGGCTACTGAGTCCTTCAAGTTCAGCAGGTGTGACTGCAGAGTGGCAAGTCCAGTTGTATTTCCTTTTTTTTTTTTTTAAAAAAAAAGATTTATTTATTTATTTGAAAGTCAGAATTACATAGAGAGAGGAGAGAGAGAGAGAGAGAGAGAGAGAGAGAGAGAGAGAGGTCTTCTATCCACTGGTTCACATCTCAATTGCCATCAATGGCCAGAGCTGTGCCAATCCAAAGCCAGGAGCCAGGGGCTTCTTCCAGGTCTCCCATGTGGATGCAGGGGCCCAAGGACTTGGACCATCTTGCACTGCTTTCCCAGTCAGTAGCAGAGAGCTGGATCGGAAAAGGAGAATCCGGGTCTCAAACCGGCAGCCATATGGGATACTGGTGCTTCAGGCCAGGGATTTAACCCGCTGTGCCACAACGTCGGCCCCTGTATTTCCTTTAATCAATTTAATCAATTTAAAATTAGAGGTAAATAGCTAGATGTAGCTAGTTGTTATCACGTCGGGGAGGTTGGGGCTATCCTATGAATATTACCCCATTTAATTTTCTTCACAGCAGTTATCATGCTTGAAATTAGTTATCTGATTGGCTTACTTTAAAAATGAAGTTGTGTGGGCTGGCATGGTATGACAGATTAAGCAGCACCTTCAATACCAGCATTCTATATCAGAGCACTATGGTTCGTGTCCTGGCTACCCTGCTTCTGATCTAGCTCCCTACTGTGCACCAGGGAAAGCAGTGGGTGATGGCCAAAGTACTTGGGCTGTGTTACCCACAGGGGAGAGCAGGATGAAGCTCCTGGCTCCTGGCTTTGCTCTGGCCTAGCCGTGGCTGTCACAGGCATTTGGGACACGAATCAGTGTAAGAAAGTTTCCCCCCCACCCTCCTTCTCTCTGTCACTCTGCTTTTCAAATAAATAAAATAAATCTTAAAAAAAATGTATTGTGGTACGAACAGATAGCAGGAGATGCTTGCATTTATTTTAAACTAAAAAAAACACCAAAATATATTTAAAATCTTTTTTTATTTTATTTTTTTTATTTTTTATTTTTTGACAGGCAGAGTGGACAGTGAGAGAGAGAGACAGAGAGAAAGGTCTTCCTTTTGCTGTTGGTTCACCCTCCAATGGCTGCCGCGGATGGCGCGCTGCGGCCGGCGCACCGCGCTCATCCGATGGCAGGAGCCAGGTGCTAGGTGCTTTTTCCTGGTCTCCCATGGGGTGCAGGGCCCAAGCACTTGGGCCATCCTCCACTGCACTCCTGGGCCACAGCAGAGGGCTGGCCTGGAAGAGGGGCAACCAGGACAGAATCCGGCGCCCCGACCGGGACTAGAACCCGGTGTGCCGGCGCCGCAAGGCGGAGGATTAGCCTGTTGAGCCACGGCACCGGCTAAAATCTTTTAAAATTTTACTTGAAAGTCAGAGACAGACAGAAATCTTCCATCTGCTGATACACTCGCTAAATTCCTGTAACAGCTAGGACAGGGCGAGGTCAAAGCCAGGAGTCAGGAACCCCGTCTAGGTCTCCCGTAAAGGTGGCAGAGACCCAAACACTTGAGCCATCATCTGCTTCCTCCCAGTGTGCACATTAGCAGGACACTGGGCCAGAAGCAGAGGAGCTGGGACTTGAACCAGGCGCTCTGACATGGGGTGTGGAAGTCTTCAGTTGCTGTGCCAAGTGACTGCCCCATACAGATTTTTAGGGGCTACAATACAGTATCGTTACCTATAGCTATCTCATCCACCTGTGTATTTTCAGTCTTTTATTATGACAAATGAAACTCAAAAGAAATTGGGAGAATAAACCCGTGTCTACCCCCCGTCTAGAGTAGTGGCTAACATCTTGTCAGATCCGCTTTTCTCTTCAATGGGGCGAGACAGCTGTTGTACACATGTGGCTGTAGTGAATCACTGAGAGTGGACTTAACTGTTCTACATATGTGAAAAAAAGTATGTGAGGTAATGAATATGTTAATTGGCTTGATTTAACAATTCTATGATGTCTACATAAATCAAAATGTCATTATGCACACCATAAATGCATATTACTTTATTTGTCTATTAAAATACAAAATAAAAACTGAATTTTCTACATGGGCATGTATGAAGGAACTTTGACATGGTTGTAAGAAAATGGAATTAAAATATAAGTATATTTTAGTGCAAAATAGTTTTAATGCATGTATTTTTTAAAGATTTATTTATTTATTTGAATGACAGAGTTACAGAGAGGCAGAGAGAGTGTGTCTTCCATCCACTGGTTCACTCCCCAAATGGCTGCAACAGCTGGAGCTGCACTGATCTGAAGCCAGGAGCCTCTTCCAGGTCTCCCACACAGGTGCAGGGGCCCTCAGGGACTTGGGCCATCTTCTACTGCTATCCCAGGGCATAGCAGAGAGCTAGACCTGAACCTGGGATTTGAACCAGCACCCATATGGGATACCGCACTGCAGGTGATGGCCTTACCCGCTACACCACAGTGCTGGCCCCATGCATGTTTGTGGCTGAAGGATTTGAGCTGGTGGCAGACATTACTTCAGTTCACTCCTAAGTGTGCCACAGCTCACCTCCTGGAGACAACATTATTCCACAGTGACGTCACACTCGAGGATCGTACCACTGACACGCTTCTGTCATCTAATACTGATAGAACACGGTTATCTCACGCACAGTCCATATTCTGCTTTCTCCTGTTGTCCCAACACTGTTTTCCATGGGTGATTGGGCTCCTGCTCTGAGATGCGGTCCAGAATCACCCGGTGCTTGTCCTATCTCCTTCCACCGGGAAACGTCCTTAGCCTTCCTTCCTCTTTCGTGTCCTGGGTGTTTCTGAAGAGACCAGTCACGGGAGGACTAGCCCTCCATTTGGATTTGTTTGCTTGTTTCCCCATGGTTTGATCCGGGCTGTGAGTTTTTGTCAGGAGTCCTGCTTGGCAATGTGGTGTTCTCTCAGTGCCTGATAGCAGGAGACACCGGATGCCAGCTGGTGCCGTCCTTGAGGGGCCTCCCTTTGCCCACCTGCACTCTCCGGAGCCCCTCCTGCCAAGCTACTCTGTTCTCCCTCTTGGCCTGACCTGTTGGGAGCTCCTGTGTAACTAACATGCAGCGAATACCTTCTTGGCAAATTTTCTTGCCAAGAATGTTCATGGATAACTTTACCTGAAGCAATTATTGCATGATGATTTTTTTCTCTTTATTTCCTTCTATATATTATTAGTTGCATTCTATTGTAAAGAGCATCTTTCCTTCCCCATTCTCTATGTGTGTATTTGTTCAGATCACTAGGAACTCATGGATTTCATTCAACATATTTTAATCTGTTACTGACACTATTCATTTTGATGCTACAATTGATCCAGATTACACCCATAGGAGCTCTGTTAAGCAGGTGTGATCCATCTCCAAAGTCTTTGAGCTCTTCTTCATCCTCTGGCACACTAAGATGCACTAGGCTTACCTTATTTACTTAAGTGTTTACTTTCTGTCTTTCTCCCTCTGGAAGATAAACTGTTCTCTCGTCACCACTGTGCTTAACACTTAAATCCTGTGGTACAAATTGGCTGAGAGAAATCCTGGAAATCTATTTATGAAACTAATAAAAATCATCTTGTATAAACAAACAGGAAGGTTCCAGTTCCATGAACTTGTTTTATGTTTTTTAAAGATTTATTTATTTAGGGCCAGCGCCGCAGCTCACTAGGCTAATCCTCCGCCTAGCAGCGCCGGCACACCGGGTTCTAGTCCTGGTTGCCCCTCTTCCAGGCCAGCTCTCTGCTGTGGCCCGGGAGTCCAGTGGAGGATGGCCCAAGTGCTTGGGCCCTGCACCCCATGGGAGACCAGGAGAAGCACCTGGCTCCTGCCTTCAGATCAGCGCGGTGCGCCGGCAGCTGCGTGCTGGCCGTGGCAGCCATTGGAAGGTGAACCAACAGCAAAGGAAGACCTTTCTCTCTGTCTCTCTCTCACTGTCCACTCTGCCTGTCAATAAATAAGATATTTATTTATTTATTTACTTGAAAGTCAGAGTTACACAGAGAGAGGAGAGGCAGAGAGAGAGAGAGAGAGAGAGAGAGAGAGAGAGAGAGAGAGGTTTTCCATCCACTGGTTCACTCCCAATTGGCCACAATGACCGGACCTGTGCCTATCCAAAGCCAGGAGCCTCCTCCAGGTCTCCCATGAAGGTGCAGGGGCCCAAGGACTTGGGCCATCTTCTGCTGCTTTCCCAGGTCATAGCAAGGAGCTGGATTGGAAGTGGAGCAGCTGGGACTCAAACCAGCGCCCATATGGGATGCCGGTGCTTCAGGCAGTGGCTTTATGCCATAGTGCCATCCCCTGTTTTATTTTTAAGTTTATTTATTTGAGAAGGGGAGACAGAGGTGAAAGAGAGCAAGAAAGAGAACACTCTTCTCTGCTGGGTCACTTTCCCAATGGCTGTGATGCCATTGACTAGGCCAAGCTGAACCTGGGAGCAGGGAACGCAGCCCCCGTCTCCCCCGTGGGTGGTGAGAACTCAAGTACTTGAACTCCCACCTGTGTCCTTTGAGGGTGTATCAGCAGACACTAGAATCAGCAGTGGAGCCGGGACTTGAACCCAAGCATTCCAATGCGGGATGAGGCATCTCAACTGTCAAGTTAACCACTAGCCCACGTGTGCACCGCAAGTTCCATGCATCTCGTAGCCCTTCAGTAGTCACAGGAGGTTTAGCCCCAGTGAGGCAGTTCGAGTGTTCAAAGCTGGGGTCGCGGAGTGCACTTTCCTGACTTCCTCTCAGAACTTCGTTATCTCCTAATTATGAACCTTGCACAAGTCACTTTTGACAGCCCTTTCTTACTTATTTGAAAATCATAGGGACAGATGTGCGTGTGTGTATGAGAGAGAGAGAGAGAGGTCTTCCATCTGCTAATTTACCCCCAAATGGCCACAGGAGCTTCTTCCTGGCCTACCACATAGGTATAGGGACCCAAGCACTAGGGCCATCTGCTGCTGCTTTCCCAGGCCATTAGCAGGGAGCTGGATCAGAAGAGGAGCAGCCAGGACTCACATGGGATGCCAGCATTGCAGGTGGTGGATTAACCTACTACACCACCGCAGCAGCTCCCGATTTTCAGTTTCATCACTAATGTTTCTAGTTCAAAGGGTGCTTAGCACAGTGCCTGACATAAGGTAGATGAGCAGTACATAGTGGCTGTTAGTTATACACATTTCTCATCTAATCCTGCTGTGCGCTGTGAGACACTTGCATTTGTAGATGAGGACCCTAAGTTCAGAATGGTTAAGTTAAATAAATGCCCGTGGCCACCCAGCGAGATGGTGAGGAACCCCAGGGGTGATCCAATGGAGACACTTTACAGGGAGTAGCGAAGCATGAGCCACAGGGCCTAGGGGTGTGTGTGGGGGGGACCCGTTTTTCCCTGGCTTGGCTGTGGGACCCTGTCTCACCTGGTTAGGCAAGGGGAGCCACTGCCCACTGTGCATGGAGAAATCATCAATGCTAGCCAAAAGAGCGGCAGCCATGTTTACTGCCTGGAACTCAATGGTAACACCAAAGACCAAATGATGCTAACAGGCGAAGGCAGCGGGACAGTGGCCACGAGCAAGAATGTGAATTTGACCTGGGTGGCAGATGTTGGCTGAGTTACCAAACCTCTCTGGGTCTCAGTCCCTCATCTGTGAAACCCCTGGTGCTCCCATTTGCTGTTCCCCAAGAATTCATATGGCTAGCCCCTTTCTCTCCATCATGTCTCTGTGCAAATTCACCCTCACCATTCCATTTCTTTTACCGTTCCATTCCATGCCCACCCCCACCCACCCCAGTGTCATTACTTATTTGTATTGTACACTGGCCTTCTCATCTCACTAGAATGCCATCTCCACCGATGCGATGCGGGGACTTGGGTCTGTCCTTTCAGCACTGAGAAAGTGCTGGCTCCTAAAGATTGCTGTTGTCCCTGTAAACAAATCACACCCCGGTGCTAACTTGCAGGAAATGCTCAAAACAAAACCGTGTTATCAAGGCCCATATTCCACTCCCTCTGGAATGTAATCCCACTCCAGATTCCTGCCATTTTTATTTTTAGCCTATGGCCTCCCAGCAGGGCCAGGATTTCTCCCTCCATGCACCTCGAATCCTGACTTTCCATGGGAGGTTCCCGGGCCAGCGGCACCTGTAGAGTTTGAGCTACAGCCCAGGCTGACTGGATCAGAATCTGCTCTGCTCAACAACAACACCCCCCCCCTTCCTGTGCGCATTCCAATTGGAGAAGTGCTGACTCAGACCCCTTAGGTCTTTTCTGGAATGTCTCTCTTTTCCAGCTCTGCACGGGAGGACCCTCCCTCCCCCACCCCCAGCTTCTACCTGGATTTAAAGTTCTTTGCTTTGCAAGTTGGAGCAACTCCTCCCTCCTCAAAACCCCTCTTAACTTTTTTTTTTTTTTGCTTCTGTGGCTCTGCAGGAATGTGTCACCTCCCTTCTGTGTCAGTCTCCTATCTTATCTCCCCCAGCCTTCATTAAAGGGTAAGCTTTGTGAGGGCAAGGCCTTATCCCATTGATCTCCAGACCCCGCTGCCTTCCCCAGCTCAGCTTGATGAGGATCTGTCTGGGCAGCAAAGGAATTACTTCATGTGTTTGTCTCCTTTGTTATTCTCGGGATCTGAAGATGCTTACACACAGCATTGCTTTCCTGCCTTCCTAGGGCTTGAGCTGCAGGCTTCTAGAGGCAAGACTGTTTGTCTTAGATCTTACCGTGGCCTAGTGCTTAAACTAGCTTTTTTTAAAAATATTTATTTTATTTATTTGAAAGGCAGAGTTACAGAGAGAGGTAGAGACAGAGAGAGAAGTCTTCCATCCGCTGGTTTACTCCCCAGATGGCTGCAATGGTTGGAGCTGCGCCAATCTGAAGCCAGGAGCCAGGAGCTTCTTCTGGGTCTCCCATGTGGGTGCAGGGGCCCAAGGACTTGGCCCATCTTCTACTGCTTTCCCAGGCCATAGCAGAGAGCTGGATTGGAAGAGGAGCAGCTGGGATTCAAACCGGCACCCATATGGGATGCCGGCATTTTAGGCCAGAGCTTTAACTCTCTGCACCACAGCGTTGGCCCCTAAACTGACTTTTCTTTCATTCAACAAACACCCAGATAAAGTCAGAGAAATAAATACAAATGCAACAAAATTCCTGTAAATAAAGGTCACAGTCACATAGAAGAGACAGATCCCCTACCCCAACTAACAGGGGTCTCCACTGAGTCCTGGTCCACATCGGAGATAAACAGCTAAACACACAGCCTCAGGAGTGACAGGTCTGTTACTCATCACACCGCAGCAGCATTGCATGCAGCACGCTGTAAAACTTTTCTGCTGTCCAGCATTGGGGCGCAGCGAGTTAAGCCACCGCCTGCGATGCCGGCATCCCATATACAGGTTAGAGTGGATTTTACAGAAGGAACTCTGTATCACTCCCCATGTAGGATCTCTGTCCTTAATGTGTTGTACTGTGTGAAGTAACGGTATAGCTAGTACTCAAATAGTACTTTATATTTTGTGTTTCTGTGTGGGTGCAAACTGTTGAAATCTTTACTTAGTATATACTAAGTTGATCTTCTGTATATAAAGATAATTGAAAATGAATCTTGATGAAGAATGGGATGGGAGAGGGAGTGGGAGATGGGATGGTTGCAGGTGGGAGGGAGGTTATGGGGGGAATAAGCCACTGTAATCCAAAAGCTGTACTTTCGAAATTTGTATTTATTAAATAAAAGTAAAAAAACAAAAAGAACTCTGCGAATGGCCTCCCACCCATCATTAGGAGCTGCTGTCCAGAGATCTGGGATTCCAGTTCCTTCTCTCATGTTCTCAGCTTCACCAGAAGCCCAGTGTAGTTACCACACATTCGGAAGGCCAGCCTCATCAGCAGGGACCTGGATTGCCATCCCTGGGGACTAGGAGTTTTAGTTTTTAGTGTTTTCTTTCTTTTTTTTTTAAGATTTATTTATTTATTTGAAAGAGAAGGAACATTAGTAGGGAGCTGGATGGAAAGTGCAGCAGCCGGGACTCTTACTGGAGTACATGGGATACAGGCAATGCAGGTGGTGGCTTTACCGGCTATACCAGCATGCTGAATCCCAGGGTCTCCCCCACCCCAGGGTCTTCAGTTTTAATACTCTTATTATACATGAGGCCAGCCCTGTGGTGAGTCCTGACTGCCCCACTTCCAATCCAGCTCCAAGCTGATGGCCTGGGAAAGCAGCTGAAGGTGGCCCTGCGCCTGCATGGGAGACCCAGAGGAAGCTCCTGGCTCCTGGCTCCTGGCTTTGGGTCGGCCCAGCTCCAGCCATTGTGGTCATATCAGGAATGGACCAGCAGATGGAAGACCTCTCTCTCTCTCTCTCTTTCTCAAATAAATAAATACATCTTTTGAAAAAAGACTCTTATACCTGCCAAGGAAATTACAAAGAATAAGTGCGTTGGGAAGGCGAGCAGGGCACACAAAATTACAAAACAGTAACAGCAGCAAAGACCAAAGACCTACTTTTTTTTTTTAAATATATTTGACAGATAGAGTTAGAGAGAGAGGGGAGAGAGAGAGAGAGAGAGAGAGAGAGAGAGAGAGAGAGAAAGGTCTTCCTTCCATTGGTTTACCCCCAAAATGGCCTCTACGGCCAGAACTACACCGATATGAAGCCAGGGGCCAGGTGCACTTGGGCCATCCTCCACTGCGCTCCTGGGCCACAGTAGAGAGCTGGACTGGAAGAGGAGCAACTGGAACAGAATCCGGTGCCCATATGTGATGCCAGCGCCACAGGCGGAGGATTAACCAAGTGAGCCACGGCACCGGCCACAAAGGACCTACTTTTAAAAGTGCCTGAATATTCATGTTAACTGAAATAAGTCAGGCACATAAAGACAACTATTGCCAAGTCCTTAAATGCGGAAGTTAAAATCTTCGATCTCGTAGAAGTAGAGAGGGAATAGTGATTACCAGGGCCTGGGAAGGGTGTGTGGGGGAGGGAAGGATGGAGAAAGGATGGCTCATGGGTGCAGGGTGTGGTGGGGCAGGAGGAATAGCTTCTGATATTCCACAGCACAACAAGGTGATTCTGCCTTCTACAAAGAGATCAAGAAACTCCACAACAACAAATCAGACAACCCACTCAAGAGATGGGCCAGGGACCTCAATAGACATTTTTCAAAAGAGGAAATCCAAAGGGCCAACAGGCACATGAATCAGGATCACTAGCCATCAGGGAAATGCAAATCAAAACCACAATGAGGTTTCACCTCACCCCGGTTAGAATGGCTCACATACAGAAATCTACCAACAACAGATGCTGGTGAGGATGTGGGGAAAAAGGGACACTAAACTACTGTAGGGGGGAATGCAAACTGGTTAAGCCACTATGGAATTCAGTCTGGAGATTCCTCAGAAACCTGAATATAACCCTACCATACAACCCAGCCATCCCACTCCTTGGAATTTACCCAAAGGAAATTAAATTGGCAAATAAAAGAGCTGTCTGCACCTCAATGTTTATTGCAGCTCAATTCGCAATAGCTAAGACCTGGAACCAACTCAAATACCCATCAACAGTAGACTGGATAAAGAAATTATGGGACACGTACTCTATAGAATACTATACAGCAGTAAAAAACAATGAAATCTGGTCATTTGCAACACAATGGAGGAATCTGGAAAACATCATGCTGAGTGAAATAAGCCAGTCCCAGAGGGACAAATATCATATGTTCTCCCTGATTGGTGACAACTAACTGAGCATCAAAAAGGAAACCTGTTGAAGTGAAATGGACACTATGAGAAACAGTGACTTGATTGACCCTTGTCCTGACTGTTGATGTACAACTTAATACTTTATCCCTTTTAGTATTTTTTTGGTTCTACTTAATATTATTGGTTGAACTCTGTAATTAACACACAATTATTCTTAGGTGTTTAAATTTAACTGAAAAGTGATCTCTGTTAAATATAAGAGTGGGAATAAGAGAGGGAGCAGATGTACAATTTGGGACATGCTCAAGCTGACTTGCCCCAAATGGTGGAGTTAGAAATGTGCCAGGGGATTCCAATGCAATCCCATCAAGGTGGCATGTACCAATGCCATCTCACTAGTCCAAGTGATCAATTTCAATTCACAATTGATCATACTGATAGGTCTAAGAGTCAAAGAGATCACATAAATAAGACTAGTGTCTGCTAATACTAACTGATAGAATAAAAAAGGGAGAGAATGAGCCAATATGGGAAGCAGGATACACAGCAGACTCATAGAATGGCAGATGTCCTAAATAACACTCTGGCCTCAGAATCAGCCCTTAAGGCATTTGGATCTGGCTGAAGAGCCCATGAGAGTATTTTAGGCAGGGAAAGCCAAGACACTCTGGGGGAAAAAAAAAAAAAAAACCCTAAATGAAAGATTTCTGTGAGTGAGATCCCAGTAGAAAGAATGGGCCATCAAAGAAGGAGGTACCTTTCTCTGAAGGGAGGAGTGAACCTCCATTTTGACTATGACCTTGTCTAAATAAAATCGAAGTCAGCGAACTCAAAAGGCTTCCATAGCCTTGGCAACTCATGACAAGAGCCTAGGGAGATTACTGATGCCATAAACAAGAGTGTCAATTTGTTAAGTCAACAACAGGAGTCACTGTACACTTACTCCTCATGTAGGATCTCTGTCCTTAATATGTTGTTCAATGTGAATTAATGCTATAACTAGTACTCAAACAGTATTTTACACTTCATGTTCTGTGTGGCTGCAAACTGATGAAATCTTTACTTACTATATACTAAATTGATCTTCTGTATATAAAGAGAATTAAAAATGAATCTTGATGTGAATGGAAGGGGAGAGAGAGTGGGAGTTGGGAGGGTTGCGGGCAGGAGGGAAGTTATGGGGGGGAAAGCCATTGTAATCCATAAGCTGTACTTTGGAAATTTATATTTGCTAAATAAAAGTTAAAAAACAAGGTGATTCTGCTTGACAACAGTTATCTGAATGTTTCAAAAGCTGATAGAGATAATTTTGAACGTTCCCAGCACAAAGAAAGGGTCTGTGTGTGGGTTGATGGCTCTCTCTGCTATCTGATCCTTACACATTGAAGTGCAGCACTGTATCCCATTAATATGCACAATATACATGCGGATAAAACATAAAAGATAACAGAACAAATGAACAAAAATGGGCGTGGTCTTTGGCAAGTCAAAAAACCAAGGCTTTGGGGCTGGAAATCGCTTCCTGGGCATAAACGTCTGGACGTGATGAGCTAGAACAAGACAGTGCACGGTGGGGAGTGCTCCCGCCCTGCTGACGGTTAGGAAGGGGCTTAAAGGAATGAAGTAATGAAGTGTGCTCCACGAGGTGTCCCAGGCATGGCTGAAATGAACCGAACAGAAGAGATGTGTTAGCTTTTCTCAAAACAAGGTCAGCCAACTCTGGAAGAAATGACGAAGCGTCAGAATGTCCAAAAGGTTGAATGTGTAAATCAACTCGGCACAGCAGGTTCATTGCCAAGTGTGAGGGCTGGAGACGTAGCAGAACCAGATTTGGAAGCAGCAGCTTCAATTTTGTTTGGCCAAATTTGCCAAGTATAATAGGTTATGAGCCCTTATGGGTGTTCCCAAGTAATTATACTTAATTGTTTGTGCAAATCGGAGGATCTATCAGCTACAAGCCCAATTAATTAAATGCAGACACACAAGTCAGATTGGGAAGGAAGGAGGAGGGTTGGGTTCAGTTCAAAATGAAGCCTGTGTTATTTTACTTTGCTTTGAAAACACCACAGGAGAACACACCTAATCACAGTAGTTGTATGGAATCTTGCATCAGGATACGGTAGGGTAGGGGCTATCTACCAGGAAGTCCCAAGCCCCATCAGAGCCTTGAGATTCAAGGTGTTGGGGGTGGAGGGAGAGAGGAACAGAACGGCTTGGGCGGGAGCCCGGCCAAGTCTTCACCAGCACAGCTGAGCGGAAGCAGGGACAATGGCCCGGGTGATTTGAAAATCAAGTGACCTGAGGTTCAAGGCCATCTGAAGTGGAGACTGAACAGTCTCTTTAGGAGACCCTAGACTCCATCAGGTGGGACAGGTACCTTCTACAGACAAGCCTGCCTATGCTTCTGCCGCCCGTAAGTACCTTCATAGTGTTTGGAATATTCAAGGGTCATTTGTGCTACATTTTCTCTTTAAATTGGTCAAGTGATTTCCAAAGGAATTGTAACATTTTACACTGCCACCATTGCTTCACAGGTGAGTATTTAATTTATAAAGTTGTTTGTTTTGAAAAATGTATTTGAAAGGTGGGGCCGGCATCATGGCGTAGTGGGTAAAAGTGCCACCTGGGATGCCAGCGTCCCATATGGGCACTGGGAAGTGTCTCAGTTGCTCCACTTCCGATCCAGCTGTCTGCTAATGGCCTGGGAAAAGCATGGGAAGATGGCCAAAGTGCTTGGGCTCCTTGTAGCCAATTGGGGAACCTAGAAGGAGTTCCTGGCTCTTGGCTTCAGTCTGGCTCAGCCCCAGCTGTTGCAACCATCTGGGGAGTAAACCAGTGGATGGAAAATCTCTCTCTCTCTCTCAGTCTCTCCTTTTCTATAACTCTTAAAAAATCTTAAAAAATTTATTTGAAAAGCAGAGTGACATAGAGAGAGACTGAGACAGAAATCTCTCTGCTGGTTCACTCTCCAAATGCTTGCAACAGTTGGAGCCAGGAGCCCAATCCAGATCTCCCCATGGTGACAGGGACCCAAATGCTTGAGCCATCACCTGCTGCCTGACAGGGTGCTCATTAACAGGAAGCTGGACAGAAGCAGAGGCAGGATTCGAACCCTGGCACTCTGACATGGGATACAGGTGCCTAACCACCGAGTCCATTGGCCCCGGCAGATGAATACTATCACCTCTTCCACACCAGTACTGTCTATCAGATCCACCTGTCCACCCATGTGGAAGGCGGTGTCCCCTTCTCTCAAAGACACCACGTAAGATGCAAAGCCCCAGTTTCTCATTGGCTGTTTTTTTTTTAAAGATTTATTTATTTATTTATTTGAAAGAGTTACACAGAGAGAGAGAGAGAGAGGCAGAGAGAGAGAGGTCTTCCATCTGTTGTTTCACTCCCCAATTGGCCACAATGGCCGGAACTGTGCCAATCTGAAGCCAGGAGCCAGGAGCTTCTTCCAGGTCTCCCATGTGGGTACAGGGGCCCAAGCACTTGGGCCATCTTCTACTGCTTTCCCAGGTCATAGCAAAGAGCTATATCAGAAGTGGAGCAGCTGGGACTCGAACCAGCTCCCATATGGGATGCTGGCACTGCAGGCTGCACTTTTACCCGTTACACCACTGCGCCGGCCCCTCGTTGGCCGGCTTTAAAACGACCCCATACCTTTCCAGCTCTTGCAACCTAGTTTCCCTGATGCTGCCCCAGAATTACTGTTCACAAAGTCACTCTGCAGACACCTTCTCCTCTAGGATGCTTCTCATTCAGATGTGAAGCTCAGCTTTTGCATGTGGGGCAGGGTAGAGAGCCCCAGGACAGAGGGGCCACAGGAACCTTCTGGGTGCACCAGGAGGTATTGAGTTGACTGATGCAGGCTTTCTGCATTGAGTAGGGCCATGCAGCTTGGTGGTCCAGTCTCAGCCCAATCATCACCATTGCAGGTCACCATGCATGCTTCCCCCCGAACCCCTCGCAATTGTCTCTGTGCTGCAGCAGGTGCCCCCTCCTCCACCCTGCCCACCTTAGACCTGGCTCTCTCTGCCTGCCCAGGAACCCTGCCTAACGGATGTGCGTGGAACGCCTTGCCACCCAAAGCCGAAACAATGAGCTTTCTCGGGCACATTGGCCAAGTGTCACCATAAACAGAGAAAAGACAGCCAGTTGTGAGCAGGTGAGTCAGAGAGACCCTGAAATGGCAGGAAACAGGAGGGGAAACACTGCCAAGGACCCTGCAGGGGACCAAGGTCCCCTGGGGACCCAGTCCCACTGTGCCACCTGTCACAACCCTAACGTGTCAACCCCGAGTTCTAGGGTGAGTTTGGGCCCAGAGCCTTCCCTCTGTCTGAGGAGTCAAGGGAAGGGGTGGCAGAACTGTGATCCAAAAATGAGGGCTCGTTGACCTCATGGCGCCTGTGGAAAGACAGCTCATGACT
Source organism: Sylvilagus floridanus (assembly GCA_949820135.1). Taxonomy (NCBI): domain Eukaryota; kingdom Metazoa; phylum Chordata; class Mammalia; order Lagomorpha; family Leporidae; genus Sylvilagus; species Sylvilagus floridanus. Next base: position 58,214,401 of record OX463241.1, on the reverse strand, counting down.
CAAACCCAGACGTGACACAGAAGGGCTGAGAGTCCCCGACACCTTGTGAGGCCGCTGCTTTGTGTTAACAAGTGTTCTCTTTCAGAACCAGAGGCTCTTGCTCATCCTAGCTGGAATCCACCCAAGGCCGGCCACCAGCCACACCCTGTTCAGAATGGTAGCCAGTTAGCAAGAGCCTGCAGCCAGCCTGGCCAGGAACTTAGCAGGGTCTAAGTTTAACTTGCTACATGAGATACTTTCTGTACATTCTCTCAGTTTATTCCCACATGAACCTGTAAAGTAGGCGCTAATGTGAACCCCAATTTTTAAATAAGAAAACTGATTCAAAAACTCACGGTAATATAGCTAGAAAGTAATACAGCCAACATTCCTTTTTTAAAAAAAATAATTTTAGGGACCGCTGCCTGCAGTGCCAGCATCCCATATGCATGTGGCTTTATCAAGCATGGGATTTTATTGCTAACGTGATCACTAATCTGGTTCTTCCATAAACTTGTCTCTGCTTTGGCTACTAACTAGCCACCTTATTGACAGAATGAAGAGCAATTATTACAGTCAAAACAGTATGATTAAAGTCACTTGTGTTCAAAATAGTAAATCAAAATGGTGGAGACAGGGACTGGCCTGGAAAACGCACACATGAAATGTTTCATTTGGGCCAGGCATTCTGGCACAGCGGGTTAAGCCTCTGCTTGGGGACACCCATATCCCATGTCGCAGTGCCTAGCATTGAGTCCTGGCTCTGCTTCTGATCCAGCTTCCTGCTAATGCACATTCTGGGAGGCAGCAGAAGATGGCTCAAGTACCTGAGTGTCTGCCACCTGCAGAGCTCCTGGCATTGGCCTGGCCCATCCCTGGCAGATGCGGGCGTTTGTGGGGGTGAACCGTTAGATGGAAGCTTTCTCTCTCTCTCTCTCTCTCTCTCTCTCTCTCTCTCTCATTCTCTATGTCTCTGTCCTCATTCTCTCTATATCTGTCTTTCAAATATGTTTTTAAAATGGGTACATAAACATTTAAAAATAAAATGTTTCATTCTCCTAACAGTCAACAAATACTAATAATTTGTCTACTTTTTGCCCAGTCCTCTTTAAACACCGTGACCCAGCAGTTAACAAGACCAGCCTTGACTCTCACAGTCCAGCAGGGTAAGATCTTACCAACCAATTATTTAACTAATTATCATCTCCGTGATGATCCGGAACACATAGGAAAAGTATGGGGACTCTCAGGGTGTGTGCGTGGGAGCCCTGAACGTAGGCAGCGATGGCTCCAGGAACTTTAGGCCTGGGGTCAGAGGTGGAAGTTGCCAACCAGAATATTCCAGGGGCCACTGCCTTTGGCCAGGGCAAGGACAGAACAAAGAGCTTCCTCCCATGTATGAGGGTATTGATGGAAAGTATGTTTATTTTGCTGCAAAAGATTTTTAAAATCCATGCCAAGTTTTCTCGTTTTCCATGAGCTTTTTGAAGACCTCTTGTGTGTGTGGATTTGAGGTTTGTTTATTTATTTATTTATTTGTTTGTTTGTTTTTTTGCAGTGCCGGTGTTGCAGCACTGCCAGTTAAGCCACCACTTGTGATGCTGGCATCCCATAATCATTCTATTATTCTGCAGGCCAGAGTCCTAGCTGCATTACTTCTGACCCAGCCTTCTGCCTATGCGCAAGAGAAGGCAGAGGAAAGTGGCCCAAGTATTTAGGCCTCTGCCTCCCATGTGGGAGGTTTGGATAGAGTTCCTGGCTCCTGGCTTCAGCCTGTCCCAGCCTTGGGTGTTGGGAATATTTTGGAGATTGAACCACTGAGTAGAAGGTCACTTTCTGTCTCTCTTTCTATCATTGTGACTTTTAGATAATTAAATTTAAAAAAGATCATAAAAAGGAGCTTGAGGGGCTGGCGCTGTGGTGCAGCGGGTAAAGCTGCCACCTACAGCACCAGCATCCCATCTGGGCGCCGGTTCGAGTCCCGGCTGCTTCAGTTCCCATCCAGCTCTCTGCTGTAGCCTGGGAAAGCCGAAGAAGATGGCACAAATCCCTGGGCACCTGCACCTGCTTGGGAGACCTGGAACAGACTCCTGGCTCCTGGGGATCAGTGCAGCTCTAGCCATTGCGGCCAATTGGGGAGTGAACCAGCAGATGGAAGACCTCTCTCTCTCTGCCTCTCTTCTCTCTGTGTAACACTGACTTTCAAATAAATAAATAAATCATTTTTTTTAAAAAAAGGAGCTTGCACCAAATTAAAACTGCTTATTTCTATTTTCTGTTCATTTTTTAAAGTACTCACATAGATGTTTCATGGACTGTGCTGACGGGGTGGATCTACACTCATTTGTGAGGGAACAGTGCAGTGGGGAGAAACAGTATCGCTGAAGGCCTGGTGCCAACTGACATCAGCATTTATTGGAAAGGTGTGGCTGTCCTCAAGGTCCCCAGGACAGGAAAGGGGACTCTGGCGTCACCATTTCTGGGGCAATAAGTCCTTTCCTAAGTGTGGCTATGTGTAAGGTCCTTCAAAAACTTTGTGCAAAGTGGAATTGAAAGAAACATTTTTTTTTGATGCAAACATTTTTGAAACCTATGCATGTTCATGGAAAACGTGTTACAAAAAGACAGTGCACGGATTTCAATTTTTGGCATCAAAATAATTTATCTTTTAATTACATTTTCCATGAAGTTTTTGAAGTACCTTGGTGTTTGTGCACCTGGAAGCACTAGGCATTTTTTTTTTTAAGTTTTATTTATTTACGTGAAAGGCAGAGTTACAGAGAGGCAGAGGCAGAGAGAGAGAGGGGTCTTCCATTCGTTGGTTCACTTCCCAGATGGCCACAATGGCTGGAGCTGTGCCGATCCGAAGCCAGGAGCTAGGAGCTTCTTCCAGGTCTCCCACGTGGGTGCAGGGGCCCAAGGACTTTGGGCCATCTTCCACTGCTTTCCCAGGCCATAGCAGGGATATGGGATGCTGGGACTGCAGGCGGCAGCTTTTACTTGCTATGCCACAGCCCCAGCCCCAGCCCCAGCACTAGGCATTTTTATTTTATTCTTGCTACAACCTTTTCTGTGGCATGCTCCAACTGTTGCACACAGGAAGCGAACAGGTTCAGAGAAGGGAAGCTGCGAAGTCACCCTCCTGGAAAATAAAATGAGCCCCGTAAGCTAAAGAGCAACATGCCCAGAGGGTCATTCCTCCCAGATACCCTCTGAGAATGCAGGCTCCAGGTTTTCCAACGTGGAGAAATAATCCCTCTCTGTTAGGCTTGTTCCTGTGGGGGTGACTGGGGAACCAGACAATGTATGTTAACTGCCTACCGGATCGCAAAGCACAAGTAGCCGGCTTAAGGTGTCTGCTTGCTGTGTTAAATCTTCCTCAGTAGTCTCACTAGTGTTGTCTTGACCTTTGAGCAGCTTTTCATGGAGCTCTAGGGAAATAAAAAAATGGAAGAGAGAGTCTAAGCTGTTACAGTAACACCTGCGCCTAGCTGGGGACCTGGGCACACACCGGAAGTGGGCTCCTCCCAGAGCCTGTAGTCAGTGCTCCTTTCCGGACTGCACCTGAAGCCTGCAGGAAGAGGAGACAGCACCTGCCGAGGGCTGTGTGAGCAGCAGGGGCTCCCCAGGGAGCAGAGGGAGGACCCACCACGCTGACTTACCAGCCGTTGCTACGGGGGTTTTCAAAGCTTCCCGGATAAATGAACCCATATGACACCTGGCACGGGGGAAATGCCCCTAGACATCATTTCTTGGCCAATTTTTCCAAAGCTGAGTAGCCACAGCGTGAGAAAGTAGCTCTTACTGGTGAAGAGTTGTAAAGACACGTGCACACACACACATACAGAGAGAGAAAGGAAAAAAAAAAAAATACAGCAACCAAAATGCAAAACCAGCTTTTGGAGTCACGGAGTCACATCAACCTGGGTTTGGGTCCTGATTTCGCCATTTCCAAGTTGGGAGATTTGCCGCAAACCCTGTCACCACCCCAGCCTCAACTTCCCTTTCTGTGAAATGAAAATAATAATACCAGCTAATACCAGCTTTGCAGGGTTACTGGGGCTGAGCTAACACAGGGAAGGCACGTGTGAGGAACAAAGACTCATGAAATGTGCATGAGAAAATATGCAAGAATTGAAAACTTTTTTTGTACCAAACTCTTGTTTTAATTCCATTTTCCCCACCAACTTTTTGAAGTATCCCCTTGGCTCAGAACCTGACCTGGGTAGACATTCATCCTGGCGCTGAGACAATTGCTCCACATTCTCCTGGGAAAAGCCCTTCCTCAACTTGTAGGTAGCTTCTTACCTCTTTAATACGGGCATTTTCAAGTGCACAGAGAATGACAAACAAGAGTACGGTGAATCCATAGTCCCACCCCCAGTTCCAACATTTACCCTCTCATTGGCTAATCTTCCTTCATTGTTATCCATTGCCTACTCCCCAAACTTGCTATATTTTGAAACAAATGTCAGGTACTTTATCCACAGATACTACTTTATTTCTTATTTTTTTTAATAAAGATTTATTTATTCATTTATTTGAAAGGCAAAGTAACGCAGAGAAGGGGAGACACACACACACACACACACACACACACACACACAGAAAGAGAGAGAGAGAGAGGTCTTCCATCTGTTGGTTCACTCCCCAAATGGCCACAATGGTGGGAGCAGGGCTGATCTGAACCCAGGAGCCAGGAGCTTCTTCCAGGTCTACCACATGGCTGGCAGGAACCCAAGTACTTGGGCCATCTTCTGCTGCTTTCGCAGGCTTATCAGCAGGGAGCTGGATTGGAAGCAGAGCAGTAGGGACTCCAACCAGTGATCATGTGGGACGCCGGTGTGGCAGGTGGTGGCCTAACCCGCTGTGTGACAACGCTGCCCCCAATATTATTTTTAAATTAACTCCTCAATTCTTCCCTTTTTCAGGGGGAAATAATCAGTAACCCAAATGACTGTTTTCAGATTCCATATAATAATATTAACTGTTTTCAGGGTATAATTCTGAGTTTTGATAAACCCACAATCTTCAGACAATTTTCAGTGATCCTTTCTCAGCTTACAGACAGAGACGGCAGCACTAAATCGATGAATGAACACACAGTGTTTTGAGCTCTTCTTGACCTTGACGTAGAAAACGAGGAAGTGGCCTCTCCCGTGGTTTCCTTAATCACGGGCTTGTTATGACTTGGACACACACATTTGATTGGCTGGAACACAAGCCACTCAGAGTAGATTTATGAGCGTCAAGAGTTGTTTAGTGCAACTGAGCATATGTTGATGCTTTCATTGCAAGTGGCTGTAATAGAAGGTTTCTAAGAAGCTTGATTCCTATTGGGCTCATTAATAACTACCCCCTAAACATGACTGTGGCCACAGTGATCAATCCACATAGAATTAGCCTTGTTAACAAGGAAGAGATGTTTTTCTGGCAACTGCTACGTGCCCAATAACATAGAAACAAAGAACCAAACAAGCAACAAGTCCAGATGCCAAGAAATCCTACTACTTCCTTCTTCCTGAACTCCAGTTGGCCCTGGGAACACTTGCCAGCCAGAGCGCCCCCTACTGTTTCCCAGTGGCATTGCCAGTTCCTTGTCTGATTTTGGAGGACAGAACAGTCTCCCAGGCAGGGAACCTCTGTTGGACCCAGATTAGGACCCTGCAGAGGGGTCACTCACAGTGTGGATGACTGGAGACCTGCAGTGCAGTTCAGAGCTCCTCCTTTTAAACGCCATCTACAAAAGGACTTGGTAGTTACAAGCACTTGCCTAGGAGCTAGCAAAACTGAATGTTTGGCTTCATCACCACTGGCTCCAAACAGTTGAATTTACTTAAGGACCATGAACTTTAAGCAACTGCAGTACCCCAGAGCCTTATAGAACCCAACTACAAACTGCATACAGACTAGTGGGATCATCCCATCCCCATGCTGAGGGCTGGTTTTGAATGCATGGTTGGCACCACCGGGGGTCGCTGTTACGGTGCAGTGGGTTAAGTTGTTGCTTGAGATGCTAAGCATCCCTTATCAGAGTGTTGGTTCGCATCCCAGCTGTTCCACTTCCAATCAAGCTTCCTACTAGTGCTCCTGGGAAGGCAACAAAAGATGGTCCCAGTACTTGGGCCCCTGCAACCCTCTTGGGAAACTTGGATGGAATTCGTCGCTCCTGACTTCAGTCTGGTCCACATCTGTTGCGACCATGTGGGGACTGAATCAGTAGGTGGAAGATCTCTCTCTCTCTCTCTCTCTCTCTGTCTCCCGCCTCTCTTTCTATTGCTCTGTTTTTCAAATTATTTAATTATTTTAAAAATTAGCACTACCACGGGCTCCCCTTTGCAGCACTTGTTACCCTTGGAGAACCACAGAATGAAGTGTCTCGCCAGCGTGTGCTCCATGCTGGGCATGTTATCAGACTTGAGTGTGCGTGTGTATGTGTGTGTGTGTTGGTTTACGGCTGCTGTTGGTTGGCCGCCCTTTTCCACTCTGGTGGTCTTCTTTGTACTCCACAGCATAAAGGATGGAGGTTCCATCAGGGCCACCTTCAGCATCCCCAGTGCTGACGTCACAGATGTCCCAGCTGGAAACAGGAGCCTCTGTGCCCTCCAGTTCTGTCTCTCCAGGCCCAGCACGCTGGGGCCTCCAGGAGCCAGGGAGGATTCTGTTGGCTGCTTCTTTAACTCTTGTTTAATCCAGGTGAGCGGATTTTCCACTCTTTGCTTGTCCCATGGGTCTGGCCAGCAGTCCCCTGGGAGACTTGAGTTGAACCCTGGAGGCGACTTCAGCAGCACTTTCCTGATCCGTTGTGTGTGTGCTGTTTATGTTTTGTCTGGAGAAGAGGAGCAGCAAGTCTCTTCTTGGGCTTACTTGTGTCTGTCTCTTGGCTGAAGAGAGAGGGGGGTGGGCTGGGGGAGAGTGTCCATCCACTGGTTCACTCCCCAAATATCTGCTTCAGCCAGGAATGGGCCATGCAGAAGTCAGGGTCCAGGAAACTCAATCCAGGTTTGAATGGAAACCTGCAGGAGGTGTGAGCCCAGTTAATCAAGCCATCACCTTCTGCCTCCCAGGATTGGCGGTAGCAGACAAGCTGGGGTTAGGAGCTGGAGGCAGGAATTGAACCCAGGTACTCTGACATGGGAAGTGGGTGTCTTTAATGCTAGGCTAAATGCCTGTCCCGGGAATCACGAACTGTTTCAGTTCTGTAGTGCTCAGTCTTTTCCGCTGGTTGTTAACCTGTTACACCACACTCCAGGAATATCTGGTCCAGACAGAAGACACAGGTTCTAAGCACATGAATTCCAAGGGAACCCTCAAGTTCATTGGTGTACAGAAAGAATTAAAAGCACTCACATAAATTTGACATTAGAGAACTCAAGGATTGCCAAAAGGCAAAACAATCTAACTGCTGGTGTTATTAAGTATTTTAGTTCTTTAGGGAATGTTTTCCTGGTGAGACTCTCTCTGACAGGGAAAGATCCGGCTGTGAGTTAACTTAACGATTCTGACCACTAGGTTGCACACCAAGGTCAATCGCAGTTCACCTGCTGCTTTCAAACAAGTTTGAGGGTTCATTGTTGCTAAGTGATGTAAAATCAGAGAAACTTATAAGCAACGATGTAACATTTATAATTGAAAAGTAGCTGAAAAGAGCCAATATTGAAAATGACTTCTCCCTAATTTTTAAAAAAAGTTTATTTGTTAAAAATTTTTGTTTGACGGGCAGAAAGAGAGAGAGAGAAATCTTCCAACCACTGGTTTACTTCCCAAATGTCTGCAACAGCCAGAGGCTGGCCAGGCCAAAGCCAGGAGCCGGGAAGTCCATCTGAGTTTCTTCCGTGAGTGGCAGGGACCCAACGACTTGAGCCATTGTCTGCCTCTTCCCAGGGTGTGCATCAGGAGGAGTGGACCATAAGCAGGGCTGGGATGCGACCCCAGGCACTCTAGTGTGGGTTCACACTGTACCACAATGCCTTCCTCTTCTCTCTGTCCTTACAGCAGTATAAAAATACTGTTAGTGTAATATTGTAATGCATGCCAGAGAGCTCGAATAATCAGAATTTCCTAAGTTGCCTAAACTTCTCATAGGTTAGCTTTATTATCATAAATTTTTATAATTATAAAAATGTAAAGAAATATATGTATACAATTAGACTGAATTATAACCCATGTCTTCTTATGAAGTATTTATTTTTGTAAATTCAGCTATGCTATGAATCACCTGAATTTGTAGAATTACTCTAATTAAGCTTTCAATGTATATGCTAAAATGGTATTTTTCTTGCAATTTTAATATCATTAGCTATTTTATTGTCTTTTAAAGGATGACTTCAATTTAATTTCTAAGATCTCCAGTTGACTTTATTTTTTATAAGATTTATTTATTTATTTGAAAGTCAGAGTTACACAGAGAGAGGAGTGGCAGAGAGAGACAGAGAGGTCTTCCATCCGCCGGTTTGCTCCCCAACTGGCCGCAACTACTGGAGCTGTGCCAATCCAAAACCAGGAGTCAGGAGCCAGAGCTGTGGTGGCTGGCATTCCATATGGATGCCAGTTCAAGTCCCGGCTGCTCCTCTTCCCATCCAGCTGTCTGCTATGGCCTTGGAAAGCAGCAGAAAATGGTCCAAGTCCTTGGGCCTCTGCACCCATGTGGGAGACCCAGAAGAAGCTCCTGGCTCCTGGCTTTGGATTGGCGCAGCTCCGGCCATTGCAGCCATTTGGGGAATGAACCAGTAGATGGAAGACCTCTCTCTCTGTCTCTCCCTCTCTCTGTCTGTAACTCTGCTTCTCAAATAAATAATAAAATCTTTTAAAAAATTCCTAAAACAGGAAGACATACAGAATTATCTATTTTTGCTGTAACAAATCACACAAATTTAGAGACATAAAAAAATTCGGTCTCATACAGTCCTAGAGAGGCTATTAAAAAGCCAGCTGGGACACACGCACCCCATATCTCAGTGCCTGGGTTCAAATCCCAGCTCCGCTTCCAATTCTGGCTTCTTGATCATGTGCACCCTGGGAGCCAGCAGATGATAATCGCGTAGCAGCTCCCCGCCACCCTTGTGGGGGACTTGGATTGAGTTGCAGGCTCTTGGTTCTGCCTGGCCCAGCTTTGGCTGTTATGAGCCTTTGGGGAGTGAATCACAAGATGGAAGATCTCTCTCACTGTCTTCCAGATAAATAAACATTTAAAAAACTGAGATAAAAATAATAAAAATAAGTAGATACAATCAAAGTGTTGGCAGCACTGTGTTTCCTCTGGAGACTTCGTGCGGAATGCTTCCTTGGCTTTGCCAGCTTCTAGAGGCTCCTGCTCTCTCTGGCTCCTTCCTGCAGTCTTCAGGCTGGCAGCCAGACATCTTTTCCTCTGCTCTTACCCCTGCTCCCCTTTCATAAGGACCCTGTGGAGACATCAGACTGGCTGGAAACACATAGGATAATCCTGAGGGTCTCAACTTGACCACATCTGCAAGGTCCCTTGAATGCCACTTGTCTCCCCTGAAACTTGCCTTGATTTTTTTCTCCTTTTTTAGTTATTTATTTATTTAAAGGATTTTTAAAAAATGATTTATTTTATTTATTTTTATAGAGAGAAAGAGAGAGGGAGAGAGAGAGAGATCTGCCATCCACTGGTTCACTCCCCCAATGGCCACAATGGCTGAGGTTCGGCCAGGCCAAAGCCAGGAGCCAGGAGCTTCTTCCAGGTCTCCCACGTGGGCGCAGGGGCCCAAGGACTTGGGCCATCTTCCACTGCTTTCCCAGGCCACAGAAGAGAGCTGGGTTAGAAGTGGAACAACCTGGACACCAACCAGAGTCCATAGCTTAACCTACTATGCCACAATGCCTGTCATTTTTTTTTTTGTTGTTGTTGTTATTAGAGAGAGAGAGAGAGAGAGAGAGAGGAAGAGAGAGTGCTCCCATCAGTTCCGCAATGACTGGGGCTGAATCAGGCTGATAGGGGAGTCAGGAACTCAATCCAGATCTCCCACATGAGCGGCAAAGACCCGAGGACTTGAGTCATCATTTGATGTCTCCTGGGGTGCACATTAGCAGGAAGTCAGGATCAGACACTAAGCTGGGTATCAAACCCAGGCATTCAAGTGTGGGACGCAGACACCCTAACTTCTGCCTCAAATGCCCTGCACCCCATGTGAAAATTTGATTGCCGTGGAGGCAGTGCTGGGAAGCGGAGCCTTCGCCTGGTGTCAGGTTGTTGAAAGGCGTTAACACCTGCATCGTGCCCGTGAGTTAGCTGCGCCTTCTGCAGGCAGCCACCTGCACCTCTGCTTCTTCACCAAGTTGTGACACAGCCCACGGCCCTCACCAGGCACGGCTGGTCTCCGAAACTGTGAGCTACATAAACCTCTTTCCTTTATAAGTCACTCAGTCTCTGGTATTTGGTAGTAGCAACAGAAGATGGACTTCGACGCCGGGTAAGAGAACACAGTCACTGGCTCCTGCGTTAGGAGGTGGTCATCTTGAGAAGCTGTTACTCTGCCCAGTACACGAGGCAATCACTTGCCTGATCTGGACACCAAAGCATTTGCTCTTTTACAGTCTAATCGAAATGGCCAGATCAATAGGATGTGTATAGCCAGCGCGCTGAGCCAATCCGAAGCCAGGAGCCAGGTGCTTCTCCTGGTCTCCCATGGGGTGCAGGGCCCAAGCACCTGGGCCATCCTCCACTGCCCTCCCGGGCCACAGCAGAGAGCTGGACTGGAAGAGGGGCAACCGGGACAGAATCCGGTGCCCCAACCGGGACTAGAACCCAGAGTACGGGCACCGCAGGTGGAAGATTAGCCTAGTGAGCCGTGGCTCTGGATGGCTTTCATGCATCTTACCATCTTCTAGGCTGTTTTTTTGTTTTTTTCCTCACATCAAATTAAGTTAGATTAAATATCTGTGAGAGCAGAGACAGAGAAAGAGACATCGCTCATACACTGGTTCACTCCCCAGAGACCCACACTGAGGAGACAGGAATTCAGTCTGGGTTTCCCATATGGGTGGCAGGGATGCAGGCACTTGAGCATCGAGTGTTATTTCCCAGGATGCACCTTAGCAGGAAGCGGGAAGAAGAGGCAGAGCCGGGACTCCAATGGAGCAGCTTGGATACGGGAATGGCAGCTTAACCACCGTGCCAGTGCCTGCCCCCGCCTATGTTTAATGAAGCAGTCAAGGCCACACCTTCCCCTTGTTCTGTCATCAATCTAATCTGTAGACTCTTTTTTTGATATGACCTCCCTCATTCTATAGTACTTTTATTTTTTTATTTTATTTTATTTTATTATTTTTTTTAAAATTTTTTGTGACAGGCAGAGTGGACAGTGAGAGAGAGAGACAGAGAGAAAGGTCTTCCTTTGCTGTTGGTTCACCTTCCAATGGCTGCCACGGCCAGCGCGCAGCGGCCGGCGCACCGCGCTCATCCGATGGCAGGAGCCAGGTGCTAGGTGCTTTTCCTGGTCTCCCATGGGGTGCAGGGCCCAAGCACCTGGGCCATCCTCCACTGCACTCCTGGGCCACAGCAGAGGGCTGGCCTGGAAGAGGGGCAACCGGGACAGAATCCGGCACCCCGACCGGGACTAGAACCCGGTGTGCTGGCACCGCAAGGCGGAGGATTAGCCTGTTGAGCCACGGCGCCGGCCAGTACTTTTATTTTAATTAAATTTTTAAAAATTGTATTTTTAATGGATACCTAAGAATTGCACATATTTATGAATAGCATGTAATGTTTCTATACATATATGCTTTGCATGATGTCCATTCAGAGTGAGCCTCCATCTCCTGAAACATTTAACATTTCTTTATGGTGAAAACATTTAGGTCTTCCATCTTCTGGCTCACTCCCCAATTGGCCAAAATGGCCAGAGCTGCGCCGCTCTGAAGCCAGGAACCAGGAGATTCTTCCAGGTCTCCCACGCAGGTGCAGGGGCCCAAGGACTTGGGCCATCCTGTACTGCTTTCCCAGGACATAGCAGAGAGCTGAATCAGAAGTGGAGCAGCCGGGACTCAAACCGGCGTCCATATGGGATGCCAGCACTGCAGGCAGCGGCTTTACCCACTAGGCCATAGTGTCGACCCCTATAGCCCCATTTCTAATGTTTTCAGGAACTTCATACTGCTTTCCATAAGGACTGAACTAAGTTACATTCTCACCGAAAGTATACCTTCTAAAATCCTAATCTCACTTGCTCATCTATCAATGCTAGGGGACTCTTGGCCATGACCCCAGAATTTGGCTTCTTCTTGGTTTTGGCCTTTTATATCTGGTGTGTTTATTGTAGCAGTTGGACTTCTGTGTTTGCAAGCAGCAGACATCCAGTTCTGGCTAACTTAAAGAAAACCAAGCTCACTGGAAGGATAGGAGGAGCTTGCAGGAGCTGAAAATCCAGGCTCTAGACAGAGCAGCCATGAGGATCGAGGCCAGGCAGTGGTGGGCAGTCTCTTTGGCGTCCTCACCTTTGACCCCCTCCATGGGGTCCTCCTTGGGGATCACCATCAAGGGGGATCCACCTCTGACTGTGGGACACAATGGACAACCCCGTTTGGACAAACAGGGCAGGATTCGAGCCTCAGCACTCAAGGGTTGGCCTCCCTTTGGGCAACTCTTCACTCCCTTCACCTGTTTCCTTCTGTGTTAGTTGGAGAAGATGCTGCTCATGGGATCGCAGCCACAAAGCTTCCTTTTCAGCCTGGACTCCAGCAGGGTGGCTTCTACAAAGAAGGGTGGGGAGGATAAGAAGGGCGGTTCTACCATCAAAGAAGAGGCAACCTGAGAGCGCACCATCGACATTCACAACTGCATCCACGCAGCGGGCTGCAAAGAGATCAGGAAATTGGCCATAAGGGGATGGGGGCCACAGATATGTGCATTGATACCAGGGTCGCCACAGCTGCCTGCACCCAAGGAACAGGGAATGTCCCGTACTGCATCCGCCGGAGTGTCTGGAAAATGCAATGAGGTGAGGATTCGCCAAAAAAAAAAAAAAAAAAGCAAAAAAGCTCTGTACTTTGGTATCCATGCACCCATTGCCACTTTCAAAAATCAAGGGGCCAAAACAAATTATAATAAAAAAAACCTACAATGGAAAAAAAAAATCAAGGGGCCGGCATTGTGGCTCAGTGGGTTAAATTGTTAGCTGTGACACCGGTATCCCATAGGGGCCCTGGTTCATGTCCCAGTTGATCCACTTCCCATCTAGTTTCCTGCTAATGTGCCTGGGAAAGCAGTGGAAGATGGCCCAAATACCTGGGCTCCTGCCACTCACGTGGGAGACCCAGATGGAGTTCCTGGCTCCTGGCTTCATCCTGGCCCAGCCCCAGCTGTTTCAGCCATTTGGGGAGTGAGCCATCGGATAGAAGTGTGCACTCTCTCTCTCTCTCTCTCTGCTCTTTCACTATAACTCTGCCTATCAAAAAAATAAAGAAATCTTTAAAAAAGATCCAGCCACTGTAGATGAGAGCTAACAGACATTAGAGTTCTAAAACTGCAGAAAGGAAAGAAACACACATAATCATGAAAAGCCAAAGCTACTCCAGTGGAGTGAGCATAAGCAAAGCCAAGGGGACCACGTCCTTGCGGGCTCAGATCCTGGCTGAAATGCGAACTCGTGGTGAATGTTTGTGCAGTTGGTTACACAGTTGAGTGTCCTCTGTGAAGCCCAGATAATGAGGCTACTCACCTTATCACAATTAGCCTTGTATCTACACACGGTGAGGGAAGCCCTACAAGACGAGCAGGTAAGAGAGGCGCTGACGACTTCATGAAATTGTCCTTGTCAATCCCTGCTCCTTGGGAGTGGGTAAGAAAACCACCCCTCCTCTCCAATAGAATCCGGCGGGACAGTCAGGAGAAAAACCCACCTTGCAAGCACACTTCTGCGTGTGAGAAAGGCAGCCTTTGTTACGAGGGCCCCGCCGGAGCCGCCTCTGCGTCACCAGCGAGGCTTTCCCCGCTCCAGGCTCACGTCTCTCCTGGAGCCTGCCGTGTCCCCGGCACATCTTTTATAAAAGTCAGCCTCGCTCTCTTCCTGTTGCAAATTGCATGCACATTTCTGCTCCTTGCCACCAGCCTCCATTTCTCAAGCATTCATTCTCTCCCAGCCCCCTCTCCTAATGAGAACGAGTTGACTTGTAATTAGGGTCATATTTTACCGGCCAGCAAAGGCAGTGACTGATGCGGCTGGGGCACCGCAGCTCCGTTCCTGGTGGCTCTGGCGGCTCTCGGGTGCGCTGGTGACCTCGGCTAGAGACACAAGACTGGTGCTGATGGCTTGAAATGAGCAACTGGATGGGGAGAGCTTGTAGATGGTCCTTGTGGAGAGATTTTCCTTCTTGCGCTAATCCCCTCTTTCTATTCAGATCTCACTTAGGCATCCCTTGCCAGGAAAACAAGAGGGTTTCTCCCCTTGGGAGCTGCTCCTGTTGCACAGTCTGTAAGGAGCCTGGTGGGTCTTTGCTGTGTTCCTGTTGCATCCTTGGGGGTGGGCGCAGCCCCACTGACCCTCACAGCCTGCGTCTCTGTGTCCCGCCTTTCTGATCACTCGCCTTTCGTTCTTCCGTTCTTCGGCTCAAGGCAACACGGTTTTGGATCGCCATTACTTTGACTCTGTCTCTTCATGTCATGGCTTCTGCATAGAAAGACAAGCCGCTCTCCCAGACACCCTGACAGTGATGGTGCGGGAGGAGCCCATTTGGGAAAAGGGTTGTATTCCCCGGATTGCCACATCCATCTAAGCCGTTAGCGGGACCCCGGGATGCCGGGCTGACTTGCCCAGTCTCCCAAGTTGCATTTGCTTTTCCCTTTTAAAGATTTATTTGTATTGATTGATTGATTTGAAAGCTAGAGTAGAGGGAGAGCGAGTGAGAGGGAGATCTTCATTCGCTGGTTCACTCCCCAAATACCCACAGCAGCCTGGCCTGGGTCAGGGTGAAACCAGGAGTCCAGAACACTGTTTGGGTCTCGCATGTGGGTGATAGGCGCTCAGGGACTTGTGCCATCTTCCTCTGCCTGCCCAGGTGCATTAGCAGGGAGCTGGATCCGAAGTAGGGCAGCCGGGCTTTGAACCAGTGCTTTGCTACGAGATCCAGGTGTGGCAAGCAGTAGCCTAAGCTGCTGTGCCCCAGTAGTGGCCTTGCACTGGTTTTCTGTCTTAGAAAGGAAAGAGGCAGATGTCAATAGAGAGATTCCCCCCCAGGGAAAGGAAGTTGCTCATTAGAAGGAAAAGAAAGAGCTACTGCGTTCAAACAGCTGTTCTGGGCCACCGGCTCTGAGAGGTGCGGCTAGGCCAGGTGCTCGCACGAAGACGGCCCTCACTGCGGGGAGAAGCAGCCTCAGTTTGCTTCTTCTAACTCCGGAGCAGTGGGCGGAGGGGCTCAGCCCTACACTGCAGCCGCAAGGGTCAGCACCAGCAACAGAGAGTCTTTCCCCTTCCGCCCTCCCCCCAGGGCAACCCAAAATGTTTTCGATTAACATCAGAGTTCCAAATGGGAACGGCATGTCAGCGAGCCCTCCAGACAAGGTGATTTAGTCTCCTAACGTCGCATTTGTAGGGACTGCGCATTGTACCGGCACCGTCCTCAAAGCGGCATGGACAGGACTCTGCTCCAATATGTTCATTTCCCCCTCTCGGACCGATTCATCGGGCAGTAACCTCAAGGTCACAGGCCAACGTGGAGGCTGAACGCTGCATCCGCTCCACCTGGAACACCAACAGGACGTCGCCACATTTCACGCGCGCGGGCACTGGGAAGCACTTCACTTCTCTTTATCTTGATCCTTCTCTTCCCTTTTCGTGGCAATGTGGCTTTGTGGCTTTCCGTGACACCAGCCTCCCATTTCCTCTCTCCGTAGCATTCTCGCATTGGCATCTGATTTTCAAGGTCAATATTTATGGAGCTCATTAGTGCTTTGGACTGTGTAAAGGCAACTCCCGTATGCTACTTTTTTTTTTTTTTCCAAATTGTTAGAGCAACCCGTTGAGATGGGGGCTAGGTCCTTGTCATACCAAAGATGACACAGGAGTTCGGAGAGATTAGAGAACTAAGCTGTCCGACTCGTAGACAAGCTAAGCAAACTTCGGTTGGAAGAGGCAAATTCCATCAAATCACACATAGGTTGATCACGTAGTATTTTTTTTTTTCAAACATTTGTTTTGTTTATTTGAAAGACAGAGTTACAGAGTGAGGTAGAGACAGAGAGAGAGAGGTCTTTCATCTGCTGGTTCACTCCCCAGATGGGCAGAGATGCGCTGATCCGAAGCCAGGAGTTAGGAGCTTCTTCCAGGTCTCCCACACGGGTGCAGGTGCCCAAGGACTTGGGCCATCTTCCACTGCCTTCCCAGGCCACAGCAGAGAGCTGGATCAGAAGTGGAGCAGCTGGGACTCGAACCGGCGCCCATGTGGGATGCTGGTGCTTCAGGCCAGGGCGTTAACCTGCTGCGCCACAGCGCTGGCCCTGATCACGTGATATTTCCACTCTGCTCCCCTGCAGAAGACGATCTCACTCCAGGTCTCTTTTCTGGAGAAGGCTCCGGGCAGGCTGCTCAGGAGACAGGGCGCCGAGCTTTGAGAGACCCTGGCAGCGCAGAGGCCGCGTTGACGCTGCGGGGCTGAGTCTGCCGGTTGAAACCCAGGCTGCCACGCAGCAGGCTCGGGACTCTCCTTTTGTCATCTGCCTTGAGTTCAAAAGAAAGAGATGGGCCAGCACACCCGGCACTGGGGAGGAATGAATGGAGCGACGTGAACCCACCCACCAGGCCAACGACGGACGATTGAACCCCAGCCCAAACCAAACACTGCTCTTTGAAGCCGGCAAACTTTTCCTTATTACTCATCCCTTCTGATTCCCCGCCAGCTTTCCACCATGAGCCAGTCTCAGGCCCTGTGGGGGGAAAAGAAAGGGGGTCTTCTTTTCCTTGGGAGGAAGTACCCCGGAGAGCCGTCAAAACCCCTCTCAGGAGATCCCCCTGCTGGCTTCTCAGATCCACCAGCTTGAATCCTTGGGGAAACATCCAAGAATTCTAGGCTCTCCTCCAAATAGAAACCGAATCCCACATCTTTGGAACGCTGTCCGCATGCGTTTCAGACCGCTCGCTGTGAACTCGGCTGAGCTGTGGCGTGAAGCTTTGGACTGTTGGCCCATCACAATACGGGGGCAGGAGATGAGATTTCCTGCTTTTGAATTGCACTTTCCACATAGCTTCTACCTCCCTGTCTTTCGACTTGTCTTTGTGAAGAGACTTCTGCTGACTCAGCAGCATGAGCTCACCAGTCCAGCAGCCCGAGTGGGTGACTTCCTTGTCCAAAAGCCAATGCAAAGTGGCTTTAAAAATAAAAAAAGCAACAAGCAGTCACTGGACGTCAAGAGGTCACTGGACGTCAAGAGGTCATTGGGCATCAGGTGAGGTTTGATCCAGGTGCTCACAAAGTGTCACTATGACTCGGTTTAACTGTATTCCTTGGCTCTGTACATTAAGATGTGGCTCCCAGCAGTTTCAGGTTCTTCCATGGCTGCAACTTCTGATGAAAGAGAAGGCGCATCCAGGGGGACAGGTGGAGGTTCTCCAGCTCGTGCCCAAGGAAGACAGAGCTTCCCATGGGGGAAGTCCCAGCTGTCCTCCCCAGTGACTTTGCACTTTGCTTAGGGGCCGTCAGACCGATTCCTGTGTTGAGAAGGAGGAGATGTATTTGTCGGCTTAGGGCAATCGGGGTCCCCCATCGGAGCTGGGCTGGGGCCACTGGCACCCAGGCCAAGTGACTAAGAAGAAAGGGGCAAATTGTCCAGGAGTTTTCAGGGCACTGTTTCCAAGAAGACACGAGGGTGATGGGTACCGGGAAAGCAAGTGACAAAGGTTTCAAGTCCGCTCCCTTAGGACACAGGAAGAAAATGGCCCAAAGTAGTCAAGCCATACAGTGGCTTCCTGCTGCTCCGGGGACAAAGATGGAAGTCGTGGCTGTGACCTCCAGGGCTCTGCCGTCCCCTGCAGCCACCCCCGAGCCTCTCCCTTGCATCCTCAGTGCCACAGCCATGAAGCCTGTCTCAGTGCTGTGAACCTGCCAGCTCCCGTCTGCCGTGAGCGTGCCTCTTTCTCTCACAAACTCCTACTCACGTCTCCCTCGCAAGGCCTCCTCCTTTGGGAAATCAGCCCTCCCAGCCAAGGCCCTCTGTCCTCTCCTTTTGCTGCACTGATTCGGTCCGTCCCTCCCACTGGTGCTAAGGGAGCACCTCCCATGTGTCCTGCCCCATTCTAGGTGCCAGGGACAGAGCGAGGGACAGGAGGGGCCCCTCTCTGCTTGCAGAACAGACATGGCGCCAGCGGGAGAGGCCACTACTTGCATCGCAGTTGCCACAGTGCAAGAAAATTGTCACGTGTGGAAGGTTGCATTTGAGATTCTGCCTCAGAGCTACTTTGTTCTGGGCTTGTATTAACAATGCATGGTTCTAGGGCCAGTGCTGTGGCATAGCAGGTAAAGCTGCTGCCTGAAGCGCCAGCATCCCATATGCGTGCCGGTTCGAGTCCTGGCTGCTCCACTTCCAATCCAGCTCTCTGCTATGGCCTGGGAAAGCAGTGGAAGATGACTCAAGTCCTTGGGCCCCTGCGCCCATGTGGGAGTCCCAAAAGACAGCCCTCTCCTCTCCCTCCATCAGCCCCCCCATAGCTCTGGAATTCCTTCCGCCAAGTGCACCCCAAAAGCCCCCTATTCTCTCCTGTGGTTCCAGGATGACCTGTGGACTCCTTGAAGGCAGGGCTTTTATCCTATTTGTCTCTCAAGTCCCAGTTCTGTGTGTGGAGTCTGCACGCAGTAGGCGCTCAGCTAACCTCGGATGACTGAACGATTTCCCTGCCGCCACCGGCTTTCTCGTCTGGTCCATCCTCACACTTCGAATGGGCTCGTCCTAACTGACGGGGCCATCCGGCGAAGGCGATGTCACTGTCCTTTATACAGCGGAGGAAACTCAGGCTCCAGGATGTGAGGGCAAGGGTCACAGGTGTCAGGGCAGGGCCCGGAAGAGCCAGGGGATGTCCCGTGTCTGTGTCACACACCGAATCTTCTTACGGTGCACTTTATCCTGTAGCGGCGGGTCTGGATCCTGGCTGCGTCCAGCACAGTGGAGCTTGAGGAACACCGTGGGATTCCAGGCAAAATGTGCGTGTGCGTGCATACATTTGCAGAAGTGGGAGCACAGTTTTCATGGGCTGTTCAAAGTTCTCTGGAACCAAAAAAAAAAAAAAAAAAAAAAACCATTAAGAATCCCTGGCCTGGGGACATGTTCCTTATTTTTCTTCTGACTGACACAAATGCTGACACACCACTGCCCCACACCGAATTGGCTTCAGCATGGGTTTCACCCCGAGGCGAGGGGCCTCTCTCTTCCCAGGGCACCGACTCAGATTCTGGCCCTTGACACCCACCGCGTGGCCAACACCAGCTGCTGCCCCAGCCACATTCCTGACGAATCTGAATGTGAGGAGGACCTGAGAATCCAGCGAGATACGTTTCCAGACAAGATAAATACAGACAGTAACACAATCCCGAGGAAAGAATAAGGCTACTGTTGGAATCTCAGCCCTCGAAAAAATTTACCAAACGACAGGGGCACGCCCAGTTGGAATTCTGGTTTTCACAGTCTCTTTGCTTGTCAAACTTAATATCAAGGAAAATAAGCTAATTTGATTTGGCAAAGGCTCCCGCAATATGGAATTGATATCTGTGGCAGCGACCTTTGATGTTTTGTATAAACAGTGTTTTCCCTGCTGTGGAAGCGAGAGTTGAATAATAAACAGTGTCTTCCCTCCTCCGCTCACCACCCACCCCCTCCTCAGTACCAAAAAAAAACACAAAACAAAAAAAAACAAACCCGTCCCGCATTTCATTTTCGATTGGCGCTAATGCACTGGCTGGAAGATGCCTCATGGTAGGAGCTGTCCTGGGCACTGTACGTTGCCTGGTGGCATCCATGGCCTCCACCCGCTGTTGCGATGACCCAAAGTGTCTCCAGACATCACTAATTATCCATTGGGAACAGGATTGTCTCTGGCTGGGAGCCGAGGTTGTGAAGGTAGACCAGATGGCAGTTCATGGACTTCTTTTACTTTTACTCTTGGTTTCAGGCCCTGGGTTTCCTTGCTGTGGACCTGCCGCCTGGAGACTCTGGCTCATCATCCAACAGCTCTGTTGGAGTCAGCACGGAAGGGGCCTCAGGGAACAGGCAGCACTGTGGCACCCCGTTTTCTTCAGGAGCCCTCTGGCCTGCCTGTGCACATCTTTCTGGAAGGAGGCCACTCTGCATCATCTCTGAGTGGTGGATTTTTGTGAACTATGGATGGCCTTGCTGCATTGGGAGATTTTTCAAAGGTCAAGAATTGCATGGTCCCTAGGCAGACAAAGGCCCTCTCCTCCATGTCCCCTGAGATTTGGTAAAGTGTCATAGTAAAAGGGGGGTTACCTGGGGCTGGGCAGATTCACGACCATGACATTCTGGAGCTGGTTTGGACCAGCTTGTGTGAGAGTGGATGGGTAAATCTTCAGCCATCTGTGAGCCATTTGCAGACATGTCAGTAGCTTGGATTTCCCGGTGTTAGGAGTGTGGTCATGTGTTACTTAACCAGGGGGACCCATCCTGAGGGATGACCCATTTGGTGGTTATGTGAACACAAGACTGTACTCTCAGATACCTCAGTGGTCTAGCCTGCTGCACACCCAGGCTGTACAGTCGAAACTATTGATCCTGGGCCAGCACCTCCCTAGATTAAACACGGTGAGGTAGAGACGGCTGCAGCACAGTGTTAGCACTGGTGCGGCTACACCAAGAAAAGGCACCGTGAAAATACTAAGACACAAGAGCTCTTCAGCTCGGGTATGATCGTACGAGCCCACCATTCTATATGTGGTTTGTCATGGACTCAAATGCTATTCCGTAGTGCACAGTCGTATTTACACCACGGCAATTGGCCAAGGCCACAAATCTGAACTTTCTCTCCTCCCTGCTGGCCAGTTAAGTGTTAATTAGCACTTCACAGGTTCAAGTCCAGGCTGGAAATGAGGGTGAGTGGCAGGTGCTGCTCGAGGCTCACTCCGTGCCCACTTCCCCCCTGCTGTCTTACTCAGGGAATTCCAGTTTTGTTACACCTGCTGCTGAGTCCAGACTCAGTCCTCACTGCACTGCTTTTCTTTCTTCCTCTCTTTCTTTTTTTTCTGTAGAAAGCGTTCAGATGGCAGAGCTCTGACCAGTAGCATGTAGATGGAGTTTACCGGATAGGACATCCTCAAACTCTTCCTCTCTGGCCTCTTGCTATTCCCTGTTCAGATCACAGGTGTTCTGCCTGCCGTGGAGCAGACGTCTCGCAAGCACAGGCTGACAGGTGGGGGATGAAGGTCACACATTAGGGATGCTTGAGCAGGAAGGCGGGAGGGGCCTGGTCCCTGTGAGTATGGTGGATTCAACGTGCCAGCCCTCGACTCCCCATCCCTGGCTGCTTCCCAGTGGGCTGTACAAACATCTTGCTGCATGCATCCCTACCTAGGGCCCTGGGCAAGTTGACAGAAACCTTATTATCCCATCTAGAAAACAGAAATACTAAGAAGACCCCAACTCACGGTACTGTTGGAGAAGTCCGGCGACCAGGCCTGACCCATGGGAAGTACTGGGGAGTACAGGCCCCTGCTGCTCTCCTCTCCACGGTGGCCTGTGTTCTGGCAGGATCGTGTGTTTTGATGTTTGCCTCTTCCTGGGGCTTTTGTGTCTTCAAGCGCATGGGCATGCCTTGAGTTTCCACTCTGTGACTTGGTTCATAGCAACCCTGTTAAGGATTTAACAAAGACTAAATCATTATCCATTGTTGGGAATATAATTCATATCTCCATCCTGTTCCTTAGGCCAACTTAATTCTATTCAGGCTAACCCAGCAATGCAGAATGTTGTGTGATCCACATGTTGAGCAACACAGAAACGAAATAAAGAAACCATTTATGTCTCTGCCCTACCCTAAGGGATTCATAGTCACGTTGGGGACTGAAGAAAAGTCTCCACATAGTTGTGATGCAAGGAAGAGAGGCATGAGGGGTCTCAGACCAGGGGCCCAAAGGCTGCAGGGGGATGGTGGAAGGGCTGGGAGATAAAAAAGAAGGCTTCCTGGAAGAGGAGACATCAGGTACAGGCTTTGGAAGATGGTGGAGCGGTGTTTCCCTTAGGAAGACATGATAGACTTGGTATCCTAGGTGGACAGTGAATTACAGGTAAGGGCTGTGCAAACCACAGGACCTGGCTCTTGTCCTGGGGGTTGGGGGCGAGCTTTGACTGCCAAGCTGAGGCCTTTCCATCTCACTCTCTGGGCAGTGGGGAGCCACTGAAGGCTTGAGAGCTGCGAGTGACACCAGAACTGGGACTTTGGCACATCTGTCTATCAGCCATGCAGACACTGGTTGGAAAGGGAGACGGGGTAGGCGCCAGAAAGCTCTTACAGAGACGAGAAGACAGGTGCACGCTCTCCTGGCACTGCGAACGGCTCCTGCATGGCACACAGCACCGCAGCCAAGAAACACTCCTCTGGGCAGTCTTTTTTAAATATTTAATTATTTATTTGAAAGGCAGATTTACATAGAGAGGCAGAGGCAGAGATTGAGAGAGAGAGAGAGAGAGAGAGAGAGACTGGTTCACTCCTCCCCAGATGGCCACAATGGCTGGAGCTGTGCCATTCCGAAACCAGGAGCCAGGAACTTCTTCCGGGTCTCCCACGCAGGTGCAGGGGTCCAAGGACTTGAGCCATCTTCTACTGCTTTCCCAGGCCACAGCAGAGAGCTGGATTGGAAGTGGAGCAGCCAGGACTTGAACTAGCGCCCTCATGGGATGCAGGCACTGCAGACAGCAGCCTTACGCACTACACCACAGTGCCGGCCCCTGGGCAGTCCTTTGATCAGTACCTCTCTTCCTTTCTGGACCAGAAGCTCTGAGCGTGCAAGGCCTAGATTTATTGTAGAGACTGCTGTGAACCCTCAGCCATGTCTGGAAGAGAGATGATCCACAAAAGCTGGTGAATGATGAAATCACTGGACGGGGCTGGGGTCCGGCTCGAATCTTCCAGAGCAATGACCCTGGTCCCACAGCCTTGAAGACAGACAGCAAGGGAGCCTTGCCAGAGACCGGTCCTGGAGACAATGGTAAAGAACTATTAGTTGGATTCAGACATCCTGGGGATTTCTTTTCTTTTCCTAAAAAAGATTAATTTATTATTGATTTATTTGAGAGACATGTGTGTGTGTGTGTGTGTGAGAGAGAGAGAGAGAGAGAGAGAGAGAGAGAGACAGCGATCACCCAACAGCTGGTCACTCCTCAAATGGCTGTAACAGTTAGAACTAGACCAAGTTGCAGCCAGGAGACAGGAATTATATCCGGGTCTCCCACATGGATGCCAGGGGCCCAGGTACCTGGTCTGTCTTCTGCTGCCTTCCCAGGTGCATTAGCAGGGAGCAGGGTCGGAAGCAGAGCAGCCAGGACTTGAACTCACACTCAGATATGGGCTGCTGGTGTCAGAAGCGGTGGCTTCATCCACTCTGCCCCAGTGCCAGCCCCATCCGGGGGATTTCAACCAAAGTGCTGGTTTTGCTGCAACTTGTTACACAGGACCTCGGAAGACACATCTCAGATTCCTGTCTAAAGTAGAGAAGTTGGGATTCAAGACCTTGGAAGTCTCCCAGAGTCCTGTGCGTCTCATTGGGTAGGGAGGAGAGAATTCACTGGGCATGCGCTCCACGCCCAGGGCTTTGCCCCGCCCTCTCATGAATGCTCAGGAGAGCTCTCCGTATTCTGAGCTGGCCAGCCACCAGGAACGAACCAGACGCCACATTGCTCTCTGAGTGTCCCGGGGCAACAGACTTAGCTTTTCTAGGCCTTGCTTGCTCATCTGTGAAAGGGCCTTCCAAGGCATTATTTATCTCCCAAAGGAATTGGAAGAGTCAGATGAAATAATGCACTTTATTCGTGTGTAGTTCCTCTGTGGGCTTCGTAGAGGTCAGTAAGGCCGTCTCTTCATACCGGGATGCACCCAGCAGAAATTCAAAGCCATTTCCAGAGTTCTGGGCCTGCAGAGGGGTGCAAGCTCTCCTTCTGTAATTAGGTGCTACTATTTCCTGAATATAATATGTTTAAATCACCTCACTGTGTACAGCGTGAGTAAATCTGTTTCCAACGGACTTGAGACAGCTGTTGCCATGGAATAAATGCCACGTGAGATCCATGGAAGGCAAGTGAAAAAATAAATACAAGGAAGATAAAGCAGAGCGAGAGCCAGTGCCTGCAGCAGGCTGCGTGCCTGCGCCGCTCGTTAAGAAGAGCGCTCTGCTACCGCCAGGGAGGGAGGTGTCAAAGGGCCAGGAGAACCAGACTGAAATCCAGCTGAGAAGGGAATAATTTCTTCAGTTCTCCATTGGTCTCATTTAATGCTATGCCAACCCTTCCATGCACGTCCCTGAGTATGGGAAATACTGCACCAGGCTTTTTTTTTTTTTTTTTTTTTTTTGCTTCCGGTGGCTTCTCATACGGAAGACTAGTTCCCTGGGTTATAAGGGTGCATGCAGCCAGGACCCCTGGCTTCTTTCCTACTCCCCTGGCTTTTGCATCCAAGCTTCCTTGATCTGGTATGTTGTTGTGGGAACTCCTTTTATCTGCTACATCATAGAGGAATATTTTTAAAAATCCCATAGTTTTCTTTTCATCTCTTCCTCATTTTTACTGCTTAATTTGCAGAGTTCCTGTGAGCTGCCTATTGATAATTGATAGATGGTTCCTTCCTTTCCAATTTCCTCTATTAATTATCCCAGGAAGTTGATTTGGGCTTTGCATGTAACCCAATAGGTTGGAGAGCGCCCCGCCCGCCTGTGGGCCTGTGTAAATTAATACTGTCCAGCGGGCTTTGCCACCAGGAAGCTCTCCGGATGCGGGGTGGCATGCCTCTCTTCATTGAAACGACCCGTGGAGGAGGCAGGGGGCTTCCCCTTGCTTTAGTGGCTGCGAGTGGCCGTCTGAGGGAGACCTCTGGTGCTGTCCCGATCTTCCCTGCCCCGCCCCACACCCCACCACCCCCTTGTTCCGACAAGGTGGGCTGCTTAGCTAAGCACATCTGGTTTACGTTTCTCAGCCTTGTGCAGTACCTTGGGCTTTCATTTTGCTTTCCCTCTTTGCTACTGTTTACTTCTCTTTGACTGTTGCTCTTTTGAGTCTATGTAAGAAAGACATATGAACTATGGAGCTATGTCTCCAGGTAGGAGTTTGACTGGGGGCTGGAATAGAACCAGAAGTGTAGATTTCTTTTTGTCTGTCTAGCACTTGAAATGGGCCATTGAAGACAATCTGGAGATCACACTGACTTCCTGAAGTTTTAGCTTGAGTTGAGAAATGGGGAAAGAGGGCAAAGTGGCATCCACGTTCCTCCAGGGATCAAGCAGAGGGGCCGGGAAGGGGTTACTTAGCATGGTGCCCACGCTGCTGCTGCCCATGAAGACAATGATAGTCTTTGACAAGCCACAGGTGCACATGACCTTCAGGGACCCCCTGCACCATGCAGACTCGGACCCAAGGGGCATGATTCTTCTTCTTCGGTCAGACGACTGTCAGATTTCTACTTGGGGTCGTTTCCTTCTGTGATGATGTGATCAAACTCCCCAGCTCCAAATAGTCTTTCCCTAGCTTGAAAGAAAGGACATTTCTGTCCTTTTTGCTCATGGATTCTGTAGACTTAATGAGGGCTGTTGCATCTGCTGAAGTCAATATGAGTGCCTTTTCACCTGTTTGGCAAGCAACGACTGTGAGAATAGGACAGGGATCCTATCTGTAATTAACCCCTGCTCAGCCCCCAGCCCCAAGCACGGTACCTGGCTCATCAAGAGAGGAACCGTGTCAAAGGGAACACAGCCTCTGTAGACATATCAATGCAATGCTCTCCAAGGAGGGCTATGAGAGAGGATGCTCAATGGAACGTAGAAATTCAGGGATCCAGCTAGATGGGGAAAGGCGGAAGTAGTGCCCAGTGAGCAGAGGCTGAGGGTGAGCTGTGTGGGTCAGCCTCCATAGGGACAGGTGTGGGGAGGCAGATGGAACAGAATGTGCCGGGGATAGAGAGCATGAGACTCACAGGGCTCCGGTGTGGGCGTGGCTTCCTCACCTTTGCCTGTTCTGTGTCTCTGGAGTCTATAGTAGTGACTGAGACAGAGCAGACATGCAGGAGGTGTGGGTGAGGTGAATCTGCGGGGCAGTGAGGGGATGGAGCTTCAGCTGCGGTGGAGACGTGGAGTCGAATCCGGCTTCATTGCACTGGATGCTCAGGTGAGCTTGGCAGGAGAGGAGGAGGGAGAGGGGAGGCTTAGATCTGAGGTCTGGAGTCGGTAGAGAAGAGTAAAGATGGGTTGGCTGGGTGAGCATGTATGGGCAGGCTCTGGCTTTTTTCTTTCCTGCTCCAGAGAGACTGTGATAATGATCCCGAAGAATCCCAGTCCCAGCTCCTGGGATCTTTCAGTGCAACCCGAGAAGCCTATGGCCTCCCCAGGCGTTTTCCATCAGGGAAGTAGGTTCTGGGTCATTTGGATTCCAGAGTTATCTCAGACTTTCCTTCACTGGAACCCCTCCACCCAAATCCAGTTGTTGGAGGCAAAAGGACCAATCAGCATCTACCCCCTTCTGTGTGCCAGTGATTGAGGACAATGATTTTGGACTCTGCTCAGTGCTTTTGAGAATGGGGATATGGAAGAGGAGGGACAGGGGACATTTTTTCTTCTACTGGAGTCTGAATATATCTAGGATTTTCTCAGTGAGTTGCATGCAACTGACTGCATCACGATACTTTGCATGCATCATCTAACACGTTTATCACCTCTATGCGAGGCAAGTGCTATGAATGTCAACCCCTCTCTGCTCTAAAAGCTGGGGTGTGCGTCCGTGTGCCTTCCTCTAATACTTGTCTTGCCCTCTGTGAATCAACCCTACAAGCACCCACCATGCTCCGGAGACCTTGAACTGGTGAGGACAGAAGAGGACTTCAGGACTGTCGTTCCCGGTCTCTCCTCCGTGTCAGCCTGCCCCTCCTGGGGGAGCTTTGTCTTAAGTCAGTTCTCTAGAAGGAGGGCTTGCCATGGGGATTCTTGGGCAAGGCAGGTACAAAGGGAGTGTTCTCCCAGGAAACAGGGAAAGGGCAGAAGGAGTGTAACAGAGGAGAGAGGGAACGTGTGGTTTCCAGAGAAGTCCAGCTATGTATGTCTTCAGCCAGCAGGAGTCTTGGCGTGAGAATTGCCCCACAAGAGCTGTTAGACCCAAAGGGAAGGCGACTGGACTGTCAGACTCTCATCAGTCATGGCCATAGGCTCATGTAGGGTCAGTGTGGGAGGACACAGCTCTGGTCAGCCCAGAGCCATGCCCAGGAAAAGTGTGCAGGGAATCAAGCCAGGGGAACTGGGCGGGGTCCTGACAGTATCTGCCAGACACATGGACACAGAGCCAGACACAGAGACAACAGTTACCATCTCTGCAAACAGACCTGGCCTCGCTCACAGCAGTGATTCAAGCAAGTCTCTTAGCCTCATGGAGACTTGATTCCCTCTTCTGGAAAGTGGGAACAATGTGTGTTTTTAAACTCTAAGAATTGTAAAGATTCAACAAGACAATGCAAGCCAAAGGGTTTAGCATGATGCTCATTCCCCGGGTGAGTCCGTGGCTAGCCCAGCCAGCCGTCTCCAAGTTGGAAAGTTTTCTGTCCAGCTGGGGCTCTGATCTCTTGGTGGAGGATTGCTTATGCTTCTGAAACCCAAAGGGACACATCAGCGCAGCATTACACCAGAGACAGGCTGTGTGTGTGTGTGCGCGCGAACGCGCCCATGTGCACACGCATGAGCATGTGTGTGGTGTGCCTGTTTTTGAAAGCTAAAAGGGAGCCTGGCTATGAATCTGATTGGCATTTGGCAAGTTGTGACTCATACTTGGGGTCCAAAGTCTCCCGGGAACTGCTTGGACAGGAAGAAGCTGTTCAAACAGCCTTCCTTCCCCTTCTTCGCCAGGGAAGTACGTTAACAGTCAACACCTCATTTTCCCTGTGAACATCAGGCAAAGACACAGCCGTAAATTGCCTGCAAATTGTTCTGCTGCCAGCTGCCAGAGAGAACTTTTGGGTTAAGCGTCCCTCCCTAAATTCTTAGCAGATGTTTAAAGGGCAATGTGAAGATCATTACTAGTCAAGTAAATAAAGACCCAGTCTGGAAGGTTCTGGGCCATCTCATCTTTATTGGTTGTTCTTCCAAATGGAGACTCTGCTTCCTTCTCTTCAAACTGATGCAGGATCTGAAACTCAGGCAAACCCCACGTTTCCAAGGCAACCTTGAGGAGGAGCTTGGCTGAGGCTGCTGTATGGGTTAGCATCATGGGTCCCTGTTTCTCCAGAGAGTTTTTTTTTTTTTGGATGGCAGAGACAAGGCAACTCCTCTGGCTTGTGCTCCCTGTGCCCCAACAAGGCGTGGGGGCTTCTTCCACCAGGAGAAGCCAACAGATTACCTTACTGCCGCCAGAAGGAATGATCTCAGGCTTAAAATGAGTTTTCCATTGCTGCTTTCTCTTGCATTCTTTGCGAATGTAAGAAAAAAGAAAAAGCGAGGCTGGCGCCGTGGCTCACTTGGTTAATCCTCTGCCTGCGGCGCCGGCATCCCATATGGACCCCAGGGTTCTAATCCCAGCTGCTCCTCTTCCAGTCCAGCTCTCTGCTGTGGCCCAGGAGGGCAGTGGAGGATGGCCAAAGTCCTTGGGCCCTGCACTCACATGGGAGACCAGGAGGAAGCACCTGGCTCCTGCCTTTGGATCAGCACAGTGTGCCGGCCATAGCGGCCATTTAGGGGGTGAACCAACAGAAGGAAGACCTTTCTCTCTGTCTCTCTCTCTCACTGTCTAACTGCATCTGTCAAATAAATAAAAAAGAAAAAGAAAAGAAAAAGAAAGCAGAGACCTTTACAGTGGAATAGAAATTGTCATTTATCAAGCTGAGAGGCAGTCTGAGGGCAGAAGGCAGAGCAGTGATGCGTGTGGATGGGGAGAGGAGGAATGAGCTATCAGCGACATGAAGAAAGTTTTTGGGAGGTGTCCACTACTTGGATGTTGATTGTTTCACAAGTACGCATGCGTGTGTGTGTGTGTGTGTGTGTGTGTGTGAAAACTGTACTCTTTAAATCTACGTAATTGATCAACTGTCAGTTACACCTTAGAAAAGCAGATTGCTTCACTTGTTTTAAAATTACACACATACACACACACACACACACACACACACACACACATTTAAAAACTGATGATTAGTATGTTCCCAACTTGAAATGTAGGAATACGTGAAAGATTTTCAACCAAGAAGTAGAGAGACCTGACACTGCAGTTAACTCCATGGACAGATGGCCAGGGCTCACTCTCTCTCTCTCTCTCTCTCTTAAATAAAGATTTAGTTTATTTATTTGAAAGGCAGAGTTACACAGATAGGTAAGAAGAGACAGAAATAGAGAGACATCTTCCGTACACTGGTCCACTCCCCAGATGGCCTCAATGGCTGGGGCTGGGTCAGGACAAAACTGGCAGTCAGGAGCTTCCTCTAGGTCTCCCATGTGGGTGCAGGGGCCCAAGTACTTGGACCGTTTTCTACTGCCTTCCCAGCAGGGAGCTGGATCAGAAGTGGAGCATCCAGGACTCTCAGAGCCCATGTAGGAAGTCAGCGTCATAGCTGGCAGCTCCACCTGCTCTGCACCCGAAGGCCAGGGCTCCTATGTGTCCCTGCAGCCCTTGATGCTGGGAATATGGGAAAACCTGGGAAGACGCTCTCCAGGCCTTATCAGGGACTTGGAGAGGTGGGTTAGCCAACAGATCTAGGAAAGACTGCCACGACATTCAAACGGCCCAGTCCCAAAAGCATAATAACTACTTGTTGAACTGAATAGAACATTAAAATCTTATTCCTCATCCTTGCCTGGACTACTGATTTTCCAATTCAGCTTGAAGTTGAAGGGCAATATACGAATGGTCCCGCAGACCCCCTCAGCAATCACTAGGTAGCTGGACAGAGGAACTGGAGTAGGCATTTAGTATCTCAATGAACATAAATCCCAGGCTGAATCCAAAGAAAGCAGGAACCTCCTGACTTTTGCCTTCCCCCTGCTATCGGTGGCATCACCATTCCCACACCCCCATGTTCCTCTTTCTAACCTACAAGTTAAACGAATGCACCTGTACAGCAATGAGGGATTATCATCTTGCCCTTATCCATTCATCCACTTAGTGAACCAAGTGCTCTTTACTAGGTACCTACCACGGTGCACATCAAGTGGTAGGGGACTGGGAGATCCAAATGAACAACAGCTCACACCCACACGGAGCTTGTGTTCTAGAGGGATCGGTGAAGGATCCAGTACAGCCATCCCTCAGTGTCTGTGGGGGACTGACTGATCGTCTACAGGATTTACCTTGGATAACAGCAAAATTCATAAATGCTGAAGCCCCCTACACAAAATGGCCTAGTATTTGCATGGAGCTTATGCAATCCTCCTGCACTGTTTAAATCATCCCCAGATTCTTTGTAATATGTAACGCAGTGTAAATGTTATGTAAATCATTTTAATCTGCATTGCTTAGGGTTGAGGGAGTATGTTTGTACAGGTCCAATGGGACATACTTTTTTCCCCTAAGTATTTTCAGTCTACAGTTTGGTGAATCCATGGGTGCAGACTCCATGCACCTAGAAGGCCAACCAGAACCAGAACCTAAAGGCAAAACTACAACCAGGGTGTTACAAAGCAGAAACAATTGAGAATGGCAATCACACAGCTATGTGCTAGTCGTCAACCTGGGGAAGAAAGAGGCGGGAAGTGAAGAAATAGGTAAGAGGAAGAGCCAGCCGGGTAAAGAGGGTTGGGAGGGGTATTTCAGGTGGGAGGAGGAAGGTGTGCAAAGGCCCTGGGGTAGTGGTAGGGAAGCATGGACTGAGAACCACTGGGGGCCTCTGTGGTTGGAA
Source organism: Sylvilagus floridanus (assembly GCA_949820135.1). Lineage (NCBI taxonomy): Eukaryota > Metazoa > Chordata > Mammalia > Lagomorpha > Leporidae > Sylvilagus > Sylvilagus floridanus. The sequence continues at coordinate 58,183,406 of OX463241.1, read as the reverse complement.
GGCAGACAGCAGAGAGGAGAGGAGCCAGGGTAAGTAGGGGCCGGGACACACACCACTTATCTTAGGTAGGGAAAGACCAACCAGCAGCATTGGCAATTTCCCCAGAAGACCACAAAAATTAAAAAAGATAAAAAAAAACAAAACCAAACAGAGGGTACATTTCTCAGGCAAATGTTACCAGGCCTACTGCAATGAAGGGAAAGACGACGTCGACGGTAGAGGGGTTTCAGGGGAGACTGTTTACCATTTTAAGCCCTGGGCCGATGCATCTAGGGCTGGCTTTCTCAGGTGGAGAGCCGGTTGAGCCTGGGTAGTTTTCACTGCAGACACAGTGAAGAGAGAGTCCGCAAGGACGTCTTGTCATTCATCGTGTCACACAAGCTCTTTCTGTTTGTCCAGAGCCTTATCTTCAAGGAGCCGGTCTTAGAAAGCGCATGGATCGGTTGTCTTTTCCAACTCTCAGTACTGTTTGAAAATGGCCTGGGAAGTCAGCCCGGGCCTCGTGTTGTCGAACCCAGGGGCAGGAAATCGCCTTGCCTTCACTGCCGAGGCTTGCCGTTATCTGAAATGCGACAGGAGAGCCATGAATGGGTTCTACGTTCCCCCTGACTCTGACCTTGCTGTGGGGTGGTGACAGGAGCACAGCGTGGGCCACCCTGGCTGTGTCACTCCGTGTTCTCATCTGCCCACTGAGAACGCACGAAAAGATGACCCCGTAGTTCTTGGCTACTTACAAGTGTTCTTCTTCTCGTGTTCCTCTGGGTTAGGAGTGACTGTGGGGAGACATTCTGGGGCAAAACAGACCTGCAGTCCTTGCTCCGTTCTGACACCGGTTACCCTTGACCCTCAACTTGTCCTCTAGCTTCTGAAAAGTTTCCTCATCTCTACAGCAAGGAGAGCAGTGGGCATTGACTTGGTCAGGTTAAGCTCTGCATATAAGTCTTAGAATAACCCCGCCCCTCCTTGGTATCTGCAGGAAATTGGTTCCAGGACCAAGCCCCTTACATAAGAATGGTGTGGTATTTGCATGGAACTCACACATGCTGTACACTTTAAATCATACCTGGATTAATTATAACACCTAATACAATGTAAACGCTATGTAGACAGCTGCTGGACTGTATTGTTTCGGGGGAAATGATGAGAAAGCAAGGCTGCTCAGGTTCAGTACAGAGGCGATTATTTTTTCTGAATATTTTCCATCGCAGTTGGCTGGCTGACTGCGTGCAGACAGAACCCACGGATACTGAGGGCTCACTATACTTTAGCATGGTCGAGGCCAGGGAGAGGAGGAGTAGGCAGGCCCTGAGGCTGCAGAGGGAAAGAGATGACATGGGGCCTTCTGTGCTCTGGTCACGTCTCACACATGCTCCTTGACTTACCGTGGGCTTACAGCCTGCTAAACCCATTGTACATGGAAGACATCGTCAAGGTGAGAATGTATTTAACCCACCTAACCTGCCATCCATCATGGCTTAGCCTGGCCTACCTTAGATGTTCTCTGCCTCTCCCTCTCCATATCCCTCTCCTGACACATGGCATTTGGGCATCAGGTACTGCTGTTGCATTCACACTGAACTACCGAGACAAGAAGCTCTCGAGTCCATCCCGTGATCCTCTGCAGGCAGCCACCCATCCAATTGGTTGGGCAGCTCCGTCATGCCATTACTGCTGTTGGGATCTCGGTCATGTTTGATCATAGCACTGCCTCTGATCCTCTCACCAAGGATCTTGCCCACCACTGTGTCCCTTCTTGTGACGTGTCTAATGATCTATGTGCACTAGCCTTTCCCCTGTGACACGGATGCTGGGGGACAGGCACTCTCAGTCAGTCTAATTAAGGTGGCCCGAGAACCCCACTCTGAGAAACATTGCACCTTTTAAAGTTCTATTAATTGGATCTCAGCTAATTTTTAATATAAGTATCAAATGGAGCTATTAAAATTTATTTGTGTATTTATTTGAAAAACAGAGCATCAGAGAGAGAGAGAGAGAGAGAGACAGAGGTAGAGAAATTTTGCATCCACTGGTTTATTCCCCAAATGGCCACAGTAGGGGGCACTGAGCTAGGCCAAAGCCAAGAGCCAGGAAGTCCAGACTGGTCTCCCATGTAGGTGGCAGGGGTCCAAGTTCCTGGGCCATCTTCTGCTGCCTTCTCATGTGCATTAGCAGGAAGTTGGTTTGGAAGCATAGTAGCTGGGACTTAAACCATGCTGCGATATGGAACACCAGCTTGGCAAACGGCAGCTCACCCAAGTGTGCCACGAGGCCAGCCCCAAGTGGAACCGCTTTTGCAGCCAAAGAAGTGGGAAGCAGGAAGGAATTGAGCTCACGGTTGGGATTAATTATGTCAAAATTTCAAATCTAACTGTCAGGCCATGGTTTAGCCACGAGAGAGATTCAGCTCAGTATTTCCTGGAAGGTGTTTACTTGGTCTGGGGAAAGGGAATGAAACAGTGGGATGGTGCTGACCATTGAGGGTCCACAAGATTGGAGACCAGTAGGGCTTCGCTTCGCTTCGCTTCACTTCACTTCACTTCACTTCACTTCACTTCACTTCACTTCACTTCACTTCACTTCACTTCTCTCTGCTCCGGCCTCTGCTGGACCCTGAAGACCCAGGATGAAGCTGATGCAGCTTCCAGGAGTTGGTAGAGAAGCAAAGGAGAGGAGGCAGTGACCAGGTAGTAGGAATGGAAGAGAGGGTAAGAGGAAGGAAAGAGGAGGAAGGTGGTAAGGCAGAAGAGCAGAGGAGGGGGCGCAGTTTCTGGGTGCTTTCTCTCAGAAGTCCTGCACAGACAGCCAGTGCCCCCAGGAGCTGCCGCTGGCTAACACAGAGCATGTTTTGGGCTGCTTCAAATCTCAAGGGAGACAGAGTGATGCCCGATTTCTCTAGTGCACCTTGCAAGCTGGTAGCTGGAGGTCATCCCCAGTGTCAGCATGAGATCAGACTATCTTCTTTCTGATGACATCAGAGTTTGGTTCTCAGCCATTGCTGTAGTAAAACACAACTGCAGCCTGGAAATCCACGGGATAGGCGATGAGCCTAGTGGTGTTTAATCTGTTCTCTGGGGTTTCTGAGGTTGTGCAGTACCCAACGAATGCACGCGCGCTCTTCTGCCTCGTGTCCCTGTGTGACCCGCAGCCTGGAATGCAGCGATCTCAGGTGGAAAGTGTCTGACTGGACACGTGCAGACTTCTTGTTCTTGTCTTTATTCCTTAACCAATACACGGTGACAACTATTTACATCGTGTTAGGTGTCACGAGTCGTCTAGAGATGATTTGAAGGGTGCAGGCAGATGTGTGTAGGTTACGTGTGAATACTACACTATTTTATATAAGTCCTTGGGCATGCTTGGATTTTGACATTCATGGGGCCTGTAGAACCAATCCCTGGCTCATGCCCACAGTTGACTGTAATGACAGTTATTTAAGAATGAAACAAACACATTATTCTTTCAATTTATGTGTCCTTTTCCCCCCCAAATGGTTGTAGGCTTAGATACTTATTACATCCTTTGGAGCTAACTGCTTCATGCATGGAGCTGTTCCTCATTTCATTTTGCCCCGGAGGAACCAGGAACAACGTTAATGAGACGTTGAGGGCACTGTGAACAGAGAAAGTTCGGGAGCTGTTCTTGCAACATTTAACTCTTTATAATTTCATTCTTGCCCTGACACTACGGCTTAGGTCCTATTACTCACTCTGTTTTACTTCAGGGAAAACAGCAGCAGGGAAGACCGACAACCTAGAGCCATTCAGTGCAAGAGGAAGAGCTTAATTTGCATGAGTCTGGCAGGATGTCCATGTTCTCAGCCACTGCACTTAGCTCGCAGGTATGCCTGATGACCAATTAGCAAGTGCACCTTTAGCAGTAGGAAAGCTTAGTTTTATGGTATTACCAACAAGGCTGCATTATTCTTTCATCCTACTAAACTACATCAGTGTCTTATCCTCTAATTTGGAGTCCCTTGATGTCTGGGCAGTGTAGCTCTGTGAGTCAGGCGGCTGGCTCCACCACTGTCATCACCGACGGGAATGCAGCCCTGGGGACCAGGCAGTAGTGTGCCCTCCAACTATGGACCTCACCAGGCCCTCTTCCAGGCACCAGGAGGTGTGTCTGAGGCATGGGGAGAACATGGACACAGTTCAGAAGGAAACAGCCACTGCTATGGAAAGAAAGAACATCGTAAAGATAGAAGGCAGTGCATCAATAACCTCTGGTACCCAAGGAAGTAACAGGCTAAGGCAGGTGAAGATACCTGTCCAAGGCCACTGTGTGAATCAGTGACAGAGTCGAGATCTTGTTTGTCTACCTCTAGTCAACCTTCAAATGTTCCCCACCTGATGCTCACGCTCACTGTTCCTGATCTTGCTGAATCTTGCAGACACACACTGAGTATCCCTTATCCCAAGTGTTTGTGACCAAAAGTGTTTTAGGCTTCAGAATTTGGAACAGGTGTAGCACATAATAAGATGTTCTCAGAATGGAACCTAAGTTTATACTTAGTTTTATACATGAAACTCATTTGTGTTTCATATACATATTTTTTTTTGACAGGCAGAGTTAGACAGTGAGAGAGAGAGAGAAAGAGAGAAAGGTCTTCCTTCCATTGGTTCACACCCCTCCCCCAATGGCTGCCGCGGCTGGTGCACTGAGCTGATCCAAAGGCAGGAGCCAGGTGCTTCCTCCTGGTCTCCCATGGGGTGCAGGGCCTACGGACCTGGGCCATCCTCTACTGCCCTCCCAGGTCACAGCAGAGAACTGGACTGGAAGAGGAGCAACCGGGACAGAACCGGCTCCCCAACCGGGACTAGAACCCGGAGTACCAGCGCCACAGGCAGACGATTAGCCTAGTGAGCTGTGGTGCTGGTTTGTATACATCTTATACCTGAGTCTGCAGAGCTCCCCTTTCTCCACACCCTCACCAACTTATTGTTCTCTGTCTTTTGGATAACAGCCGTCCTGACAGGGGAGAGGTGATATCTCATTGTAGCTTCTGTTTGCATTTCCTGGATGCCTGGTGATATTGAACATTTTCATATATTTCTTGGCCATTTGTATTTCTTCTTTTGAGAACTGTCTATTCAGACCCTTTGTCCATTTCTGACCCAGATGGGTTGTGGTTTTGCTGTTGTTGAATTTTGCTTTGTTTTGGAGTTGCTGGTATAATCTGGCTAGTAATCCCTTGTCATATAAATAGCTTGCGAATATGTTTGCCCATTCTGTTGGATGTCTCTTCACTCTATTGATTGTTCCCTTTGCTGTGAGAAAGCTTCTGCATTTGGTATAATTCCGTTTGTCTGGTGTTTATTTTGTTGCCTATGCTTTGGTTATGTACTATTTTTAATGTGTTCGCGTTTTGATTGTGAATCAGCACGTGAAGTCTGGCGTGGAGGTTTCCACTAGTGGCATCAGGTCAGCATTCAGAATGCTTTGTTTTGTTCTATGCCTGGCCAGCAGCCCCTTTCTGACTTAGCTTCAATATGTTTTGCCTGAAAGTCGTCTTAGTCAGAGGCCTTTATGTGTTGGCAGGGACCTAGTGGGGTGAATTCACGAGGAGGCCATCACAGAGCCCTCTGAGAGCCTCAGAAATCCTGGGCTAAGGAACCTGCCCGGTGCACTTAATTCTGCATAGTGTCCTTGGGGCCGTGTGCTCGGAGACCCTGATCATCCTTCAAAGTCCGACCAATGCATGCTGTCTTTACAGTACCTGGAGAGATGGAAGCAGCTGGCAGGCAGACAGCATCAGTCTGCAAACCCCAAGCCCCGAGGAGGAGGTGACAGTGTGCTAAAGGATTGTTTTTCGGGGCTGGTGCTGTGGCATAGCGGGTAAAGCCATAGCCAGCAGTGCGGCCATCCCATATGGGCACCTGTTCAAGTCCTGGCTGCTCCACTTCTAATCCAGCTCTCTGCTATGGCCTGGGAAAGCAGCGGAAGATGACCCAAGCCTCCTTGGGAGCACCCATATGGGAGACCCAGATGAAGCTCCTGCTTCCCAGCTTTGGCCTGATTTAGCCCTGGCCTTTGAGGCCATTCAGAGAGTAAAACAACAGATGGAAAATGTCTCTCTCTGAAACTCTGCTTTTCAAATAAATAAATACATCTTTTTTTTTTTTTTTCAAGAAAAGTCATCTCACTGTGTATACCTATGGGCTGCTATGTAAAACAGTGGAAAACCTCAGTCTTGGCTAAGTCACTGTATCCCTGGATCTCTTTGTTGTCGCTGCAAAACTTGAACCCAGCATTGACTGCATCATTTGTGAAGCTGAGTACAAAATGGCAAAGTAGTCTCTTGTTAAAAAACTATTTTATAAAGATTTATTTATATGACAGGCAGAGTTACAGAAATAGAGGGAGAGAGATACAAAGAAAGAGAGAGAGAAATAATAAAAAGACAAAAAAGGAGAGGTCTTGCATCTATTGGTTTCCTCTCCAAGTGCTTACAACAGCCCAGGCTGAGCCAGCCTGAGGCCAGCAGCCCGAATCTCCATGCAGGTGTCCCACATGGGTAGAAGGGACCCAAGGACTTGGGCCATCATCTGATGCCTTCCCAGGTGCATTAGCAGAAAGCTAGATGGAAGTGGAGCAGCCGGGACTGGAACTGGCACTCTGGTATGGGATATGAGCATCCCAGGCAGTGGCTTAACCTGCTGTGCCACAGACCAGTCCCTTGGTAATAAATGAAGAATTTCGAGAGAGTGGCAGCAGAGCAGTAAATCTTTTTTTTTTTTTTCTTTTTTGAAGATGATTTAGTCCCATCTTGCAAGCCTGAAATGTAACCGCCTTCTAGTTAGTAGGTTAGGAGGGTAGGTTTTGGAGTGAGCACAGATCCAACCTCCAGTTCCATTACTTGCCAGTTTGTGAGCTCAAGCAAACCTCAGATTCGTGGTCTGGAAAGTAGCAGTAGGAGTGAAAGACTCTGTTACCAAATGAGGTAGCACTGGCAAAGGACCTGGGGCTTTGTGGACTTTTGTTTTTAAGATTTATTTATTTATTTGAAAGGCAGAGTTACAGAGAGAGAGAGAGAGAGAGAGGTCTTCCATCTGCTGGTTCACACCCCAGATGGCTACAATGACCCGAGCTGCACTGATCCAAAGCCAGGAGCCAGGAGCTTCTTCTGGGTCTCTCATGGGGATGCAGGAGCCCAAGCACTTGGGCCATCCTCTACTGCTTTCCCAGGCCATAGCAGTGAGCTGGATCAGAAGTGGAGTAGTGGAGACCCGAACCAGAATCCATATGGGATGCCGGCACTGCAGGTGGCGGCTCTACCTGCTATGCCACAGCTCGGGCCCCCTCATGGGCTCTTTCTCAATGTTCACTCTCCTGACTGAAACACCCAGTTAGGTTTTCCATTTCCAAATTCCCTTTAACCCTTCCCTGCTTCTGCCCTGCCCTCCACAGCCCCTCCTGTTTCTATCTTCATCTTTGTTTCTCTACTTCCAGACAGGTATTTGTTTTTTGTTTTTTTTTTTTAAATCAGGGCAAAATGGTTACATTTAGCTGAGTCTAATTTATTAAAATAATTGCCCTAATGAATACTAATTATTAAATGTTCACTGCATTACGTGATTCCCTTTGCTTATGCCTGTATTTCATATTAGTCATTATGAAACAGGACACGCAGCAAACGGCGTAATTACAGACAAAGCGTTTAACACACAAACCAATAAAAATCAAAGGGAGGAGGAAAATGCTTTGAAGAGAGCCAGGGAGGAGCTGGGTCTTCCTGTGTCCTGCCAAGAACCTGCGGGAGGAGGGGGCATGGGACAAGGTGTTGGGTGATGGCCCTGAGTTCTGTGTGCCAAGCCTATCTGTGTAAGACCGAGGGCATGAGAAAGACCGGGGAGCCCCTCATATCATGTTTGTGAACAGATTGTTAGGAGCTGAACTCCAGCCTACGGAGCCCTCCTCTCTCTGGTAGCACAGGTGTGTGTGTGCAGTAGCAGCAGCTGCATGGAATCCGGGGCTAGGGTAGCTTCTTGCCTCTCTAGCCTGGCACTTGGCTGACTGACTGGGAGGGGCTGAATTGCCTCTCTCCCCAGCAAACTTCACGGTGTCGGTGTCGTCTTCCCCTGCAGGACCTAGCAACGCGACCTTATTTGGTGACGGGATTGTCCCAGAGGCCATTAACTTGAGTGGCCTCGAGTCCACTAGGACTGATGTCTTTGTAAAAGGTGCCACACACCGGGGCAGCTTAAACACAGCAGTTCGTGACCTCACAGTTCTGGAGGGCAGTAGTCCAAGAGGAAGTTGTCAACAGGAACGACTCCTTCCGATGGCTGCGGGGGGCCGGGAGCTCCCTCCCCCAGCTTCTGCTGGTTTTCAGATGGTCTTCGGCATCGTCTTTGGCTGCACTCATGTTCCTACCGGGTGCAGATCTGTGTCTCCAGCCCACTTTTCATAGTCGTATTGGACTGCAGCCTGTCCTAGCATGCCCAGGTTAACTTCATTATCTTCATAAAGACCTTTTCTCCAAGAAAGGTCCTGTTCTGACACTCTGGAGGCTCAGAGAGCTATTTCTGGGCTTTTGGGGGGCCCGACTTAGTGTTAGAAATCTGGATCACCCACCTCTCTGCTATGGCCTGGGAAAGCAGTAGAAGATGGCCCAGGTCCTTGGGCCCCTGCACCTGCGTGGGAGACCAGGAAGAAGCTCCTGGCTCCTGGCTTCGGATCAGCTCAGCTCTGGTCATTGTGGTCATTTGGGGAGTGAACCAGTGGATGGAAGACCTCTCTCTCCTCTCTTTCTCACTCTCTGGCTCTACCTCGCTCTGGAACTCTGTCATTCAAATAAGTAAAAAAAAAATTTTTTAAAAATCTGGATCACTCCCAAAATTTTAATTCCTCTTGTACTATGTCCAACTACGTTGCTGGTGTTAATGAGAGAATGTTTATGTGGCAAGAAGGGGAAGAACCATTTGAATTCAAGTTATGAGCCGGTCACTCTGCTAAGTGCATATGTGCGTCCTCCATCAAGCCTCACAAAACACTGCTGGATAATGTCTCTATTTAACAGAGGCAGAGTGTCAAAACTCATAAAAACCGATCTCCATGGATTCTTGTGTGTTGTACTTTCAGTCTGGTTTTTACCCCATTTGCTGCTTTCTGCATTTTCCTAGCTAGGTTCTGTATACTTTTTAAAAAATTTATTTATTTATTTGACAGATAGAGTTAGACAGTGAGAGAGAGAGACAGCGAGAAAGGTCTTCCCTCCGTTTGTTCACCCCCCACAAATGGCTGCTACAGCCATTGCTGCAACGATCCAAAGCCAGGAGTCAGGCACCTCTTCCTGGTCTCCTATGCAGGTGCAGGGGCCCAAGCACCTGGGCCATCCTCCACTACCTTCTAAGGCCACAGCAGAGAGCTGGGCTAGAAGAGAAGCAACTGGGACTAGAACCTGGCGCCCAATATGGGATGCTGGCGCCGCAGGTGGAGGATTAACCAAGTGAGCCGTGGCGCTGGCCCCTAGGCTCTGTATACTTTGTCAATGTTCTTTGGGTAAAGGGCAGGGCCCAGGCCTCAGGAATGAATTTTGGGAGGAAGGGAAGAAGACACAATTCAACCCTTGACAGCGATCTTGAGCAAGTGGCCTCCCTTTTCTGAGATCAGTTTACCAGTCTGAGGAATGAGCTATTGTAATTAGATTAATTCCCAAGGGTTTTGCAGCCCCAACAAATCCTAGCTCCAAGCCATGCAGGTACTAGAGAGGGGCTTAATGCAAAGGCTGCAGAAACAGACGTGAAGATGCCAAATTACAGCAGGCAGGTGTGGCTGGCAACCGCCTGCCGTGCAGAAGGTGCGCTGCCCCACGCTGTCTCCATTCTTTGCTTGTGGAGAACCCCCCCCCCACCCCAAGCTCACCCCCAGCCTCTGTGTTGGAGGACTCTGTGCTTGTTAGAGAGGACGAGGATCCAGACCACATCTCTCTGACCAATCACCAGGGAGACCCCAATCTGCACAAGAGCCTCTGGGAAGGAGAATTGAGTCACCCACCTCTCCACTTAGCTCAGTCGTCCAGAAGTCATGGGACAGGCAATAGCTTTACTTACCTGTGCTCAGGGTCCTAAGTACAAGCCAGGGGCTGACATGGGGACAATCTGTGGGCTGCGCCATGGTAATCACATGGAAACATCTGTGATTTTGTCTCAGGCCCTCTGAATCCCTGCCATTATAATGCAAAAGAGAGCTCTAGGATTGCTGGCCAGGTGGCTTCTCTGACAGATATTTTCATACCACCTTTGAGCCTGCACACGAGAAATGAACCAGGCAGAGACACACTGTGCTCTTTTGTATAAAACACAGTGGTAGGATGTGCAAGTCAACGGAGGGTGCATATTCAAGGCTGGGTTTCTGGACGTTTCTTTAAACGGATAGGTAGTGTGGAGTTAGCTAGAGGAATAGAGGCAGAGACTGCACGAAGCCACCTGCATCAGCCAAATCAGGTCTCCGGTCAAGGTCGCTTCCTGAGTAATACCCTACTACAGAGTCAAGTCCAAAACCTTCAACCTGACTATCTCTGCCCAAATATACCTGTGCTGCCTTTTCCCGTTGCACCTGTTGCTATATACCAGCACCTGTCCTAGTGGGACCAATTCTCTAGGGTGCAATGCTGAAAGTCCCACATGCCAGGAACCCCCAGAATCCCATGCAGAGTAGGAGGGTTGATCCCTACCCATGCCCTTTCCAGTCAGCACCCCAAACACACCCTCTGAGAGTGCAAGGCCAGCACTTTCTCCAACAACCCAGCTGCCGCTCCTCTCTTAAGTCCTTTCAGACGCCTTCCTGCTCCAGCACCCTCGCTCAGCAACTGCTCCCTCGGCCAGGCTCCTGTCGCCGCTGCCGTGGCTGTCCCACCCTTCAGGTTGGAAGCTCCTCCAGAGCAAGGATCTGGGCGATACAGGATGCCAGGAACCACCAACAGACAGGGAAATCCAGAGGGTTGGGCACTGAGGCTGGAGACAGCTCTTCCCTATAGCTTTCTGCCTGTGTGACCATGCCACAGCTGAGACGAGACAAGGCCAACCCAGAGCTGTGCTCTTGTTCTCAAAGAAATGCATAGCAAGAAAACAAATTCAAGTGATATAGGGGTCAAAATTCATTTCCCTTCCACTTCTTCTTACTGCTGTGTCTTTTTACAATATACAGCCACCAGGAGCCAGGGTTTTTATTTTTAATTTTTTTTTTTAAGATTTGTTTGAAAGGGAGAGTGACATATAGGGGGAGAGAGGAACAGAGATTTTGTTGTTGCTGGTTCACTCCCTAACTTCCCACAGCAGCCAGGGCTGGGCCAGGATAAAGCTAAGATCCGGGAGCTCCATCCTGGGTGTCCCATGTGGTTGGCAGGGACTCAAGTACCTCAGCCATCATCTGCTGCCTCCCAGGATACATTAGCAAAAAAAAAAAATGGGGGGGATTAGAAGCAGAGTAGCCGGGACTCAAGCCATCACTCTGGTGTGGGATGCTGGCGTCCCAAACAGCAACTTAACCCACTGCACCGCAGTGGCCGCCCCAGCTAATTTCCTGTGGACCCTTGTAGAGACAGTGTGTATGAAGGCAAACACATCTTTGAAACACACACACACACACCAGGAATCTGGCATGCATCTTTATTCTGCACCCTGCGTTATTCCCCGGGCTTTATCTTGGCTGTGTTAGGTGTTAGTGCACACAGATCCACCTTTTCCCCTTTAATGGCTCCTGTTTCCCAAGAAGCATCTGCCTGGCAACTCCATCCCTAGGGACTCTCACTCTCAGCTCCCTGCACCTCTCGTCCAGCGTGATTACAGTTCTGATTCATTAAATAACGTGTTATCCCGGTTAACGAGGGGCCTGGTGCCTGAATCCCCCCAGTGGTCCAGAGGAGTGTGTGTCAAGGTCATCCACGAGGCTTCTTGCAAAGCAGGTTGCTGGCGACTGTCCAAAGAGTTGCTGAGTTGGTTGGCCTGAGGGCAGCCTGAGAATCCGCATCTCTGACTTTGCACAGGTAGTGACGCTGTGGTGCCAGGGGCTGCCCTCTGAGACCCATTGCCCAGACTGTGAGCTCCCCCAGGGAGGCAAAGGAGTGCCTGCTGCCTGGCACGTAGTAGCTGGGCAGTTAATAACTATTTGTTGGGAATGTTTCTTCCCGTGGCTGGGTGGGGTGGAAGGGATAATAGGAACTTGGTTGAAACAGAATGGGGGAAGCTGGGTGAGGATCATTCATGGTGACAAAGATACTAATATGAGATTGTTAATGGGGGAAATGAGATGAGGGGATATGGGAATTCTTTGTATTATCACCTCTCCATTTTTGGTTTGTAAATTGAAATCTATTCTGGATAAAAATGAAAAAAAAAATCTTTGTTGAATAAAAAATACATGAATGAACACCCAAGCCCTACTGTGCTCACCTCAGCCGCATGGGTCTGAGCTGCATTCGAGGCTGTTTTGCTAAAGGGAATTTGAAGTGCAGTGAATCAGTGAGGGGGCCCCTGGTCCAGCTGGTTGGACCGGTTCGGCTCAGCCCAGCCTCTCCCCACTCACCTTTGCGTCTGCCAACTCCCTTCTTCAAGCCCTGATCCCTGAGCACTGTTCAGAGAGACAGAAGGACTTTAGGACATGTCTGCTTCTTGCTCCCACATTGTCCCAGTGAGCAAACTGGGGAGCCCAAGGGGTTAAGCGGTTTGCCCAGGGTTGCAGGCACCATGGGGGCAGAGCAAAGCTGGCCCATTCAGCTGGGGGAACTGGCAGTACCAGAGCAACCCATGCCACGGAGAAAAGCAGAATGGCATTTTTTCCTCTATTGAAACTTTTCAGTCTTGCATGAAATTTCACACAAATTCATTCATTCATTCATTTCCTCATTCATTCAAGAAAAATGGACTGAACACTTACAGGTCAGGGTCTGTTTTGGGTGGCGAGGACACAGTGATGAACAAAGCAGAGTTCCTGCTCCTTGAATTTTCACTTGGGGGAGGGGAGGGTTGCAGACAACAAACAAAATGTAAGTACAATCATGCATCCCTCCCCGATGGGGACGCGACCTGAGAGATGCGTTAGGAGGCAGCTTCACTCTGTGCAAACGTCGTATAGAGTGCACCTACACTAAGCCGGTTGCAGACTCACCTGATGATGTAACCCTCACGGGGGAGACACCCTGACGGCTATGCACCATGTGAGCATCAGTAACTTCAGACGATAGTGATCAAATGCAGAGAAAAAAGCAAGACATCTGACGTCAGAGTGCTCCCCCACTTCCTCTCGCCAGCTTGCGGTGGGCAAGGTTGAGGCTCTCTTGCTCCGGTGAATAGCTTGGTGGTGGGAGGAGAGGTGCTTCCCTGTGTAGAATCTGACTCACATGGTGGAAGACCACCAGAGGGGAGCCTCTGCTTCCCCAGATGCCGTGCCTTGGGTCTTGTCTAAAGAGCAAATCCTTCAGAGCCAGGTGTCTGCGATTTTAAATCCCGTCTCCATCACTTTCCAACTGTGTGCTTGTAAGCCAGCCGTTTCAGCTCTTGGAGTCTCGGTTTTCCCAGAATAATTCCAACGACGACTTCACAGGGCAGTTATGAGAACGGAAGGAGATAACTAACGCGTGTGTAACTTGCATGTGAGAGAAGCGACTTGTCCATGACTTGACTTATCCAAGCCTCAAAAAATTCATTCACTCTTTTTTTTTTTTAAGATTTATTTATTTATTTGAAAGGCAGTTACAGAGAGAGGTAGAGACAGAGAGAGAGAGGTCTTCTATCTGCTGGTTCACTCCCCAAATGGCCTCAATGGCCAGAGCTGGGCTGATCCAAAGCCAGGAGCCAGGAGCTTCTTCCAGGTATCCCACACAGGTGAGGGGGCCCAAACACTTGGGCCATCTTCCACTGCTTTCCCAGGCCATAGCAGAGAGCTAGATGGGAAGTGGAGTAGCCAGGACTCGAACCGGTGCCCATATGGGATGCCGGCACTGCAGGCGGGAGTTTACCTGCTACACCACAGTGCTGGCCCTTCCTGAAGGACTTTAAACCCCAAAGTCAAAGTGCTAAGAGGGTGGAAATTGAACCCAATTCTGATGTGTAGGAGGTGGCCTAGTGGGAGGCCCGTAGGTCACTGGGGGTGTGCTCTCCATAGTTCTCAACCATGGGTTGTAACTAAAGTCTGGACTTGGGCCCACTTTTCTCTCTCTCTCTCTCTCTCTCTCTCTTTTTCTGGCTCACCACGTGACCATTCTTCCACATGCTTTCCTCTGTCCACCACACAGCCTCCGCCAGAGCCTGCGCTGTGCTGCTGGGGCTTCCAACATCAAAGCTGTGAGCCAGACAAACCGCCCTGTCTTTCAGGCATTGTTCCCATGGTAGGTGAAAGCCAACCAACACACTCACTAAACGTCAGAGCTTAGCTGAGCCTGCCTTCAACGTGCTCAGAACATTTCTGTTAGCCAACTGGTGGGCAAAAGCATCTATCTTAAAATAAAATATTGAACGTGTCCTATAATGTATTGACTTCTGTGCTGGAAGTGAAAAATGGAATGGTTAAATGGGTATGGCTGGAAAGCAGAAAAATTGTTAAGCTGGACCCTTGTAAACTGGGAACTTGAGTATTCCGAAGCTCATTGATGTGACTGTTGGCAGGAGTCAGTTCCTTGATGGTTGTAGAACTAAGGCCCCAGTGTCTTGCTGGCTGTTGGCTGTAGGTCACCCTCAGTTCCCAGCCATAGGGGACCCCCAACATGGCTGTTGGCTTCTGCAGAGTGAGAGTAACTTGGAAGTCACAGTCTTTCCTAGCCTGTAATAACTCAGGAATAACATCCCTTCTTGCTTTTGTGTTTATTTTGTTGTGTTTGTTTTCTAACAGCCTCTTCTTATTCACTTGTATTTTCTTTACATCAAAAAAAAAATTGAAACTTTAATTACAGTAAAATACACATGACAAAATTTCCCATGGTGACCATTTTCAGGAGTAGAGTTTAGTAGTGTTAAGAACATTCACACTGGGGCTGGCGCTGTGGCACAGTAGGTTAAAATCCCAGCCTGCAGCACCACCATCCCATATGGATGCTGGTTTGAGTCCCAGCTGCTCCATTTCCAATCCAGCTCTCTGTTATGGCCTGGGAAAGCAGTAGAAGATGGCCCAAGTCCTTGGGCCACTGTATCCATATGGGAGACCCGGAAGAAGCTCCTGGCTCCTGGCTCCTGGCTCCTGGCTCCTGGCTTTGGATCAGCTCAGCTCCTGCTGTTGCAGCCATATGGAGAGTGAACCAGTGAATGGAAGATTTTTCTCTCTCTGTGGCTCTCTGTAACTCTTTCTGTAACTCTGTCTTACAAATAAACAAAATAAATCTCGAAAAAAGAACATTACCATTATTTTAAAACCAATCTTCAGAACTTTTTTTTTATATGAAAAAACTAAACCTCTACACCTTAAACAATTACTCCCCATTCCCAACTCATCCAGGCCTGGAAGCCAGCAGGCTACTTTCTCTCTCCATAATTTCTCTACTGTAGGTGCCTAAACAAGTGGAATCAAACATTTGTCTCTTCGTGAACAGTTTGTTCCACCTAGCATGATGTCTTCAAGGTTCATCCATGTGGCAGTGTGTGTCAGAATTCCTTCTCCAGTGTTGAACAATATGCTGTTATATGTAAATCCCACATTTTGTTTATCCAGTTGATAGATAACAACTTGAGTTGTTTCTAGCATCAGTTACTGTAAATAATACCGCTGTGAACATGGTGTAGTAATGTCTTTTTGAGACGCTCATTTCAGCTTTTTAAAATTTTCTTTATTTATTTTAAAAGGAGAGAGAGACACAGACACACACACACACAGCCCTTCCATCTGCTGCCTCATTCTCCAAATGCCTACAACAGACAGGGCTGGGCCAGGCCAAAGACAGAGGCCGGGAACTCCGCTCAGATCTTCCACATGGGTGGCAGAACTCAAGCACTTGGGCCACGACCTGCTGCCTTCAGGAGGCACTGGCAGGATCAGAAGCAGAGGCAGCATTGATCTCAGGCCTTCTGAATCGGGATGCATCCATTCCAAGAGGCGGCTTAACCCTCTGCATCACAACATCTGCCTTCTTTGTAGGTTTTTTTTTTTTTTGAGTATGTACCTTGTAGTAGGATTGTTGGTTCCTATAGCAGTTATATTTTTAATTTTTGAAGAACTGCTATATTGTTTTCCACAGTGATGACAATATTTTACATTCCATCAACAGCGTACAAGTGTCCCAATTCCTTCACATCTTCACCAAGACTTGCTTTTTTGTTTTTGAACGGTAGCCATCCTTATGGGGATGCGGACTGGTTCTGATTTTCACTTCCTTAATGATTGATGTTGAGCATTGCTTCCTGTGATTTTCTTCTCTAGAGAAATGTCTATTTAACTCCTTCGAATTTCATTTTAAAGCTTTTATTCATTTTCTTTTTATTTGAAAGATACAGAGACAGAAACAGACAGACAGACAGACAGAGGTCTTCCATCTGCTGGTTCACTTCCCAGATGCCGCAACCGCCAGGCTGAAGTCAGGAGCCCAGAACACAGTCTGGGTCTGCCATAGGAATGGCAGGGATACAAGTATTTGAGCCGTTATCTGCTGTTTCCCAGGGTCTGCATTAGGGAGAAGCCGATTAGAAGTGGTAGAGCTGGCACTTGAACTTGGCACTCCAGTTATGGAATGTGGAAGTCCTAAGCAATGTCTTAACTGCTGAGCCAAACACCAGCCCTGTTTGCCTTTTGAATTTTGCTTAAATTTATAAATACTTTAAAAAGATATATTTATTTATATATTTGAAATGTGAAGTGATGGAAAGAGGGGGCGGGGGAGAGTTTTCATCCACTGATTCACTCCCCTAATGCCTACAACAGCCAGGCTGGGCCAGTTTGAAGTCAAGAGACTGGCATTCCATCTGGGTCTCCCATGCTAATGGCAGGAACCCAAGGACTTGAGCCATCGTCCGAAACCTCTCAGGTGTGTTAGTTGGAAGTTGAATCAGAAGTAGAGGCAGGGCTCATTCCTAGGCATCCTGATACTGGGATGTGGGCATTCCCTGCCGTAGCTTATCCCACCATGCCACAATGCCCCTCTGCCCATTGTTTAATTGGGTTGTTTGTTTTTGTTGTTGCTGACTTTAGGAGTTCTGTGTGCATCTTGGGTAGTAATTCCTAATCAGACATATGTTTTACAAATATTCCATAGGTTGCATTTTCATTTTGTTGATTTGGATGAGTGGTTTTGTATTTTGATGCAGTTCAATTTGTCCTTTTTACTTTTGCTGCCTGCATGTTTAGATTCCTACTCAAGTAAGCACTGACAAATACAACGTCACAAAGTTTTTCTTTAATGTTTTCTCTTTTTTATTTTTTTATAGTTTATTTATTTATTAAAGGTTTATTTATTTATTTGAAAGTCAGAGTTACACAGAGAGAGGATAGGCAGAGACAGAGAGAGAGAGGGCTTCCATCCAATGGTTCACTCCCCAGTTGGCCGCAACGGCCGGCCAGAGCCGTGCTGATCCAAAGCCAGGAGCCAGGAGCTTCCTCCGGGTCTACCACATGGGTGCTGGGGCCCCAAAACTTGGGCCATCTTCTACTGCTTTCCCAGGCCATAGCAGAGAGCTGGATTGGAAGTGGAGCAGCCGAGTCTCAAAACAGCGCCCATATGGGATGCCAGTGCTTCAGCCCAGGGCATTAACCCGCTGCACCACAGCACTGGCCCCTAATGTTTTCTCTTAACAGTTCTGTAGCCTTAGGTCTTGCATTTGTCTTCAATCTGTTTTGAGTTAATTTTTCTATATGACTTAAAGGAAGGATCAAATTTTATTCTTTTGTGAGTGGGTATACAGTTTCTCCAATACCATTTGTTGAAAACACTGTCCTTTCTCCATTGAATTGTCTTCACATCCCTGTTGAAAAAGTGACTCTATGTGCAAGATTTTTGTTGTTATTTTTAAAATGAGATCTTTATTCTACTCCATTGTTTTTTTTTTTAATATTTATTTATTTATTTGAAAGGCAGAGTTACAGAGGCAGAGGCAGAGAGCAACAGAGAAGTCTTCCATCCACTGGTTTACTCTTCAGATGGCCACAATGGCCAGAGCTGTGCTGATTTGAAGCCAGGAGCTAAGAGCTTCTTCCAGGTCTCACACGTGGGTGCAGGGGCCCAAGGACTTAGACTATCTTCCACTGCCTTCCCAGGCCACAGCAGAGAGCTGGACTGGAAATGGAATAGCCGAGACTCTAACTGGGGCCCATATGGGATGTTGGCACTGCAGGCTGTGGCTTTACCTGCTACGCCACAGCACCGACCTCATTTTCATGTATGGATTTTATCTCCCACAACTTTGCTAAATTCATTGATAAGTTTCACCAGTGTTATAAGATTATGTCATCTGTAAACATAGAATTTTCCTTATCAATTTGATTGCCTTTATTCCATTTTCTAGCTTGATTGCTCCAGTTAGGCCTTTCTGTACTGTGTTCAACAGAGTGTCTTGTTTCTGATCTTCGAGGAAAAGCTTTCAGTATTTCACCATTAAATATCATTTTGTCTGAAGGTTCTCCTGCATGGACTTCATTATGTGGAGCTAGCTTCCTTATATTAGTAGCTTCTTTGAGTATTTTTTCTTGGAAACACATTGAGTTTGTCAAATGTCTTTATGCAAAGCTTGAGATAATCTTGTTTATTTTCTCCTAATCCTCCCGACATATTATATTGTTTGATGTTTGTATGTTGAACCACCCCTCTAGCCTAGGAATAATTCTCGCTCAGTCCTGGTTCCTGACCATTTTAATGTGTGGTTGAATTTCATTTTCTAGTATTTTTTGAGTATCTTTCATCTACACTTATCATGGATATTGGTTTTCTTTCCTTGGAGTACCTTTGTCTGGCTTGGATTCCAGGATAATGCTGGTCTCAGAATGAGTTTGAGAATGTTTTCTCCTCTTTGTTTTTTGGAAGAGTTTCAGGAGGACTGATGCCAATTTATGTTTATATGTTGGGTGAAATTCACTAGTGAAGAGACCTAGTCCTGGCCTTCTTGGGCAGTTTTTGACTACTGGTTTACACACTGAAATCACACTAGTTTTACGATAGCAGTCCACAGTGAAGAGGAAGGGTTAATCAAGAGGAGGGAATGATTAAGGTCATTTTAGATATCTGCTTACCACAGTCTTTCTCTACAGAAAGAAATATCCCCAATCAATGGATTAAACAAGGTGACATTCGGACCCCACACTGCCTGGTATCTCAGAGGTGCTTGGTGAATGGTGATTCTCCCTCCCAGTTGACTGTCTTCATGGTGTAATCTGTTAGTTATGCCCAGATTCAATTCTGAGGGCCTGCAGTACTGATCAATGAGAACTTTCTGACAGCTTCATGTAATATCCATACTTTGACACAAGATCCCAGTTCCTGCAAATCAGTAGAATCTCACAGGAAATTCAGCTATACTCTGTATGTCCTCAGTAGTAGGCAATGCACAGGGTGAACATGATGGTCTTGGTTTTGTGGTTGTAATTCTAATAATAGCGGTCATCCTGGACCCCTGAAAACCTGGGTGCAGCCCTTCCTATGTGAGCCACAATATTTTGAGGGCTTCTCCTCTCATGACGCTTGTCAAACAGTACTGCATTTGTCTGTTTCTGATATTTCTCTTTTACTAGGTGGTGAACTGGAGCAGACATGATGTCCTTTCATTTTTTCTTTAATACTCCCTGCATTTCCTTCAATAGAGATTTAGGCACTCAAGAGGGATTTGGAGGCCCTCACTTAGAGACTGGTTACATTAAAAAAAAAAAAAGGAATAAATGAGTGACCAAATATTGCCATTGCCAGCAAATGTACCTATCTCTCATGCTAGTGTTGAAGGCTCTGACTTACTGTATACATGCATTGTCCAGCCTGGGGCATGACCAGGGAACAAAAATCAATAAGTATTATGGGCTGAAGAAGAGAATGGTAGGTTAGCATTTCTTCAAGTCAGGCCTGTTGGCTATTGCAACTGCTTTAAAAAGGGAAAGGCCATTTTAAATCCACTCAAAGGTGTCCTATATATATATATATATATATATATATATATATATATCTCAAAGGTGTCATATATATGTATATATACATCTTATATATGTATATACACATCATGTATATGTGTATATATACATACTCCCAACTTAAAATTGTTCAACTTATGATTTCTCCACTTTATGATAGTCCTGAAACAATCTTCATTCAGCATAAACTATAGTTCAGATTTTCGTATTTGATCTTTTCCCAGGCTGGTCCTATGTGAGATGATATTTTCTCATGCTGCCCAACTTACAGACCAATGGCAAATGTTCTGAGAATGTTAAAGGCAGGCTAGACCAAGCTACGATGTTCAGTAAGGTGGATGTAATAAACACATTGTCAACCTAGGATGGGCTTATCAGGATGTGGCCCTCCAGTGCCCTCAGCAGAAGAGCAAGAGTCACAAAACAAGAGACTCCTAGACACATCTTAGTATGAGAAAATCAAGCTGCCGGCCGTGGAGGTCCCCTGGAAGCTGATCCCGAGAGCAGGGTTTTTGTACAAGTACCTTCTACCGAAGGGGATCCCAGGAAGAATGATGGGGTGGGGAAGGGAAGGGAGTTGGGGAGAAAGAAGTCAGTGCAGGTTGCATTAATGAACAGGTGGGCAAAGTGCGTGCCTGAAACAGGCGAACATACGCAGTTGTTCCCCTTATGTAGCACGGAAACCATAGAATGTATGAGTTCCCATCACCACTGTGTGAGAGTGCACGTTCTGGAACTCTGGCCTGCCCCGTAGCTGGAGAGGCCCCTTGGGAAGAGGGGTTCAGGGACTCAAAGGAAGAAGGTGCCAAATGAGGAGGGCGTTTGGGAGCGAAACTGACAAGAAATGAAACTTGATGTATACGAACTTGGACCTGAGAGCTGGTTTTGTTCCAGACTTGCAAGGCAAGCCCCTCCCACCTCCTTGGTCTTCAATGTGTCTATCTACAGAGTCCTTTTTTTTTTTTTTTTTGCTCCCGAAGGGCCAGGGTTTCATTCCCCTAGAAAGAGAGACAACATAGGCTTGCCCACGTTTTTCCTCGTCAGAGCTCAGTTTCCAGCGTTTTGGGTGGGTGGACATCCTGCCATGCCCCTGTCCGTACTTCACCATCATGTTCCAGTGGAAGCTGTGCAGGATCAGCCTGCTCTGGGCAGCTGATCCATGTATTTCTAACCGCAAGCATGAGTCACACGTTGCACTAACGTGGTGTTTATATCATTTGATACTTTGATGACTTTGTTCAAAGTGATATCATTTGTTTATGAGCATTTGTCAAATCCCTAGCAATCCCTGTTCCCCTGTCCTCTTGGCTCCTTCCCTCATGGACAGAGTTAAGTCCCCTCTTGCCGGAATAACCCAAGGTGGCTAAGATGTCTCACCAATGAGTCACAGGCTTGTTGTGTTTCTTAATATAACTGGGGCAAAAGAAAGAAATGAAACAAAGGCCCAAATGTGTTGGCCCTGTTTTGTTCACGGTTGCTGATTTCACAATGGGAAGATTCTCCATGCAAACATGCATTGGCCAGGACATGTCGCTGTCTCTGGCTCTTCCCTCTACATCTTCTTCCCAGCTATTTGAAGTCTAGATAACCCATCTCTAAATGTCCCCTGGATACAGATAGATGGAGTCATGTGCCACACGGTGACAGTCCCATTGATGACAGACCGGATACAGAATGGTCACGTCCTAAGATGTATTACCTGGTGATGTCATGGCCATCTTGGTGTGTAATTCACTCCATGAGGTTCACACCATGACGAAATCATCCAATGAAACATTTCTTACAATGGGTGCCTGTTGTATGTAATGTATTAGGGAAACAAAAATGTTTCTCCCCTGCTGGACCTCTCAGAGCCTTGACTATGTCCCTGTGCACTGGGTCTCTCAGTGAGCACAAGAGTGAGCAATGTTTCCTAAATGGATGGGACCAGCGAACACTTCCTGGTAGCTGGAGAAATACGCCTGGGACACAGCTTGTGAGATGCTTGCCCGGAGCTGGCATTGGCCACAGGATCCAGAAAGCTTCATTCTTTGGAAGGCCACAGCCGTCTGCAAGGCTCCTGTACAAGCCCCTCATTGCTGACATAGGAACCCCTAGCATCGCTCGCTGGTGGATCACATGCTCTGTGCTGGGGGCTTTACGACACGAAACAGCTCTCGTCACGAAAGACAAAAGAGAAGTCATCTCTGGGCTCCCTGGTAAGGCACTTGGTGAAACATGGGAGAGTGGGCAACCTCTCCCATGGGGGTGTCCTTCATGGGAGATAGACAGGACTCACACCCACGGCCCCGCCTTCATTGCCAGGACTGGCTGGCTGATTTGCAAGATCCACTGCAACATGAAACGGTGGGGTTCCTTGTCTAAGTATTAGTAGGAGATTCCAGATGACAGCAGAGCCTGAGGGCCTTCCAGCAGCACACAGGATGCACACCTGTGAACCTGGCCGTGTAGGAGGGTCTTAAGAGACAATGCGCATTTTCATAAACTTTCTGAAGCCCCCTGGAAACAGCGCCTTTGCCACAGCCCCGGTTCTCCTCCCTCTCCTGCTCTGTTCCTCCAAGACCAGCCTTCTCCCCCTGGGCCTCAGCAGGAAGCTGCTTCTGCCTGTGCTTAATGAGTCAGCAGCTGATTAAGCAATGTGCTGGGAGATTGCCCAGAGGCAGCGTGAAATTGTGGCAATGGGGGTTTAAATCCTCTCCATTGCGTTGGGCAACTCCCTTACCCCTTTCCCGGATTTAGAAGCCCCACTTTGGGAAAAGGAGTTGAAAGGGATGCCTGTGCTGGAGCCTGGACAGTGTCAGGAGCCAGCGAAGGTGACATTAACAGTGTAACCCTTTATCAAATGGGCCAGTGCGTCACAGGGCGGGGTGCTTGCATCTCCTCCGTTAGAGGCTTTTGGCCCCTTCTCTCACGCACTTGCTTCTCCATCCATTTAGTCAGTAATTGCAAGGAGAGTGAGACGGACCCAAAGAGGAAGGGGAAATGGCAGCACAAGACCCCTTGAGTAGGGGGAGTGTGTGGTACATGGGGTGGAAGAGCCAGATCAGATGCCAGCCAGCTTCCCACCCACTGCACCTCACCACAGCCTCCTGGGCCTCCTGGGCCTCCTAGGCCAGGAGCAGCCCAGGCGCATGGACAGGACATGGACAGGCGCTAATGGGAAGCAAGGGCAGTTGGGTTGTCTGTGGATCTTAATCATCCTCACAGTAGCCCAAATAACCGACGGTTGGCCACCAACCAGCTTCAGGAGGCTCCAGCCTCATGGTGCCTTCAACCATCTCCAGCAATTAGGCTCAGCGGGACAGCTGTTTCTGCAGCGAGGAGCCGAATGAATGGGATTAATCTTCCTGATTTAAATCCATTAGTGCCTGTGATGTCCTGGTGCAGGCATTTAAGAGCCACTTCAGCTCACCCGGTCATGCCCAAAGGGTCACAGGCTGACTCATAGTTAATAGTGGGGAAGATTTTAATGGAGAGGGAGGCTTTGAAGAAGCACAGGGTGTGTTCAGAAGCTCTAAGGTTTAATGCATTTTTAATTAAATGTGCTTTAATAGGATTCAGCACCGACTATCATGTCACTGCAGATAGATTCATTATATTTGTTCAGTTAATTACGCGTGTGTTATTACCCAAGTGTAAACTTTGATGACCTGGAAAGAAGTTTGACTTCGAGGGACGCCCGGAGTTCTGCTGGCACTTTCAGGGCCAAACTGAATCATTCCCCACCTCCAGCCCCCGTGCGTTCTCTTGGGCATGCGCCCCCACCCTCCCACTGCCACACATGTAGGCACAGGTATGTACACTCATGAACACACCCAGGCAAACGTGTCTCTGTCTCTCTGTCTCTCTCACTCTCGCTCTCTTTCCCACTCTCTCTCTGTGTCTCGCTCCCATTTCAAAGAGAAAGTGGTGATAGAAAGTATTCAAGTTCGGGGAAAGTATTCTCAGGTTGGGCTCTGTTCTGTTTTGTCTTCAGACAAGGTACAGAACGTCTCTGACCTCAGTGCTCCTTCTCTGTAAGCTGATTATAAACACTATTAATAACAATAATATCTCCCAGGAGTGCTTTGGGCTCCTAGGAGATTATACCTTTGTATTACTTTGTGAAATGCCAAGAGCATTGGTCACAAGCAATCCACCTATCCCCATTCCATAACTCCAAGTCCTTAGAGCCACTCACACATATCCATCCAATGCATTCAGGGAGTGAAGCCTGCTTTACACGCTCAGGTGTGATCTCATTTCCTCATCTGGCAGGCATGCATTGAATCACACTCAGCAATGACTGGCTGAGCACCTGCCCCTACCACATGCCCAGCTCAGCGCCCTGGCTTTCACGTGTTTCCCATACCTTGGTGCTTCTCCGCTCATAACCAGGTGAGCATCGACATATTATAGATGGGAAACCAAGGCTCCAACAATACACTCACTCAGTGCCGTGACTGGATCCTTATTGTGTGCCGGTAATCATATCATGAGTTGGGGATAAAGAGAAAAATGGATCAGATATGGCTCTTCCTTGCCTTCAAAGACCTGATCTTGTCCCAGGCAATGGTCGAGAGCTCCTGAGAAAGTGCTTACGTTCCTGGGTCGTTGGTTCTCTCTTGGCGCAATCGCAACAGGTGGGACTGGGTATCTCATGGTTCGATGGAGTGAATGTTTTGCTCCTTCACCAGAATATCAATTCCAATCCGGGGAGGGAGGGCCTGGGAGGGAATCCGACACTTCTATACCCATAGATGGAGCAGCTGAGACATCCGGGATAAATCTCAGGGCTGGTGCCTCTGAGACTCTCACTCCCATAGCTTCTTGTTAGAGTACCGAGTCTCACTCAGTGATGCTAGGGTGGGGCAGTGTGACGACTCATTCTGTGTGTCAACGTGGCTAAGCCATGGCACCCCGTCCGACCAAACACAAGCCTAGACATTGCTGTAAGGGTATTTTCTTTTTAGGTGAGATTAACATTTAACTAAGTAGGCTTGGAGTAAAGCTAATTATTACCTTCCACCCTGATGGTGGGCTTCACCCAATCAGTCAAAGACCTTAAGAGAAAAGGCTGAGCTCCTAGGAGGAGGAAGAAGAAGAAATTCTGGCCCCAGACTTCCATGGAGCTCAAGCCACTGTGCCAACCCTTCCTGGAGCCTCCAGCCTGCCACTCTGCCCTGTGGATTTTGGAGTTGCCCACCCTCTCCGTTGCATGTGTCAATCATTTAAACAAAATCTATCGATCATCACCTGTATCTACATAGCGATATTGGCACCCTATTGATTCAATTTCTCTGAAGGATGCTAATACGGGGAGGAGAGAGTCTGAAAGTCCTGCAGAATCTCTGTGACACTGGTTGTGCTGTGAACCAGACTGAAGAAAGTCATGGATAGAGATGATGTCTGCATATAGGGACTCTTGTGAAAAGCCAGGGCAGATCTTCAAGTTGCCCCAAAGACCTTTTTTTTTTTTAAATGATTTATTTACTTTATTTGAAAGGCAGAGTTACAGAGAGGCACAGAGAGAAAGAGGGAGAGAGAGAGAGAGAGAGAGAGAGAGAGAGAGAGAGAGTGTCTTCCATCCATTGGTTCACTCCCCAGATGGCTGCAATGGCTGGAGCTGTGCTGATCCAAAGCCAGGAGCCTGGGGCTTCTTCTGGGTCTCCCACGCAGGTGCAGGGGCCCAAGCACTTGGGTCATCTTCTACTGCTTTCCCAGGCCACAACAGAGAGCTGGATCAAAAGAGGAATGGCTGGGTCTTGAACTGGCGCCCATATGGGATGCCGGCACTGCAGGCAGCGGCTTTACTCCCTATGCTACAGCACCAGTCCCCACCAAAGACCTTTAAACACAAGTTTTAGAGGGAGCCATTCTGCTCTGTTCTCTCTAATGATTAATTTCCACCTGATCATCTGAATCCAATGGTTTGTCCAAGCTGCTGAGTGATGGGCTTCTCCAAGAGCATGCCCTTACTACTTTCAATTTCACGGTTTTCGGTTGCATAAACACAGCTTTTCTCACACACTCCCAAGACAAGCAGAGGCAGCAGCGCTCGATGCCAAACAGCTGGATGGAAGCTGAGAAGAGAAGAAACCGGCAGCCCAGATGTCGGGCGTCCCACAACCACAAGCAGGCCGCTGCAGTTCCCGCCTTTCTCAACACCTTGTGAAGGGCAGCGTGAGCGGGGTGTCGGCGACAGCGCTGGACGAGAATCACGGGAGCCCAAGTCAAAGCTGTCACAAGTGTGGCAGTCGGGAGGTGGGTGGTTCACCACGCGCTGCTTGGCTCGCCGCAGAAGGCAAGGTGCAAGCCCCAAAGACAAAGGAGGGAAAAGGGAGGGAAGGAGAAAGAATCTCGACAAAGGATTTCCTGGTCTCTGCCACTGTGAAGTTCCCTAGACCCACATGTAGGAGGCTCTGGAGGAAGGGGAACCTGGGGGAGGAAGCTGTGATGACAAACGCCGGGGGACCAGTCTGCCCTGTCCACAAGTATGACGCGAGCCATGCGTGTTGTGTTCAGTGTTCTAGTCATCACATTGGAAAAAGTCCAAAGAAACAGGCGAATTCATTTAAAAGTTCATTGATCTTTGTTTCTTTGAAAGCCAAGGACAGAGGGTGGGAGGGAGAATAGGGCAGGACTGGGTGGGGAGGCACAGATAGCTAGCTTCCATGCACTGGTTTACTACCCAAATGCCCACAACAGCGTGGGCCAGGCCAGGCTGCAGCCAGGAGACTAGAATTCAATCCAGGTCTCCCACGTGGATGGCAGGGACCCAAGTGTTTGAGGCATCACTGGCTGCCTCCCAGGGTGCACACAGCAGGAAACGAATGGGGAACTGACCAAAGACTTGAACCCAGGCACTCCCTTAGGGGAAGCAGGCGTCCCAGCAGTGTCTCAACTGCTGTACCAAATGCTCACCTCAAATTTCAATACTGGGGGCTGGTGCTGTGGCTTGGTGGGTAAAGCCGCCACCTTCCATGCCAGCATCCCCTATGGGTGCCTGTTCGAGTCCCAGCCACTCTACTTTTTTTTTTTTTTTTTTGACAGGCAGAGTGGACAGTGAGAGAGAGAGACAGAGACAAAGGTCTTCCTTTGCCCTTGGTTCACCCTCCAATGGCTGCCGCGGTCGGCACGCTGCAGCACGCTGCGGCCGGCGCACCGCGCTCATCCAATAGCAGGAGCCAGGTGCTTTTCCTGGTCTCCCATGGGGTGCAGGGCCCAAGCACCTGGGCCATCCTCCACTGCACTCCCGGGCCACAGCAGAGGGCAGGCCTGGAAGAGGGGCAACTGGAACAGAATCTGGCGCCCCGACCGGGACTAGAACCTGGTGTGCCGCGGGTGGAGGATTAGCCTGTTGAGCCACGGCACCGGCCCACTCTACTTCTGATCCAGCTCTCTGCCATGGCCTGGGAAAGCAGTAGAAGATGGCCCATGTCCTTGGGTCCCTGCACCCGTGTGGGAGAGCTGGAAGAAGCTCGTGGCTCCTGGCTTCGGATGGCCCAGCTCTGGCCATTGTGGCTGACTGGAAAGTGAATCAGCAGATGGAAGACTCTCTCTCCCTCTGTCTCTCCCTCTTTCTCTCTGCCTCTCCTTCTCTGTGTAACTCTGACTTCCAAGTAAATAAATAAATTTTAATAAAAAAATTTAATGATGTATGTGATAGGAAAATGCCCTAAGTATTATTTCAACATGTCACCAGTATAAACACGTAGGAATGAGTTATTTTACATTGACAGTCATCCCCACTATTCACAGGGGCTTGGTTCCAGAACTCTCATGTATAACAAAACCTATGGATGCTCAAGTCCCTTATATAAACTGATGTGGTATTTGCCTAGAAACTATACACTTCCTCTCAAACACTTTATTTTTTTAAAAAAAGATTTATTTATTTATTTGAAAGTCAGAGTGACATAGAGAGAGAAGGAGAGGCAGAGAGAAAGAGAGAGAGAGAGAGAGATCTTCCATTGACTGGTTCACTCCCCAAATGCCCACAACAGTGAGGGATGGACTAGGCCAAAGGTGGGAGCCCAGAACTGCATCTGGGTCTCCCACACAGGTTAGGAGCCAAGGCTCTGGGAGCGTGAACTGCTGTCTACCAGCTACGTCACCAGGGAACCGGCTCAGAAACAGAGGTGGCGTTGGATGCCAGGTGTCCCACCCATGGCATCATGCCTGCATCAGATGCAATTTCTCTGGGATATTTTTGACTCTCCAGATGTGGATCCTGTGGGTGTGGACACCCAGTGTCTCTTTCTAGTGCTAACTCTTGGACATCTGGGGCACTGACAGCGCATCTCAACTCCCAGCAGCACTTGGAGTGCTCTCCAGGTGGCGAGGGCTGCCCCATTGGGTAACGGTTTTGCGTGTTCAACGTGCAGCACAGAACAGCAGCAGGCCCTCAAGTGCGAACTTGCCACCCTGCCCCAGCCTCCCCCAAAAAGAGAAAAATAAAAAAAAATAATCTTTCCATATTTAAAGAATCCAGACAAGTCTCGTCAGATTAGCTAATGCTCTGAGTGGAGTAACAGCAGTGGTTCCGCTCAAGCGAGCATCAAATAAGCAAACATTCTTTAAATAAACAGAAATTGAGGATTTTTTTTTTTCAAGAATGTATTTAC
The DNA here is from genome assembly GCA_949820135.1 of Sylvilagus floridanus. Taxonomy (NCBI): domain Eukaryota; kingdom Metazoa; phylum Chordata; class Mammalia; order Lagomorpha; family Leporidae; genus Sylvilagus; species Sylvilagus floridanus. Next base: position 58,154,775 of record OX463241.1, on the reverse strand, counting down.
TCTGTGGGTCACAGGGGAGGTTAAACAAAAATTTGTTTTAAAATTGTCGCCCAAGGGATACTCCTCCCTTGTGCTCCTCCTCTGTGCTGTAGGGAGTGAGGGTGGCTCTTGGGGGTGAGAGCTGACAAATGGGTAGAGGGGACCTCCAGACACTCCGTCTGCCACGGTCTTGCAGCCAAGTGCCAATTTCACGTGCAGGCAGTTGGCAGGAAGAGTGACGTCCCAAAGGACGGGTGCACGGGAGACGTGCAGTTGCTGGCGGAGGTCCTGACCCCAGGAGGCTGAGCTGTTCACCCACCCAGGGGGCTGCTCGCTCACTGCTTGGGCTCTCCATTCACGCGCTGCCCCTGTTGGGCTTCCTGGCCAGCAGACAGGACGTTTATGAGGGACTATCTTGCAACCGACAGCAATGAGAGGGAGAGGAGCTGGGGCTCAGGGAGGCACGAATTGGGCATGCGGCCTGGAGGCTCGCCTCACCCCGCACCAGTGGGGTCCGGCAGCTGGCAAGAGCCTGCAGCCTTCTCCTCAGCTGGACTTCTAATGCGTGTGCATGCTGTTCAAACATCGGATGTGGCTGCCCTGAGCAGGCGATGCCGCATGGGCCGAGGTCGCTTCCTTCCTGGGAGAGCAGCGCTGCTGGGCCCTGGGGCGCCAGGTCCAGTGTTCCCGATGGTGCACACGGTGGATGCCACGCTGATGCATGCGGACCTGTCTCTGAACTTCACTGCCTTCCCGGACTTACCCATTCGCTGGACTTGTACAGAAACTTCCAGCGGCTTCTCTTGGTGCTCGAAGGCCCCGAGGCCTGGGCTCTGGCCCCTGGGAGCCTCCCCCTCGGCACCTGTGCTACCCTGTGCTTTGGCTTCCTCGCTTTCTCCTTCCTGGTTGCACGTGTTTGTGTCTCTAGCGGAAGTCCTGCCTCCTCCAGTCTTTGCATGTCTGCTTTGCTTTCATCTTCCGGGTCCCAGCTCAGACCGAGCCTACCTGAGGGGCCTTTGCACACACCTCCTAGCCTACAGGAATCCCGCCTCGTCACCCCTTGCCCTCTCGAAGCCTCTCCACCGGTTATTCACACACTCAATCGCTCTCTGAATAGTTCCATTTGTTTTCTTACTGGTTCATCCTCTCTTCCCCTCCACTGGAAACTCAGCTCCCTGCGGAAAATGCTGATTCTCACTAGTTACTCAAATACTTGCAGAAGGAATCGTTGAATGACTATTAATGAACCTGACTCATTTATTCATAGATCAGTTTTCTTATGCACGTATTTTTCTGCCCATTCATTTATCCATTGACTTAACATTTCATATATACACACCTCATTCTCCATGAACTGTGGAAAAGATGTTCTTAGCGGCATGACTGGAAGCAGCAAAACCAAAATGATACAAAGAAACGAATTTGAATGACTTGGAGCTTGTCCAGCTTGGTGTGGCCAAGGACATGCCAGCAGACAATGAAGACGCATTTAGCCAACGACACAGTGGCAGGGCTTCATGGCAGTGTAGCAACCCAGATCAAGGGCAGCAGGTCCATGTTTCAGTGTGGAAAGATGTGTCTGGACCGTGTGGACCCCCAAGGCAGGACAAGATGTGCATTTCCGGGGCTGGCGTTGTAGCGTAGTGATTAAACCTGCAGCCACCATATGGGCACTGGTTTGAGTCTCGGCTGCTCCACTTCTGATCCAGCTCTCTGCTGTGGCCCGGGAAGGCAGTGGAGGATGGCCCAAGTCCTTGGGCCTCTGCACCTGCGTGGGAGACCCCGAGGAAGCTCTTGGCTTCAGATGGACCCAGTTTTGGCCATTGTGGCCATTTGGGGAGTGAACCAGAGGAAGACCTCTCTCTCTTTCTCTCTCTCTGTCTCTCTCTGTCTCTCTCTGTCTCTCTCCCCCTCTCTGTAACTCTTTCAAGTAAATAAAATAAATCTAAAAAAAAGATGCACATTTCTGAGACCAGATAACAAGTTCTACCATCATCCCTCAGAATCCACGGGTTCCATGTCCATGATTTCAATCAAACACGGTTAGAAAATATGTGAAAACATATTGGCATTGCACTGAAGAAGTACAGGCTTTTGTCCTTGTCATTACACCCTAAACAATACAGGGCACCAGCAATTTGCACAGCATTTACATTGTATGAGGCATCATGGGTAATGCAGACATGACTTATACGGGGGGATGTGAGTTATATGCAAATACAATATGCATATTATACAATATGCATTTATAGAAGACGCTTGAGCATCCACGGATTTTGGTATCCACAGGAGATCCGGGAGCCAACCCTTTATGGATGCTGCTGTGTGGTGATCAACATGCTTTTTTTTTTTCACTTACCACTCAGAATGAGCATATAGGACAAGTAATATCCTGTGTATGTGTGTGTGGGGGGGAGGTAGGCAGAATAATGGCCCTCAAATCTGTGAATGTGTTACCTTACATGGAAAAAGGGACTTCCCCAATGGGATTAATTTAAGGATCTTGAGACAGTTGATTGTCTTGGATCACCTGGGTGGGTTCAATCTGCAATCTATCTTCAACGTATCCCCCGTAAGAGGGAGGCCAGAGTGTCAGAGTCAACCATGAGACTGCGGAAGCAGGGTGGGAGCGATGTGGGGCTCCGAGCTGAGGAACGCAGGCGGCCCCTAGGCGCCTCGCCACTAGGTGCTGGGAGAGGCAAGAGAACGCACCCTGCCCTTCAGCCTTCAGAGGGAGGCCCGCCCATCTCAGAGTCCCGATCTGCGGACTGGCAAGTGGGTAAATGGGTGTTGTCTCAAGCCTCCTAAGTTTGTGGTGACTTTTTACATGTCCAAGCATAGTGGGACAATTAGGGTTGATTCAGAGGTCACAAAACTTCAAGTCCTTCTTGTCACCTCCCCGTGAAATGCAGCTGCAGATGGAATTCCTTGCGACAAACCATCCACAGTGTTTTAGATACTCACAGGGACCCGGTCTTTAGTGGTTCAGGACTGGGCATGTCAGTTTCCCTCCCTCCCTCCTTTCTTTGCGCCCTCCTTCACTTCCTTCCTCGCCCCCTTTTGAACTTAGTGAGCAACTGCTCCGTGCCAGGCTCTGCTCCGGATGCTAGGACTGCTCTAGTGATGGGATGGATCAGGTAGGTTTCTATCCTAGGGGGAACTTCATGATAAGATTTTTGTGGATATTTTGGGCAAAACAAATCGGACTCCTGTTTTCACCCTGTATGGAGATGGGGAAGCATTAAAGGGTTGAAGTTAGGGTCTCTCTCTTCACCCTGCATCCTGTTCCTCCAAGAGGGATCATAGAGAACAATGAAACTATGCCTCAAGGCCAGGTCAGGGGAAAGATCTGGATTTTTCTAGCCACTGTTCTCTGGCCTCGACGGCCTCCCAGTCTCTCCAGGAGAGTGTGTTGGTCCCCGGGGTTTGGACAGGACCTGGCTCATGTGCTCACAAATGTCCAATGGGACCAAAACCAGGGTGGAGAAGCAGCAGCCCTGTGTGTCAGGAGGTGGAGAAAAATGCGGGGTGGCTCGGGATGACGGAGGCTGGACTGGGAGATGAGTTTGATTTTCACCTGTCATCTCGTGCGACCCGGGGCTGGTCCCGGCATCACGCCACTCCTCAGTCTCCTCATCTACCTCACGGGTGATGGTTTCATGTAAGTTTCCTCTGTCCCAGGGCTGTGGGTACAAGTGAGGACGCCCTAGCAAAGGCGCCTGGTGCAGTGACAGGGCAGACCAGGGGCAGGGCAGTGGGCACTCACTCAGGAAGGATCAGATCACTGTCACAGGGGCTGGAAATACTGATGTGCAGAGCTCTGGTTCTCCATCAGTCTGTGCCACCTGTATACACACATGCACGTGTGCACACACTGTGCCGCCTGTATACACACATACACATGTGCATGCTGCCCACATGCACACACACACACACACACACACACACACGGGTGCACTGTGTCCTCCTGTATACACCCAAAAACACACAAGTGATGCAGTGTAAAACAAAACAAAACATACAGGGGCCGGCGCCATGGCTTACAAGGCTAATCCTCCACCTGCGGCACTGGTATCCCAGATTCTACTCCCGAATGGGGCGCCAGATTCTGTCCCGGTTGCTCCTCTTCCAGTCCAGCTCTCTACTGTGGCCCGGGAAGGCAGTGGAGGATGACCCAAGTGCTTGGGCCCTGCACCCGCGTGGGAGACCAGGAGAAAACACCTGGCTCCTGGCTTCGGATTGACTCAGCGCACTGGCTGTAGCAGCCATTTAGGGGGTGAACCAACGAAAGGAAGACCTTTCTCTTTGTCTCTCTCTCTCACTGTCTAACTCTGCCTGTCAAAAATAAATAAATAAATAAATAAACCAAATCACACAGGACAAGGAAACTTGAGGCACAAATCTGAATTCTCTCTGGTCCCTGTGCTCCTCTCAGTACAACAATCAGTGGTCTTACACTGAGGCCTGGGGGCCCCACCCAGCTACACATGTGTTGTTTGGTCTTGAGTGTTGAACAAAAAGTTTTGTACACTTGTCTACATTAAATAGAGATGATTTTGACCATGCAATTCTAGGCTTCCGGGTTTTCTTAAGGTCCCGGGGTCTGGCTACCTGGATGGCCTTCCTCAAGGTCACATCTGTCTGGCATTGGGACCTCCCTCCTGTCCCTGGGACCCTGTGAGCTCCTGCCTATGAGCCACAGTCCCGGCTGCCCCTACGCGCTGTGCAGTGTGCCAGCCTCACTGCTCCCCAGTCCTGGCCCCTGGCTCCTGCTGTGACTGCTTCCCCTCCCCGGGTTAGGAACGTGCCCTGACGCAGGGGCCCCGCTTCAGGCACAACGCTGATCCCAAGGGGATGGAAAGTGGCAGCTGAACATTCTAGAAAACGTCTGCTCCCTTCAATGACTAGGAAAAGCACTCTCAGAAGCTGTAACTTGGGCAAACCCATTCTTTGTTTGGGCCTCAGTTTCCCCAGCTGTCAAATCAGGTGGCTGAAACCAGAGCTCTGCAAGTCATTGCTACTTCTTGGGTCCCTTGTTTCTTTCTCTCTCTCCCTTTTAGACCCACACAAGGGAGTGCTCACAATATCTTGCATTCTTATGTTCAGACTCATGTGTGCAACTTACAGAAAAGATTTGCCGTTAAACACCCTGGCCGGGTTTTCAGTCCCCAGCACTTTGGACCCCACTCCCTCTGCAGGTGCCCTGTATGAGTGAATCTGGGCATTAAACTTCCAAAGAGCCACCTGCTGGCCTTGCATGAGGGCTGCCGGCAGAATCCAGAGTCAGTTACCTAATCTCCTCTCCTATCAGTGTTCTCTGCTGGAACTGACAGCAACCCAAGGTTGTTCCAGAGGCACCGGGAGCCGAGCAGAAGAGAGCTCAGATCCCACCCACGGAGAGCTGCAGGGAGGCCAAGCAAAGCTGTCTCCTCTCTGCCTGGGTTCTTCCACCTGTAAGAAAGAGATCTCAAGGATGTTTGGCACAGCTAGCGGGAGGCCAGCTTCTAACCCTGGGCCCTGGGGATCCCTGGGATCTAGGACATCCTCCAGCCCCCACCCTATGAAAAGCAGGCTCACCTGTGAACCTAAAACCCCAAGGATCCTTCCCAAGGAATGGCAAGTGGCAGCCCAAGTAGCTTCCTACCCTGCTTTGCTCTTTTCTTTGTGGGCCTCCCAGAAATTAAGTGGCTTCTATAATAGGGAACCTGGGTATACTTAAAAATGAAGAAATACTAGTATGATTTGAACGTCTGCACTACAACTTCTGTTGAAATCTAATCCTTTTGTGGGATATTAAGAGGTGGGACTAGGCAGGGCTTTAAACAGGTGATTAGGTCAGGAGGGCTTAGCGGATAGTGGATTAGTGGATAATGGGTTAATGGGTTAACTGGAGAGGATCTATTATAAAAGGCAGTTTGGCTCTGTCTCCTTGGGTGGACCCCTCTCACAGGGGCACTGCTGTGCCTGGGGACTCTGTAGAGTTCACCTGCCATTGGAAAGTAACCCCTCAACCTTGGACCTCTCAGCCTCCAGGGCCGGAAGAAGTAAAGTTTTTATAAATTACCCAGTCTCGGGTATTTTGTTGTAGCCTAGAAAACAGACCAGATGAATGTCAAATCAGAGTTACAAAGGCTGGGACATTAACTGACATTGAACAGTTCACACTATTGGATAAAAATGCTGCCTTTTCATGCAGCTGTGCTCTGTGTAAGATGAAGAGTGGATTTAGCTTGAGGATATTCGGTGCGATCGAGATAGGAGACGTAGCTGAGGCCATGCTGGAAACCTGCTCTTCTTATCCGCCATAGCACAGAGGCGTTGTCGTGTTTGCTGCTCCCTCTGGGTTTGAGGCTCTCAGTGAATGAGCAGCCGGGGTCAGAGGTCAGCCAAGACAGCCAGGTCTGCCCTGCCCTGGACACAGATTACAGAAAACCTCCTGGGAGATGGCTTCCAGGTACTGATGGCCCTCACCACAGGCTGCTTCATTCCGAATCACTATTGTTGCAACTCACTACAGTGTGCCTGCTTTCGCTGGGATGCCCAGACCCCCGCAGCTCCTCCCACCTGTCTGTGGTATCACACACTTCCTTTTGAGCTTGCATTTGGTTTGTCTGCCCTATTGCAATGTGCCTGTCAGTAGAGACAGGTGCTCCTTAAAACTGAAGTATAAGACATTGGACAGCGATATCCAATGTGTGATTGGGTAGGAAAAGCCATCGACGCAGGGCCCAGAGGTGTGGAATCTCTCTTCTGCTCTTCTGATCGGTAGACCTGAGCCCCTGGGCAAGCCATGTCATTTCACTGTCCACCCAGGCAAAAATGGGAATGAACACGTCCCTCCAAGGTAGCAACACAAGGCACACCACTGGGGCTTTGGGTTCTGAAGAATGGGTTTCCGTTCTCACATGTAGGCTGGGGGAGTGGCCAGTCCAGAATTAAGTTATGCCCTCATGATGGTGTCTCTGGGCAAGATGACAAAATAGAGCAACAGGAGTGGAGAAGCAACTTAGGTCGACATGCCCCTTCAAAGAAAGGATATTTGAGTCAAAGGGGAGGAGGAAGGGACATACTACAGTGTATGTGGAAGAGTGTGGTAGGCAGAAGGAGCTGTGAGCACAAAGGCTATGAGAGGACATGGGTGTGTGTGTGAGAGAGAGACAGAGAGAGCAAGAGAGCGAGTGCTAGGCAGCCAGGGTGGCTGGGGCCACGTAGGTGAGGGAGGGGCTGATGGGATTGGCTGGGTGGATGGGGCTTGGATCCTACAGAGTCTACTGGCTCATGCTAAGGACTTTGCACTGTATTCCAAATGACTTGGGATACCATTGGAAGGTATTTAGTATGTGTGAAAATATTTTTTTTAATATTTATTTATTCATTTGAGAGGCAGAGTTACAGAGAGAGAGGGGAGATAGAGAAAGAGAGGTCTTCCATCTACTGGTTCACTCCCCAAATGGCCACAATGGCTGGAGCTGTGCTGATCTGAAGCCAGGAGCCAGGAGCTTCCTTTGGTTCTCTCACATGGGTGCAGAGGCCCAAGCAGTCCCACCATCCTCCACTGTTAACTCAGGCAGTAAGCAGAGAGTTGGATTGGAAGAGGAGCAGCTGGGACATGAACTGGTGCCCATACAGGATGCTGGCACTGCAGGCAGAAGTTTGGCCTACTATGCCACAGTACCGGCCTCAAAAGTATTTCTAACACAGGCAAAAGTGTTGTGCAAACTTGAAAGCACAAAGCCAGGTACCAGTACTATCATATGTGCCTCCAATGACTTTCAGGTAGAGCTGAAGCTGCAGCAGTCCCTCTCTCTCCACAGGAGACATGGTCCACGGTTCCCTGAGGCTGCTTGAACCTGTGGATAGCACTAGCCCTACATACGCTGTTTTTTTCCACTACCTACACACCTATGAAAAAGTGTCATTAGTAAATTAGACATGAGAAAAGATGAACATCAGTAACTAATGAAATAGAACAAATATAACAATATACCCTAATGAAAGTTATATGAAGGTAGCCTCTTTCTCTCTCTTTCAAAATGCCCTATTATACTGCATTTGAACATAAGCACTGGGACGCAGAGACACTGGGTCTGATAATGGAGTGGCTACCTAGTGATTACTGGGAGGGTAATGTATACAGCAGTGATACGCTGGACAAAGGGTGATTCATGTCCCAGGCAGATCAGACAGGGTTAAGATTTCATCATGCTACTCAGAATAGCACGCAATTTATGTTTTGTTTATTTCTGGGACTTTCCATTTCATATTTTGAGATCATGGTTGGCCACAGGCAACTGAAGCCATGGAAGCAAAATCGGGGATAAGGGAGGACCAGGCTATTAGCCGGGCAGCTTGATCCTCCAGCTTCCTCCGTGGAAACCTGCGGGAGCAGGGGCCTGTGCTAGTATGTCTGGGAGGACCCAGGATCACACATCAGCCCATGAACTTCTCACAGGGAGTGGAGCGTCTGGCGCTCACACGCCAAGCCTGGCCACAGAGCAGGAGCCCCTCCTGGACCCCTCTTTCCTCATCCTAGGCAGGCGACAGGGCCAGAGGCACGCAGTGACTGTCACACGCCCTGTGTTGAGCTCCTGAGCTGTCACCTCCCCCAGAGAGCCCACCATCCTTCAAGGGATTTGTGCTCAAAAATGAGTTCCTTTCTGACTCTCCAAAACCATGCATTTCTCACAGTTTGCAGTTGTCCATTTTTTTTATTTATTGGTCTGATTAACCTTGGACTTCCCCGTTGGGCTGGCAATTTTATAAGCCTTAGGACAATGCTCACCTTTGAAATCTAGCAAGAGAGACTCAACTAAGCTGTGATAACAAGCAACCCACACATCTAGGTGTGCTTTAAACACATCTAGGTACCTGTTTCTGCTTTGCCAAAAGCTTGCTGGCTCTGTCCTGGGACCAAATTGCTGATGGAGCTTCCTGGAAGGTCTCTGGACAAGTGGGCTGGAAAGCACAACCATTTGTAGTTCAGATTTCGTCAGGGGCTTCTCCTCCTTTCCATACACGCTGGAGAGGGGGAGCAGGAGGCAAAGCAAACACACAAAGCCACCCCAAAAGTCACTTGGAAAATCCTGGATTTGAAGCGGCTAGTCGGTTTTTTGACTCAAGTTCTCTTTCTTTCTTCCTTTCTTTCTTTAATTTTAATTAAGTCTAACATATGAACTTTTTTTAAACCTTTTTTAAAAGATTGATTTATTTATTTGAAAGGCAGAGTTTGAGAGAGACAGGGAGGGAGGTCTTCCATCTGCTGGTTCACTCCCCACATGGCTGCAATGGCGGGGGCTGGGCCAGGCTGAAGCCAGAGCCAAGAGCTTCATCTGAGTTCTCCCAAGTGGGAGACAGGAATCCAAGCACCTGGGCCACCTTCTGCTGCTTTCTCAGGCACATTAGCAAGGAGCTGGATTGGAAGAGGAGCAGTCAGGACTCGAACCAGCACTCATATGGAATGCCAGCATCACAGGCGGTGGCTTAACCCACTGCACCACAATGTGGGTCCCAGCCTCAGTTTTCCTTGCTGTGAAATGGGATAATGCCAGCCTCTTGCATGCCACAGCATCTGGGCTGTGGTGGTTCACGGCAGAAGTTGCTACTCCCCGAGGCCCTCTGCAGAAACGTGTTGTTTGTCAGGTATGGAGGCGTCAGCTCCTCACTACACACTCTGGGCTCACTATACACCATGCAGGAGCTTTTCAGATGGGTGAGAGGCAACATGTCACTCCGACTGCCAACGTGCCAGGTGACATCAAGGCTGCCGGGCCTTGCCTCAAAACCTTGGGTTGCCAGGAAGGGGAGCAATCCTCAGCCAGCAAGGACTGGACACTTCCTAGCCCCTCCCACTTCTCAACGGCACCGGCCTGGTCTCCGGAATGGCTTGGGCGGCACGGACGCTGGCTTGGCCGGTCGGCCTACCGACTCAGCCTCTCCGGGGCTGGGCTGTGCAAGCTGAGATTTCAAAGTTTCTGCAGGCCTAGGGGGTCACTGCTTCAGAGAACCCTGGCGAAGCCATGGAACCACTTTGGGTCTGTGGTCAGCAAGCCTCCAGTCCACTTCTCTGCCACTGTGTGACCTTGGGGGCAGTGATCTCCATCTCTGGGCCTCAGTTTCCCGCTCTAGACAAAGGGGGGCGGTAGGAGAAAGCTTCGCCTACCTCCTGTCCAGCATTCCTGCCCCGTGACTCCCTGAGCCCTGGCTTTCCTGGCCTGCTCCCCATTCCCAATTGGCTGTGGCATTTCTGTGACTCAGGGGGGCAGGGCCGGCAGCTGGGAGGCGGGGAGTGGAGGGCAGGGTGCCAGGTTTTCCGCCCCGCTGCCACTGGAGCCCAGCGCCCCGCTCGGGCTATTGTACTCATGGGAGGTCTTAGCTGGTGCGGCCGCCAGCCCGACTGCTCAGGCGCCAGAGCTGTTTCATTATTTCATCAAAGTTCATTATGCTGGGGAGGAGACCAGTAATAAAACATGATTACAAGTGTCTCCAATGAGCACTTAAAGACATAATTCGGGGTGTATTTTCTGCTGCATCCCTGTTTGTGGCTGCATAACGCACGGAGATTTGCACCTCTGATATACGCCAGTCTTGGCGTTAATTGATGTGAAAAAAAGCGCCGAAGAGCTTGATTCAATTTGTCTCGCGCTGGGTTTGGCCTTTTCTTTCGAGAATGATTTGCCATTTTTGAAAACACACAGTTAATTACGTGTGTAAAAGGCAGGTAGGGTGACAGAGGAGACACGGAGAGGCTGAATGGCAGCCAAACAAATCCGCTGTCAGTGGCAGGGCTCCGGGGAGGGGAGAGGCGGCTTTTCTTGTTTTTCTTCGCCTTCCCCTCCCCCTGCCCCTCCCAGCCTCACCTCAAGTCTTTGTGAAGCGGCAGCTGGTGAGAAAGGCGGGCAAGTTGATAGGCGATGCTGCACCTGCAAGAGTTAACAGAAAGGGCTGTCTGTCTTGTCCCTGGAGGAGAGGTCTTGATTGGCTGGGTTGCTGAGGATGGGGGTTGAAGACAGGGTAGGGGGTGCTTCTGTGAGTAGGAACTGGGGAGAATCGTGCTGGCTGTGGGGGGCCACATCTCTGGATCTCGGGCCCTGGGCAGCATGGGGCATGGCCTGGTGTGGGGATGGGCGGCATAGCTGTGTTGACTGGACATTCTGTCCAGGCTGGCTAGATCCTTGGCTGGCTCACTGGGTGGCATGCAGCAGGCTGCTCTCTGTGGGCCATGGCCTCTCGCCCTAGTAAAACAGGCAGGTTGGCCTGAGCAGGACTGCCCATCTTAGTCGAATCTTGGTGATGCCTGTCAACCAAGGAACTTGTCGAAAACAGATCTCCCCAGCCCTCCACCAAAGGGGCCAGGTCAGACTCTCCCTAGGAGAGGCCAGGGGTCAGTATTCAATAAATAAATCTTTGGATTGATCCATGGCACTTCGCACTTACCCCTTGGCTATGTATGGTGTTCATATCATTGATATGTGATAGAAAACCAATGGGTAATAATAAGGACTCCCTCGGCCTCTCCATTCCTGCTCCCAATCACAAGTAGAGTGCTGGCTCTACTGTGTCTGTGAGTGCATTCTTCATGGCTCTGTGTATGTGTAGGTTTTCCCAGAGAAATCTGTGCTATACAAGTGAGCACTCTTTATACATCTTTATATTCTTTATACATTCTTTATATTCTTTATCCTTTCCTTTAAAAAAAGGTAAAAGATGGCATACTATGAACAGAGATCTGTATCTTGCTTTTCTTTCATTTAGTGTATCCTATAGATTTTTTTGTATCAGTTAATAAGGGCAGTAAAGTGCTAGAGACAGCAGAGACACTGGCCCTGGCTCAGCGACCTCGTGTCGGCAGCCTGAGATTAGCCACTGTGCTGCAGTGGGCTAAGTCACTGCTTCTGACCCCGGTATTCTATATCAGAGCACCCTTTCAAGTCCCAGCTGCTCTGCTTCCGGTCCAGCTCCCTGCTAATGTGCCTGGGAAAGCAGTACAAGATGACCCAAGGACATGGGCTCCTGCCACCGGTGTGGAGAGACCCAGGTGGCATTCCTGGCTCCAGGCTCCAACCTGGCCCAGCCTTGGCCATTGCAGCCACTTGGGGAGTGAACCAGCAGGTGGAAGATGTCTCCCTCACTCCTCTTTCTTTCCATCCATCTCTCTCTGTCACTTTGCCTTTTAAATAAATGAAATAACTTTTTTAAAGTTATGGCTCCACCATTACCAGCACAGCACTGGCGAAAGCACTTTATTTTATTTATTTATTTATTTTTGTTTAAAAGACTTATTTATTTATTTGAAAGGCAGAGTTACAGAGAGGCAGAGGCATAGAGGCAGAGAAAGAGAGAGAAAAGTCTTTCATCCGATGGTTCATTCCCCAAGTGGCTGCAACGGCTGTAGCTGGGCCCATCCGAAGCCAGGAGCCAGGAGCTTCTTCTGGGTCTCCCACGCAGGTGCAGGGACCCAAGCACTTGAGCCATATTCTACTGTTTTCTCAGGCCACAGCAGAGAGCTGCATCAGAAGAGGAGCAGCCGGGTCTTGAACTGGCCCTCTTATGGGATGCCAGCGTTGCAGGTGGCAACTTTACCGGCTACGCCACAGCACCAGCCCTGAAAGTGCACTATTTTAGTTCCTCAAAGTAACAATGCTGAACAAAGGACCTTCCCTCCTCACCTTTAAAGAAGTGGGTGTCTCATAATCCGCTGTACAAGTGAACTCCAGTGTACTTAATCAATCCCCCGTTGATGGGCGTTTAGACTGTGTCTGATCTTCTGCCAATGCCTGCACTGCTAAAATAAGCCATTTTGTACCCACATCATTTCACATGTGTACCTGATTAAGACACAGTCCTAGCAGTGGCCTGACTGAGTCAAAAGTCTGGGCCTTTGTTATTTGGGTAGGCACGGCACCTTGCCTCGAGAGGCTGTCCCAAGGAGCACTCCACCAGCTACCCACGAGGAATGGAGCTCCCGCGGCACCCTCCACACCAGCAGCTTCTAACTGACTCCATCCATTGCTGTGCGTCTCCTGAGCATCAGTGAGCTTAGCAGGCTTCCCTAGCAGAGCCACTTAGCGCTCCTTCTCTGAGAACCAGTGAGCCTTTTACTAGAACGTCTGGGAAGGCCAGCCCGCTGCCTGCTGCTGCTGGCTGTTTTCTCCTCCTCCTCCTCCTCCTCCTCCTCCTCCTCTTCTTCCTCCCCCTCCTCTTCTCCTCCTCCTTCTTCTCTTTGTTCTTCTTTACAAACAGGGACCCAAGGGCCTGAGAGGAGTGACAAGTTAGCCAAACCCCACGCTGAGCAACGGCGGAGAAGGGGTGACGATCAGGCATTGCAGCCCCTTCCGATCAGATGGGTGCGAGCAATGAGCAAGTCAACAATCCCGCAGATATCACCAGTTGTGTCAAGTGCTATAAAATAATTGTGCACGGGTGGTCCGCCGGCTAGGCATGGCCAGTGGACATGGTTCACTTTGGCCAACATAGTACTTTCCTTTCTAAATTTTCATGTAAAATAGTTGCCAAACTTGAAAACAAGATTTGACCCAAAATTATTATTTCTGGTTTTGTTTGGGGGAAAATGCCAACCGGAAGCATTAGCCTCACTGGATGGAATGTTCTGGTGAGAACAGTCTTCGGGATGGGGGTGGCAGATGCTTGTCTTCGAAAGGGCACACAAGGGCCGGGGCCCCGCAGTCCTCGCCACCGCTCCCTAGTGCTCGCCCCTGAGTGTGCTGCCTCTGTCTGTCACCTGTCACGTGTCCTCACGCTGGTGCTGCCCTTGTACAAGCTGAGCAGCCCTAGTCTGAAAGCCTAAAATCTAAGATGCTCCAGAGTCAGAAAAATTTCTGAGCCCTGATGCAACCCCACAAATCCTGTGGCTTCCTGTACGCAGAATTCGCTTCGTGTACAAAGTGAGTTAAAATATTGTCTGAAATTACCTTTGGGCTAGGTGGACAAGGTGTATATGAAGCATCTATGAATTTCATGTTTAACTTGGGTCCCCGCCCCAAGAGATCTTAGTGTGTGTGTGTGTGTGTGTGTGTGTGTGTTTTGAAAAATTCCCAAATCCCAAACTTGTGAAATCTGTAACAGTTCCTGCCCCAAGCATCTGTAATGAAGAGGGAAGTCTGATGCTTCTTGTATCTGTTTCTCTAATTGGCATTGGAAGGCTGGACCCGAGGGCTGCTTTATAAAAGACATATCTCAGAAACATCTTTTGAGAAAAGACTATTTATCATGCATTGAACTGAAATGAAAGAAATGAAAGAATGAATGAAACAAGCACTCGTGCAGACTCTGAGGTAGGAGGAAGCGAGATAAACTCCGGTGTGAGCCCATCAGCTTCCCTCATTCATGTGGTCTTCCTGATCCTGGAAACACTTGTTTTGGGGGAGGGGTCTTCACAGCCTGGTTCTAAAAACCAGCAGCGGTCTCCCACAGGGCTGGCTCCGGAACTTCTCTGTAGGAAGAGCGTAGAGAGGAGCAGGTGAGCGGAAGTGGGGCTGGAGGAATTGTCTTGTTCTTAATTATGCCAGCAGGCTGATTTTACTGATTTTTTTAAAAATCACAGATGGCTCTGGGGAGACATTACAGATGGGAAGGGGGTATCGTTTAAGCCCTCGAAGGTACCCCTCACTGTGGCACTTGGGTTCCCATCTCTACTCCCTGTGAACCTGTGTCCTTGGCCAGGATCCAGTACCAGGAAATGTCCATGGACTTGACCGTACAGGGCCTGCTTCCCTCCCTCTCAGGAAGAGTGTGGTGCAGACGCCCCCCTGGTCTCTCTGGTCTTTCTCTGAGCTCCTTGACAGCACATGGGACCTCAGCCGGTCTCATTTCCCTAGTTGGGATGAGCCATAACCCCCTGGGACTCTGCCAGGTCTCCCAGGGCTGACCGTGGACTTGACTATGGATGCCAGCAGCCTGACACTCCTCCACACAGAGAGTGGCTGAACAGGCCAGCAGATGACGCTGGCTTCGGGTGGGTTGGCTTAAGGCAGCTGCACCATGCAAATGAGTGGTACCCCCCAAATATGAAAATAAAGTTTGTGCAACTCAAGGAGAGCAAGTAAGACAGCTGAGATCAGAAATGCCTTTTCAGGGAAATTAAATGTTTGACGAGAAGAGAACAGGGGCCTCCCATGGTCCATCCATCACCGGGTGGTCTTCTAGCTACATGTCCAGTGGACATCTGGGTGGGGGCACGGTGCAAGGCCCCCTTCCTGCCTTGTCCAGGGCTCCCTCTTTCTGCTGCACCCCTGCACCACACTATCTGTGCCCACACATTCTGTCCAAGCAGCCCCACAGCAGGGGCCCTTGGAGATCTTTCTCAGCCCCCCCAGTTTTGTCCATTTCCAATCCGACCTCCGTATTGTAGCCAAAGGCCACGATCCTGTCACCTCCTGTTTACAAGCCTTCTTCAGGAGCCCCGGGGACTCCAGGGGAGGGTCTAACTCCACGCCACGTTGGGCAAGGCTGCTGTGTCTGGGTGGGCCACCCTGCCTGCTCCGTCTGTGCCGTCTCCCCTCTGCACATCAGCTTCCTCCTTGCCAGGGGCCTTTGTGCATATGTTTCTGTCTGCCCTGTGCCCTCTCCATCCCTCCCCAAGGACAGGGACCTTGTCTTGTGACTGCTGTGTCCCCCAGAGCCGAGCACTGGGCTTAGCGTGTAGTAGATGCTCAATGAACACTCGTGAAGTGAGCGAATCTAATGCTTGGTGAGCGTGATGGCTCAGGCAGAGTCCCGAGGACATTCACGTGTTACCTCAATGCACAAACATAGTTCCACAGCCACAACCCTCGTCTAGTGCATAGCCTTATAACAAATAAATCCATAAAGAAACTATTAATTTCAGCCCTAGGAAATAAGACCTTTTGCATTTCATTTCATAGAATGTCTGCATGCCTATAATATTTCCTTTATAGCTGAATGGAAATTTCTATGATTTTTAAATGTTTTATTGCCCTTTTACAACCATAGACATAAACACAAAGGTTCCTCAACATAGGAAAATGAAATTCTACTTATGGAATTCTTTATTTAGTGGGGGATTAAGCCTGTGATTATAAAGTAAGTTGAATGTATGTTATTACAAATATTAAAAGAAAAAAAGAAAGCAAGGAAAAGAAAGGAGGGAGGGGGGTTGGGATGTATGTGCTTAAGACTATGTCTATTGGCTGGCGCTGCAGCTCAATACTCAATAGGCTGATCCTCCGCCTGCAGCGCCGGCACACCAGGTTCTAGTCCCGGTTGGGGCACCGGATTCTGTCCCGGTTGCCCCTCTTCCACCCTAGCTCTCAGCTATGGCCCAGGAGTGCAGTAGAGGATGGCCCAAGTGCCTGGGCCCTGCACCCACATGGGAGACCAGGAGAAGCACCTGGCTCCTGGCTTCGGATCAGTGCGATGCGCCGGCCGCAGTGCGCCAGCCGCGGAGGCCATTGGGGGATGAACCAACAGCAAAGGAAGACTTTTCTCTCTGTCTCTCTCTCTCACTGTCCACTCTGCCTGTCCAAAAAAAAAAAAAAAAAAAAAAGACTGTGTCTATAAAACACATGAAATGTGTTCTCTTTATATAAATAAAAATATAAAAAAGAAATAGTTATAATGGCCCATTAGAGATTGGAAAAGCATAAATTCTTTCAAAAAGTTGGTGGAAAAAATGGAATTAAAAGATACGTTTATTCTGGTGCAAAAAATGTGAAATCCATGCATATAACAGGTCTTCAAACATTCATGGAAATGCATGTAAAGAAAGAACTATTCACCAAAATAAGCTTATCTTTTAATTCCATGTTCTCAGCCCACAGGCTGGGCCCTTGTACCCCCACAGACTTTTATTTCTCTCTTTGGGTGAAGAGATGGGCTGTACCTGAGATCTACTATGTCCCTGACCATCCAGAGCCACGTCCCTCCCAGGGACTCCCACCAAACAGTGCTGTGTCCCTCCCAGGGATCCACTCAGGAGCTGTCAGAACTCGGGGTTGGGGGAGGGACCTCAGAATGCTGTCGACTGAATCAGTGCAGGAGAGTCCCAATGTCACCGATTCTTTCCAGCCAGGTGACAAATAAGAGCATCGGTACCTGGAGGATGAAAGTAAATCGACATGAGTTAAGTTTATCATAGGAACATGAATTAAGCTTATCATATTTTTAAGTTTATTTATTTTTATCTCCTTGAAATCCAGAATGAAAGAGGGAGAGAGAGAGAGAGAGAGAGAGAGAGAGAGAGAGAGAGAGATCAACCTCCATCAACTAGTCTACTCCCCAAATGCCCAGTATAGCCAAGCCTGGGCCAGGCCAAAGCCATGAGCCCAGAACTCCATCAGAGTCTCCCCGTGGGTGGCAGGGACCCAAGCACTTGAGCCGTCATTGGCTCCCTCCCAGGATGCAACAGCATGAAGATGAATCAGAAGTAGAGGAGCCGGGACTCATACCAGCACCCCGATGTGGGATATGAGTATCGCAGGCAGCAGCTTGCCCGTCCCCCATCTGACCCCCAGGTCAGTTAGCATAATTCTTAAGATTTCTCCTTCAACACAGGAGTGGATCATCCCACAGTAACACCGCCCCCAGCTCTGATACCAGCTGACCTAAGACACTCTGCCGACTGTGAGCTGAGACCAACGTGGACCTGCACGTAGCTTCCAGCGTGCCTGTTTCCTGCCGGGGTGATCTTGAGCGAGTCATTTTACTCTCCGTGTCTCGCTATCCTCACGCATAAAACAGGATAAACTAGACCTTCGAGAGGGCTGGGAAAGCTGCAAGGACCAAAGGCATCAGGTATGTAGCATCATGGCGAGGGCGGGTCCCAGGCCACAGGTGCAGGGCTGGGAAAGGGTCTGGGTACTTCAGTGGCCCAAGGACCCACCGGAGTGGGGTCCTGTGTCAGCCTGGTGGAGTTTTCTGAGACCCATTTGGGCTCATGAGGATGGAGGGCCGTGGTGTCCTGAGACAGGTGGGGAGGATGAGCAGCCCTCGCTAAGAAGATGTCAGCCCGGCTTTCCAACACGTCCCCCTGCAGCGACGCCTCCACAGAGAACGTTTCTCTCTCCTTAGCATTGCCTTTCCAGTCGGGCAGTGGGGGCGGCCTCTTGAGTCAAAAGCAAAGGAAGCGATGGGTGGTTCAGAGACACCGGAGCCAAAAACGCGGCCGTTAGGACCTGCGTGGGGTGGACAGAGGCGGGCAGTGGGGTCGGTGGTGGAGGCGCATGCGGGGCAGGGCATAGCTGGCTACACAGGGGTCTCAGGGACACCGGCTCCATCACGTCGCCTGGTGCACAGGTGGGTGTGGGAGGGCCCGGTGCTGGTGGGGCCCCCTGGAGGTGAGGTTGAGAGGGGCACACTGAGCAGGAAGGTGAGGAAGTGGGGTCGACACCACCTCCACCATCGCTACTGTCTTGCCCACGCGGGTAGAGCAGGGACTTTGGTGCTTTTCCTACTGCTGTTTTTCCTCTGAGGTTGTAAACTACGAATCCAGAGAGACGAAATCAAAGGGCTTCTGCTCCGTTTAGCATTGGGGTGACAAACCGGGCACCCGTTGGAGGCAGACCTACCCGGAAGTCATGTAAGCTTCCACGTGGCAGCCGGAGCCCTTGTCCCAGCCGAGCTCAACGAACTCAGCCCTCGGCTTCGAGGATAGTGCAGGGATGGGGGTGGCGTGGGGGGAATCCACCCCACCCCCCGCCCTCTCTGGTCTTCATTACACAACCCTTCCCCAGCTCTCCACACTCCGGAAACTAACGTCCTAATTAATAGTAACCATAGGAGGAACCCAATCAGTATTCCAATGTGCCTTATCTCAGTAATTTCAGAAGAGAAGGGAAAAAGAAAAAAAAACGTGGATTTGGAACAACCGTTTGTCTAATAAACAGCAAGCCACCCAGCCCCACCTCCCTGCGCCATTCATTTCCTGCAAAGAAAGCTCTGAGGAGGCTAATCCGCGTCGGCTCCACTCACAACACATTATCATTTTTATCGGCCTCATAAATCGCCTTTCCAGATTACACAAAAATATACATTGCCCCACTATAATTACTCCAGCCTGCCCCCCCACCCCGCCCCGCCGCCCCTTCTCCATTTGCGTTTTGATCCCAGGTAAACCCAGTCATTACCCACATCAGTGTGGCTTCCCCAAATGTCAAGATGAAAACGGACCACGGAGACTTACGCAAGACTGAGTCAGCCGAGCAATTTGAACCAATAAATATCAAAGTCGTGTCTAAGCAGAGAACAATTCATTTGATACCACATCTGTCAACAGGCCTGTGGAAGATTTTCCTGCCCCGGGCTCCACCCTGGCGGTCCTGCGGGCTCTTCTTCCTGGTGTTAGGGGCAGCTGGATTTGTCCTCGCCGGAGGATGATGTCCCCAGGCCAGAGACAAGACCCAGGGCCCGGACCAGGGGGATTCATTCCATGGCCTGGGACTGCCAGCCTCCCATCCGCTATCAAAACGACCTCTCAAATGCCTCGGCCCGGGCAAGCGCGCTCTGCAATTAGCAATTCTTTTTTATTGGTTGATGTGGGCTTCTGGCCAAGAGGAGTTGGGATTGAATCAATATTCCTTTTATTATGTCATCGCAAGCAAATGAATTATGAAAACAAAAACTCAATAAGAAGCTGCCAATGCTAATTACTGGGTAGGATGCAGAGGCACAATAAACAAAGGGCGCTCTGTCCTGGCCCAGCGGCCTCCTTCCTGGGGTTGGGGGCTGTAAGACCCAGCTCTGCCTTTGCCCTTCAAGCCCTGGGCTCCCAGAGGGAAACTGGCAAGGATCTGGCCCGGTCTGCCCAGGCCCAGCAGTCTCAGGCGGCAGGATTTAAACCAACGTAATGCTCTTCAGTGTAAGAAGCACTTATTGAGCACCTACTGGGTACCAGGCATTGAGCTTTGCATACGCTGTCCCCGTCTTTACTTATCGCTGTCTCCAGAGTCTGGTGGTGGACAGGATGCGTTGTCAGAACCACACATTCTCAGCCTCAGGTCATGGCTGCCGTGCTGTTCACTGGCAACCTGGACGCTCCGAGTCCCGGTTTTCTCATCTTTGAAAGGAGCATTGTCATTGCGCATCCCAGAGTCCCAGGAGGATTAACTGAGAAACCACTTGCTGAATGGTTGACAGGAAGTAAGAACTCAGCAAATGTGGCAAGGGGCTGGCGTGGCGGCACTGCAGGTGGAGCGGCCACTCAGGACACCCACGTCTGCCCATCAGAGTGCCAGTTTGAGTCCCAGGTGCTCTGCTTCCAGTCCAGATCACTTCTTAGGCACCTGGGAGGTAGCAGATGATGGCTCCAGTACTTGAGTTCCTGCCAGCCATGTGGGAGACCCAGATGGGAGTTTCAGCTCCTGGTTATGGCCTGGCTGTTAAGGCCATTTCGGGAGTGAACCAGTGGATGCAAGATCCCTCTCTCTCTCTCTCTCTCTCTCTGTCACTCTGCCTTTCAAATAAATAAACCTTTAAACAAACAAAGCAATTATCACAGATTCTTCTTTTTCCCGTCTGTTCTTCTTCTTGCCTGTTCTTCTGGGAGGCTGATGGGTGTTCAGAGCTTGGGGGAGTGGGCGAGTGTGGTGGGGGACGTGTGGAGTGGTGTGGGAATACAATCCACAGACTTCAGAGCCCACACTCAAACTCTGTCTACCCAGAGCCTCTAGGATCAACTCCAACAAGTGCCAGCCCACTGTCTGCTCACTGAATGCCCTACATGGAAGCCAGGAGAGGGAACTTCTGATTGGTTTCCCTTTACAGCTGTCCCCGCAATGGCTGCTCACCCTATTTTCAAAGATAGGCCTGAGGCTCTGCAAGGGGAAGTGAGGACCACGTTTTAACACAGAAGATCGGGGCTTTGAATCCGGCCTAGAAACCTTCCCTCTAATCCATGCCTTCTGGAGGGAGGAAGGAAGCCAGCCCTCCACCTCCTGGCCATAGGACCACGGCAGACATCCGTGGGTACCCCAGTCCCCTGTGTGCTTAGGGAAGTGAGGGCTCCCCAGCTGATTTTTCAGGAACTCTAACTTCCACAGGCAGATTAATCAAGGTTTTCCTTGTTAGTTAATTGGAGGCAAATGGCTTTGACTTCTGTTCACATCCTGGCATGTGTGGCTCCCAGCCATCAGATTAGGTAAGTCCCTTGGAATCCCAGGTTGGAAGAACTCCTGTGATAAAGGGCGGCTGGTGGTGGTGGGATCAAGCAAGGGAAAATCAGGCTTCCGTGGAGTGTGGAAGGAGACATGGGGAGAGCTCATGCCCTATTTTATACTAAAGAAATAGTCCCTTCCTTCACGGGTGTGTGATCAATGCCGCAGGTGCTCAGGGGGCCCTGGGCTTGCGGCTCATGCTCCTTGGTTATCACCCAGCAATTCTGCAAGATGTTGTCTTTGCATTTGTGTTTTGCAAGTGAAAGCCGGTGGAACAACAGCGCATGCGCTGGCTGGCGACATGGATGGCGTCTCAGCCCCTGCCTGGGGCCACCCCTTTGCAGCCTCCCAACATAGTTGTGGTGGGGTCTCAGCCGTCTACGTCTGTGCCTCCACCTGGTGACTACCACTGACGGCCCTCCATTCCAGGCAGGGGCCGCGGGCGCAGGAGCACGGAGAGGTGGCATCTGGGATGGGCTGAGCTCCTTCCTGACTGCCCTGGGTGTCCATGCCCAAGGGACTCCGGCATGAAATAACAAAACACCAGGAGAGAGCGAGACAGACAGATGACAGACAGACGGGCTGTGGATGAAAGGACTGTTTTCCCTTTAGTTTTGAATAAAGGTCCTGCATTTTCCCTTTGCATTGGCCCTGATGGGATGTTAGCAGGAGCCTGTGGTTGTCCTGATTCACCCCCCTCAGCTGTCCCCGCAATGGCTGCTGGAGGGGAGGTCTATCTAGCTCCAAGACAGAACAGCCTGGTGGTCACCAAGGTGCACTTTGGAGTGAGCCTCTGCTGTGTGTCTTTGGGCAGGTTCCTGTGCTTTCCCGATCACCTGTTTCCTTGTCTGTAAAATGAAGAGAACAATATTGTCAGGAAGGTTGAATGGGAACAGGCGAGTGAGAGCTCTTGGCAACGTGCAAGTGCTAGGTAGGTGTCAGCTGCTGTTGTTCAGCACTGTCATTGTCCTCTGCACCGTTCTCACTGTCATCTGCATTCTGGTCCTGCTACCCTGGACACATTAGCATGACTTGAAAAGGCCGGGCACAGTGCCTGTTTTGGGCTGGGGTCTCACACCTCAGCAGTGCCCTCTCTTATGTGGTATGGTCAGCTGATCTTGAACTGGGGTGTTGGGTTTACTATGTGGAAAGGGAAGCCTCGTCCACCACGGTGTTGGGATGACTGGGACATCCACATGCAAAAGAGTGAGGTTGGGGTGGGCGTTTGGCCCAGGGGCTGTGATGTGGCTTGGGGTGCCTGCATCCCGTATCAGAGTGCCTGAGGCTGAATGCCGGACTTGCTCCTGATACACTTCCTGCCAATGCAGACTTTCGAAGGCAATGGTAATGGATATCTGTCACCCACATGGGAGGCCAGGATTGAGTTTCTGGCTCTTGGCTTTGGCCTGGTCAGCCCAGACTGTTACAGTCATTTAGAGAGTGAATCACTAGACTAGATCGATCGATCTCTCTCTCTCTCTCTGCCTTTCAAATAAATAAAAAAATTAAAGTGAGATCATATCCCTCACACCCCATAAAATATATTCAAAATGGATCAAAGACCTAAATTAAAAGAAGTAAAAACTTTTAGAAGAAAATACAGGAGAAAATCATAATATTGGATTTGGCAACGATTTCTTGGATATAATGCCAAAAGCACAAGCCACAAAGGAGAAAATAGGCAAATTGGATTTTGTTGGAGTTAAAACCTTTGTGCATCAGAACACACTAGCAAGAGAGCAAAACAGTGACACACACAATGGGACACAATATTTGCAAGGCCTGTCTGATAAAGGATTAATTTCCAGAACCTGTGAAGAATTCCTACAACTCTGCCACAAACGATCCAACTCAAAATTGGGCAAAGAACTTTCACAGACATTGTCCACGGGAGACACACAGCTGGTCAGTAGGCCCCTGAGCAAAAACTACCCTAAGCATTGGGAACTGCCAGTGAAAACACAGCGAGGGGCGCACTGTGGCGCAGCGGCCGAGACTGGCAGCTGGCATGCGGGAGGCCCACATCAGAGTGTTGGTTCCATTCCCAGCTACTCTGCTGCTGGGCTTGTGATCCAGCTTCTTGCTAATGCATCCTGCGAGACAGCAAGTGCTTGGGCCCCTGTCCCCCCATGGAAAACCTAGGTGGAGTTCTGTGCTCCTGGCTTTGTCCTTGCCCAGCCCTGGTTGTTGCTGGCAGTTGGCACATGAACCGGCAGATGTCTACCTACCTCTCTGTCTCTGTCTCTGTCTCTCTGTCTCTCTCTGTTTCTCTGTCTCTCTCTCTCCCTCTCTCTGTGTTTTTCTCTCTCTCTCTGTCTCTCTCTCTCTCTGCCTTTCAAGTAGATTAAAATAAACTTTCTTTTTTGTAAATGACAGGATGGCTATAATAAAATGTTTTTTTTTTAAATTCCAAAACCAAGAACCGATAGTGTTGGCAAGAATGTGAAAAAATGCAAGCCCATTGTGCATGGCTGGCAAGAATGTCGAATGGTGCAGTCCCTATGGGAAACAGTCTGGCACCTTCTCAACACACTAAACATGTGAACCACTAATTTCTCTCCTAGTGTATCCCCTCCGCCAAATTAAATGCAGGGCCTTGAATGAGTGCTTACCCACTGATGTGCACAGCAGTATCATTCGTAATAGCCAGAAGGTGGAAACACTCAAGTGTCCATCAGAGGATGAACGGACGAACCAGATGCAATCTATGCAGACAATGCAATATTGCTCAGCCTTAGAGAGGAATGGAACTGGGCCCGGCGCTGTGGCATAGTAGGTTAAACAACCACCTGCATTGCCGGCATCCCATATGGACACAGGTTCAAGTCCCCGGTGCTCCACTTCCAATCCAGCTCCCTGCTAAGGCCTGGGATAACAGTAGAAGATGGCCCAAGTGCTTGGGCCCCTACACCCCTGTGGGAGACCCAGAAGAAGCTCCAGGCTCCTGGGTTCAGATTGCCTAGCTCTAGCCATTGCGGCCAATTGGGGAGTGAACCAGCAGGTAGAAGACCTCTCTCTCTCTTCCTCTCTCTCTTTCTCTTTCTGTAACTCTGCTTCTGAAATAAATCTTAAAAAAAGGAATGGAATCCTGCTACAGGATGCACGTGAATGAACTTTCAGAACATTTTAATAGAAGTATGCCATGGGCCGGCCCTGTGGTGCAGCAGGTTAATGTCCTGGCATGAAGCGCTGGCATCCCATATGGGCACCAGTTCTAGTCCCGACTGCTCTACTTCTGATCCAGCTCTCTGCTATGGCCTGGGAAAGCAGTGGAAGATGGCCCAAGTCCTTGGGTTCCTACGCCTGCTTGGGAGACCTGGTGGAAGCTCCTGGCTCCTGCCTTCAGATCAGTGCAGCTCCGGCCATTGTGGCCAATTGGGGAGTGCACCAGAGGATGGAAGACCTCTCTCTCTCTCTCTCTCTCTCTCTCTCTCTCTGCCTCTCCTCTCTCTCTGTAACTCTGACTTTCAAATCAATAAATAAATCTTTAAAAAAAATAAAGAGAGAAGTATACCTGAGCTGAAAAGACAAATGCCTATACGAAGTGTCTAGAACAGTCACACTCACAGGGACAGAACAGAGACGAGGGGTTACTTGGGGCTGGGAGAGGTGCGAATGATTCCAGCACGTCTGTTTGGGATGGTGACAAAGTCCTGGAATGATGGTGGGAAGGCCATTTGATTCAAGCATGCTGATGATGGAAACAGAAGAGCCATGAGTTCCCAGCTCTGAGGCTTCATCACCAGTGTGATCAGTTGCCTGTGCGCTCCTCCCTCTCAGCGGATTGGTTCCAGGGCCGTCTGCAGACACCACATGGATGTTCCAGTCCCTTGAATCAAATGGCTATTGTTTGCACAGAACCCGTGCACATCTCCCACATACATCCAGCCACTTCTGCATTCCTCACTACCCCTAATGCAACGTACAGGCCGTGTGAATAGCTGTTACAAGACAATAAAATGTCTGTACATGATCCACGTTTTTTTAAAAAGATTTATTTATTTACTTGAGAGGCAGAGTTACAGACAGAGACATGAGGGAGAGAGAGAGAGAGAGAGAGAGAGAGAGAGAGAGAGAGGTCTTCCATCCGCTGGTTAACTCCCCAGATGGCCGCAACGTCCAGGGCCAGGCTGATCCAAATCCAGGAGCCAGGAGCTTCTTCCTGGTCTCCCATGCAGGTGCAGGGCCCAAGGACTTGGGCCATCCTCCACTGTTTTCCCAGGCCACAGCAGAGAGCTAGGTGGGAAGTGGAGGAGCCGGGATTCAGGTACCCTGTGCGTCGCATCCACTCACTTGTCCAGCAGCGTCGAAGCTCAGCCCAGAAAAAAAAAAATGACAAACCTATCCCTGGGCAGCCACAACCCAAACCAGCCCTGTTCATCTGAGGCCAGAACAGCAACTTCCTTGAGACGCACAGGTGGAGTGGGGCAAGCCGGCACCTTGCGGAGAGACACCTGTGGGCCAGACTCCTGCGCTGGATCTGGGCTCATTCTTTCCTCCTTCCTTGTGAACTTTCTGTCCTACCCCATAATTAGTCCTGGCAGCCTCCTATGGGCTCTTTTGTTTTCATAATTCATTTACTTTTGATGATATCATAAAGAGAGTGTATAAATTTCACCCCCTCCCCTTACCGTCCTGGCCCCACGCCCACATCCACTAATACAAAGACACTAATTGCTCCTTGCTCTTATGCCAGGCGCTTTGAAAACATCTTTGGCTAATGGATGGAATTAACCTTGTTTAACGTACAAATCAACAGCCTAATTTGCCATGAATCCCGACTCTGCGGCTCCACGACTATGGCTGGGAGGAAATGACTTCCCACTCGCCCTGGGCACCATTGGGGAAGGCACCTATGGGTGCCCGCCCTAGACAAGTCTTCCCTGGGCACCCCTTTGCTGAGATAAGATCGTCTATGTGTAGCTGATGGGTCTCTTCTCACCACCTCCCAGGAGCATAACACCGTCCTGGAGCACAGGAGGGGCTGGGCCATCCTGGATGAGGTCACCTGTGCCCCCATCTCCACACAGAGCATCCACCATGTGCCAGGCTGAGTTCTGGCCTCCGGCCCAAGCAGTAAGAAGGTGCAGTTCTTGCTTGCATGGAAGTTACTTCCCCGGGGATCAGGCAGCATACGTACCAGCACACACTCATGCATCAGTAGCATCCTTTGTCCCTGGGGGCCACACTTCAAGGCCAACCAGGGATGTCTGAGACCACAGATCACTTGGAGCTCTGAATGACACATGCACACACCTGTGACAAAGCGTAAGAGATGAACACACATAATAATATGTCAGGACACCCATAACGACATACTGGAATGAGTTATGTGAAAATGGTCTCTCGCTCTCTGTCAACCTCAGTCTGTCTCAAAATAGCGTAAGGTAGAGAGTCTGCCCTTATCCATCCAAGAGACTCAATCCATGCCTGAAACTGCACGAAGTCCGGAACCCAAACAGGTAACACTGGTTCCAATATACACACTGCTGTTTCCTGTATGGTGGCCATAACCTCTGGGATCAGAGGTGCAACCGCCAAACTAGGGCGAATTTCCTTCTTCTTACTTGCACTTCCACAGAGAGGATTCGTTCCTTAGCGACCTCAGCATCATTTTTTTTCTCTCCTTATGAAATCAAGAACTCCACCGTTTCTGTTCAAGGTAGCACTCCCACTTCTTCTAAGGCCAGCATCCCTCCTCTTGTGCTCTGAGGCCATTATGAAGTCAATAAGAGCCATTATGAAGTCACTGCCCTGTGACAGTCAGTCTGACACCTGATAGGGCTACCAGGTGACTGACGGGCCGGCAGTGGCACCAGCACGGGTGACTCATGCCAGAGCAGGACAAAGGAAGGCAGCCATGAGACTTCAGCCCGCTGCTCGGCATGGCGTGCAGTTGAAGACTAACAAGTGCTGCATTTCTGGAATCTTCAGTACTTTAGGATTGTGGCTGACCACGGGTAACGGAAACCATGAAAGCAACACCATGGATAAGGGAGGGTGACTGCTGTACTCTCTGGCCAATCCACCCAGGCCTGACAAGCCCATGGACACACCTGCGTGTCCACAGCTTGTCGGCCTCAGGCTTCCTTGATTGCCTGGTGGCTTCAGTGAGATCCAGATAGGCTCACAGTGCACAGGAAATACTGAATAAATGAATGGATGCTCTCAAAGAGCTTGTAAATAAGTGAGTCCAGCTTGAGGGAGCAGATAAGTGCTGGTTTCTACCGTTGGTCACGTGCTTTGTATAAACCATCTGTATCTAAAATCATAGCATACCCCGTCTCAGTCCATTTTGTGCTGCTATGACTGAACACCTGATACGTGGTCATTTACAGAGAACAGAGACTTATTTCTTACAGCCTTGGAGACTGGGAGGTCCAAAGTCAAGGGCCCATACATCTGGCAAGGGTCTTACTGTGTCATCGCTTGGTGGAAGGCGGAAGGGCAAGAGAGCATGGCAGAACTCCTTTTGTAACACACAGGTTCTTGTGATCGCAACATAGATCCACTGATCCAGAGTCCTTGTGACCTAATGGTGCCCCCCCAACATTGAGGCACTGCTGATTGAACTTTAGGGAACATCCCGGAAATTGAGGCGACACCTGTGCACGTCCTCCTGAGGAGCAGAGAGCACCCCTCCCTGCCACACCTGCCAGCTGGGAGCACCTTTGCCCTGGCTCAAGTCTCTCCTCCGCCCTTCTCCTGCCCACCTCCTCCTCCCACCGCTATGGATTGGATGTTGGCCAAGGCCAGCCAGGAGGCACAAGAGGCTCCGGGGTTTCTTTGCAGTGCACTGAGCTCTTAGGCGGCAAAATTAGCTGGAAAGTGGTGGCCTAGCCCACTGAGAGGCAAGACGCGGGCATGCTGGGAAAGGAAGGGAAGCCGTTGCAAATCCTGAGGTCTGCCATTGTGTGAAAGGGATTTGCTGTGTTGCCTGAGTTTGGGACTAAAGAAGATGTGTGTGCGCACATGTGTGTGCATGTATGTACATGTGTGTATGTGTGAGCATATGCATGTGTGTGCATGTGTCCTGCCTATACAAACATAGCAGTCAGCCCGAGGCAGGCAGTGGAGGAAAGAACATGGATAGAGCACTCTCATGGCTGGGTTCACATCCCTGCTCTGCCCCTCCCTACTGCGTGGCCTTGGTCAAGTACTGTCTCTCTCACGCTTCAGTCTTCCCATCCTCAGACTGAGAGTTTAATGTCTGTGTTGAGATTCTGGCAGGAAACATACCCAGTTTCGACACCACCTCCCGGTCTTTCTTTGTGAGTCCGAAGTTGTGACTGTCTTTATTAACTTCAAGCACTTTTAATAACAAAGGCAAAAAGAACTAGAGCAGATTTTGGGTTACAGAGATACTGCACGGGCAGTGCACAGCTTTCTTATCTACTTGGGATCCACTCTTTCCTGTGCTTAGCATATCCCATTGGTAGGGTGCCATTGTCACAGCTAATGCACATGAGTTGATCCATTGCTATGAACTAAATAAAGCCCATATTTTACTGCTATTACTTCCTTTTTTACCTAATGTCCCTTTTCTGTTCCGGAATCACACCCCGGATACTGCATCCCAGACACTCCTGGAGCTCCTGTTGGCTGTGAGTTTCTCAGTTTTGTTTTGTTTATCGTCAGTTTATTTCAGAGACAGAGAAGCCTTCCGTGTGGGTGGCTGCAACCACGTACTTAGGCTATCACCTGTTGCCTTCCAGGGTGTGTGTTAGCAGGAAGCTAGAGTTGGGAGTGCAGCCAGGCCTCCAACACAGGCACCCTGATTTGACACGCGAGTTCCCCCAAAGAAGTTTAAATTGCAAGGCCAACCCCCCGCCCCTCCCTGACAGTTTGAGCAGGACTGCTCTGGTATTTTTACAGAATGTCCTTTGGTTGGGATGTGTCTGATGCTGCCCTTATTAGTACAAATGAATGATGGGTTTTGGAGAAAGCTCTGGGAGAAAAGTGCCCTTCTCATGTCCACGGTGCCTCCTGGCCACCTGACTTGTCACTGTTGATACCGGCTTGGCTCACCTGGCTCAGGTAGCGTTTGTCAGCTTTCTCTGCTGTGGGGTCACGTCCCTGCCTCCTCCTCTTTGTGCTGTGCTCCGTGGCAGGACGTCGCCATGCGCAGCTCACACTGAGCAGTGCAGAGTTAGGCCCAGCTCCTTGAGCACCGACGAGAGACATAATTATCTGGGGTTTCTCTGCTTGGGAGTTCTGTCTCCTCCCCCCTACTTATTTATGTATGAGTATTGTTTATTCATAATTTATTTATATCAGTATTGGTCCATGGATAGGGACCAATAGGATGCTTGGGATTATAATTCAGTACCTGCTTTATTTTATTGTTGCCATGGTTTCAGTTTTGGTCACTGGGAGCTCTTTCAGTTGGCTCCTTTGAAATACCCCATCTGGCCCGGTGCTGCGGTGCAGCAGGTTAAGCCGCTGGCTGGCATTTCTGCATCCCCACTGGAGTGGCAGCGATGAGCCCTGGTTCCCCCTGCCTCTAATTCACTTCCTACTGAATGCTTGGGTCCTCACCGCCCACGTGGGCGACCCCAACTGAGTTTAGGGTTCTTGTCTTTGGCTTGGCTCAGTTTTAGTTGTTGCAGGCATTTGGGGGAGTGGATCAGTAGATGGAAGATCTCCCTCTCTCTCGATCACTCTGCCTTTCAAGCAGTTGAAAATAAATAAATAAACATTTTAGAAAATGTTTTTAAAAAGCAATTGCTTACTGTATGGCACTAAATTCGATTATTTTATACATGATGGCTTTAAAAAGTTTGTGGAAAAGTGAGATGGAAATATAAGTTTATGAGAAGGCATTGGGTACAGCAGTTAGGATGCTGTGTGGGACACCCACATCCCGTATCAGAGATCGTGGGTTCAAGTACCATGTCTACTTGCAATCCATCTTCCTGCTGAAGCACACCTTGGAACGTGACAGCTCAGGTTCCTGGGCCCCTGTCACCCACATGGGAGACCAGATTGAGTTCTGGGCTTCAACCTGGTTCATTCTTGGTTGTTGCAGCATTTGGGAGATGAGCCAATACACAGATGGAATCTCCTCTCTCTCTCCTCTCTCTCTCTTTCTCTCTCTTCCTCCTACCCTTCTTCCCTCCCTCTGCCTTTCAGATAAAACAAACATAGCAAAATAAAAATTCAGAGAAAAATAAATTGACTTTGGTGGAGAAAGTTATGAAATGTGTGCATAGCTTCTTCCTAGTAAACATTTTCCATAAGTTTTGGGAATACTCCTTGTATGTTTCTTGGCTCAGTCTTAAATCAGCTGTTTCTTCAAAGACTCCTCATGCCTGTTGTCCAAACCAGCCCGAGGGTATGGGTGTGCTTGTGACTGCGGTGTCATTTCTCCTGGGCCCCCTTGGGTGACAGAGACAGGACGTGTATGCCGGTACTCCACCCCAGGAGTGATGGTAAATGTTAGGTATCCATTGGGCTGGCTGCGGGGATGTCCAGATGGTTGGTCATGCATTATTTTTAGGAGAGTGTTTCTAGAAGGAGTTGGCATTTGAATCAATTGATTGAGGAAGGAAGGCCCGCCCTGACCACCATCCAATCGACACAGAGCCTGGATGGAACCAGACAGCAGAAGGATGCCCCGCACCCCCTCTTTCCTGGGGCTGAGCCTCCCATCTTCTGCCTTAGAGCATCAGAACTCCAGGGTCTCTGACCTTCAGACCCCAGGACCTCACCAGCAGCTCTCGCTTCCTGGGTCTTTGGTCTCAGACTGAGGTTAGACCACAGGCTCCCCGGTTCTCAGGGCTCAGGTGTGTCTGAGCTGTGCTTCACTGATTCTCTCGCTGTCAGCACAATAGGGCACTTCTCAGCCCCCATACCACAGGAGCCAATTCCCCTAAAACAAATCCCCTCTTACCTGTCCACCTATCTGTATCCATGCTTTAGTGTCTGTTTCTCTGGAGAGCCCTGACTAATCACACACACACACACACACACACACACGACATTTCCAAAAGTTTATAGAAAATGGAATGAAAAGGTAAATTTATTAGGCTACAAAAATTGAAATCCATGCCTAGTTTTTCAAAATGTGCATTTTCCATGGACTTTTAAAATTCCTTGTATGAATTTCACATTTATTTTGCACAAAAATGAGCGTGTCTTTCACTCCATTTCCACCAGCTTTTTGAAGCGCCCTGTGTAACTCCATCTCTATCTGTGTTCAGCTGAGATGGGTTCACAGTGATGTCTCTGGCTCTGCTCCATTATTCCACAGCTCATTCTAGAACTTCCCCTGGCTTTTCTATACCCCTCAACTTCACCAATGAGCAACCTGGCTACCCCTGTCCCCCACCAGGTATTTACCTAATTGTCGAATTTCAGAATCCGTGTGATATCAGAATAGTTATTCTTTACCCCAACAGCAGACAATTATTTTAAAAAAAGATTTGTTTACTTACTTGATAGGCACAGTTATGGACAGTGAGAGGTAGAGACAGAGAGAGATATCCTCCATCTGCTGGTTCGCTCCCCAAATGGCCGCAATGGCCGGAGCTGTGCCGATCTGAAGCCAGGAGCCTCCCCCAGGTCTCCCACATGGGTGCAGGGGCCCAAGCACTTGGGCCATCTTCCACTGCTCTCCCGGCGCATCAGCAGGGAGCTAGATCGGAAGTGGAGCAGCTGGGGCTCGAGCTGGTGCCCATATGGGATGCGCCAGCCCCAGAAGACAACTTTATCACCCAGAGAACAGCACTAAGTGTGCTTCCTTTCCTTTAGCCTTACAGATCCCATTCATTTCTGACATTATTTAGGCCAGTACCTCTGTCCACTCCCGTGAAGCTGCTCCATAGATTTATAGCATAGCTGGATTTTTCCATTGTTAGTTATCCAACGGCTTACACACACTAGGGGTCATTCTTCTCACTACAAAGCCCTGCAGGTTTTGAGGAACATCCAGTGTGATGCGTCCACCACCATGCAGGAAACTTTCGCCACGTTAAAACCTTCCCCTGTGTTTCATCTACTCAAGCTCCCTAAGCCCCATAACACCCAGGTCTGATCTATCACTGCTTCTGCAGCTCATCCATTCTCCATGTTGTACTTGCATACACGGGATCGTACTGCAGATGACTTTTTAGGCTTCTTTCTAGTGCATATTTAAGCTTCCTCAACATCTTCGCATGATGTCATAGCTTGGTCCTATTTATTGCTGAATCGTATTCCACTTTCCTGGAGGTACCCGTTTTGTCCAGTCAGCTATTTATTTAAGGACATCTTGGTTATTTTTAGCTTTTGGAAATTGTGTCCAGAGTGGCCATACATAGATGTGTTCAGGTTCTGGTTATGTTTGCAAATAAATTGGGTAAATACTTGGAAGTGCTATTCCTGATCTTATACATTGTGTGCTTATTTTTAACCTCTTTTCTCTGACATAACTTTTAAGTGAATAAAGCATTTTCTTCTCTCACTTCCCATTTAATTTCATGTGCACAGGCTGCGAGACGAATCCAGCAGGCTTCTTGGTTCGGGAACAGGAAACTGACAATGAGGAATTCAAGCAGGTAGGGAAATGGAGTACTTCGGGGAGCTTACAGCACAGTGGCAACCCTGGACAACCTGGCTTGGAAATTAAGTGACCACGGACTTCTAGTGGTGGTAAGACTGCATGATTTTAATGGAAACAGTCTTATTAAGAGAGCACTGCTTTTGGCCACTGGATGGCGCTGATGAAACTGCCAGAATTGGTCTTAAAAGAGCCAGTGTCTTTGGATCCTTCTTAAAATTCGAAATTTTGGGCGGAGACGTCAGGCTGAGCAAACCTGGCTTTTAAGAACTGACTTCTGGGGACTTAAAATTAAGCGCAAGGAGAACAAATACGCACTGTACATGCCACTGCTCATCTTCCTTGGAGGTGGTGGAGCCACAGAGGAAAAGTTGAGAACCTGAAAGACCACATAGGGAAGAGTTACTCGCTCTGCCCACCAGCACATCTGGAAGTGACGGAGCAGGGAACCTCGGCAGTGATGAGCCAGTGTGTGCCGGGGCCCATTTGTTCCAGCGGCTCCATCTATCTTCACTCCCCAGGGAGCTGGACCACGGGGACTGTGCAACCAGGATTCGGAACCTGCACTTCAAAGGATCCAAATAGCTGTGCAGGTGTGGATCTTCAGGGCAAAGACCAAAGATTCTATTAAGTCTGGAGACTAACATCTGAATACAAGCAGAAGTTAGGTCTACACATTGCTGAGAATTTCTCAAAATTAACCTTTCTAGGATGAGGCAAGAGTTTTCAGTGGATATTAAAAGCTTGGTGACAATAATGACATCCAAAGCACCCCTTCTCCCTACCCCAAAATATCAGGTCCTAATCCTTAGATCTTATACATGTGACCTTGTAAGAAAGAAAGAGAATCTTTGTAGATATGATTAAGTCAAGGTTTTAAAGATAGATTATGCTGCACCAACTGGGTAATCTCTAAATGCAATTGCAGTGTCTTTCCAAGAAAAAGAAAGAGGAGGAGACACGTGCAGAGGAGGCTGTGTGAAGAAGGAAGCAGAGCTGGGAGGGCTGTAGCCATAAGCCTAGAATGCCAGCAGCCACCAGGAGCTGCAGGAGCCACGGCGGGGTGCGTCCTTCGATTTTGACCCAGGGACACTTGTCTTGGACTTCTGGCCTTCATATCTGTGAGAGAATAAATTCTGTTTTTATTGAAAATATTTATTTTATTTATATAATAGGCAGAGTTAGAGAGAGAGAAAGGGGGAGAGAGAGAGAGAGAGAGAGAGAGAGAGAGAGAGAGAGAGAGATCCTCTATCCTCTGGTTCATTCCCCAAATAGCCACTACAGCCAGGCAGGGCTGGACCAGACTTAAGCTGGGAGCCAGGAGCTTCTTCTGGGTCTCCCATGAGAGTGCAGGGGCCTGAGCGCTTGGGCTATCCGCTGCTGCTTTCCCAGGAGTATTAGCAGGGAGCTAGATGGGAAATGGAGCAGCTGGGAACAGGAGCGCATGTGGGATGCCAGCACTGCAGGTGGAGGCTTAACTTCCTATGCCACAACACCAGCCCCGATTCTGATGTTTTAAGTTATCTTGTTTATAGTAATATGTTAGAAACTATGGGATGAACAAGCCATGATAAATAATATACCATAGAAAAAGTGAGTGTTTTGATAAAGGTGGAACTAAAATCAAATCCCATATGGTAAAACTTGAACAGTAATACTGACATAGGTGTGGGAAACACATTCTACTCATGCAGCCACTCCCATTCCCATGCCAAGGCAGACATGGCTAATCAATACTAGCATTCTTTCCTAGATATGACTTAGAATGTGTTCCTTTTTTAAATAATCTTTTTTTAAGATTCCTAATTTTTTATTTTTTGAGAGGCAGATTTACAGACAGAGGGAGAGACAGAGAGAAAGGTCTTCCATCTGCTGGTTCACTCCCCAAATGGCCTCAGTGGCTGGAGCTGAGCCAATCCAAAGCCAGGAGCCTCTTCTGGGTCTGCCACATGGGTGCAAGGGCCTATGCTTTCCCAGGCCATCAGCAGAGAGCTGGATTGGAAGTGGAGTAGCCGGGACTCGAACCGGCTCCCATACAGGATGCTGGCACCACAGGCAGAAACTTGGCTTGCTACAGCACAGTGCCAGCCCCTGGAACACATTTCAACACAGGTCTCAGCAGCCATCAGAAATGGCATGTAGAGTTAAACCCAGTGATCATTCCGGTAACAACACTGTGGACTGGGTACCTGCTCTCTCTGCCAGGTACTTTAAATAAAATTCTAGTTAATTCTCCCAGCAAGCCAAGGAGACAGTTTTCTTCTTCGCCTTGGTTACAGGCAAGGACGTTTTATCTCATGGAGCTGTAGTGACATTGCTCCAGACACAAGGCTATAAAGTGACAGATTTGGGCATTCCAAGCCAGGTAGGTCTCCCTGCCTCCAAGCCCCAGACCACTGTGCCGCAGGGGGAGTCTTGCGCTTCTGAGCCTGCAGGTTCTGCTCTGTAGACGGGGCAGCTGGTCGGAGCACGTGTGATAGCACTAACAAAGGCAGGAAACCCGGGAGCTCATGGTCGGCACAGAGCCTGCCCTGGCAGATGCTGGCTGTGCAAAGTCCTCCATTGCCTTGGGACAGCCTCAGAGAGCGCCCCAAGAGCCTGGTGAGTGTCACCCTGACCTGGTGAGTGTCGGAAGCTCAGCCCCACCCTGATGCACCCGAGTCCCACCGCTTAGTCTTTTTCCTTGGAGGCAGCACACCTGGCACAAGGTCATCGTGACCGAGGGTGGAATGCGCCACAGAGTCAACCTGAGCTGGGACCAGGGCTCAGAATTCAAAAACCAGCGCTCCTGGAACCCAGAGCTAACCAGGGACCAGTCCCAGGGAGGCTCTGGAGGTCCGGAAGTGGACAGTCTTCTATTTGCTCTGAGCTCTCCGGGGGCTCTTTTCCCATTTGGGGGAAGGCAGATGGGATCAGAGGATGAAGCAAGGGATTTGTCACCATACAGACTTGGATTCAATTCCTGGTTTCTCTACCTACTGGCTGTGTTGTCTTGGATGAGCTCTTTTACCTCTCCAGGCCTCAGTTTCCCCAGCTGCAAAATGGGAGTAGGAATCTCTGTGTCAAAGCATGGATCAAATGGACAAGTGCAGGTAACAGAGCAGATACTCCAAACATAGCGATTTCCTTCATCCTACGGGTTCCCCCAGCCCATGTCTGAGCCCACCTGCAGAGCATCCCACTACCCAGGAAGCTCTCCAACTAGATGCAGCGGCAAGTGGAGTGTTGGTTGTGAAGGGCAGTCATGTTTAAGAAGGCAGATGCTGTCCTACGATGGGGCAAACTTGGAGGGGACAGTACTTGCTTGCAGCTCTCTCTCTCTCTCTCTCTCTGTAGCCCAGGAGGGGGCGGGACATCTAGTGTCAACCAGAGCAAGTAGCAGTGGCATCTTCTAAGGGGAAAAAAGCACTGGGGAGAATCTCCCTTTCTATTTTGGTATCAACAAGTTATGAGCTGCCGGCTCTCGGCACAGCAGGAAAGCTGGCTTGTGAGGCTCCCTTATCGCCATGCATCTCTCAGCAAATAATTACTCTCCCTCCAGGCACCCTCATTCGAACTTCTAATTATGCCATTGTTGGGTTTTATGTCAACTGAGCAATAAATCAAATGTGGAGCAGGATGTCTGATCCAAATGTGCCAGGGAGTCAATTGTGGGAAGCACAAGGCATTAGCCATGATAATGGGGCTTGGGCTCTCACTGAGTTTTGCCTTGGGATAGGCTTCCTTTGTCTGCTAATTCTGTTGACTTTGGGACTGTCACCTGCACTCCGAATGACCCAGGTCCTCCTCTCTCTGAAAGGGACAGAATTGCATTCATTCTCATTTCCCTCCCAGTGTCCTGAGCAAGCTTAATTAAGGAATGACTGTAAAATACAAGGAAATATGTGAATGATGAGTCATCTCTTGTCAACTCCTAAAGCATTTGTCTGCTTTTTTGAGAAACTGTTTTATATTTCTTTGTTTTTATTTGAAAGGCAGAGAGAGAGAGAGAGAGAGAGAGAGAGAGAGAGAGAGAGAGAGAGACATCTGCTGGCTCACTCTGCAAGTGACTGTAACAGACAGGGCTGGGCCAGGCCAAAGCCAGGAGCCAGGAATTCCATTTGGGTCTCTCATGTGGGTGGTAGGGACCCAAATATTTGCGCCATCCCCTGCTTCCTCCCGTGGTACATGTTAGCAGGAAGCTGGAATCAGAAGAAGAACCAGGGTGTGAACCCATGGACTCCAACATAGGCTGTAGGTGTCCTGAGCTGGTGTCCCAGCTTCTCCACCCCTCACCTGCCTCTGAGAGATGCTTTGCTACCATCCAAAGTCGAGTCTCACAGTGGCATTTAGTCTGGTGGTTAAGATATCTGTGTCCCACATTGGAGTCCCTGGGGTCCGTTCCTGACTCCAGCTCCAGACTCCAGCGCCCTACTAATGCGGACCCTGGGAAGCAGCAGGCTGTGGCTTAAGTGATGGGGTTCCTGCCACGCCAATGGGAGTTCTGAGCTGAATTCCCAGCTCCTGGGATCATTGGCCCCAGTCTAGCCTCGGCTGATACAGGTTTTAGAGAGTGAATAGGCCAAAGGGAACTCTTTTTTTTTTTTTTTGTAAGATTTTATTTATTTATTTGGGAGGTTGAGTTACAGACATAGAGAGGGAGAGACAGAGAAAACTTTTCCATCCATTGGTTCACTCCCCAATTGGCTGCAACGGCCAGAGTTGGGCTGATCCGAAGCCAGGAGCCAGGAGCTTCTTCTGAGTCTCCCACATGGGTGCAGGGGCCCAAGCACTTGGCCATCTTCTGCTGCTTTCCCAGGCCATTAGCAGGGAGCTGGATCGGCAGTGGAGCAGCCGGGACTCGAACCAGTACCCACATGGGATGCCAGCACTTCAGGCAAAGGCTTAGCCTGCTACACCTGGCCCAAAAACTCTTTTTTCTTGACAGGCAGAGTGGACAGTGAGAGAGAGAGAGACAGAGAGAAAGGTCTTCCTTGCCGTTGGTTCACCCTGCAATGGCCGCAGCGCGCTGATCCGATGGCAGGAGCCAGGTGCTTCTCCTGGTCTCCCATGGGGTGCAGGGCCCAAGCACTTGGGCCATCCTCCACTGCACTCCAGGGCCACAGCAGAGAGCTGGCCTGGAAGGGGTGCAACAGGGACAGAATCCGGCGCCCCGACCGGGACTAGAACCTGGTGTGCCGGAGCCGCAAGGCGGAGGATTAGCCTGTTGAGCCACAGTGCCGGCCAAGAACTCTTTTCTTTATATCTCTCCCTCTGTCAGCCTCTCCACCTCACAAACAGACAAAATCCAGTTCCCCATCAGGGAAAGAAAGAAGGCAGCGTTTACTAATACTGTATTGTATTCCATTCACTTATTCTGATAGATTTTTAAAATACAATTGAGAAAGAAAAACTGTGACTATTTAATGTGAATAAAGCAATGTTTTGCCACAATTGATAGACATAGGTAGTGTGAAATGATTTTCACCATTGTCTCATATAGTTAACATTCATTTTCTTTTCCTTATTTTTTCTCCTGACCCTGTGTGTGTGTGTGTGTGTGTGTAGTGAAAACACAAGACCTACTCTCTTACCAAATGTCCAGTATAGAATACACTATTGCTAAACACAGCCGCTGTGCTGTACAATAGATAATAGATCTCCAGAACCTGTTTGTCTTTTTTTTTTTTTAAGATTTATTTATTTATTTATTTGAAAGTCAGAGTTACATAGAGAGAGGAGAGGCCGAGACAGAGAGAGAGGTGTCTTCCATCCACTGGTTCACATCCCAATTGGCCGCAATGTCCGGAGCTGCGCTGATCCAAAGCCAGGAGCCAAGAACTTCTTCTGGGTTTCCCACTTGGGTACAAGAGCCCAAGGAGTTGGGCCATCTTCTACTGCTTTCCCAGGCCATAGCAGAGAGCTGGAGCAGAAATGGAGCAGCTGGGACTTGAACCGGTGCCCATATTGGATGCCGGCACTGCAGGTAGCTGCTTTAGCCTCTACACCACTGCACGGGCCCCATCGTATTTTCTTTATCCATTCACCTATCTGTGGACATTTACATTGCTTCCATATCTTGGCTATTGTGAACAATGCTGCAACGGACATGGAATGCATGTATTTCTTGGAGAACTTGTTTTCCTTCCTTGGGCTATGTTCATCCAAGAAGTGGGATTGCTGGGTCCCATGATAGTTCTGCTAATTTTTTGAGAAAAGTCCATACCATTGGCAGTACCAATTACGCTTCCCCTAGAGTGTACAAGAGTTTCCTTTTCTCTGCCTCCTCACCGACCCTGCCACCATAGCATGTAAGTGGTGATCTCTCATTGTGCTTTAATTTGCCTTTCCTTGATGATTCGTGATGTTAAACAGCTCTTCCTATGCATGTGGGCTGTGTGGTTACTTTCTTTTGAGAAATATCTACCCAGGGCTTTTGCCTATCTTTAAATTATTTGTTTTCTTGCTATTGAGTTGTATGTATTCCTTGTATATTTTGGATACTAATGCCTTATCAGATAAATGATTTGCAAACATTTTATCTCATTCCATAGATCGGCCTTTTCAGTTTGTTTATTGTTTTGGTACTCTGCATACTTTCTAGTTTCATGCAATCCCATTTATCTATTTTTGCTTTTGTTTCCTGTGCTGTTGTCATTTCAAAAAATATCATTACTAAGATCAGTGTCGAAAAGACTTTTCCCATATTTACTTCTGATGGTTTTACAATTTCAGGTCTTCATGTTCAAGTCTGCAGTCTGTTTTGAATTGCTTTTCATACGTGGTATAAGGCCCAATTTTATTCTTTTTAAAAGATAAGGGCCCAGCTGGCGCTACCACTCACTAGGCTAATCCTCCGCCTGCGGCGACAGCACACCGGGTTCTAGTCCCACTTGGGGCGCTGGTTCTGTCCTAATTGCTCCTCTTCCAGGCCAGCTCTCTGCTGTGGCCTGGGAGTGCAGTGGAAGAAGGCCCAAGTGCTTGGGCCCTGCACTCACATGGGAGACCAGGAGAAGCACCTGGCTCCTGGCTTCGGATCAGCGCGGTGCAGCCATTGGGGGTTGAACCAACGGCAAAGGAAGACCTTTCTCTCTGTCTCTCTCTCTCACTCTCCACTCTGCCTGTCAAAAAAAAAAAAAAAAAAAAAAAAGGTAAGGGCCCAATTTCATTTTTTTAAAAATTTATTTATTTGAGCATCAGAGAGGGAGAGAGAGAGAGACAGACAGACAGATGTTTTCATTCAACTGGTTCACTGCCCAAATCTCTGCAACATTCAGGACCAGGCCAGGGTGTAGCTGGGAGCCAGGAACTCAATCCTGGTCTCCTACGTGAGTGGCAGAGACCCAATTACTTGAGCCATTACCTGCTGCCTCCCAGAATGCGCATTAGAGGGAAGCTGGGATTGGTAGAACTTACTTGAACCCAGGCATGCCACTATGGGCCACGGCTGTCGTAACTGACATCCTAACTGCTAGGCCGAATGTCTACCCGCAAACCGGATTCTCCTGCATGTGGATAACCAGTTTGCTCAACTGCGTCCACTGAAGAGACTCGCTTTTCTTCATTGTGGGTTCCTGGCACCCTTGCCAAAGATCAGTTGGCTGTAAATGCATGAGTTGATTTCTGAGCCATCTATGTTACTCCACTGCTCCCAATGTCTGCTGTTATGCCAGGACTCTATACTTTTTAACAGCTTTGAAAGACTACGATAAGTCCCACAGAGAAAACATGTAAGTGACACTAGCTAATTTACACATATGGGTGACTGAGATCAGGGGATTTCCTTGTAACCACTTTAAAAAAAAAAAAAAAAAGAAAAATGAGGAAAATGCATTAAACATCAATTGCTAACAGTTTTAAATGAATTCTCATCCCCAAATAAAATTCAAATGTTACCAATATGTTTCTGAGCTCCCTTGCTAGGGGTGATATTTAATTTCCACTTGATTCCCTAATTTCTGTGTATGTGTCAAAACGTGTTGATTTTCAAACTCTGAATTGTTATTCTTCTCATTTGTTTGGATTACCATAGCTTCAAACATGTTTTGAAATTAAGAAATATGATGCCTCCAGCTATTTTCTTCTTGCTCAAGATTGCTTTGTATGTTCAAGCACTTTTGTGGTTCTACATGAATTTTATCATCGATTTTTCATTGGTGTACAGAATGCCATTCTATTTTTTAATAGGGATTACTTTGAACCTACGGGTAACATAAGTCCATTTGGGTAGTATAGACATTTTAAGGCTATTAATTCTTCTGATCTATGAACATAGGTTTTTTTTTTTTTTTCTGTGTCATCTTTTGTTTTCTTCATCAGTGTTTTACATTTTCAGTGTACAAGGCTTTCACACCTTTGGTTAAGTTTATTTCTAGTACCTTATTCTTTGTGATGCAATTATACATTGGGTTATTTCCTTAATTTCTTTCTTAGATAGCTCATTGTTAGTGCATAGAAACGCCACTAATTTTCACATGTTTGATTTTATGTACTGCAAATTTACTGAATTCATTTATTTATTTTAACAGTTTTCTGGCAGAATCTTTAGGGTTTTCTATGTGATCATATCAACTGTAAACAGTGACAGTTTTACTTCTTCCTTTCCAATTTGCATAACTTTACATATTTTCCTTGTCCAATTGCTCTAGCCAGGATTTCTAGTACAATGTGGTTTAGAAGCAGTGAGTGTGGGCCTCGTCGGCTCATACCATATCTTAGAGGAAAAGCTTTGAAATTTCCTCCACTGATTATGTTAGCTCTGGGGTTTTCCTACATGATCGTTACTGGGTGGAGGTATGTTCCTTCTGCATCTGCTTTGTTGATAGCCTGTATTTTTCTTTATTACAAATGGATGCCGCTGCTCATTTGGCTAATCCTCCGCCTGCAGCGCTGGCAACCCGGGTTCTAGTCCCGGTTCGGGCGCTGGATTCTGTCCCGGTTGCCCCTCTTCCAGGCCAGCTCTCTGCTGTGGCCCAGGAGAGCAGTGGAAGATGGCCCAAGTGCCTGGGCCCTGAACCCCATGGGAGACCAGGAGAAGCACCTGGCTCCTGGCTTCGGATGGGCGCAGCGCCGGCTGTGGCGGACATTTGAAGGGTGAACCTTTCT
This sequence comes from Sylvilagus floridanus, assembly GCA_949820135.1. Lineage (NCBI taxonomy): Eukaryota > Metazoa > Chordata > Mammalia > Lagomorpha > Leporidae > Sylvilagus > Sylvilagus floridanus. Next base: position 58,113,048 of record OX463241.1, on the reverse strand, counting down.
CTCTCTCTCTCTCTGTCTAACTCTGCCTGTCCAAAAAAAAAGACAAATGGATGCTGAATTTTGGCAAATTTGTCTGCATCTTTTGGGTGATCATACTGCCTTCATGGTTCATTCTGTGGGTGTGGTGTACGACATTGATTGATTTGACATGTTGAACTGTGCTGGCTTCTCAGTGGTCCGTATGCCTGATGCGTTCAGTGTGCCCTGGGGTTTGGTCACTGGTGTTTTAACGAGGACTTTCGTGTGGGGTTCAGTAGGGACATTGCTCTTAGCCGTCATTTCTCACAGGACCTTTGTGAAACTTTGGTATTAGGGTGGTGCAGAGCCTCCTAACGCCAGGTTAGGATTGCTCTTTTTTATTTTCCACAAGCATTTTGAGAATATGGGTATCAATGTCTCTTTTGGTATTTTGTAGAATTCATCTGTTGACACAATCTAGTCCCGGGAGTTTTTTGTTGAGAGGGTTTTCCTTGCTGATTCAATCTCCTTATTTGTTCACATTTTCTGCTTCATTTTGATTTATTCTTGATATATTGTATGTTTCTAGGATGTGAAGATTGATAAAAGTGATGAGGAAAATTTAGAACCGTACTCATGTATTATATATATACATATTTAATTTATGAAGAATCTGTTGTAGCACCTCCATCTCTGATTTTGTTTGAATATTCTTTTTTTTCTTAGTTTAGTTAAGGATTTGTCAATTTATTTATCTTTCCAGGAAACCAATCTTGCTTTTCCTCTATTCTCTGTTTCATTTATTTCCTCCTTTCTTTCCGTCTGGTAACTTTGGACTTGGTTTGTTCTTCTACATCTCGTTCCTTAAATGTAAAATTAAGTTGTTTATTTGTGACTTTTTAAAATATGAATATTTATCACTACAGATATCCCTCTTGTTAGTGCTCTTGTTACATCCTATCCATTTGGTATGGGATTATTTTGATTGTTTATCTCTAAATATTTTTTTAAATTCCCTTTGGATCTGTCTCTGACTCAAGAGTTGTCAAAGAATATGTTGCTTAATCTCAATGTATTTGTAAATTTCCCCATTTTCTTCCATTTATCCATTTCAAGTTTCACTCTATTGTAGTCAGAAGATACTTGGCATGATTCCGATCTTCTTAAACTTACCATCTGTTTTGTAACCTGGCACATGATCCACCCTGGAATGTTCATGCGTGCTTCAGAATCCTTCAGAAGGTTCGTGTATGGGTGATCTGTAGTGTTTTGTTTCGTTTTGTTTGTTTTGTTTTTGTTTTTGACAGGCAGAGTGGAGAGTGAGAGAGAGAGACAGAGAGAAAGCTCTTCCTTTGCTGTTGGTTCACCCTCCAATGGCCTCCCCTGCTGGCGCGCTGCGGCCAGCACACCGCACTGATCCCATGGCAGGAGCCAGGTGCTTCTCCTGGTCTCCCATGTGGGTGCAGGGCCCAAGCACCTGGGCCATCCTCCACTGCACTCCCGGGGCACAGCAGAGAGCTGGACTGGAAGAGGGGCAACCGGGATAGAATCCGGAGCCCCGAAACTGGTGTGCCGGCGCCACAGGCGGAGGATTAGCCTATTGAGCTGTGGCACTGGCCCGGTAGTGTTTTTCAAGCTGGTTGTTTCTACTAATTCTATGTCTTGTTATTACTGCCTTTATTTACAGTCTCGTACTGATGTCTCCCTCCACTATTTATTACTGTCATTTCTTCTTTTTTTTTTTTTAAGAAAGGAATTTGTTGAGACATTAGTGATCAGAACTATTGGAAAAGCAAAACGAAAAACAAAACAAAACCAAAAAGCCAAACCGTCTATCTAGACTGGAGAAATGGCTTCTAGAGGCACACCACACAGCTGACTTGCCAGCAGTGATGCTGTTGTGGGGAGGATCACTGCGGATTAATCCTGAGATCGGGTCAGGAAGCTGCCTGATCCTGATCGCGCCTCTGTCCAGTTCCCCGGATCTGATCAGTCTTCTGTTTTCCCGCAGCAGAGATGGTTCTCGTCTGCTCCGTGGAGCCTCAGTCGCCTCCAGGATTCAAGCAGCAAGACAGAGAGAATGTGGTTACCTGTTGTTACTGTCACAAATGATCACAAACTTGCTGACTTGACAAACAGAAACGTATTCTGCCACTCTTTAAAGGGTGGAAATCCAAAATCACTCTCACTGGGCTCCAGCTGAAGGGTAGGGAGGTCTGTGCTCCATCCGGTCTCTAGGGAATGACCTGTTATTTCCTCCTAATTGTCAGTATTTGCCTTATGTATTTTGGTGCCCTGATATTGGGTGCATATATATTTGTCATTGTTAGATCTTTTGGTGGATTGACCCTTTTATCATCACATAATATCCTTCTATGTTTCTTGTAACCATTTTTGACTTAGAATAATTCTTTTTTTTTTTCTGATATAAGTATGGCCATTCTTATTTTCTTCTTTTTTGGTTATAATTTTGTGGATATCTTTTTTTTAAAAAAAAAAAAAGATGTTTTAATTTATTTGAAAGGCAGAGTTACAGAGAGGCAGATGCAGGGAGACAGAGAGAGAGAGACAGAGAGAGAGGTCTTCCATCCTCTGATTCACTCCCTAAATGGCCACAAAAGCTGGAGGTGCACTGATCCAAGCCCAGGAGCCAGGAGCTTCTTCCGGGTCTCCCATGCAGGTGCAGAGGTCCAAGGACTTGGGCCATCTTCTACTGCTTTCCCAGGCCACAGCAGAGAGCTGGGTTGGAAGTGCAGCAGCTGGGATTTGAACCGCTGCCCATCTGGGATACCGGTACTGCAGGCAGTGGCTTTACCCACTATGCCACGGTGCCGGCCCCATGGATATCTTTTTTAATCTTTTTCACTTTCAGGCTCCCTGTGTTCTTTAATCTAAAGGGAATCCTTTGCAGACAGCGTATCAGTGGCCCTTTGTATTTCTTTTGTTTTCCTTTCAATCCATTCAGCTGCTCTGTGCCTTTTGGTTGCCCAGTTTAATTCATTTACATTGGAAGTGATTGTTGAGTGAAGACTTACTCTTGCTGTTTTGTTCATTGTTTTTGTTTTTTTTTTCAGTTATTTGCTCTTCTCTCCCTTACTTGCTATCTTCCTTTGTTATCTGATGATTTTTGTAGTGATTTGATTATTTTCTCCTTACTTTCTGTGTATCTATTACAGATTTTTCTTGCGTTAAGTATCTTGTAGTTATTACCATCTATGTAAAGGGGATAATATCTTAATTTCAATTGGATACATGAACTCTAAACATTTATTCCTCACCTCCCTCCAATCCACACATGTGTTAGGTTCCTGGAGTAAGTGCTTACTTTGTTTTTAAAATACATCAGAGATCCTTTGTCAAGTTTCTGTAGCTATGGCTGTTTGTAACACTCCTGTTTTTTAATTTTATTTTAGAGTTAGAGGTAATTTATGCACCACGATCACAATGCTACATTATTATGTGTTTGTGTCTATATTTATCTTTACAGTGTGATTTATGCTTTCACATTGTTAGTGTGTTTTCATTTCAGTTTGAATAATTCCTTTCTTTCTCATATGACAAGTCTGGTGGTGTAAAATTCCCTCCGTTTTTGTTTCTTTGGGAAAGATTTTATTTCTCCTTCTTTTTTGTTTACATTTTATTTTATTTGTTTATTTTTAAATTTATTTTTTATATTATTTTTTTAAAAAGTTTATTTTCTTATTGAAAGGCAGAGTTACAGAGAGAGAAGGAGAGGCATTGGACTCTGCTGGTTTATTCTCCAAATGACTGTAATGGCCAGGGCAAGGCCAGGCCAAAGCCAGGAGCTGGTGGCTTTGCCTGGGTTTCCCACATGGATTCAGGGGTCTAAGTCCTTGGGAGGTCCTCTGCACCTGCCAGCACATTAGCAGGAGACTGGGTCAGAAGCAGAGCAGCAGGGGCTTGAACCAGGACTTCCATGGGGATGCTGGCGTTCCAGGCTGTGGCTTAACTTGCTGGGCCCCAAGGTCTGCCCCAGATTTATGTTATTTTGTCTGAAAGGCAGAGTGCTAGAGACAGAGGGAGAGACAGAGAGAGAGAAAGAGATCTGTTTGTTTATATCCTAAATGGCTGTAATGGCTGGGGCTGGACCAGACCAAAGCCAGGAGCTGGGAACTGCATCCTGATCTCCCACATGACAGGGGTCCAAGTACTTGCAGCATCATTTGCTGCTTCCACAGGTGCATTAGCAGGAAGCCGGATCAGAAGCAGAGTAACAGGGATTCAAAGCAGCGCTCCAAAATGGGATGCAGGTGCAGACGGCAGCTTTACCTGCTAGTCCACAACACTAACTCTCTTTCAGTTTTAAATGACAACTTTTCTGAGTACAGTATTCTTGGTTAGCAGGTTTTTTTTTTTTCTTTCAATAGTTTGAGTATACCATCAACTCTTTCCTTGCCTGTAAGGTTTCTGCTGAGAGATCTGCTTATAACCACATGAGAATTTGAGAAATAGAGTTACAGACAGTAAAAGAGAGAAATGAGAGAGAGGGAGAGAGAGAGAGAGAGATGGAGAGAGAGAGAGAGAGAGAGAGAGGTCTTCCTTCTGCTGGTTCACTCCCCAAATGGCCACAAGGGCCAGAGCTGAGTAATCTGAAGCCAGGAGCTAGGAGCTTCTTCCAGGTCTCCCATGCGGGTGCAGGGCCCAAGCACTTAGGCCATCCTCCACTGCACTTCCGGGCCACAGCAGAGAGCTGGCCTGGAAGAGGGGCAACCGGGACAGAATCCAGTGCCCCAACCGGGACTAGAACCCGGTGTGCCAGCGCCGCAGGCAGAGGATTAGCCTAGTGAGCCACAGCGCCGGCCTTGGTCATTATTTCTTTAAATAAGCTTTCTATTTCTGTTTCTCTTCCTCTCTGTAATTCGCATCATGCACATGTTAATTTATTTATTGTTGACCTGTAAGTATCAAACTTTTTTCACGCTTTGAAATTCTTTTTTCTCTGGATTCTCCTCTAACTGGGTAACTTCAAATGTCCTGTCTGAATTTGCTGAAGCCAAGAGCCTGGACTCCATCTGGGTCACCAATGTGGGTGGTGGGAGCCCAAGCACTTGGGCCATTTTCCACTGGTTTCCCAGGCGCATTAGCAGGGAGCTGGATTGAAAGTGGAGCAGCCAGGATTTGAACCAGCACTGTAATGTGGGATGCCAGTGTCATGGGTGGCAACTTAATCAACGGTGCCGAACTCCCACCATCTAAATTACTAAATGAAATAAGGCGATCTGAAAAGGCTACACACTTTATGATCCCAAGTATAAGACATGCAGGAAAAGGCAAAATCAAATGTACACCAGGCGGGAACTCCAATGGAAACTATGGGCTCTGGGTGAGAATGACATGACACTGTAGGTTCTCCAATTGCACCAAAGGCCCCCAGAGGGAGATGCTAATAGTGTGTGGCGGGGGGACATGTGCTTGCAGGGACACAAGGACTCTCTGTACTCCCTGATCAATTTTGTTGTGGATCTATTAAAACGTCAGGACAACGAGAAGGTAGCAGATGGTGTTTACAGAGGCTCCGTTTCAACTGGGCAGTGGGTTAAGTCAGGTTTTGAACGCACGTCAGTCCTCATGACAAACCTTGGAGGCAGGAACTGAGACTGTCAGAAATGCGGTGATCAAGGCTTTCAAGGATTAAGGAGGGAATTTGCCCAGGTTCTTATCAAGGAGCCAGATCCAATGGTCCAACTTAGATCGTCCTGACTGCAGAAGCCAGGCCACAAAACCGCTGCGCCAGGCTCTGACCGTGAAATCTAGGCCACAATCTCATTTTTGGTACAGCCTCTGGCCTGCCCATACAACATTGGTAGAATTACACATTTCATTCATCCGTTTGTTTATCACTTTGGTCTGCAGGCGTGCGTCTCCCCCTCTGCAAGGGGCCCTTTGCAGTGAGTCAGTGACTCGTTTTTACTGTCTTGGGAATTAGGAACCTTGAAATACCTGTTCTGCTCCCCCTGCCTCTGAGCACATGGCAAGGATCAGAATTCTTACCAGTAAGCACAAGGACCTTCTTCTTTTTGGACCATTTGGAAGTATGATGGAGTCCCTTTAGTGAAATGGCAGGATGCCACAGCATACCAGGAAATTAAAATTAAAAATTATAATGTACGAAGAAGAGCCTGGCACAACTTCAAGCCAATGAACCATCAATTCGAAACGAAGTTGCACATTCACCCTGAAGGCCTGGTCCTGGGCTGAGCCAAGCTGTGTTCTGAGGTTGGGAGCGAGGGCACCAGGTAGGGAAAGTCTTCTCCCTCTCCCCCGAGTGGCTGGATTTTGGAGCTGAATCAGATCAAGCCTCCAACTGTCCCTGCATTCTGGCCAGTGAACTGCAGTCGCCTGGCTGGCATTGTGTTGTGTTTGTAACTGTGAGGTCCCTATGGTTGTCGTTGGATGTGCACAGGGTTGAATAGGTACAGAAGGTGCATGGGAAATGTGTATTATAAAAAGATGCATAGATTTAAAATTTTTTTCAAGATTTATTTAATTATTTTAAAGGCAGAGTCACAGTGAGAGAGAGGAGAGAGAGAGAGAGAGAGAGAGAGAGATCTTCTGTCTGCTGATTCACTCCCCAAATGGCTACAATGACCGTGGCTGGGCTGGTCCAAAGCCAGAGCCTCAGAGCTTCTCCCCAGTCTCCCATGGTGGGTGCAGTGGGCTGAGACTCGGGCCATCCTCTGCTGTCTGCCCAGGTGCATTAGCAGGAAGCTGGAATAGAAGTAGAGCAGCTGGGACTTGAACCAACGCCCAAGTGGGGTACTGACTCTGTAGGTGGTGGCCCCCAAATACCTTTTGCCGCAAAATATACTTCTCTTTTCATTGTATTTTTCCATGATCTTTCTGAGAGACCTTCGTACATATAAGCAGATTGAGAAATGGACCTGATGCCCCTGCTGAGCTCCCCTGCACCTGGGGGGGGGGGGAGGGGCGTTGTCGACAGTGACCTGGAGTGTCCACACTTCCCTTTCCATGTCTGTAGAATTTACTCTCCACCACCGATATTCTCAGACTGCCTATGTTCAAACTGGCCCCTTTCCATCTTCGCTGTGTGGCCCAGGGAAAAATGCCTAACCTCTCTGAGTTTCCATTTCTCCTTCTGTAGGGAGAGCAGTAATGACCCTCCCAGGGTCATGGCGAGTATTACTTAGCTTAGAGAAGTGTCAGGATGATTACCATGACCATATATTGGGAACCACAGAAGGGATATCTACATTTTTGCTCTTGAGGGCCCTGGGAGCCGAGACAGAAGTCCTGGCGTGGAGAAGCTGTGTAGGAGCTGTAGGAGCTGTAGGAGCTTGCCGTCCTGGTGGCTTAGCAGGGCTAACAGTGGTGCAGAGAGCATTTGCTGGATATGATCGTGCCACCGCTGTTCGTGCGACTCCAATGAGCTCCCGAGGGGGAAGGGGCCATCAGAGTGCTGTGTCCTTCACCCACAAACTGGGTGCTCAATAGAGATCTAAAATTAAATGGAGTTCAGGCTTGGGCTTTCATTCCCTGATGGTGTGCACCATTTAACCTGTAGGGGCCCTCACACCTGGTGGTGTGTGAATGCCTGAGGAATGAACAGACACTGTTGCCTTCTGGGGGGTGGACGCTGCGGGCTTCAGCGACATGCCAGGTGTGAGAACTGAAGGTAAAGGCATGGCACATTCTAGAAAGCCAAGGCTCTGTGCTGGTAAGGAGGTAACGTGTGGAGCTCCCTCATCCGGTGGGGTGGCCGACAACAGATGGAGGGCGGAGTGTAAATCAGACACGGGGGGTCCACATTCAGAACAGATGATAATTTACAGGATCTATCCAAGGTAAAATAAGACCCTTCTCTCTTTTTAAAATAGAGACGTATTCATTTATTTGAATAGGAGAGAGAGATCTTCCAAGCCTGCATCAGCTAGGGCTGGGCCAGCTGAAGCCAGGAGCCAGCAACTCCATCAGACTCTCCCACGTGGGTGGCAGGGGTTTGAGCCATCATCTGCTGCCTCCCATGTGCATTAACGGGAGACCAGGTGGGACGCGGAGTATCCAGGAGTTGAAATGGCTCTCGGATACAGGATGCAGGCATCCCAGGCTGTGGCTTAATTCACTGTGCCCCCATATTCACCCCAAGACCCATGGTTAGTGACACACAGAAGCATTTTTACTTGCAAATGCGTTTACTGAGAGATGCTAGGCGCTTGGCTCCGGGTTGGCACTGAGACACACGACCTGGAAGCTCACCACGCGTGGAGAGGGAGGCGATCGTGTAGAGAACAGATTCTCCCAGCAGCCCAGATGAAGGGTGTCACGTCTTCAGTTCTATGACTCACCCATTGTAAGAAGTGCTATTGACTCAACAGGGTCGCCTTATGGAAATAGAATATCATATTCATGTTTATATTGGATATGAGCGGCATCTGATACCAGAGGGCATAAAATATGGAGGAGAGTTTGTCTTAGCACTGAACAAATGTAGGCCATATTCAAGTAGGTACGCAGCGGGCTGGGGAATGGAAGATGCTGGAAACACTGAGGATGGGGGATTGTCAGAGACCAGCGCAGTAGTGCTGGACTTGGAAGGTGTCTAAGGAAAGGACAGAGGCAGGGGCAATGGGTGGGGGGAGGGACAGCAAGACCCCAGGCTTAGACATGAGAACTGGTGAGAAGTTCAAGAAGGGCACAGTGAGTATAGGAAGGATATCTGTGCCCCTAGGATTAAACAGATGCCAGACCCTGGATGTTTCTAGAAAGAGCCAGACGTTTCTGGATTCGAATCCCAGCTCTGTCAAATCAGGCATTGTAAGTTCTTTGAGCTTCGTCTATCCCTCTGGCACCTAGGAGGCGGGGAGGACCTCAGGGTTAAAATCCTTTCTGGGCCGGTGCCATGGCTCAACAGGCTAATCCTCCGCCTTGCGGCGCCGGCACACCGGGTTCTAGTCCCGGTCGGGGCGCCAGATTCTGTCCAGGTTGCCCCTCTTCCAGGCCAGCTCTCTGCTGTGGCCCAGGAGTGCAGTGGAGGATGGCCCAAGTGCTTGGGCCCTGCACCCCATGGGAGACCAGGAGAAGCACCTGGCTCCTGGCTTCGGATCAGCGCGGTGTGCCGGCCGCAGCGCGCCGTCCGCGGCAGCCATTGGAGGGTGAACCAACGGCAAAGGAAGACCTTTCTCTCTGTCTCTCTCTCTCACTGTCCACTCTGCCTGTCAAAAAAAATAATAATAAATTAAATAAATAAAATACAATCCTTTCTGTATTCTGCCTCCAATGCTAGCCACTTTTCTGCAAGCAGAAAGGCCGAGCTGAGGAGTGCAGGCCACCATCCTAGCTGGAAGTGGGGGTGACTGTGGAGAACAGCAGGGGGCTGGGGGCCCGGCAATGAGGGTCACGAGTGACAGCTGATCCAGACTCAGCTCGATGTCCACTCCCCAGCCAAGTGCAAGGTGCCCAAGCCACCATGGCCCTTTCTCCCTCATTTTCTAGCCTTTTGGCATCCTCGCCCTCCCCCGACTCCTTCCCACCCCTTTCCAGCCCCGCCCTGCTTGCTAAAAATCATCAGATATCACTGTCACGTGAAGCAGGCAGGCCGCCAGCCGGTCGGCGCTTGCGCAATGTGTGGCGCCTACTTGGAGTGTCTGAGACTCAGGACCCTGGGGGAAAAAGCAATTATGGTGCTCTCTTTTCTTTCTCTCTCTCTCTCTCTCTCTCTCTCTCTCTCTCTCTCTCTCACTCTCTCTTTCTCTTTTGTAAAAGTGCAGTAAGAATTGGTGTTTTCCTCTGAGTTCCCACCTCCTCCCTTAAAGAGACAGGAGAATCCTGAGGTCTCCATTCATTGTGGATGTGGGGAAGTAGAGAGAACGGGGGCAGGTTCCTGTCTCCGCCTGCGGAGTGGATCCACTCAGGGACCGTTTGCCTGGCATGAGGTCTGGGCAGTGCCGCTGCCTGATCTACCGGGGCAGCACTGAAAGGTTCCAACCAGGGGCGCGTCTGCCTGGTTTAGGAACAACACAATTCTCCCAGACTCACCTGTGCTGGGCCCAGGGTGTTCACTTTGGTCAACTTGTCCTCCAAGGGTTCATAGTCTAGTGACTTCTGAGAGAGCCATTTCTGGAATTCCACAGGCTTGGAGGTGTGCAGGGGCAGGTGGGAGTGGAAGAGATGAGTGGAGGTGAGGAGGAGGAGGAGGAGGAGGAGGAGGAGGGTTATTTGGGAAATGTAGTCCACTCTGGTTTTCGGGGTTGTGGGCACAGACTGACGGGAGAGGTGGAGAAAAAACTGCCACCCTGTTCGGAAGTTAGAAGTCAGAACATACTTCCCATTTCCCCTCCTCCTCCTCCTCCTCTGCCTTCCCTCTCCTTCCTCCTCTTCCTTCCTCTCTCCTCCTTCCTCCTCCTCCTTTTTCTTTAATGATGGTGACATGGCCCAGGGCAGGCAACATAATTTTGCATTTTTTTTTCTGGAGCTTACTCATGATAATTGGCTATGTAGCACGTTGGGAAACGGGGACCCGCTGAGAGGGAAAGTGAGCACTAAGTTGGGGCGTCCTGTGCAAGCCTGGGCTGTGCTGAACCAAAGGGCAGAAGGTCCCCTGCTCATCGGGGTCTTCAGACAGTTGGGGTGCAGAGCGGGGCTTTGCCGGAGCTGCACCTGCGGGCGGAGCCCATGCACGCCCGTCCTCACTGCACCTCCTGGTTACTCAGATTCTGTTCTTTGCTTTCTCATGCAGCAAATGAAGATGACAAGAAGTATTGGGCCCAGGTCACCAGCAGGGACAAATGCCAGTGTAGGGGCACATTGCTCCCCTCCCCCAAACAAAAAGCAGATTCTGAGAACTTTTATTGTTTCAGAAATATTCTTTACTTACTTGTTTATTTGAGAAAGAGAGAGAGAGAGAGCGAGAGAGAGAGCTCTCATCCACTGATTTACTCCCCCAAACGCCTGCAATGGCCAGGACTGGGCTAGGATCAAAGCCAGGAGCCGAGGACTCAGCCCGGGTCTCCCGTGTTGGCTGCAGAGACCAAGCACTCGAGCCAGCACGGCTGCCTCCATGGGTCAGCAGTAGTAGAAAGCTGAAGCTGGGAGCCAGAGCCAGGTATCCAGCCCAGGTGCTTTGATGTGGGCTGTGGGAGTGATTACCACTAGGTTAAACACCTGTCCTTCCAGACAACTTCTGCTGCTTAGGAAAGAACCCTGTTCAGCTCCACAGCCACTGAGGACTCTGTATTATCCAGAAAGTGTAAAGCTATTTCCAGTGATATTTGTTGATCGTTGTCATTGAGCTAGGGACTGGGAACAAAGATGAGTCAGGCGCAGCACTGCCTTCACAGAGCGTACAGCCTGCACCAGGGAACACAGGACAGACGGAGAAGTAGAGGGCTGGGCTCAGCAGTGCACTGGTGCACACACATCTGCATTTATTTTGAGATGACTGAGGGCTTCCTGGAGGAGAGGGCGTAGTTTCTAGGTCTTGAGGCATGGCCAGGCATTCAGGAGGCGGAGAACGGCCAGCAGGGCTTCCCTGGCAGAATGAGCGGTGAGAGCAAGCACAAGAGCACTGATGGGCTCGGAACACAGCAGATGCACAAGGGAGCCGGAACCTGGCCGCTCATCAGACTGGGGGGGGGGGGGGGGGAGCGGATCTCCTGTAGTGGGACCCCGAGCACAAATCACCGGCAGCTTCCTGAGTGTCTCAAGGTTTCAAACTTACGAATCAAGTCAGGAAGTCTTCCTAAATATACAAACGTGAGCCTATTTCACACCAATAGGAAGTCTGCACAGGAATAGGGAAATCGCAGAATCCATGAAGGATTCCGTGTTTGGTTCTGTGGCAGGGAGAGACTGCGGCCAGGGGGAGGGTGCACAGCTTGAACTTCCCTTATCCAAAGTTCATGGGATTACAATTTCAGACTTTTAAAATTCTGTACTTTGTGGGTTTTTTGTTTTGTTTTGTTTTTTTTCTAAGGTGTATTTATGATATTTGTATTCTTTTTTTCTTTTTCTTTTCTTTTTCTTTTTTTTTTTTTTTTGACAGGCAGAGTTAGACAGTGAGAGAGAGAGACAGAGAGAAAGGTCTTCCTTCTGTTGGTTCACCCCTCAATGGCCGCTGCGGCGGGCACACCACGCTGATCCAAAGCCAGGAGCCAGGTGCTTCTCCTGGTCTCCCATGGGCTGCAGGGCCCAAGCACTTGGGCCATCCTCCACTGCACTCCCGGGCCACAGCAGAGAGCTGGCCTGGAAGAGGGGCAACCAGGACAGAATTTGGCACCCCAACCGGGACTAGAACCTGGGGTGCTAGCACCGCAGGCAGAGGCCTAAATTTTGTATTTTGAGATCAGATTTCAGATTTTTTTTTTTTTTGGTAATTTGAAATATTTACATAGACTTTACAGATTGAGCATCTCCTTTCTGAAACTTCGGAAACATTGAAATGTTCCAGGGTCCAAAATGTTTTGAGCATCAACATTTTGGATTTGGGAGCAGTCCAGATTTCTGGATTAGGGACGCTCAACCGGTATCAGAGAAGGGCAAGACGGTTCAAACGCAGCAGCTCTCTCGCTCTTTGTAAAGTGGATCTTCCTTGGCCACGTGGCTTCCTGAGGGTGTTTCTGGGACCTCGAAGCCCAGTGAGTCCCTAAAGTCTCCATGCCATTGGCTTGTTCTGCTTACCTCCCACTTCTTTCTCTTCTTGTGCCTCTACTTCCCCTGTTGGAGCGTCATTCTCTCCGTCTTATGCCAGACCACTCTGCATCAGGCTCACACCAGCTCACGCACGTGCCCTTGCCACGCTGAGCCAGCCAAGATTCTGACTTTCAAATGCCCAGCTGCTTCTCACAGACAGGAGTGAGGCTCCTCGTTCCAAGCAAAGGCAGGTCCCTCCCACTCAAGGTTTCTGATGTCAACGTTAGGGATATGCCGAGTCGTTGACTTTTGTCTGTCCCATCCCAGAAAGATGGATGGCCATGTTTTGGTGGCTGCAGACGGGTGTTAGCGAAAGCCACAGCCACGCCACTGTGGCTCTGCCCTGCGAGTCTCACCGGCCGCCAGCTGTGGCTACTGAAACACAGCACATCTGCCTGGGCCACATGGGAGCCTCAGCAGAGAGAGATTGCTACTTCTCCATGCACAGAAGTTCCAAGTTTAGAAGCTCGAGAGAAGGCTGGAAATCGAAGCCACGTACTCTTTGTCATTTGTTTGGGATTACTGCAGAGCTGGGAGTGAACGTCACAAGGGGATACAAGGAACAAATTACCACAAGCTTTTCCTCGGGGGATCCGCTGCCTGCACTAATGGGACCAGGTGTTAATGTGATGACTGTCAGAGCGGGCAGGGGCTGGGGCATTGTCTAGGGCAGTGATTGATTGTCAACCTTGTTTAGCAGGGAAATTTTTTTTTTTAAGTCTTATATTCTGATGACTGATAATCACAGATAAAAGTAAAAGTTCTCGCACTGAAGAAGGGATTAGGGAGCTGAGCCTCTCTGTTCTGTAGGGCACTAGGACTCCACGTGCACATCTCTCTCCCTGGCCCTGTCACCACCCCCAGCTAGCTCTGCTGAGCCCATGCCGAAGGAGAAGAAGTCGTTACAGGACACCGTGTGCTGGGCTCCAGCCCTGGAGTTACAGCAACACACTGAGGCACGGATGGCCTCAGCCTTCATGGAACAGACAGCTCCGTGGTTAAGACCATTCCCCACTGTCCCTTCAAGATCTGTGAGGGCTTCTGTAACAGCTCTACACTAACTTCTTTTTTAAAAGATTAATTTATGTTTTTATTTGAAAGGTAGGGTTACAGAGAGGCAGAGGTAGGGAGAGAGAGATATTCCATCCACTGGTTCACTCCCCAAATGGCTACAATGGCCAGAGCTGCGCCAATCCAAAGCCAGGAGCCAAGAGCTTCTTCTGGGTCTCCCAAGTGGATATAGGGGCCCAAGCACTTGGGCCATCTTCTACTGCTTTCCCAGGCCACAGTAGAGAGCCGGATCAGAAGTGGAGCAGCCAGGTCTCGAACCAGAGCCCCTATGGGATGCCGGCACTGCAGGCGGCGAGCATAGCGCCGGCTCCGCTCCTGTTGAAATTTAATCCCCATTGTGAAGTGTAAAGAGGAGGCAGCTCTCGCCACTGCCATGAGTGGATTAGTCTGTTGTGAATTAATAGGTTCATGGGTTATCTCAGGAGTGGGGCTGCCATAAAAACCGACCTGCCTCTGTCTCCTGCAGCGACCTCCTCCCCAGGTGGTGCCCTGGGTCACCCTGGGATGCGGCAGAGGGCTCCCCTACAGCAAGAAGGCCTGCAGCTGGTGCAGCCCCTCTACCTGAGAACTCCCCAACTCCAGGACTGGGAGCTGGAAAAAGCCATTGTCTTCCAAAGTGTCCAGTCTGGAGTGTTCAGTGATAGCAACAGAAAGCGGACCGTGACGGGATGATGAGCACGGTGTCATGGAAACATGTTGGAGAGAAGCACACGTGACTGGGGGGTTGGGGATGCCAAAGAAGGGCATTTTCCAGGGCAGGGAGATGAGGCGAGGAGCGGCTGGGAGCCTCCCTCCAGGGAGGAAAGCCTGGCCGGTGGGCCTGCCTTGCCTGCTCCACCTGGATGGCTTCTAACCAGTCTGTGTCTTCTGCGCTCCACACAGGCTTAATGAAAAACATGTAAAGTTGACTCTCTGGCAATGTGCAGTCGGTTCAACATGTCACCCAGGACTGGCCATGTAGAAGGCTCTGGAGAGAGACTTTGGTCCGAGGGTGCAGGACAGGAGGTGGTAGATGTCTTAGTCTGTTTTGTGTTGCTATCACAAAGCAGCCGAGGCTGGGTACTTTATGAAACACAGGAGTTTATGAAGGTCATGGTTATAGAGATTTGCAAGTACAGCGCAGCGTCTGCTCAGCTCTGGTGAGGGCCTGGGTGACTGGGTCGCAGCAGGGCAGAGGGCAACACGGTCAGGGCACATGAGACAGGCAGCGATCACCTGGTGAGGTACAAAGCCAGGGAGAGCCAGGGTCAGGCTCCCTCTTTTATAAAAACTCACGCGTAGCACAGGCCTAGCAGGTAAGACGGCCCTGGGATGCCTGCACCCCTCTTTGGAGTGTCTCAGTTTGGGTGTCAGCTCCACTCTCTCTTTTTTTAAAAATATTTATTTTTTATTTGAAGGAGTTACACACAAATAGAAGAAAGACAGAGAGAGAGAGGTCTTCCATCCGCTGGTTCATTCTCCAACTGGTCACAATGGCTGGAGCTGTGCCAATATGAAGCCAGGAGCCAGAGAGCTTCTGGGTCTCCCACACAGGTGCAGGGGCCCAAGCACTTGGGTCATCTTCCACTGCTTCCCCAGGCCATAGCAGAGAGCTGGATGGAAAGTGGAGCAGCCGGGTCTCGAACCGGCACCCATATTGGATGCCGGCACTGCAGGCGGCAGCTTTGCCCGTTACACCACAGCGCCACCCCTCAGCTCCACTCTCAGTTCCAGCTTCCTGCTACCACACAACCTGGGAGGCAGCAAGTGATGGTTCAAATGCTTGGATTCCCATCGCCCTCCTGGGAAACCTGGGTTGGGTTCCTGGCTCCTGGCTTTAGGGATTGAACCAGTGGATGGGACATTTCTCTCTGTCTCTGCCTCTCACATAAATGAACATTGATTAATTTAAAAAGTTAGCAAACTCTGTCAGCAGTGTTCATTGACCCTTCCTGAGGGTGGCGCCTTCCAGTGAGCCCCACTTCTGAAAGGTCCCCCCAGCTCCCGAGATCACCACTCCGGGGACCAAGCTTCCAGCCCACAAGCCTTTGGGGCACACACTCAAACTGCGTCCAACCATAGCTGCTGCTTTCTCCTTTCAAGTAGACATGCTGAGTTCCCACCACCGTCCAGGCAGGCGCCGTGTTGGGCACTAACAGTAAAGGTGGATTTCCTCTTAGCAACACTTTGATGTGCTGGCCGTTGCTACTCATGTATTGTTGGCAGGGAGGAAGCATGGTGGCGCGACAGTTCTCGCACTCCCTGTTAGCTTCCGGTAGCTACTGGAACAGGTCACCATCACGAGGTGCCTGCAAGACAGCAGAAAACCATCTGCTCCCAGTTCCAGAGGCCAGAGTCTGTGAGCCCCCTCCTTGCCTCTTCCACCATCTGGGGGGCTGTTAGCACGTCAGTCCACTGCCACCTTCACGATGCTTCCTGGTGACCTTGCCTTCTCTTCTTCTGTCTGTGGCAAATCTCCCTCTGCCATGCTTTTAGGAGGACACTTTTCCTTGCATTGAAAGTTCACTGGAATCATCTAGGATGATCTCATCTCAAAACACTTAGCTACACCTGCAAACATCGTTTTTCCAAATAATGTCACGCGCACAAGGCTCCCGGAATAGAATGCAAATGTATCTTTTGGGAGTTACCTTTCAACCCCACACCCTCACATCACCAGGGGTTAGTGGGAGTGGGCACCAAGCCCACACCTGCCAATAGCATGCTAGGGCCGTGTCCACTAATCTCAGTGTGTTCCATCAGCAAGAGGA
Source organism: Sylvilagus floridanus (assembly GCA_949820135.1). NCBI lineage: Eukaryota > Metazoa > Chordata > Mammalia > Lagomorpha > Leporidae > Sylvilagus > Sylvilagus floridanus. The sequence goes on along the minus strand of OX463241.1, from coordinate 58,096,603 downwards.
GCTCAGAGCCACGTGGTTTCTCGGCAGATTCCTTTGAATAATCTCGTTGGTGAAAGTGCTTTACGCTGAATGTCACGGCCAGTCCTTCGGCAGAAACACTTGAACCCTTTCTTCAAGGTAGCGACCTGGAGCCAGGTCACGAGTTTATCCTTGAAGCCCCTAGGAGGCTTTGCTATTACTGGGTTTTGGTGGGAGGAGAGGCGTCCCTTTGCAGAGACACAGGCACTCAGTGCGCCCAGCCCACCCTCTCCACCCCCCCCCCTCTTGATAAATTACCCATCACACTTTATTAAAGGCCATTACAATTTCCAGCATTTGTCATGTGAAAATATCTTCTTACAAATACCAGTGTGTGAGAGCCTGGCTGTTAAGAGTTCAAGCTGGTCTCATTTTGCTTCTACCTCATCTACTCCAAGCTTAGCACCCAATCAAACTTTGACAACCCAAGCCCCACATGGGTTTCCTAATGGGATGCGAAACAGGTGGGGACAGCACGGTCCACTGCAGTAGCATCCAGAGAACATGAAATATATCAACATCCACCCCCACAGAGCAGACTTGCTTCCCCGCTTAGAACGCGGGACAAGAAGCAGAGCTCAATGAACCATCTCTTTTGGTGCAAGCCATTAGCAGTTAAATGAGTCTTTAAAAAAAATAAAAGCCAGAGCAGCCCACTTGGAGCTCACATGGTAATGAGAAGCAGCCTGGTTGGAGTGTTGGTGGTTATACAAGGTCTGGTGCAGAAATCCTGATCAAAGCCTCTTGGCATCTGAAGTCATCAGTACTTCGACAGCCTATTTGGGTGAAAAGAACTCTTTTCTGGCTGTCCCATGTCAGGCCCACCCCAGAGAGGGGCACAAGTCGAGCAAACACGGCTGCTGGCAAAGCAAGACACCTCTTCTCAAGATGTGCTAGAAACACGAGTCAGCGGAGGCAGCCGGGCGGGGCGCTCGGGTTTCCTGGGGCGGGGAGGAGGGTGGAGGGGTTGTGTGTATGCTGCACACGCTATGTGCATGTGTGTCATCTGTTTTGGTGCTGCTGGCGCAGGCTTCACGGAGACCCATGTGCTAGTCTTGGATCTGCAGGAGGCTGCAAAGTGGCTCCCATGAGCAGCCGTGGCCCATCCAGGAAAGGGGAGGTGGGCGTGTGAGCACCTGGGAGAGCTGGGTGCTGCAGGTTAGTCTGCGACTTCATTACTGATTCCCCGGTAGCCCTTGTTGGGCCTTATGCAGGCTCCTGGGGCCACAGAGACAGAGGCAGTTTGCGTATCCCAAACGCTTGGGGCCAGAGGTGTTCTGGATTTTGGAATTTTTTTCTTGGAATTTTTGAATATTTGCATATACATAATGAGCTATCTTGGGAAACAGGACCCAAGTCAAAAAAGGAAATTCGTTCATATCTCACATGTGCCTTATTTACTTAGCCTTAAAGTAATTCCCTACAATGTTTTTTTTAAAGGAAAATAATTTTATTATGACATTTGTGTTGATGTCTAAGTACCTGCTACCAACCTTCCATCAACTTTTATATAAACAAAGATTACACTCTATTTTTATTATTAGATTTATTATTTGGTATTCCCAGTGTCTAGTCTTTCTTTTTTTTTAGATTTATTTATTTATTTGAAAGTTAGAGTTACACAGAGAGAAGGTGAGGCAGGGAGGGAGAGGTTTTTCCATCCGCTGGTTCACTCTCCAGATGACTGCAAGGGCCAGAGCTGTGCTGATCCGAAACCAGGAACCAGGAGCTTCTTCCAGGTCTCCTATGTGGGTGCAGGGCCCCAAGGTCTTGGGCCATTTTCTGCTGCTTTCCCAGGCCATAGCAGAGAGATGGATTGGAAGTGGAGCAGCCAGGACTAGAACCGGTGCCCATATGGGATGCCAGCACTGCAGGTGGCAGCTTTACCCACTATGCCACAGTGCTGGCTCCCCCATGGATTCATTTTTTTTTTTTTGACAGGCAGAGTGGACAGTGAGAGAGAGAGACAGAGAGAAAGGTCTTCCTTTGTCGTTGGTTCACCCTCCAATGGCCGCCGCGGTCGGCGCGCCGCGGCCGGCGCACCGCGGCCGGCGCACCGCGCTCGTCCGATGGCAGGAGCCAGGAGCCAGGTGCTTTTCCCGGTCTCCCCATGGGGTGCAGGGCTCAAGCACCTGGGCCATCCTCCACTGCACTCCTGGGCCACAGCAGAGGGCTGGCCTGGAAGAGGGGCAACCGGGACAGAATCCGGTGCCCCGACCGGGACTAGAACCCGGTGTGCTGGCACCGCAAGGCGGAGGATTAGCCTGTTGAGCCGCGGCGCCGGCCCCCCATGGATTCATTTTTAAAATGAAATTGAAATATATGAAGCATATGCAGACAAACACATTTTTCAGCCACGTTCTTCTAGAGAACACCGCATTAATTTGGAAGAAATGCCTTCCTGCCTTGTGTGGGATACAGTGTGAGGTTCTATGGGAATGTTCAAAGAACCAGTTTGAAGCTTCTGGGGAGAAACATTGAGAGGAGGGAGAGGAGACACTAAATTGAGTGCTGTGCATGGTATGCGGCAGAGAGAGAGAGAGACTTCCCATGGGGAATGGGATTCTTAAGAAGAGGGGACTAGGGGTGTGGAGATAACTGAGGGGTGAACGTGATTCCTTTCAGAATGCCCCAGAACATTCTCCAGGGGTAGAAGAAAGACTTGCAGTGGACACTAGCTATGATGTGCCCAGGGTGGCCTGTGTGGAGGGCCTTGAGCATAGCAGACATGAGCTGGGAGGCGTGAGTCAACCGTCGGGATTTAGGAAGCTCAGCAGGGCGTGAGGTTGGGGTTTGATGAAGCACCGTTGGCTCTGTGCAGCTGGGAGCGGTGTGGCTGGCCTCTGAGTCACAGGAGCCAAGAGGCACGGTCTGCATGTTAGAAAGAGGAAGAGACTGAGTACAGCTGAGCAGAGTGTGGCCTCCTCAGGAGGGGAAGAACATGCTAGGGCTTCCAGGCCCACCCTCCGGTCCTCACCCTGGCAGGGTGCAGTCTGCTTGGGAATCCCACACCTTCCTGAAAAGCTGCACACATGGGTGTCCCGGGAGTGGAGCTCCAAATTGGCGCTTCTTCAAACTCTCTTTGGGACAGCAACCGAGCAGGCCCCAGGCCCCAGCCATATGGCTGTTCACCAGGGCACTGTTTGAAGAAAGAGTTGGAAGCAATCTACAGGACCCACACTGGGAGAAGGGTTAAGCAAAGGATGGCACGTGCATCAAATGAGATATCGTGTGGTCTTGGAAAAACCACGCTGCAGGGCTGTATTTATTGACATGGGGAAATGTTCACATTATAAAGTTACAGACAAAATAACCATTGGAAACTTGCAAGGGTGGGCCCATGTGTACAGAGAGAGGGAGTGTATATACCTCATCCCCCGCACAGAGGGCTGAGACACACAGACAACACAAGGCAAGAGGTGATTACTTCAGGCTGCTGAGATTGGCTGGGTGTTGCAGCTTTCTCTTCATCCTCTCCTGAATCATCTAGATGCCATTTACAGTGTTCAGAGCAATATTAAGCTACACAACAATTGGACTTCATGACCAACAAGTGAAAGAAGAATTTATAACGGCTGTGCGTCTCTGATCGGAAAATCTGAAATGGGAAATGCTCCAGAATTTGAAACTTTTGGAGTGCCATTATGTGGCACAAGCAGAAAACGCCACACTGGGAAGCTTTTATTTTCTGCCCAAAAGTATTAAAAATAAGTCAGACAATTGCCTTCAGCCTACGTATGTCAGGTGAACATGAAACACAAGTGAACTTTGTGTTTAGCCGTGGGCACCCTCCCCAGGGATCTCGTTAGGTACATGCACATATTCCCAGATCTGAAAAACATTCAAAAGGAGAAACACTTTTAGTCCCCAACACTTCAGATAAGATCATAGAGAATTACTTTATAAATATTTTAAATATGCATTTCTATGCGTAGAAGGATGTCTAGAATAATGCTAAGAATAAGAGCTATTGCCTCTGAGTGGCTGGGATTATGGATGGGTTAGAGTGCATTTTTCTGGCTTAATTCTATTTTGAAAATGTTCTTCGTTGGAGAAGTTTTGCTGATATAACAGGGAAAATCCCAGACAGTGAGTGGATTGCCCCCCGTGGTTCTTGTGGGGATGGGCCAGCCGTCTCTCTCAGACCTGCTGCTTCTAAGATGCCTGGAGGCGATATGGAAATGTTCTAGGCTGGGCTCAGACTCAGTGCGGGGGAAGGGAAGGAGAAGGAGAGGAGTGTGCTGGACGTGTCCTAAGTGACACTAAAAGACCAGGATGCTCACCATAGATGGAGATGTAGGATTCATCAGACTACATCTCCGAAACGTCAATGTCTGGCAGTAGTTCCAAAACCAAAGGGGTGATTAGCTGTGACATGAAACTAACTGACATAGCAAGCAAACGGTGAGACAGAGCCAACCATTACGTGCGGACCATGGAATCCTGTTGATGTCAAGAATGTCGAGCCAGGGCCAACACTGTGGTGTAACGAGTTAAGCCACTGTCTACATTGCTGGAATCCTATATGGGCGCTGGTTTGAGTCCCAGCTGCACCAGTTCACATCCAGCTCGCTGCTGATGGCCTGGGAAAGCAGCATAAGATGGCCCAAGTCCTTGGGCCCCTGCACCTATGTGGGAGACCTGGAAGAAACTCCTGGCTTCAGATCTGCCCAGCTATGGCCAATGCAGCCATTTGGGGAGTGACCCAGCAGAGTGAAGATCTCTCTCTCTCTCTCCTTCTCTCTCTCTCTCCTCCTCTCTCCCTCCCTCCCTCCCCCTCCCTGCCCTTCACATAAATAAATAGATCTTAAAAAATAGAAAAGAAACAGAACGTTGAGTCATAAACACCATTGGAAATGAGAAAGGATGTTTCGAAGGGCTTGCAGCCATGGGAAATAGACGCCCAGTGAAACAGGAATAAAAGGGCCTGCGAGGCAAGCATTTGGGTTCGCTGTGAAAGGTGCCCGCATCCCACTGTGGAGCCCCTGGGCACAATACCCGGCTGTGGCTCCTGGCTCCGGCTTCCTGCCTCCTGCTAATGCAGAACCAAGGAAGCAGGGACAGCTCACCCCCATGGGAGACCTGGAGTGAGTTCCTGGCTCCCGGCTCTGCCTGGCACAGTCGTGAGCAGTGTGGGCATTTGGGGAGGGAACCAGCTGATGGCAGCACAGGCTCTCGGTTGGTCTCTCTCTCCTCAAATGAATAAATTATTTAACAAATGTAAAGCTGGAAGCGTACATGAGATTTCTTCAAAAAGTTCATGGAAAATGCATGTCATGAAACTGCTAGGTATGAGTTCAAAAGTTTTGCACCAAAATTCACTTTTTTTGAAAGCTTTTTTTTAATTTGAAAGGCAGAGTGACAGAGAAACAGAGAGAGAGGGAAAGAGAGAGAGAGAGAATCTTCCATCCGCTGGTTCACTCCCCAAATGGCCACAAGAACCAGATCTGGCCAGGCTGAAGCCAGGATCCAGCAGCTCCAACCAGGTCTCCCATGTGCACAGCAAGGGCCCAAGCACTGCCTTCCCAGGAGCATCAGCAGGGAGCTGGATCGGAAGTGGAGCAGCCAGGATTCCAATATGGGATGCGAGGACTGCAGGACCCTCAACATCTTTCAATTCCATTTTCTGTGACCTTTGTGAAGCACTCACCTTGCCGTGAACCATGCAGGGCTCAGTGCTGGATGCTCCTGAGGCTAAGAGGACTCGAGTTATCAGCTGCAGAACTTTAATGGCCTAGGAGGCTGAATACCTGGTGTCTCCCGGGGCTGGGGCTAGGCTAGGATGGCAGAAGGCTCGGAAGAAGCTCACAAACAAGAAAATTTCTGACCTAAGAAAGAGAATTGCTCCATGTTCTAGGACAGGATACCACCTTTCTAGTTACATGACTGTCTCAGGTTATTTAATGTCTCAGTTTTCTCATCTATAGATTGGGCACAAGAGCATCCCCGTCACATCTTTGAGAGGCTCAAGGATGATTTACACAGCCACCATCCGTGTCCTCCCGTCTCCTAGATGGCGGCTGTGAGGCTTCCGTGGGCTTAAGCCATTTGCCCAAGGTCCCACAGCAGAGCTGAGACTCCAAAGGGCTCTAAGCTCAGAGCCCTCCCCGCTCAGGGCCCTTGCTCTTGAACTGGACTCTCGCCCTGCTCGGTCATGTTCTCCTGAGGAAAGCTGGACCCCACAGAGGCCAGGACAGCACACAGAGGGCCTTGTCTGCCAGGGGCGTGTAGCACCGTGGTCCACGCCTGCTCTGTGACGCGACCCCGCCCCTCCAGCCCTTGGCTCCCTCTCCCCCCCTCCCCCTCCCTCTCCCTCTCCCCCCCTCCCTCTCCCCCTCCCCTCTCCCTCCCTCCCTCTCCCCCTCCCCTCTCCCTCCCTCCCTCTCCCCCTCCCCTTCCCTCCCCCTCCCCTATCTCCTCCCGGCTCCCTCTCCCCCCTCTCTCCCTCTCCCCCTCCCCTCCCCTTCCCTCCCCCTCCCCTATCTCCTCCCGGCTCCCTCTCCCCCCTCTCTCCCTCTCCCCCTCCCCTCCCCTTCCCTCCCCCTCCCCTATCTCCTCCCGGCTCCCTCTCCCCCCTCTCTCCCTCTCCCCCTCCCCTCCCCTTCCCTCCCCCTCCCCTATCTCCTCCCGGCTCCCTCTCCCCCCCTCCCCCTCTCTCTCCCTCTCCCCCTCCCCTCCCCTCTCCCTCCCTCCCCTCCCCTCCCCCTCCCTCCCCCTCCCCTATCTCCTCCCGGCTCCCTCTCCCCCCCTCTCTCCCTCTCCCTCTCCCTCTCCCCCTCCCCTCTCCCTCCCTCCCCTCCCCTCTCCCTCCCTCCCCTCCCCTCTTCCTCCCTCCCCTCCCCTCCCCCTCCCCCCCATCTCCTCCAGGCTCCCTCTCCCCCCCTCTCTCCCTCTCCCTCTCCCCCTCTCTCTCCCTCTCCCTCTCCCCCTCCCCTCCCCCTCCCTCCCCCTCCCCCATCTCCTCCAGGCTCCCTCTCCCCCCCTCTCTCCCTCTCCCTCTCCCCCTCTCCCTCCCTCCCTCTCCCCCTCCCCTTCCCTCCCCCTCCCCCGTCTCCTCCGGGCTCCCTCTCCCCTCCTCTCTCACTCTCCCTCTCCCCCCCTCTCCCTCTCCCTCTCCCCCTCTCTCTCCCTCTCCCTCTACCCCTCCCCTCCCTCTCCCTTCCTCTTCCTCCCTCCCCTCCCCCTCTCTCTCACTCTCCCTCTCCCTCTCCCCCTTCCCCTCCCTCTCCCCCTCCTCCTCCCCTCCCCCTCCCTCTCCCTTTGCTGTGGTTGTCTGGGGAGGCTGGACAAGTTCTCTGAAATTGGGGTGAACTTGCTCCAATTCTCCCCCCTCCACCACCACCACAAAAAAAAAAAAAAAAAAGGAAAGTCAAAGCAAAGCAGATGAGTGGGAGGAGGTGTGTGCCGTGAGGGGTCCGGGCCTCAGGGAGAAACACCGCGCTGGTAGCCCGGCCACTCGGAGCCCAGCCAGCAGTGCCGAGATGGGGCTACCGGTACACGGGCCGTTCCCCACTCACCTCTCGGGTGGCAGCTCCCTTGATGGTGGAGGTGGGCGGGGTCGGGGAGGGGCTCACAGAAAGAGATTGGGGCAGGACAGAAAATGAGTTTGATTTTCCCTGTAGTTTCCTAGGTTGAAATCCAGCAATGCACAAGACCAGGCGCGAGGGCACGCAGACACTATGGATGATCCTGAATCCGCACAGTGCCCCACGTTGCTGTTTACGTCATAGCCCACGCAGAGGGAAACCTGTGTGCTGAGTCAGGAGTGGTGGTGGTGGTGGCCGGTGGGGGTCACGTGACCAACACAGCCCCTTGCACGCAAAGCCAGCTGGTTCCATTTTTCTGTTCTTTTCTTTCTTTTTAAAAGATTTATTTTATTTATTTGAAAGGCAGAGTTATAGGGGTGGGAGGTAGGAAAGAGATCTTCAGACTGCTGGTTCACGCCCCAAATGGCCAGAAAGACCAAGGCTGGGCCAGCCTGAAGCCAGGAGCGAGGAGCTTCTTCTTGGTCTCCCACGTGGGTCTCAAGCACTTGGGCCATCTTCCACTGCTCTCCCAGGCCATAGCAGAGAGCTGGGTGGGAAGCGGAAAAGCCAGGACTCAAACCAACGCCCATATGGAATGCTGGCACTGCAGATGGCAGCTTTATCGGCTACACCACAACACCAGTCCCAACGCCAGCTAGTTGCAAACCCCAATTCTGTCTCCCAGCCCTGGGGCTCTGGGCTAAAAGCACAGAGTTTAGAGAGATCCTGGGCTGGAAACCTTATTCCTCTACTTCCTCCCTGAGACCCATCTAAGCCTCAGAGTCCTGGTGTGTGAAACCCCGGTGCTGTCCATAGCCTGGCCTGGAACAGCTGCGGCAAAGCAGGAATGGGCAGATGCATGCCAAACCTCTTCAAGTCCCAAGCGCTCGGCACATAGTCGCGGCTGTCACTCAGTCACCTCCCCTGCGCCCCATATTCCCTATCTCTTAGACGGCTCCAACAAGGCTGGCTCCAAGGAGTTAATCCAAGAGTCCAGCCTTCTTTGAAAACAGCTCTTGTAGCTCTGGGTGGTGGTCTGAGACTCACGTTGGGAAAGCCCCGGGCACACAGTAGGTCTTTAATTAAAACAGCAACAGCGAGTTTGTGTCTGTGTCTGCTCAGGCCAGAGAAACGGCAGAGCTCTGAATAGCTCTGTTGAAACAGGCCAAGTGGTCATTTCACGCAGAGCAAATAAGCAAATGTCCCCGGCTGTTTCCCCAGCAACAGCGTTTCGGGCCCTAAATTATCCAGGAGATCGTGCTGACTCTCCGGTGCCCTTGGTTTATGTCAACTCAGGCTAAAGCCAAGTCCATCCAGCCCGGGAAAGCAATGGTCACATCAGGGGCAAGTCTTTGGGCAGCTGTATAGAGCCGCAGGGCACCCTGGACATCTCGGAAGCAGCAGGGTGCTGGCTGGGACCCTTACATCAGCTTAATGAGAGTGCTCCCCAAGGGGCTAGCTCCCCCTCTGCCCGCTGCCCTGCCAGCGCTGGACCTGGACAGAGCTGCTGGGCCTGACCCTGTGCTGCTGCAGACGGATGCTCACTGGCCTGGAGCTCCCTCCCAGCCTTCTTCCCAGCTCCACCTGAGCGTGTGAGTCGCACGCCAGGGGCACAGGGCGGTGGGGTGGGGTGGGGTGGGAGAAGATCTTTGTTTCCACCTGAGGCTGCCCAGGCAGCCGGGCAAAGCTCTGTGGACCTCTTGTTAGTCCCCCGCACCCGCCAGGGCCCTGGGAAGAGTCCAAAGGTGAGAACTAACTTCTATTTGGACCACTTGCCTGGCTGTGTGCTGAATACTTTTCACGCAGTAGCTTTTCATTGTCATCGACATCCGGGGGGGGGGGGGGGATTGGTCTGAGCTGCATGAGCTCCATTTTACAGAGGGCGAAACTAGCACAGGCAGACCTCCACCCTTGGGTTAGGGACCAGAGTCCATGGTCAAGGGGACGTTGTTGAGATCGGCATTCAAGGCCTCTGCCTATCGTTCCCCCTTTATCTACATGTTCGTGGATGTTGTGTCTAGGGAACAATCGGCAGGTCCCAGAAGCCCCTGGCTGTCTCTGTCTGCCTCGGTGCACCAGCCCACCCCGACTCGAATGTTCTCCATGTCCCTCCACCTTCCCTGGACTCCTACCTGTCTTGCATTCAGAATTAGCACGTGTGAGCCCCTGGCAGAGGCCAGGCGCTTCTTCCACAGCTAGCCTGCAATGCAGGCATTATTATACCCATTTCCAGGACTAGGAAGCCGGGGCGCAGGTTACCAGATCGGTCAGCAGTGCGGTCACAGGGGCAGATAAGGCAGAGCTGGTATTTGAAGCCCCAGCGGTCGTTTGGGAGCCCACCGTCTCCTGCACATTCCGGCGCTTCCCCTTGGCTCAGGGATCGCCTTTGAGAGGATCTCTCTGGCCTCGCACACCAGGCTCGGCTCTGGAATGTGCCGGAGCCTGCCCTTACTGGCCTGCGAGAGCCAGTTATTAAAATGCCGGGACTTCTGCAAGCTTGTTGTTAAATACAGCGATTATTAAAGATTAAATTACAAAAACTTATAATTAAAGAAATTATATTAAAAACAAAGGTAGTAAACACTCAAAACTCATCACTTCCTAATTATTTTATTACATTTTACTATTATCCAACGCTCTTAGGGTTGTTTACATTCAGGGCATGTGTACGGAGGAGGTTTTGAGTTGATGGCGTGGCCCTGGGCCTCTTGGTGGTGTGGTACAGGCTAGCTGCGAAATCTGCCACCATAAAGTATTCACACCACAATCGGCAAGTACTACACGTCACGGCATAGGTGGTCAGTGTGTGCACAATCTAGGCCCAAGGAAGTGATGGGGAAAATGCTAACTATGCAGCTTGGACTTCAGGTATTCTCCCTGCTGTCATGACGTCATGAGCACCTGCCCCCCCACTGAAGAGCCAGTCCCCTGGTGTTCGCAGAGTATTAGTAGAGTTTCTCTTGTCATTGGGTAAGTGAGATTCCAGCACAGTCTTGGTTGTTGGGCTCTCTTATAGTCGTGGCTGTGAAAAGTAGCGTCGTGGCGGGACTGGGCTCCCAAGCCAGCTGCTGCAGGAGCTGGCTCAGGCTCCTCCCCACTCCAGGCCCCTGCAGCTTCCCCACCGTGTCTCCTTCTGGTCTTCTCTTGAGAGCAGGCGTTGAGTCTCTTTCTCTTTGATATCCCCAGTTCTTGGACTAGAACTCCAAAATTATTGAATACATGCATTCCTGGGCACGGCATTAGGCCTGGGCATTAAGACACCTCTTGAGAGCTCTGCATCCAATAATGGGGTGCCTGGCTCTATTCCAGCTTCCGGCCAATGCACCCCAGGAGGCAGGAGATGACAACTCAAGTACTTAGGTCCCTGCCAGCCATGTGGGAGACCTGGATTGAGTACTGGGCTCCTTGCTTCTGGCTGGCTCAGCCTCAGATGCTGTAGGCATTTCGGGAGTGAACCTGTGGTTAGAAAACTCTTCTCCCAACCTTGCTTTAAAACAAAAAGAAAATGAATAAGTAAGAAAAAACGTCTTTTAAAGGAGCTCTAGATGGAGAACTCTGGGCTTGAGCCTGGCCCTATCCTGCTTGTTGCAGACATCTGGGGAGTGAACCAGAAGGCACTTGAGTGGTTGCTGTCTTTCTCCCTCTGTCTCTCTACAGTTTAAATATATAAAATCAATACACAAGACATTTTAAAAGTCAATGGGATAAGGGCCAGTGCTGTGGTGCCATGGATTAAAGCCTTGGCCTGCAGAGCCAGCATCCCATATGGGCGCTGGTTCTAGTCCCAGCTGCTCCACTTCCAATCCAGCTCTCTGCTATGGCCTGGGAAAGCAGTACAAGATGGTCCAAGTCCTTGGGCCCCTGCACCCATGTGGGAGACCTGGAAGAAGCTCCTGGCTCCTGGCTTCAGATTGGTGCAGCTCTGGCCATTGTGGTCATTTGGAGAGTGAACCAGCGATGGAAGACCTCTCTCTCTTTCTCTCTCTCTCTCTCTCTCTCTCTCTCTCTCTTTGCCTCTGTCTCTCTGTAACTCTGCCTTTCAAACAGATAAATAAATCTTTTTTTTTTTTTTAAGAATATCCATGTTGTGTTCCTTTAGTTACCAGACAGTGGTGCGTGTCAATTGGGTTAATAACTGTTGCATCCTGGACCCATCAGAATGAAGAACACCAGAAAAGGCAGGATAAAAAGATCCTAGAGTCAGGAGCTCTTTCTGTCTCACGTTCCAAACAGCAGCAATAGAGGGATCCAGAGGTGCCTTTAAGCAAAGTCATTATCTCCATAGCCTTCGTCATGCCCAAGGAGCCCAGGGGGTGCCCAGGGCTGGGCTGCTGCTGGGTGATGTGGTCCTGTGCAGGGGTGAGGGATGGAGAGCCCCCCCGGGGTTTTGCTGCTCCATGGCTGTCTCTGCCTGCCGTCATCCCTGGCAGCAAAAGGGAGGCCATTTGTCCGGAAGGGGAGATGCGGTTTCTGGTGTGTGAGCCTGTGCGCCTGGGAGTGTCGCCTTCTGTCCGTCCAGACGGGGACGCACAGGCTCAGAGGATCAGAGGGCCCACGGGGAACCTGGCTTCTCTCTTCCCCTTACCGTCACTGCTACTTCCAGGCCACCTTGGCAGATAAACAATACGACACAGCTACCTTTATGGCATCAATGCAAAGAGAGGTGGTCTTAAGTCGACTCAGGGAATCATTAGTCACCAACTGAGTCAGAGAGAACAGCAGAAGTCGCCTGTCCAAGGGGTGGGGGTGGGGCACGGGCCAGTAGCCAAGCACAGATGACGTCAGTGGCAGCAGCCTGGAGACTTCCCCCAGCACAAATTTCTTTCCTTGAAAAAGAAGAGAAAAGAGAAGGAAAAATTGAAAAAAAAAAAAAAACACAAAAACCCAAAACCTCGATTCCTTCCATTTGTAAGTTAGCGCTAAGGGAGGCATTAGCAAAGACTTTCTTGTGGCTCCGAGCCCTGATTACCACAATTCAAGTCCAAGGTGTGGTGCTATTTGCTCAGCAAGCTCTGACACATGAAAGAAAATGATTCAGGCAAGGAAAATAATTACACATTAATTTGTGTTTGGCAACTGTCTTTTATTCCCTTGGCCCACAAAGCCAAGATAAAAGGTGATATTGTTGAAAGTGTTTTATCTGCCTTCAATGGCGTTGCCATGGCTGCATTCAGTTGGGCCTTTTCCTGGCGTTGTGTGGATGCCTTTTGTGGCCCATGGCTGGGGTCGGAGCCCGCGGGGGCAGAAGGATGGTGTGTTATTAGCTGCCCGTGGGACTCCCAGGGCATTTGGCTGAGAGGACAGGCAGAGCTGCCTATCCGGGGATGGAAATGCCGAGTCCCCAACCAGAGCACATTCATTCCCATAGCATGCATTTAAGAGGCAGCCCAGAGAGGCCCACAGAGGCAGCCACCTGGGCAGACAGGTGGGCCATATCCTTGTGCAGGTGGCTGGGCCAAGAGGGAAATCCCGGCCTGTGTGGCCAAATCTCGGGCTACCCTGGAAAGAAAAATAAGCGAACGCGGATTCTGAGACAGGAGATCTCTCAGGTTTTGAGAGTTGGCATAACTAAAAATGAAAGCCAGCCCGCAGGCTGCACCTGGGTGGCGGATGGGCCCCCAGCCTGAACCTCTGCAACGCCACACGGAGGAGAAGTACTTGCTCCTGCAATCAGGCAAGACCTGGGTTCGGAGCTCCGTCCCGTCCCCTACCAGCTGGGGGACTCTGGACAAGTGCCTTAATCTCCCTAAGCCTGAGTTTCCTGGAGACAATGGTAGTCATCCCGCCCTCGGAGAACTGTTGTGGGGATTACATGAGATGGCCTTGCAGAGTCCCTGGCAGACAGCAAACACGGAATAAATGTCAACGATCATCACTATTTATAATTGAAACCCTGGGTGGAGCATCATGGGAGGGTAAATAAATATATAAATATATATATACACATTGCCTGTGGCTTTTTGTCCCGTGTGCAGGCTGGGACGTGGCAGGTGCTCTGCAGAGAAGGTGGTAGCTGCTGAATGAATGAATGAATGAATGGATGAACTAATGAATGCCAGGAGCCCAGAGTGATGGATGAACGCTCCGTCTTCTCTCTCTAGCGATTTCCCTAACTGTGCTCATTAGGGAGGCTCTCCACGGGTCTCAACTTCTTCATATGTAAAATGGACTGCAGGTCCCTCCCTGGCCAGCCTAGAGGGATGCTTTTAGGCCTCCTGGCAGGATCTTCCAAGGAGTCTTAGCAAGACCAGGGCTGGCCATCAGGGAGGTCGGCCCCTGGCTCTGGGAGGGGGCGGTGTTACCCCTGGCGTCGCTCAGCTCGTTGGTGGAGGAAGCCTCATCCTCCGATTGTCCCCGGTCCCCCCTCACCCCCCTGCTGTTCTCCATTCCCCCCAGCCCCCAGGAGCCGACCTGGGCAGTGGGCTCCCTGCCTGGCTGGAAACCCGAAGGAGGAAGGGAAGAGGGTAAGGTCGGGCCGCGACTGCAGGTCACAGCCCTTCTCACGGGGACCCCCGCTTGTCCCTCCATTCTGGTGCTGGGGATTGCACCCTCCTCTATTGCTCTCGGCTGCCCAGGTCCCAGGGGGCACATGGGTTTTTCTGCGCCTTGCCTGAACCTTTGCTAGCCATAGCTCCCCAGGGGCTCATGGGAATGTGCACTTGTCCCCCCATCACCTCTTCTTCCTATCACAGCTCTTTTTTTAAATTAATATCCTGGCTTTAGAGGCAAGTTATTTAATTTACTTATTTTAACCTTGTAACTTTTGTGAGGCTGTGCCTGATAAAAATTGCTGTCCCCCCACCCCCCAGCAGGGTATCCTCCACACACCCCGTGCTCAGTGTCGTGTTCTTCCTCACCTCCCAGCAATCAGGAGAGGCTACGATGGCGGAAGCACCTTCCAGGCTGAATCAGAGGAGGGCAAATGCTGAGTATAGTTCAAATGGGCCTTGAAACAAAGCATTTTTTTTTTTTAAATTCACCCATAAACTTAGATACTTCTGGTTCACGATGTGCACCATGTACCCTGGGCATATGCACGTGAAGTCCCAGTGTGTTGAATGGAAGACACAGTTTTACAGTGTTTTCTCTTAGCAAGAAAAGGAGAGGAGGCATTGCTGGGTTGTGGGAGTCGAAGCCACAGGCATGCTGATGGTACCAATGAAGATGCCTACACTCAGAGAGGCAAAGCAACTGGTTAAGATTCAAAACCAGGTGTGTCTGATTCCAGAATCTGTGTCCTCGCCCCATGCTCTCCCTCGTGTCTGGATTTATTTGGACAAACAAGCAGAGAAACAGCTACTCAAAGCCAGCACACCCCAAGATGACTTAGGGGACATGGCTTCTAACTCGGGGTCACCTGCCTTTTTCACTCCCTGTCTCTTGGCTGCAGAGGGTCCCGGCCCCTCTGAATGGTGAGACCCAGGACCCTGCGTCTGGCGCGGGGGTCCCCAGCCCTGACTCTCTCTGATGGCCCAGGGAGAGGCAGCCCAGGAGGAGGCCCTCCCTGCCTGGCTGGGTGGGGATTCTGTTTGTTGGCTACTGATGAATGGTGATAATTGTTGGGAGATTAATTTAAGATTCTCAGATGAAAGATACTACAAAAGTGCCAGGCACTGAGAGGGAGGGGGAGAGAGGAGAGCGAGCGAGCGAGCGTGAGCTTGGCTGAGCCTGGCTTTCTCCCCGAGGTGCCAGCGCTGACTCAGGCCCTGACCTTGGGCAAGTCATTTAACCTCTTTATGTCTATTTCCCTCATCTGTAAAATCAGCCTAATGATGGCTCCTTCTCCAAACCGCTTTGATTCTCAGATGAAAGCGTCTATAAACGTACACAAGATTGCTATTAATTGGGCCATTATTATTTTTATTATTAAATAGATTAAGTCCACTAAAGTTTAACTATGTTTTGACTTCCATGTGACGGGCAGGATGAGCAGTTAATGATCAGAGGCCGCCCCGTGCAGGCCCCCGGCAGACCGGCGCTTCCTCCTGGGAGGCCTCGCTCGCCCGGGCAGACCCAGACTGAGCCGGTGCTGGGCCTGTTTAGCGACTTCTGCTTCCAGCTTGAAATAGAAACAGATCCTGCCAACGGCGAGCAGCGCTCACAGCAATTAAGAAGAAACCGGAAACGGAAGTGCTGCTTCTCAGCCCGGGAGTCAGCTTCTGCCCTTGGGTGGTGGGAAGCCAGCTCGTCCCAGCGCTGTCCCAGGCGAGCTGGGAGAAGACAGGGCCACGCAGGTGTCCGGGCTGTATGGGGTCAAGGGCAGCAGCTGTCTGTGTCTCAAACACTAAACCAGCATCAGAGAGCGCTTCCGTTTCTACCCTTTCCTGGAAGACATAGATGGTAACGTCTACTTTTACAAGCCTGGGAGGAGAAAATGATTTAGACCCACGTATAGCTAGGAGCTTAGCCAACTCCCCACTACCCCGACCAGAAAGCAAGCCCTTGGTGAATGGCAAACAAAAGGAATTCTCTCCTTTATTTAAGGGGCAACGGACATCTTCCTGGATTTATGAGTCACACACTGCATGAATATATAAAAGTAGGCTGATTTTTTTAAGAGAAAGTTATTTGTTGAGAGACAGAAAAACAGAGACAGACAGAAACAGAGAGAAAACCCCCATCTGTTGGTTCACCTCCCCCAAATACCTGCACAGCTGAGGCTGGGCCAGGAGCTGGGAACCCCATCCCATGTGGGTGGCAGGAGCCCAGTGACTTGCACCATCACTTTGCGTCCCAGGACCCGCATTAGCAGGAAGCTGGTGCAGGAGCTGGGGCCAGCATCCCAGTGCGGATGCAGGTATCTTAACTGCTTAAGGCCTGGCCTTCCTTTTTCATGTAGTAGCCATCATCACGTCAACCAGGCACGCTCAGTGAGAAGAGACTGGTGTGCTCAAAGGAGACAACACAACCACCCGTAGCGCTACCACCAGGCTGCTGATGAAGACTTTGCCGGGTTGTTTCCTCCTGCTCTGTGCCACTTTCATCCGAGGGAACTCTGGGTAGATAATGTTGTGGATCTTAATGTCTTAATGGAGTGATGAGCATCCCTACAATCTAAGGGACTTGACTCAACTACAAATCTCTGGTTTTCCTAAGTATTTGGGTGATGCTTTTGGCTTTGACATTGAGCTGTGTCCTACGCCTGTGAATGCAGATGACTAAGGCAATTGGATTTCCAGTTAATTTTCTCATGTACTATGCATTTGTTATACTCGACACACATGCATATATTAGAAAAACACTACACTCAGTGAAGCAAGTCCATGATTTCATGAATACATAGTCAAATACATTCATATACATTTAATTAATTTATCTATTTTCATTCTTATTTGAAAGGCAGAGAGAGAGACAGACAGGGAGGACAAAAGAGGTCTTCCATCTGCTGGTTGACTCCCCAAATGTCCACGACAGCCAGGGCTAGGCCAGGTTGAAGTCAGGAGCCTGGAACTCTTCCTAGAGCTCCCATATAATTATCAGGGAGTACCTGACACCGAGTACTTGAACCATCCTCTGCTGCCTCCTGGGGCATGCATCAGCAGAGACCCGGGGAGCAGCCAGGACCTGAACCAGACACTTTGACACGGGATGCGGGCAGCCCAGGTGGTTACTTCACTGTTATGCCAAATGCCCTTCCCGTTCATTAAAACATGAAATGCTCTAAAACAAACTGTAGCTAAATTGGCACAGCGGGGAAGGCCTGAGAGGTAAGACACGCTGAAAAAATGTCTCTAATTATTTCCAGCTCTAAGATTCTCCAAAGGGACTGGTGGGGTCAGCCTCGGGGCCTCCCACAGGTGACTCTGTCCCAGGCCGGACAACACTCATCGCACAACCCCAACTCCGTCACTGACTGTGTTGTCCAGAGCTGTGTTTTGTTCCATAGCTGAGGCCCGTGTTCTCGCCACACAGTGGTAGATCCCGTGCTTGGAAGAAGAGTGATGCGTGTGGTCTGGGAAGCCTTCCTACTCACTCAGTGCCAGCACGCGTTGGCTGAGCACCTGCTGTGTGCCGGCGGGACGCCAGGGCTCAGCAGCCGTGACCTGTTGTGTGAATGCTTACAGACCCCTATAGAGTCTTACTGGCACCTCTTCTCCCCCGTGGGGCCTCGGGTTACTCATCGAACTCTTGAGACCCATTCTATTTTGAGAAAAATGGAGATAATGAAATCTTCCTGGGGCCGGCGCTGTGAGCAGTAGGTTAATCCTCCACCTGCGCCGCTGGTGTCCCATATGGGCGCTAGTTCAAGTCTCGGCTGCTCCTCTTCCAATCCAGCTCTCTGCTATGGCTTTGGAAAGCAGCAGAAGATGGCCCAAGTCCTTAGGCCCCTGCACCCACGTGGGAGACCTGGAAGAAGCTCCTGGCTCCTGGCTTCGGATGGGCGCAGCTCCAGCCATTGGGGAGTGAATGAACCAGTGGAAGGCAGATCTCTCTCTCTCTCTCTCTCTCTCTGCCTCTCACTGTCTGTAACTCTACCTTACAAATAAATTATAAATAAAATCTTAAAAAAAAAAAAGGAAATCTTTCCTGTGCGCCTGGTAGGAGTAGTGTCAGAATCCAAGGAAATGGTGCATCTAATGTGCCTTGGAAAATATAAAATTCTTTTCTTTTTTGATAATTTTTTTTTAAAAAAAGATTTATTTATTTGAAAAGCAGAATGACAGAGAGGGAGAGGGAGAGGCAGAGAAAGAGATCTTCCATCCACTGGTTCACTCCCCATATTAGGCAGAACATCCCAACCTAAGTTGAAGCCAGGAGTCCTGAACTCCATCCGGGTCTCCCACATGGGTGTCGGAGGCCCAAGCGCTTGAGCCATCTTCCGCTTCTTTCTCAGGTGCATCAGTAGGGAGCTGGGTCAGGAGTGGAGCAGCCTGGACTCATCTAGGATGTCAGTGTCACAGGTGGCAGCTTAACCCACTGTACCACCACGATGGCCCTGGAAAACACAAAATTCTACCCAGAGAGAAACAAAAGGGAACACTGGAAAATCTCTCTTCCCTCTCTCTTCTTTCTCTTGGGCAAAATTCACTTTCTGCCACCAGACTGCAGGAGGAGCCAAGGTGTCACTGAGATTGTCAGAGGCCCCTCCTGCCGCCCGCCTGCCCCCGACCCCCTGACACTTGCTGTCAATCCCTAGCTCCTTCTACAACCAGAGTCAGTGCATGGATCTGTTCTGAGTCCTCAAGGTTGATACAATTGAATTTTTTTTTTTTTTGGACAGGCAGAGTTAGACAGTGAGAGAGAGAGAGACAAAGAGAAAGGTCTTCCTTCTGTTGGTTCACCCCCCAAATGGCCACTACGGCTGGCATGCTGCGCCGATCCGAAGCCAGGAGCCAGGTGCTTCCTCCTGGTCTCTCATGCGGGTGCAGGGCCCAAGCACTTGGGCCATCCTCCACTGCCCTCCCGGGCCACAGCAGAGAGCTGGACTGGAAGAGGAGCAAACGGGACAGAATCCGGCGCCCCAACCAAGATAAGAACCTGGTGTGCTGGCGCCTCAGGCAGATGATTAGCCTAATGAGCTGAGGCACCGGCTGATACAACTGAATTTGAGTTCCACTTCTGCAGGGTCCCTTCCTCCTGGACGACAGACTGGATAACATGGCAGTGGAGCAGGTGCAATGGGCTGAATGGGCCAAGCAGTGGGTAGAGCACTTGGCCCGTAGCATACGGTAACCACATGTGGTTATCAGATGTTTTGTATGAACGATTGTTATTATACCTGCTTGAGAAATGAAGGGACCGAGGGCCAGAGAGGCAAAATAGCTTGTTCAAAGCTATGTCTCTGGCAAGCAGCAGAGGGGAGATTTGAATGCGGTTCATGTTTGTCCGTGACGTGCAGTGCCTCTCCTGGGGAGAAGATGGGGGGAGAGAGAAAGGGAGAGCGAGCCTTTCTGATCTGGATCACATATAATCCCCCCCCCTCGTGTGTGGTGCCTTGTTTTCAATGGTCTTTTCATGCGCTGTCTCACAGAGGCAGCTCAGATGGTCACCGCCAAGCCTGAATCAGCCTTTGGCTTCCTATCTCTAGATCTTAATTCTGAATACAAATGTCCTTGAGTTTCATAATTTGCTGACTGAATGTCAGGACGCATCACTTAACCCTTCATTCATGCACCACCTGGCCACAGGTATTGCAGACTCCCTGGAATCAGTGTCCCTCCAGAATCTCATTTTATGTGGTTCCTGCATGGGAAGACATGCATCCTTCAAAAAGCTCAAAAAGTTATGAAAATTGGGATTAAAAGATAGGTATATTTTGGTGCGAAAAATCTTTGCAAACCATGCATAGGAGGGATCTTCAAAAAGTTCATGGAAAACACATATGAAAAAAAAAACTATGCATGGGTTTTGAAATCATCCTGTCCCAGACACTCTTATCTTACAGTTCCACTTTCGATGATTTTTTAAAATCCCCTCATATTCCATGTACTTGTAAATCAAGCCCCCTGCACCACCCGCAAGCTCTAAGCTGACTGGGGGTCCCAGCCATTTGCAGGGAGTGGCAGTGATGACCAGCGTCCGTGCAACCTGGGTAATCTGGCATAGTGGGGAGCTGGAATGGAAGGGACGGTGAGGACTGAGCCCTTTGGGGAGGAAGGCTGTGTTCACCATAGTTGAAAGCGCGTCCTAGGTTTGAGTCCTGCATCACGTCTTACCAGCCGACCTGTTTTCTTTCTTCCTTTCATAAGATTTTATTTATTTGTTTTGGAACTCAGGCTAGTAATACACATTCTCATTTTCCTTTCTTCAGAAAAGCTCTTGAACCAGGCATGGCAATTCGAAGCGCGTGAAAATGAATGAATGAATCAATAAATAAAGTTCCCGTTCCTAGACTGCTCCTGTGTCTGCTGGATGCCAGGATTTCTCTAGCCCATCCTGGGTGCAAGGAGCCTTCAGCTCTGCGCTGGCACCGCAGCGCCCTCTGGTGTCCAGGTGGCTTCTGCAGCGATGCGCAAGAGGCTTCAGGAAGGCAGCAAACTAGGGTTGAAAAAAGCACCAGCCGGACCCTGCAGCCTCCCAACAAGAGGAACCGGTAGGGAGTGTGGGAGTGCTCACGCCAGCCTCTTGTGCGAAAGTGTGGGGATGAGAGCGTCGCTCTCGGGGGTGGATCCTGGCCTGGGGTGGCAGTCCATCTAGGGGAGCCGCAGTGTTTGCTTTTTCTTTCACTCTCTCCTTTTTTTTTTTTTTTTTTGTTAAAGCCATGATCTCTGCTGCAGATGGAGCCCCAGGGTCTCTGCTCTGCTTTGTGTCTGCCAAGCCTCGCAAAGAAGAAATGCTGGTTACGGTTACGGGGGGCAACTCCTTTGAGACAAGAGGAGAGTGGGACTAGCGTATGCTTCGGGGACCCTGCTAATGCCTCCATGCCCATTCCTGCACTTTGATCTCCCGGTGTGCGTCAGACTGGGTGGCTCCAGCTGTTTGATTTTACAGTTGACCCCAGTCATGTGGGATCTGCTTTCTCTCCAAGGCCAGGATCCAGCATCCAGCCCCCATCATTGGCTGGACACCGTTTCTTGAATTTGCTGCTCAGGTCTCTCAGCAGATCACTGGAAGGAAGAGGTGTTATGTGGCCACCCAGGCTGCTCCAGGACAGACTAGGGAGCAAGAGGTCAACAGGAAGTGGGGGAAAGGGCACTACACTCGGCCACTCTGTCACAGCAACCCCGGATCAGGACTGAGCAAATCATCAAGACCATAAACTTTATGGTCTTTCCACTAATTCGCCAGATGCTCTAACAATCTGCGTGCTGCATCTTTGGACTTACCGTGCAATAAAGGCTCCTTGAACTTGAACGCTATCTCTGGAGCATTATTCACATTGTACGGCAGTGGTTCTTGAGGTGTGGCCCTCAGTCCGCAACAGCCCAGAGCTCAGGAAACACGCGAATGCCTAGATTTACTGAACCAGGAACTCTGGGTGTGGGGCCCAGCAGTCTGTGTCCCACCAAACCTTCCAGGTACCTCAAGATGCATGCTGAGGTCTGAGCACCATGACATTTGGGGAAGTGGAGAGAGGATCTGAGAGGTGCCACATGCCCTGGTAGGCATTTTCTTGTGTGTATTGACCCAGATTTGGTCAATATTTGGGGGTTGGTTGCAACTTGTCTGAAATGATGTTGACCACAGAATAGGAGACTCACTGGACAGCTTTCGAAGTGTTCATACGTGAAATGCTGCCACTTTGTACAAAATGAGTGTCTATACAATATACATACAGGATATTTATATTGAATACACAGTATAAGACTTAACTACAAATACATGTGGCCAAGCAAAATGCAAAAACTAGACATACTCTTTTTTTTTTCTTTTAACGATTTATTTATTCATTTGAAAGAGTTACAGAGGGGGATGGAAAGATGAAAGAGAGAGAGAGAGAGAAATCTTCTATCTGCTGGTCCACCACCCAAATGGCCACAAGGACCAGGACTCAGCCAGGCCAAAGTCAGGAGCCTGGAACTCCATCTGGGTCTCGCTCACGGGTGGCAGGAGCCCAGGCACTCGGGTCACCTTCTGCTGCTTTCCTGGGCGCATTAGCAGGGAGCCGGGTGGGAAGTGGAGTCGCTGGCTCCTGGACTGGCACTCATGTGGTACGCTGGCCTCGCAGCCGGATGCTTAACCCTCTGCACTACCCTGCTGGCCACTCCACATCCTCTTACCACACTGTCTTGCAACTGTGCTCCTTGATATTTACTCTGAGAAGCTGGGAACTCGGGTCCACGGAAGACCTGTCCAAGGATGTCTGTGGTGTGTGGTGGCTCCATCCATCACTGTCCAAACTTGGGAGCGGTCAGGATGCTCTGCGTTCAGTGACTGGATAGATAAGCTGTGCTTGGTCCAGACAATGGAACGTCTTTCCATCCTAAAAAGGAAGGAGCTCTTAAGCCATGAAAAGAGTTTGAAGAATCTTGAATGCCTGTTACTAAGTAAAAGAGATCAAGGAGAGAAGGTTGTATGACCCCAACCATAGAACATTCTGGAAAAGTCAAACCCAAGGAGCAATAGAAATATCCATAGTTTCCAGGCAGGGGCTTGGGGGAAGGGAAGGATGAGTGGGTGGAGCTCAGAGGATTTTGAGGGCAGCACAGGTGTTCTGTAGGGTAGCACAGTGGAGACTACTCCAGTCCAAACCCACAGAACGCACAACAGCAAGAGTGACCCCTGATGGAAACTGTGGGATGTGAGTGACAACGGCACAGGTGTCCATGGCAAAGGCCATCCTCTCAGGGAGGATGTGGACCCTGGGGGACGCTGTGCATGTGTGAGGGCCACGGCACGTGGAAACTCTCCATGCATTCCTCCCAATTTTTTCTGTGATACTAACATTTTTTTGAAAAATGAAGTTTTTTTAAAATGTACACAGCGGGGGCTGGTGCTGTGGCTCAGTGGCTCAGTGCGTTAACGCCCTGGCCTGAGGTGCCAGCATCCCATATGGGCGCCTGTTCGAGTCCTGGCTGCTCCTCTTCCAGTCCAGCTCTCTGCTGTGGCCTGGGAAAGCAGTGGAGGATGGCCCAAGTCCTTGGACCCCTGTACCCGTGTGGGAGACCTGGAGGAAGCTCCTGGCTCCTGGCTTCGGATCTGCACAGCTCTGGCCGTTGCGGCCAATTGGGAAGTGAACCAGTGGATAGAAGACGTCTCTCTCTCTCTCTCTCTCTGCCTCTCCTTCTCTCTGTGTGTAACTGACTTTCAAATAAATAAATAAAATCTTTTAAAAAATAAAATAAAATAAGATGTACACAGAGGCCAGCACTGTGGTGCAGTGGGCTAAGTCTCCACCTGTGGCGCTGGCATCCCATGTGGGAGCTGGTTCGTGTCCCAGTTGCTCCTCTTCTGATCCAGCTCTCTGCTGTGGCCTGGGAAAGCAGCAGAAGATGGCCCAAGTCCTTGGGCCCCTGCACCCATGTGGGAGACCTGCAAGAGACTCCTGGCTCCTGGCTCCTGGCTTCAGATTGGCAGAGCTCCAGCCATTGTAGCCATTTAGGGAGTGAACCAGCAGAAGGAAGACTGACTCTCTCTCTCTCTCTCTCTCTCTCTCTCTCTCTCTTTCTGTAACTCTACTTCTCAGATAAATAAATGAAATCTTAAAAATGTATATAACGATAATCTTGGAGTTGCTGCTATTGTGAGTTATGAACCCCTTCTTCTGTCCACCTTTGGGCCATCAACATTAAATCACATCTATCTGAGAAATATTGTTGTATCTGAGTTTGCAGCATTTTCCCCCAGAATTTCTCTTTTCCCACCAGGTCTCTTGCCTTCAGAGGATTGTCTTTGTGTCATTTCCACACTTCAGAGGGTGAAAAGAATTAAGCAGTCACATTTCCAGAAGGAAAACTGAGGACAGCACCACCCTGTGGGGGACACGAGAGACCCCTTTGTGGCAGAGTCGAGGCCCAGGCTCCTTAGTCTGGCTCCTGGCTGCCCAAGCCGGGAGGCTTCACCTGCTTCCCACCCCACCCTCTCCCTCAGGGGCTTTCTCTGTTCAAGGCCAGGCAAGCCAATCGCCACGGCTCTGCCTTCATTCCAGACTCTGCTCTGATTCAGTTCCACCGTCTGTCCCCGACTCAGTGAGTCCCTCTATGTCCATCAGGGGCCCAGCCAAGATGCCCGGCCTTTTGTGAGGTCTTCCCACTTCCCCCAGCCAGGGTTCACCTCATCTTCCTCCCCCACTCAAGGCATCAAATTTGTGGATGAGGACGCTTCCCAGTGTTCATGGAGATGGAGTGAAAAGATCAATGTGGTTTTTTTTTTTTTTTTTTTTTTTTGATGCCAAACACTTCGGAAGCACACGTTACACGGGGTTTTCGTGAATAGGAAAATGCATGCTATGAAAAAAATCCTGCATGGATTTAAAAATATTTTGCACCAAAAGCAACATAGCTTCCATCTTTTTGCGGGGCTCTCATATGTTGACATTTCGGTAGGGGTCCTGTCGGAGGATGGGCTTTGCCTGTGTCTCCGTCTCTCTGTTTCGTTCTTCCATAGCTGAAGCCTTCTGTTATCCACCAGCATCAGTGCCTGGGACATAATGAGCCCTCAATAAAGTTTTATGAATGAATGAATGAATGAATGAGACCCAAGTAGGGTGATGACTCAGATTACATTTTATGGAAGAGTTGACCGAAGGGGCACGCTATCTGCCACCCCCAATGTTGGCTGCCCAGAGGGAGTTCCAGCTGCTGCCAACATCCAAGCTGTGCTCACAGTCACCCCTGGGCTGATGCAGCCTTCAGAGGGAGCCTCCCCCTCCCTCACCTTGTAGTTCACCGAGAGAGCCTCGGGGAGGTGCTCCTAGAGGGGTTGTGTGGACCTATGAATGGTGTAAGGCAGAAAAAAGTCATGGAAGGCTGCCGTTTCCAGGCTTCTCTTTGGAGGAAAAAGGCATGCAACTGTCCAAGGACTCCCATAGACCCAAGAGTCACCAGAAACGTGCTATGGCAAGATTGTGCTGCCAGCTGGGCGCTGCCCTGCCAACCCTCCTAGGCACCTTTCTTCATTGAGAAGCGAGATCGTTATCCACCATCTACACCTGCACAAGTGGGATCAGCCGAAATGGGAAGGACACATCAATTCAATGGAAATGAAGGTTTGGGGGCCAGGGGCACCGTGGATGAAGCCACCACTTGCAACACAGGCATCCCGGGTGGGCACCAGTTTGAGTCCTGGCTGTTCCACTTCCAATCTAGCTCCCTGCTGATAACCTGGGAAAGTAGCAGACGATGGCCCCAAGTGCTTGGGCCCCTGCCACCCATGTGGGAGATGCAGATGAAGCTCCTGGATCCTGGCTTTGAACTGGCCTAGCTCTGGCCATTGTGGCCATTTGGGGAGCGAACAGGTAGATGATGTCTATCTCTCTCTTCCTGTAACTCTCTTTCAAATAAATAAATTTTTTTCAAAAAGAAAAGTTTTTGTGTTGAGCGAGTTGTATCTCTTTGGGGTTTGTTGAATATTCATCTTTTCCAGGCGAGATATATCTATTCTTTTAGGTTTAGTTTTATTGGCATAGGTGGTTAATGCCATACCCAGGAGGAAGGTTAACTTATGCAAATGATTCACTTGGGAGTCCCATCACAGGAAAAGCATAGCAATTTGCATCTGTGAAACGTGGAGGGAAAGTCCTCATAGATGTGAAGGCGCAAATGCCAGCTACTGTGAACGTGTTTTCCAGGAGTGGAGGGAAAGCAAGGGAGGACTCAGACACAATGGGAATCAGTGACGTGTATGTCGGCGCCCTTCATTATACAGCCACTTTGTGCCAAGATCTTTCAAAACACCATCTTTTCAAATGCTCCCGTCAACTCTATGAGCTATTTTCAGCCTCACTTGGCAGACACGAACTTGTTGCTCAGAGGGGTGAAGTCACGCCCCGAAGGCTGCACAGTGATTCAAGTTGCAGACCCGAATTTCCGGTTGGAAGGGTTTGATTCCAGGGCCTTGTTTCTTGCGTACTCTGAAGTGGGCCAGGAGTGGCGCGCAGAAGTGGAAGTCGGGCCACACTACACACAGGTGCTCCAGGTCTGCCCAGCCATCACCATATCTCCTAATTCTTCTCTGGAAACAGGGAATCCGGGTGGTTGTGGAAAAACACTAAAATGTCGAGAATTCACTTAAAAACTCTCAGGCATTCACGACGCGTCTGGCCTGCAGGCCCCTGTTGGCTGAGCCGTGGGCTTTGCGTGACTTTCTCCCAGTTCAGTCTCTCCCTCGGCCCGTGCTGGTTGCTTCCCTTCCCTCTGGGGCACTTTGAGAGAACTTCCTAATTAACGCCCTGCACCTCCTTCTCCAGTTCTGAGTCAATGTCTCCCTGGGAACTTAGCCTGGCACACAAAGGAAGGGGGAAAAACTATGATTATCTGAGTGTTTTATCCTGAAGACGCTATCTGAGCATCTAAATTACTGGTTCTGACTGGGCTCGCTGCACGCAGGGACATTTGCTGCCCATCTCCTCCCCCCCCTGCTGCGGCCCCCGATTGGGTCCGCTGTGGATGCGGGAGCTCCGTGGGTATGTGTGTGTCCCTGAGCAGCTCGGCTATCTCTGCTTTAAAAACAGTCGCAACCTAAAGCGGCTGTGAGCGGCCGTGTATTGGCCCACGTTTAATAAACAGCCAGCTAGAGATGGGAGAGAAGCCCTGTTTATCATCCCTGCCAGTTTCCGTGGTGTGAATATCCCACCATGCTGGAGTAAGCTGGCTGGGAAGAGGATGCGCACAGTCAGCCCTTGTGAGCAGGTGTGAGGCAGCTCCGGTTGCGAATTGCTTTTACGCTTCCATCCCGCAGAATGCACTGAGCCCTGGGGCCGTGTTGCAGGTGGGTGCTACTGGCTCTGATGCTCACTGGGTGAAAATGACAACGAGGATGCTGCAGCGTGAGCTCCTGGCCTGGGGGAAGCTCCTGGAAACCTCTGGTTTCTATCGCCTCTCATCCTGGTGCTCACGTTCCAGAGAAAGTAACTCCCTTGGCTCTCGGTTCTCTGCCTCAATCTACTGCTTTGTCATCTTTCGTTGATGATGACCCAATCTGTGTGCTGTCAGTGCCTACAAGGCACAGGTAAACCACGGTGACATCTCTGGGTGATGTTCTCGCCCCCAGAGAGGATCACTGGAAATTGGAGAAGGAGCAAATCCCATTTTTCCATTTGGGGACTGAGCTCCTGTGAAAACTCGTGGGTCTCCGCCAGGACCCTTTGTCCCTGGTGGGTCCTTAATTGCATCTTTGAAATCTTCCCATATCCACACGAGGCTTGTAGAAGCTCTGCTCAGTTTCTCTGTCTCCCGGCCCTTGCCACTCAC
The DNA here is from genome assembly GCA_949820135.1 of Sylvilagus floridanus. Classification (NCBI taxonomy): domain Eukaryota; kingdom Metazoa; phylum Chordata; class Mammalia; order Lagomorpha; family Leporidae; genus Sylvilagus; species Sylvilagus floridanus. Next base: position 58,069,269 of record OX463241.1, on the reverse strand, counting down.
AAATCCACTCCTCCCCGAAGGGAAAGTCACTGTCGAATGTCAGGCTCACTTCTCTGTGTTTCCTTTGGCTCCGAGCACCCCAACTGTCCCCGTCAAACTTTGTCACTCCAGCCTCTGAGACTCCCAGAGCTCAGCCCAGTTCCTCTGCCTTTTCCATGGTGTCTCAGGCCCCAGGAGGGGCGTGGGAGCTGGCTCAGGGCTGCAGCATGCCACATTGGTTTGGAAGCCTTTTATTTTTCCCTGAGATGTCGACCTCCCAACCTTCAGCATCTTTAATAGCTTCCTATGGTCTGAATGTCCTCCAAAATTCATGTGTTGGAACCTAATCCCTGTGGTGGTGGTATTAGGAGATGGAGGCTTTAAATCAAGTCATGAGGACCCATATTAAAAGGCTAGAAATGGGGTGGATATTTGACATGGCAGTTTAAGACACTGCTTGGGGTGCCTGCGTTTCATGTTGAAAAGCCTGGGTTTGAGTCCTGGCTCTGCTTATATAAAGCTCAAATTCCTGCTAATGCACACCCTGGGGCTAGTACTTGAGTCTCTGCCACCCACGTGGGAAATCCAGGTGGAGCTCCAGACTCCTGGCTTTGGCCTGGTCCAGCCGTGGCTACTGTGGGAACTGGGGGAGTTAACCAATGGATGAATGATCTCTCTGTCTCGTTGTCTCTCTGTCTTTCAAATAAATAAAGAAAAATAAAGGACTTCAGCTCTCTGCTGTGGCCCGGGAGGGCAGTGGAGGATGGCCCAAGTGCTTGGGCCCCTGCACCTGCATGGGAGATCAGGAAGAAGCACCTGGCTCCTGGCTTCAGATTGGCGTAGCCCCGTCCATTTCGGCCATTTGGGGGGTGAACCAACTGAAGGAAGACCTTTCTCTCTGTCTCTCTCTCACCGTCTAACTCTGTCAAATAAATAAAAAAATAAATAAAGGACTTGAGTGTGAGGTCTTCTGTTCTTCCACCAGGTGTGGTCACAGCATCGTCCCCTCTGCCCTCTGCCTTCTGCCATGTGAAGGTGTTCAGTGGCCCCATCTGTAAAGAAAGGATCCTTGCCAGACATGCACCTGCTGGCCCTTTGACCTTGGTGCTCCCGGCCTTCAAAACTATGAGAAATAACATCTACTCTCTGTAAACTACCCAGTCTAGGGTATATTGTTACTGAGCTTAAGTGGAGTAAGACAGAGCTGTCCCATGGCATTGGATGCAGCTTTCAGTTCAGCTTCTCCAGGCATTCTCAGTGGGAGGTTTGGCCTGAGATAAGCTAGTTCCTCATAGCTAGGAGCAGAAGATGCAACCCCTGATTTTTCTGTGTTGGCGAGGAATCTACTTTTTAAAAAAGATTTTGTGTGATTCAACACTTAAGAGCCAAACAAAACATCTTCAGGCCAGTTTTGGCTCAGAGGCTGCCAATGTGTGACCTCTGGTGTGCTGGAATGCAAATGAGCCGGAGTTGTGCTTTGGGAGGGAGACCCGAGCTCTGTACTGCTCTGGTTCAGGTCGGTGGAGTCCAAAGGTGCACCCTGTCCTCCTTCTGGTCAGTTCCGGAGTACACGCATCACATCCGCATCTACCTTTTCCTCCCCCCTCCTCACCCCCCAGACTGATTTTTCTTTCCTGGCTACCCAAGAGAGAAAGGTGGTTGTATATGAGATCTATGGAAAAAACCCTGAGACCTGGGTATGCATCCTGGCCTGCCACTCACTATCTTAGTGACTTTGCACCAACCCACTTAACAGGCTTTGGGACTAAGTTTCTTGAAAAGGTTCTCTTAATGGGATTCAAATTGTGGGGATTAAGTGAGACAATGATGACCCTGCCCCTGGTGCGGAGTAGGTAATCAATACATCTCATTTGAAAGCCAGGTCTCACCTCCCATGAATCCTCTTCCCTCTGGCCTCTCTTTCTCTTTCCCGCCCCTGTTGAGACCTGTGGGTCCTTTGATCTGCTGTGTCTCCAACCCTGGGTCCTTTGGTCTTCCTCAGAGGAGGCGGAGCGGCAGCTGTCTCTACCCCTTGGACTCAGTCACTGCAATATATCCACCGCAGGAGACAGCAGGCTCCAGCCCAGGGGCCGACAGCACGGCCCGGCTCCACCTTGAGCTGGCGTGATTTATTATTGTAAAGACTGGGCTTTGCAGAGAGGGAAGGTTTGAGAATTCATTCCTCAAAAAGTTGAACAAATAAATAAGAGAAAACGGTCGAGTTATCCAGCGTCACTGTAAACTCATTAGCTTGTCAGCTTCCCCCAACTTTGGAGAACAAGGACACGAGGTCACATATGCAAGAAAACATTGGGTGCTTCCCATTGCACAATGCTGGCCATATATATATTTTTTTTCTGTGTGGCAGCAGGACTGTATTTGTTTTAAATAAAGGCTACAAGGTAGGAGATAGAGTGGTGAGAAATGCCTTTTCCCATTGCTTTCATCCCACATTTTGGGGTGCAGCCATTTCTGAAAGCAAGGAAGTGCAGAATGTTTTAAGAACACCCTCAATCAAACCCTGACTGTCGACTGATCTGGGGAGGAAAGGCCCTTTGAAAGCCAATACTCCACATGCTATGGATTAAGAAGGGCTGAAGAAGGCCACCGTGAGATGGAGACTTGGTGAAGCAACACGGGGCAGGCTTAGAGAAGAAAGTTCGTGTAAGATCAGTCATCTGCGTCGTGTTGGACGATCTGGGCGGGCTTCCTTCGACCTATGTCACTACAGTGCAAAGTTTGGATTAAAAATGGTGCTTATCTGATCCGGTGGCAGCATTGCCTGAATTCAAATCCACGTCTTTCCCTCGCCCCGAGCCCAGTCCCTAACCGGGCTGGGAGAAAACAGTCCTTCCAGGAGTACGTCCACATCTATGAGCTCACACGTAGCTGCGTGTGCAAATTCTCTGTGAGCTTTCATCGGGAAGAGAATTATATAATAATATCAGAGGATTTTGCAAGAAGTTCACCAGGGCTGTTTCAGAGGCCGTCAGCCAAGACACTGTTCAGACAGCGAGGCGTCAGGGCTGCCACTACAAAGTGGATGTTAATTACCTAAAACAATGTGTGTAATAGGCAAAGAAAAAAACAGGACCTGCTCTCTCAGCCCCAACCACTCATCTATTACAGCGCCGACTGCACAGTTATTTAGCCCGGAGGAGTTGTAATTAGTCGGTTTGCAAATTAATAAGATCTTTTAAAAAAAAAAAAAAGAAAAAGGCTACAAGGGGAAAAGAATGGTAAGAATGGTGGGAAACTTTATATCTCTGATTCTCGAGGAATATATTTAGCCTGCAATTACCTCATTAACTGCCCCAAATTCATTTAATATAGGCTGTGGACATTTTCCCTGATTGGAGCAGTCGGGCTCAGCATAGGCCCAGCTGGCAGGCAGCAAGTGAGGGAGGGCGAGAGGATCAGCTTCCTGCCCTGTCCGTATCTTGAACCGGAACCACTTGTCTGGTTTGAGTTTGCAAATGCTAATTCCTGTGCTTAATTGTGCCAGAGACATTAAAAACCTACCCAGGTGAAGCAAATGCTAAATCATGCCGGTTCTTAAAAAGCCAGAGGCCGGGCATGACTCAGTCCTGGTAACAATGGCTAATGCCTAACCAAGCACGCTGTAATTAGCTCTCTAATCCCATTGACCCTTAATAACAAGACGGACATAATGAATGGGTAGTTCATTTTGTTTGGTGGAAGATGTTTTCTCTCTCAATAATGAAACATGTTTTTCTCCTTTTTATTTTTCCTTCTGTTTTTCCTGTAGGCAAAAGAAGGTTCAAGATGGAAGTGGTTCAAGCTGAAGGATTTGAGCATGCTTAATCGGTCAGTGGAGACCCTCCAAATCCTCTCAGCCCCAACTTAAGGGCTTCCCACATATGGGATACAACTATGACTACCAATATAATAAATAAATTGTAGCAGCCTTCTTTTTCTTTCTAAGATTTATTTATTTATTTGAAAGAGACCGAGGCAGAGGCAGAGAGAGAGAGAGATCTTCCATCCACTGGTTCACTCCCCAAATGGCCACAATGGATGGAGCTGTGCCAATCTGAAGCCAGGAGCCAGGAGCGTCCTCCGTGTCTCCCACATGGGTACAGGAGCCCAAGGACTTGGAGCATCTTCTACTGTGTTCCCATCAGCAGGGAGCTGGATCAGAAATGGAACAGCTAGGACTCGAACAGACGCCCACATGGGATGCTGGTGCTGCAGACAGATGCCCAATCCACTGTGCCACAGTGCCGGCCCCTGTAAGAACCTTTGATTCAATATTCACTATGTTCTGGATGTACACATCATTTGAACCTCTATACTCACCTTGCAAAGAGGGATATTATCAGTTCCATATTACAAGTGAGGAACCTGATACTCAGATGGCTTCTATGTTTTCTCAGGACACAAAAGGGAATGTAAATCTAAGTGGTTTGGCAATGGAGTCCTTCCCACCATGCTCTCCAACCAAGGAGATTCTTTTGAAGTTTAAGGACAGGTGTATATAAAGGACAAGGAGTCACAGCTTCTCTGGCCTTTTTTTTTTTCTTACAATTAGTTTACTCAATGAGATCAGTCTTGTAGACAGAGTAGACATCAGCCTAGAGAGTACAGCTTTATCTGCTACTTCCAAAGTCTCCAGTTTTCCAAAGAGGAAGACCCCAACTGACTGGCTGGTTTCTGATGATCCTCCAATAGAATTTCATTAGCTTAGCTTATGGCTTTGAACTTGAGTACAATTAAAATCCCTGGGATTGGACCAACGATAATAGATAGGTCACTGATGAGAATGGAAGATGCATGGGGAAAGGCAAAGTAGGCCCAAGTCAATAAAGGAAAAGGCTAGAATCAGGAAGGTGGAAGATGTGCCAGGCCAACATCAGCTACTTCATAATTTGACCAAGAATGAGCTTCACGCAGTGAGAGAGGTCCCCAGCACGAGAGCAGAGGTGTGCCTTGAGGGGTGGGATGGATGATGGAAAGGTTTATTTGCAAGCACAGACCTCACACCCTCGGCCCAGTGCTTTAACTCCAACACCTAGAACAGCGCCAGCACGTGGTGGGTAGCCAAAATAGGTGTTGAGTGAAGGAGAGAGTGAGTGAGTGAAATGAATACTTTTCTTTCCTATCTCAATAAGATCATGATACTCCATGAAAAATAGCAGGTGCTTTTCTTATGATCACTTTGATCCTGTCTCAGGAATAAAGAGCCTTTCCCAGAAGTGCCTGGGCAGACCTTCCCTCTCATCCCATGAGCCTGAGCTGGGTTTCATGGCCTTTCGTTATGCAGTCCCTGGTAAGGGATCATTCTTGAGTCTATAGGTTCCATCCCTGATGGTGGGGGTGGAATTGAGTCTCCGTGATTTCCCTGGCCACAGAGGCTGGGAGAGACGTAGACACCGGAACAAAAAATTGAGGCTCTGTTAGGAAGAATGAAGGAGAAAGTAGATACTCAGTAGATAGTCCATACCCTCAAGAAGGCAAAGCATCGTTAGTGTCTAGTCTAGGGTAGGTACTCCACGACTGTTTAAGGGAATGAAGGAGCAGTCCGAAAAGGTTTAGAGCACATTGTAAACTATATCTGACATATAAATTGGGAGCAGTTTTGTCCCTACCAGCAGTGCCAGAGCAGTGTTAGCTAAGAGTGTAGGTTTCCAAGTCTGTCACTGGTCAGCAGACTGACTGGTGAGGTAGTGAGGTTGAAGAGTTTGTCGAGGTCACATGGCTTGCATAGTCTTAGATTCAGCCCAGATCTCATGACACTGGACCCAGTGAGCTGACCAGGTTTAGAGACAGAAAGCCAAAGCCATCAAAGGTGTATCCCAAACTATGAGATACTCTAACGTGGTTACCCTCAGCATCGCATTTTATCCAACCTCTTATTATTGTGAATAGTTTTTACACAATTTTCAAAGCACAATAATAGACATACTTCAAATATTACTTTCATAATCGTGAGAGTCAATAATTACATGAGTAGCTGACATCAGAATTCTTTTAAGATGTGCAAACACAGGGCATACACACAAATGTTTTGCTCTAGACATAAACAAAACTTTGGGAATGAAGGGAACGGAGAACAAAGGAGAACAAATAATTACAAAGGAAGGTGACATCTGCAATCAGATACGGTGTGCACTTAGATGAACCTGCTGCATCCTCAAAGCCTTCACTAAAATCTACAACCACAGAGGTTTCATGTAACTTTTTATTTTTTAATAAAAAGGGGAAGATTTTGATAGCTGAGACAAAGAGCTTATGAACAGGAATAATAGGAGAAGCATGTGAAGTTTTAGCTGCACACTGACGTGGTATCGTATGTTGTCCTGAATGAATTGTGATATTTGGCTGTATAAGACAAAAGTAGTTCCCTTTTCCCTGAGTAAGGAGTTGCCCCTAGAACACCCTGAAGGCTTGGGAGAAGAAGGTAACAAATGGGACCTTGCACATAGGGTCTGGGTGACCAGATATTTATTCAAACAATCAGAGAAGTTAAGACTGAGCAAATAGAAGAAGAGATCAAGACAGTTGCCTCTCACCTAAATTTCCTCACCACCCCATTTTGACAATAAAATGTCTGTACCTTACAGACATCATTAACAATGTTTTACAAAAAGGCAGAAGTTGGGAAAATATTTGTAACATACGTGGAAGAGAGCTAATAAGTTTAATACATAAAAAGTTCATTCAGGTCAAGGGGGAAGTGGGTTTCTCAATGGAAAATTGCAAAAGATCTACGTTTATACAGATTAAAGGCACTAGCATATGCTACTCCCTGCTCCAAACCCCTCCCCCCCAAAAAAAAAAAACTCAAGATACACAAAGGAAAAAGTTAGAAAGTCAAGGAGAAATCACAAAAAATCCCTATAAAGAGTTTATTAACCAAACTGCTTTTGTTGAGAGTCAAATAAGAAGCAGGAAAAAATAATTGTTTAGCTCAGTTTATTGGTTGGTATCAAGACTAATACTTACAAACAAAGACTATATTCTTTCCAAGTTCCTTTGGGACAGGTTCAGAACATGACCACTCTCTAAATCATAAAGAAAAGTCTTAATAAAACTTCTTTCAAAATTAGAAAATTTATAGAACATATCCTTTGACCACAATAATAGAGATTTGAAGCAAAATAATAACACTCAAATAACAATAAGAATAAATTTATGGAAAATTAAAAACATTGAACTAAACAGCTCTTGAAAATAGGGGAATAAAAGTGTAATTATGGGCCATTAGACAAGAACAATGAAAATATATCAATTCTTAAGAGATGTGGTCAAAATTGAACTCAGAGAAAAGACATGGCCTTGAATTCATGTTCTCGAATGAATGAAAATAAATGAGCAGAACATCCCACCAAAACAAATACTTGAAAAGAAAATAATAAAGCAAGCCTTAAAAAAGAAGTCATTACTGAAAACATAAGTATAAATTAATCAATTAGATACAAAAGAAATACCCAGTAGAATTGATAAATCTGAGAAGTGGTTCTTCAAAAGACAAAATAAAGGGACAAAGTTCTGGAAACTCTAATTAATTTTAAGCAGCAATATATGCCTTTAATATAATTAAAATAGCTTGTTAAGTGGCATAGCAGTAAATAATCAGATCAATGGAATGTAATAGAATGTCTAAAACAGAGCAAAGTGCAATAAAAATTAAGGATAAAAAATTAAGCTCAAATCAGAGAAATAAAAGATTATAAAATAGACAAACCAAAATTTTACAAAATTATTCTCCTACTTCACACTGTATAATAAATAAATTCCGAAAAGATCACAATTCTAAATATATAAAGTTCAGCCATAATCCGGAAGGCTATATGGGTAAGCTGTTACCACTCATGAGACGAGTAGGGCTTTCTGATGATTACCGCAGAAGCAGGAACTTAAAGGAAAGGACTGGTGAATCTGGTGTATATTTAAAAATATTTATTTGTTTATTCAACCATAAATAATTAATGGTTTCCATTAAAGGCAACTGGGGACCAGCTATGAGCAAAACCCACAAAGATTCCTGCTCTCTGTGAACAAAACAGAAAATAATATATAATACATTAATGATAAACTAATACATTATTTTTCCCCAAAGAAACTGTTTATTTAATAAGTATAAATTTCATAAGTACAACTTTAGGAATATGGTGATTCTTCCCATCATACCCGCCTTCCCACTCCCGCTCCCACCCCACCTCCTGTTGCCTCTCTCACAGGCCTCGCAGAAGATGCTTAAGGATGTGTTGCGCACAGAAACACAGAAACATGGTCATCGCTAAAGAAGAAGGCAAGGAAAGAAAGCTCTCAATAAAAGTACAAAGGAAATCCTAAGTGAAAAACAAGGAAATTTATGGAAAATTGGCAGGGCAGAGTTATTACTTATCAAGTCACCTTGAATGTAAACAGCCTCAATTCCCCAGTTAAAAGACACAGATTGGCTGAATGGATTAAAAAACAAAACCCATCTATTTGATGCCTACAAGAAACACATCTCACCAACAAAGATGACTGATTGAATTGCTCAGGGGTGCAGCCTGTGCATAGAATTTGCAAGAGCCAAGTCAAGTGCAAACAATCCTGGTTCCCTGTACTCCTCATCTCTCTCTCTCTCTCTTTCTCGCTCTCTCGCTCTCTCATTGTGGAAGCTCATACATACCATTTACCACCACCGTTTTTGTGTGACAAGTCAGTGACTTTAAGTACATCCACACTGTTGTACAACAATCTCCACCATAATTCTCCAGAACTTTTCCATCTTACCCAAGTGGAATGCGGAACCCATTAAATAACAACTCCTTATTCCTCCTTCTGCCAGCCCCAGGGAACCACCATTTTCTTTTGGTCTCTATGGATTTGACTCCTCTAGGGTCACATGAGCGGATTCACAATATTTGTCTTTTTGTCCCTGGCTTATCTCACCAAGCATGAAGTCCTCATCACTCTTCTCTTTTTAATCACCATCCTCCCCATCACCCAACATGTTTTTTGTTTCAGACAGATCATTTATTCCTAACAAGAATCATCCCAAATCCATGTAAAGACTGAACTGAAGAGAACTTGCACAAAACAAAGGGATAATATTTAGGTTGATGATGCGCAACAGGGCAAAAAGTCAGTCACAGCTTTGTGAAGTTCCTGAAGCTGCCGTGTTGTGTACCTTTAATGGAGGCTTTGGCTGATAAAGCACAGGTGCATCACTGCAAAACAACCCAGGTGCGTTCAACACTCATTCCACATGACATGATGGTTTCCTGTCTGAGCTCATGGCTGGGATGCCTCTGAGCCATTGTTCCCCCTGGAGTTCAGCCCTCCTGATGCTAGGAGGTTGTGACAGATCTGGAAGGAAATGACTTTGACTTGGCTGGCGGTCTCCTGGGACCCTTTCTACCGCTTGATGAAACTCGGCTCTCCGACGCTCAGGAAGGCCTTCCTTCTCTGTTTGTAGGTACAGCGCATCCTATCAGGCCAAGAAGCTTCTGGAATGACAGGCACCACATTCCTGGAGTTCCATGCTGATGTTTTGCTCCCAAGAGGGATTTAGTTCCCTGAGCAGAGAAATGGAGTTTATCACTGCACTGGGCAATGAGGATCATCAAATATGGTAAACACGAGTCCATCCTGACCATGGAGGAAACCGTGCTAAAATTGATTCCAAACTTTCTATAACAGAGCTGCTCAGTCTTGCAACACAGGAAGAACAAAGTCTTAGCAGAGCTGCTCCTAAGTGAAGATTGCACGTATTGGAGCCGAGGGCTCCTGCCCGTGTGTCTTACCCAGGCACGGCTTATAATGAATTACCCTGAACACCGGTTATGGGACTGGCTTGGTTTTACGGCACTGGCTAGCTCTGGCATTCAGAGGATGGGCTTGGGTTGCACAGGCACACTTGTGAGCCCTTAGCAGACGTCTCCTCTTCACAGCCTTGGGAGAGATGAAGGGAGCCTGTGAGCTACTGTAATGGCAGAGCCAGCTTGAACTCTGGTCCCCATGGCGGCATGTGAGGTCAGCAGGAATATATGCATTTTACAGAGGAGCAAACGAGGGCTCAGGCACATGAAGTCAGGTATCACGCTAGTTTCCTGCTGCTGCTGTCAAATTATCACAGTCAGTGGCGTGGATGCAACATACACTGTTGGCTATAGTCCACACACTTTTCGGCTATAGTTTTATGGTTCTCCCACTGATGTGGGAGACCCGGAAAGAGCTTTAGCCTGATCCAATCCCGGCTGTTGCAAGCATTTGGGGAGTGAACCAACAGAGACAGACAGCAGGTTAGTGGTTGCCAGGGTTGGGGGAAGGGCAGAAGAAGTGACTGTGTCATTAGCATGTAGGTTTCTGTTTGGAGTGATGCAAGTTTTGAAATCATATAGTAGGGATGGGTGGAGAGTCTCATGATTATAATAAAAATAACTGAATTTTACCTTTTAAGAGGGTGAATTTTATGATATGTGATCATGCAGTTACTCAATTGCTACCCAAAAATTGACAAGTTGCTCAGTGAGCCTGCCTGAAACCTGACAAGAGCCCAGGGATTGCATGCTGCTGCCACCAACCGTGGCTGACCCAGGAGAAGTTCCCAGAACACAGAGAACATGGAACACCCTCCCCACTGTGAGCACCTCCTGGCTGTAGCAAACAGTCATGGGTTCAAACCCTGCTCCGAAGTGGCAGGGTAAAGGATGGGATAAGCTCAGCGCCGTGAAAGGAGAACCCTCCAAGTAGAGGTATTACACTGGCTCTCTCAGTGTAATGTTCATACTGGCCCCTTACGGTGTCTACATGAAAGGCCTGGGTGATGTTTGTTTGGTTACCATAGCTAAAACCTGAAGGGGAAACCACCGTGTGTTAGGCAATGCCACATGGAATACACAACAAAGGAGCAATGGGCTGACCATCCTCTGCTGGTCTTCGTGTTCTGGGATGTCTATTTCAGCCGTCACATCAGAAAAACCCGAAGTAGGCAAAGCTTCAACAGAGCCCGTTTCATTCAGCAGGTGTCTGAGGCCAGTCTCCCAGGGAGACTGCACCTGCACACTGGTACTGTTGCTCTTTCCCGCTGCCTCTGGGATGGAGCCTGCTTCCCCTGGCCCCCACCACTCTGCACAGCCTTTGCTCTGCTGGGGTGACAATTTTTGTCACCTGTGCCACCCACGGTACCTCTTGACCCCCACATGCCGCAGGGGTATGGCCGTCCTCTGCACAGAGATCTCCTGGAGCTCTGTACTGTGGTGGGACTTAGGACGCTAATTCCCTTCATTCTCGCTCTTCCAGGGCCCCTGGCTTGGGGCCAGTTCAGGTGCCAGCTGCCACTCCACTGCCAGAATAATGATGACCCTCTGACCTCAGGACCTGTTGTGGAATCGAGTATCTTAACCCAGGCTTCCTTCTCCCTCTGGAGAATTGTTTCTTGGGAGCCCAGTGAGCTTGCTGGGAATCTGAAAGCCATTGCTTCCCTGGGAGTCCACCTTCCTCAGAGACAGAAGGGTGGGTCTGCCCCCTTTGCAGACATGACTCCGGTGTTGTTCCTGGGACAGAGGGAGAGACCCAAGGGTAAAGAAGCAGCAGGAAAGACACAGAAGCAGACGTTCATGGACAGGGCATGGCTTACCTCTAGCAGGCCTGTTTCCCTCTTAGCTCTGGGCCCGCCAGGAGCCCTGGAGCCCTTTTTAATGTGTTTAGGAAGTGTGAGTATGCCCTGCACTTCACCTGACTATGAGCCCCCGGAGGTCGGGAGCGTATTCTTCCTACAACCACAACCTAGCAGAAGGCTGCCTATGAAGATGCTAAGGAATGGCTGCTGAATGCATGGATTCATTGACATTTACCTACTTAATTCTCCCAGCTCTGGACTTACTAGTCAGCAACAGAAATGCTTTCAACCTAGTAGAAGTTTTATTCTATTTTATGACTGATTTTAATTCACAGATTTTTAATGATCAGATTTCTCTTACCAACTTTGGTTAAATTGGAGGAAACCCCAAAACCTGATGTTTGGTCTACCAAAATGCCAAGAGGTATTGTACTTGGTCTAAGGAAGTGAACTTAAATCCTAATTCAGGGGTGAACTAGTAAGATAGGAAGTTTAATATCATACATCCCTGAACACCAAGATTTGTCTAAAGGCTGTGGCTATTTTCCTCTGCTTGATCTGGAGGTACCTAGAAAAGTGAAACCTTTAAGAAAGGATCTCCAGGGTCAGTGCTGTGACACAGTGGATTAAAGCCCTGGTATGAAGCTCCGGCATCCCATATGGATGCCAGTTCTAGTCCTGGCTACTCCTCTTCTGATCCAGCTTTCTGCTGTGGTCCTGGAAGGCAGTGGAGGATGGCCCAAGTCCTTGGGCCCCTGCACCCACGTGGGAGACCCGGAAGAAGCTCCTGGCTCCTGGCTTTGGAGCAGCACAGCTACAGCCGTTGTGGCCATCTGGGGAGTGAACCAGTGGATGGAAGACTTCTCTCTCTGTCTCTACCTCTCTCTGTAACTCTGTCTTTCAAATAAATAAAATAAACCTTTTTTAAAAAAGTACTTATTGATATGCCAGCACTTAACTGTCTTCTTATTATTTGGTTTCTTATCTGTTTTTTTTCTGATTATTATTGCTGTTTCATTTTTCTGGCCGTCCTGCAAGTTAGTTGAACAAATTTTAGGATTCCAACAGAAGGTATTTTCAGTGCTTTTCAGCATCTCTTTGTATAACTTTTGTAATGGTTGCTCTAAGGATTATGATACACACATATATAACCTACCACAGTCTGCTAATATCAGCATTCTATCACTCCAAGTGAAGTGTAGAAACTTGACTTACATTTTGATTTTGAGGAGGGAAGTATTGGCTAGTGGTGATATAAAGACCTTTGTCTTTCCTGCTTTCAGATATCATCCGATGATACAATTTTTATTTTTGTCCTCAAACATGACTTACAAAACTCTCGAAGAAAATGATAGTCTATCCTGTGCATCCATTGCTCAGATTCTTTCCATGGTTTCTAGCTCTTTCCTGATGCCCAGAGAGCTCTCCTTCCATCATTTCCTTTCTGGGTGAAGAATTCCCTTAAGTCAATCCTTGAACTAGTGAACACTTACTTCCCTTTTTAATTCTCCCCCTTTCTGAAGGATAGTTATATTGGACACAAAATCATAGTTGACAGTTCTTTTCTTTTAGCACTTGGAAAATACAGTGCCATTTCCTTCTGGCCTCTATGGCTTCAGATGAGAAATCTGTTTTCATTCAAATTGGTATGGCCCTATAAGTCAGACACCCTTTCTTTTCATACACTTTTAAGACTTTTTACACAGGTTTTTTTTTTCTTTGCTATTTTCAAAAATCTAATTGCAATGCATCTTGGTGTCAGTTTCCTTGGATTTATTCCATCTAGGCTTTATTCAGCTTCTTGAATCTGGAGATTTCTGTCTTTCTACAGATTTTGGAATTTTTCAGCCACTATTTCCTTGAGTACTTTTTCAGCTCCACTTTTGGGGTGTCCATGCTGTAAATATGACTCTTTCATTATTGCCTGATAAGCTCTGAGACTCTGTTCATTTTAAATGTTTTGGTTTTTTCCTTCTTGTTATTTAGGTTGGCAGAATGCTATTGTTCCCAGTTGACTGAGTGGATTTTCTACCATGTCCACACCAATATTGAGCCCATCTATCACACTTTTATTTCTGTTATTGCACTTTCCATTCTGTAATTTCCTTTTGGTTATGTTTTTGTCACTTCTGTTTCTTTGATAACATTTTCTGTTTCTTTCACGTGTTTCAAGAATTACATGGAAGCATTTCTATGATGGCTACTTTGAAATCTTCATTGATTAATTATAACATCTTATTTATCTTAGTATTGACATTAGGTGATTGCCTTTCTTCATTCAGTTCTTGATTTTTGCAGCTCTTGGCAGGACAGGTAACGTTTTGTTTCCTCGATGTTTTATTTATTATACTAAAATACTCTAAGTCCCATTAAAATCTTTTATGCTATCTGGCACTCTATTTAGGTTTAGTATATAGCTCAATCTACTTTTGAGTTGTGGTTACCGTAGTAGATTAATTTTCAGAGCATCTATAGCATTATTTTAGTCTTCTTGATTTAAATGTTGTCACTAGAGCTCCTGTTGGTCCCTGCTACAGCTTCCTGAGGGGGCAGAGAGACTGTCTCCAGAGTGAGTCACACAGGTGCTTCTCAGTGGGTGGAGAATGTGGGAGGTTCGCACTGCCGCTGCCTCTTGGCTTCCCTCATGCCTCATGGAAGGGGAGGAGAGTCTTGGGTCTACAAGAACAGTCTTGGGTCTACAAGTCTTGGGTCTACAAGTCTTGGGTCTACAAGGACAGAGTCTTCCCAGGACTAGCTACCTTTGTAGCTGAGTCTCTCCTCCAAGTCCTTCTACTTCTCTTTGTGGAAAGGTGGTGCTTCAGGGCTGCTGAGGAAGGAGGATGCCTTCCTCAGACACCTGTGTCAGACAGGAGTCTAATAAACACCTCTTCTGGGAGAACTGAGCCCTCCTAATTTTCTCAGAGGGCTCTCCATTCAATGCAGGGTAGGAGTGGGCTTAGCTATCAGCCTTCTGTTGCTGGAGCTAAGAAACCCTGGCTCTGGGTGGATCTCCTGTGTTGGGTGGGGAGATGTACAAGATGCCTCATTGCTTCACTCTTTCTCCAATCTTGGAGTCCCCAACCAGCTTGTCTTCTTTTTATTAGTTTTCAGAGCCTTCCTGTGTGTGTGTGTGTGTGTGTGTGTGTGTATGTGTATAGACAGTTCCCAACTTAAGATAGTTTGATTTACATTTTTCATCTTACAATGGTGGAAAAGGGTACACATACAGCATTCTTTCTTTTCACTTTCAGTATAGTATTCAATAAATTGATGAGATATTCAGCACTTTATTATAAAATGGACTTTGTGTTAGATGATTTTGCCTGACTGTAGGCAAATATAAGTGTTATGATCATGTTTAAGTTAGGCTAGGCTAAGCTATGATGTTTGGTAGGGTAGGTGCGTGAGATGTGTTTTCAACATGGTACTTCCAACTTATGATGGGTTTGTGGTGATGTAACCCCATTGTAAGTTGAGGAGTATCTCTGAGAGAGAGATTGATTTTGATTGTCACATGCAGCTGTGGAGGTTTTGTGATGCCAAAACCTGGTGGTGTAGGCTGGAGACTCAGGAGAGTTTCAATTCCACTCCTCCTTGCACAGAAACCTCAGGCCCTCTATCTTAAGGCCTTCAACTAATTGATGAGAGCCACCCAATGCAAAGCCTACCAATCCAAAGTTAACCTTATCCAAAGACCACTTTCGTGGAAGCACTCAGAACAAATGTTGACCAAACATCTGTGCCCAGCCGAGCTGACCCAGGAAGTCAACCATTACAGCTGTCTCTCTCACTCTTTCCTGCAGTTACACTTCTGCGTAACAGGAAGGAGCAGGGAGAAGTGTCCACACTCCCTCGGCAGATCCAGAAGTTAAAAAATAGGAGCGCCTACTTGTGGTGAGAGAAGGAAGACCACCCACAGGCAGAAACAGGGATGGGAGTGCACAAGAATGTGGGTTTTGGTCCCTCCCCACCCACGCTCCGCCCTTGTGGGAACTTGGTTTTCCAAACTTTCCTTGGGTTCCACCAGCTCATAAAGCTCCCTTTGCTACGCTAGTTTGACCCAGGGATTTTTCACTTACAACAGACTAAAGAGCCTGGGATGGATGATTGAGACAGAAACTGCCATCCAGCCCAAGGCTTAGCACTCCCTGAAACAAGTTACTCTTGTAACTTGTTCCCTGTTCCCTATGCTGGGGTGAGGAGAGACCTGGGAAAGCTTGTAGCCATGCTGGGGCACGTTCCCGGCCCAGCCCAGATCAGAGGCTTCCTCACAAGGGGGATCTGGGGTTATGTCAGAGGATGGGCATGGGCGTCCTACTTGAGGACTAAACAGGGGACGGGATCCGGAGTTAAGTACGAAAACATGCCAAGATATCACCACATAATAGCGAGGCAAAAAGTTCCACATTCCTGGGCACGGCGGCTTGGCTAAGCGTCTGTCCAGACTCTCAATATCACAAGCTTATTGACAGATTCAAATATCCTCATTGCCCCAACCCACAGCTTTTATTTCTACGAGACCTCATTGAATACACTGTAAGAATTTCAAAATATCCTCCACTTTGAACCCAGAGCGATTGGATTTCCTGCAACTCCAAAGCCAATATCTGTGGCTCCACCCAGGAGAAAATCAATCGCTGGGTCCCAGAGAAAATATTCCCAGGCCTGTCGGGCCCTTGTAGCCTGCCTCGCTTCCTGGTGAGGTGGAGACCCAGATGGAATCAGGATCTGTTGGACTGCACTTGACAACTGAATGTTCACGTTTCGGCCTAAAACACAGAAGGAAAAAGGGGGAAAGGGAGAAAAGAAACAGATGTGCTTCTCTAAAAGGAAAAAGAAAAAAAAAACATAGACAAAAAAAAAAAGCACTCCACTCTAACCTCAACGTTATTTGCATTTTATACATTTTCTATATTTCATTTTATAAAAACAGTCAAGCCCCAACCACAAGATTTCACAGATAAGGGGGTAACGCCGGACTGTGTTTAATTCAATATTTCAGAAAAAGGCTCTTATGGGCAGTCAGCAAGCGGCGGCCCGGCCAGACTGAGCCTGCTGACGACTCTGAAAAATGTGACTGTGATTCTCACTGGGACACCACGTCTCATAACACACCGTGTGTGCGAGGGGCTGTAATTACGAAATGTTTGCATTAAGGAGCGTGGGTGCCTCAATACAGATGTTCTTCATTGACACTAATTGGACCTGACGTGGCTTTGGCCTGCCTTGGCACAGTTGCCGGAACACGCAGCCCGAGTCGGCGTGTGTCCTCTGAAGACCTGTTTCCTACGGCCTTTATTATTAGTGGGGGGGTGGGAGCAGCCGAGGACCCTGCATGAGCCCCGGGCCCGCGGCTGTCCCAGAGCGGGGCGGAAAATGCCTTTCAGCTTGCAAGGAGGGGCTCCCTCCGCAGGGGCTGCCCGTGCACTTTCACTCAACTCCTTCTTTCCAATTTTTGTTGAAAAGCAAAGGATCTCACCCTGCTGTCCCCACCTCTGCCCAGTGAAGACTGAGTGGAGCTGCCGTTGGTTTTCATGCTACTTCTTAATGCGTCCAAGATGTGCTGTCGCCCGAAAAACAGCCACAAGGGAAGTCCTTCTCTTGCTTTCTCGGAAGCTCTGGTTTCTCTTTCCACTGACCGCCCCTCCGCCACAGTCTTCAAATGCAAAAACGCCAATGGATAAGCGACTTACATGGATGCTGCGAGCAGGACACAAGACAACCCTGTTGTTAGCATCCTGGAGCTGCTTCCTGCTCTTGGACAGGAAGAGAAGGGGCATTGCATGCACACCTCTTCTGTCCCAGGCAATGTCCAGAGGCCTGTTCAGATGGACGTGGTGAGGGCGGGGGTTAAAGGGATGGGCTCCTGGGGCAGATGTTTCGCCTAGCGGTTAAGATGTCTGCATTCCACATTGGAGTGTATACAGCCCCCAGTTCCAGCTTGCGGCTAATGCAGACCTTGGGGGGCAGTGGGGATGGCTCCTGTACTTGGGTTCCTGCCGCCTATGTGGGAGACCTGGCCGGGGTTCCAAGGTCCTGACTTTGGGTCTGGCCCAGCCCCCGTGACTGTAGGCCTTTGAAGAGTGAGCTAGCCCTGTAGTCCTGTAGCGGCCTCTCTCTCTGTCTTTCTATCTCCTGCCCCTTAAATCAATTTAAAAACGTTGTCAGAGGCAGGCATTGTGGTGCAGGGGGTGCCTGCCTCTCATATCCAAGCACCTGGTTTGAGCGCCAGCTGCTCCACTTCCAATCCAGCTTCCTGTTAATGTGCAAACTGGGAGGCAGCTGTGATGGCTCAAGTGTTGGGGCCCTGGCACCCATGTGGGAGATCTGCATGGAGTTCCTGGTTTTTGCTTTTGGTCTGGCCACGCCCTGTCTAGTTGCAGCATTTGGGAAGTGAACCTGTAGATGAAAGATATCTATGTCTCTCTCTCCTTCTCTTTCTCTCTCTCGCTGCCTTTCAAATAAATATAAATATAATTAAAAATTTTTAAAGGGCAGGCTCTGCCTGAGATCCCCCAATTCAGGCCCTGAGTCACAGGAAGTGCTCATATGCGATGCCGGCCCTGCAGGCAGCAGCCCTATCTGCCACAGCACAGCGCTGGCCCCAACGTATTTTTAAATTCCATTTTCCACAAGCTTTTTTTAAAGATTTATTTTATTTATTTGAAAGAAACAGTTACAGAGACAGAAAGAGAAGGAGAGACAGAGAGATCTTCCATCTTGCTGGTTTGCTCCCCAAATGGCTGCAACCATCACAGTTGGGCCAAGCCAAAGCCAGGATCCAGGAGCTTCTTCCAGGTCTTCCACATGGGTGAGGGGGCTCAAAGACCTGGGCCATCTTCTGCTGTTTGCCCACGCACACTAGCAGAGAGCTGGATCGGAAGTAGAGCAACTGAAATTCAAACTGGAGCCCATATGGGATGCCGGCACTGCAGGCGGCGGCTTTACCTGCTACACCACAGCGCCAGCCCCTCCACAAACTTTTTGAAGTACCCTTATGGCTATGTATGTATCCGTCTATGTATGTCAGAGCATGTGTGTATCAGTATCTCTTTCCATCTCTTGAGCCTCATTTTTCTGATGAAAGAAAATACCATGAGCTATTGTTTAAAATAAATAGACTAGCAGAGTTGAATCAGGGTCTGTTCAAAGTAGCAGGAAGCACGTTTTTACAAAGACAGAAAAGTTACGGTAAAAGCAGTGGGAACACAAACAAAGCTACAAGCGGAACTGTGGTTAAGCCTCGATTTTTCTCCCGACACCAGCATCTGTCTTTTGAATCTCCCTGAATTCCTGCCTTCGTTATAGCTCAGCCCTTGGACCCTTCTGCTCCACTTACCAACTTACCCACTGTTGGGGAAAAATCCACTTAGAACCTGGCGATACGCAACATCAACAATCACGTGTTGCAGTCACAGCCTGCAGTTGCTGTCTCGCTCCGTGGGGTCAGTTCTTCTATGCTACAGCCCGTGTCGGCTGGGGTGATTCGGAGACTGGGAACTGGGCAGTGCTGACATTGTCCCTTCCGTGGCCGATTGGTTTCCCACAGCAAGTGCCACAAGGGAACGAGGCACAGTTGTGTTATATTTTTAGACCTCATCTTGAGAGCTGTATAACGCCAAAACAACTATGGTGCATACCTAGGATTAAGAGGAGGGAACACAGTCCCCACTCACCAATGACAGGAGTGATAAGGGCACACTGTACAAACAGCCTGTGGGATGGGCTCTTTAGAGAATGCAATTTGTCTTAGCTTCTTATTTTGCAAGCCTTTTTTTAAAAAATTAAATCTGAAAGGTTTAGATATAAGCTGCATATATTTTCAAAGAGTTCCTATATTTTATTTTCTTTAAAAATTTTTTTAAAATTATTTATTTGAGAAGCAGAGAGAGAGAGAGGTCCTCTAACTTCTAACCTCTGGTTCACTCTCATAATGGCTCTAATGACCAGGGCTGGGTCAGACCGAAACCGGGAGCCTGAACTTCATCTGAGTCTCCTACGTGCCTGTGGGGCCCCAAGCCTTTGAGTCATCCTCTGCTGCTCTCCCAGGCGCATTAGCAGGGAGCTGGGTTGGAAGTGGAGCATCTGGATTTTGAGCCAGCATCTGTATGGGATGCTGGCATCACAGGCAGTGGTCCAAACTGCTGCACCACTAAGGCCCTCAAAAAAAAAACTTTGACCTAAAAATAGACTTATCTTTTAATTCCATTTTCTTACAAAGTTTGGGAAGTACCTTGTGTGTGTGTTCAGGCCTACATGTACATGGTGCACATTCACACGCACACACACCCTACTGGGGACCCCTAACTCATACAAGAGCCAGATGTAGGGAGGGAAAAGGAGGGGTCGTTCTGAGTGGAAAAACAGCACGAACTCCCGCACAGGCAAGAGCGGTGACATGGAACGCTTTGAGCGTGGCCCTGTAACTCTGTGAAGGCTCTTGGTGAGGGCCTGTCAGACAGGTTCAGATATGAAAACTGTGCCACTCAGCAAAGCTACTTTGGGCATTCTTATCAGCACAGTTCCTTGTAGGGGACAGAGGGGTAGGGATACAGAACAGCAGCCAACCCCAGGGAGCTCCAGCTTTATCTGCTCCAGAGATTGCCAAGCCTTCTGTTGTCTTAAATGCTCCATCGGATGCCACTAGGTTAAATCAAGAGAGTCAGTAGCCTTTCTTGATCATTTTTCACATCCTCTCCCCAAAACTAAGTAAGTAAATATGAGAACACTCCAAAAATTCATGGAAAATGGAATTAAAAGCTGCTGTGCATTTTCCATGAGCATTTTGAAGAGCCACCAGAATTCAATGGACCTACTAGGTGGGTTATATTGTGCTAGTCTTCATTTGAGGAAATGAAGAGCAAAACAAACCCCAGCCCCTGAGTCGATCGCAGCTCAGAAAAGCAAAAAGAAGTCAATAACAACGGTTCTCTGGTCTCAGAAGCACTCTACTATGAAGGGTCCTTTATCCCATGCTAGATCAAGTTTCCTCTTCACTCTGCTTTGTTATCATCACCACTGCCAAACAACTACTTAGTGTGAGACACAGATGATGGGGAGACGGAGGGTGGACGACTGGTGATTGGATGGAAGAGTAGGTACGTGCATGCGTTTACATATGTATGTATGGATGGATGGATGGATGGGTAGTTGGATGGATAGATGGGTGGTCTTGGGAAGCGTGGGTCGGTAGGTGGATGGAAGTATCTCTAAGGGAACAAAATGCTGGTAACTCTGCTCTTCAGGTGCAAGCCCAACCCAGAAGAGAAGGGACAAAGAAGAATGTCTGTGGTGCCTCACAGAATATAGCGTCCGTTGTACTGTTGATAAGGCTCTCTGCAGTTGCTACCACCATCCTTACGTTAAGCACGTGCATCTGTTGAAGCACTTCCTTGTTAACACCCTAGATAGTTGTGATGCAGTTTGGAAAACACTGCAATGCAGGTCTATGCAAGGTTTTGTAGAATATAGGGGGATGAAATCACCTCCTTTGGAGACAAAAAATTATAGCAATTTCCCATGACATTGGAAGAATTGTTCAGCATCCAGGCAGGAGGTGCATCCAGAAGACTCTCCTACAGAAAATAGGACATTTAAAATGTGCTTGAAGAGAGAACAGGAGCGGGAAGGGTGTGGCAGGCAGAAGGAAGAGCCTACGCAGAGGCTTTGGGTGTGAAAGTGCACGGTGCATCAAGGAAACTGGGGTGACACTATCTGGAAGGACTGGAATGAAGCTTTCCCAGGAGAGAGGAGGGAAAAGAGGGCGAGACCACAGCATGAAGACTCATGGGGTGCTGGGACCTACCTAGAGGTAATGAGAAGTTGGGAAAGCAAAGGTGCGGGTGTAAGTGAGACTGGCTGTGTGTGTTATAAGGAAACACTTGTATTACGGACAGCCAGCTCTAAAGCCGAGAGAAACTGAAGACAAGCCACTCACTTCCCCTTGGGGTATTTTATGAGATTGAATTATCTTCACTCAGCATTTCGGTTGTTCCGTGTCTACCTATCTACAGTATGGAGAATGATCCTACAATTCCGTTAAATTAAGGGGGGGCGGGGGATGGCCAATTCAATATTTCAAACTGACCCAAAACTTAGTTTGGCATAAAGTTAGCAAGATTTTTCGATTTGTGGGTGGCTACACTTAACCCTCATTGAGTTGGGATTTTATTGGCTCTTTGGCAAAACACGATTTCATATTTTTGAGAAAAATAGGCCTCACAACTTTCAAATGAAATTGGAGGATTTTTTTGGCCATCAAATAGTTCTTGGTAACTCGAGTTTCAATATTTTTATGTAAAGGAATCAAAAACATTTAAATCAAATTTCCTTTTGAGGAGACATCAACTTCGAAATGATGGGAAAAGTGCATTGGCCAAATGCATTAAGGGGTTCAGCGGAGTGAAGTTATTTTGGGGGAAAATGAGTGTTTTAAAAGGCTCATAGTAAAAGCAAAACATCACAGAATGCACCTAAGACTCAGTCTAAATGCCAAGAAATCCAACCCTGAAACCACTACTTGCCTTGAATTTCAACATCATTTGAGTCCCAGATGTAAGTCTAATAATTTTGTTCTGTCTGGTTGAAACAGA
Organism: Sylvilagus floridanus; assembly: GCA_949820135.1. Lineage (NCBI taxonomy): Eukaryota > Metazoa > Chordata > Mammalia > Lagomorpha > Leporidae > Sylvilagus > Sylvilagus floridanus. The sequence continues at coordinate 58,047,120 of OX463241.1, read as the reverse complement.
TTTTTTTCTGCCTCTTCTCCACTGTGGGGCTTATCCGCCAAGTAAAAAAACCATTCTGTGAAATTCAGTCTGCAGTAGGCAGCCCCCAACATGGTCCCCTCGGAGCCCCCTTTCCGGCTGTTCCCACCCCCACTGTACACGGTCTGTGTGTGCAATAGCATATGGCAGAAGTCGGGGTGAGGGGACATGTTAGTGCAGAGATGGGGTCATGAAACTGTCCGGCCCCCACCTTGGGAACCAGTTCTCTGTGTCTCTGGGATTACCTACCCTGGGAGAATCAAGGTTGCAAGCAACTATGGGCAGGCCCATGTGTCGGGGGATCCAACAGCTGACCCAGTGAACTGAGCATGGAGGCAGAATCTTGTGAGTGAACTTGGAAGGAGCTATGGAAGCACCAGCTGTCTCCAGACGCCTGTAGCCCAGACTCTACTAGGAGTTTCGTCGTCACCTTGTGTGAGGCCCTGAGTCACCAGCATCCAGCTAAGACACTCCTGCATTTCTGGTTCTTAGACCCTGTGAGATGGCAAATAGTTGTTGTCTTAGGATGCTGCTTAAAGGCAATTGGTTATGCAGTCGTGAGAGAATTCCTTTCCTCCATTCGAAGGCCTCATTTCTTTTAGAGCTGTTGGAATTGTCTTCCAACTTAGCTTCCTTCTGTGTAAACTCAATGGAATGTAGGACTGCCTACTAGTGAGTTAACTTTCTGATATATTTTATATATATATATATATATATATAATTTTTTTCCAAGTGTGTACCAAGCATAAACCAAATGGACTTTGCTTTTCTGACTTTTGAATTAAAAGATTATCTCATTAATTTCCTGCTTCCTAATACACATGTTTAGGGAGGTACGTTTCCCTCAAAGTGCCACTTTTAGCGACAGACTGCACATATCTGATCACTAATATAATATATCCACATAAGCTATCCCTAATATCTTCAGTATCTGTCGCAAATATTCAGTAATTTTTATTATAGCTTGTTCTTGGATAAATTATTGATAAAAGTTTTTTTTTTTTCTTTCCAAGTACGTCAAGTACATGCACACACATCTATCTTTTATTTTTGGTTTTAATTTTATTGTGTTATGGTTTGGAGAATGTCTTCCCTGTGAAACCAGTTTTTCAGTATTTGCTAAAGCTTCTTTTAGGCAGATAAAATCTGCTCCAAATTTGTGAATATGAAATGCATATTCCACAAGGCTCTGTGCATGTTCACCAGTTTGAATGCACTTGTGCGCATGCGCGTTGCCATGTCGCTCAGGTATTCTATTATTTTCCTACTTTTTTCTTTCTTGATCACTCCAGTTTTGAGAAGTACATTGAAATCTCCATTAAGATGTGAGCCAATCATCCCTAATTGACTTTCCAAATGTTTTCCCTGATTGAGCAATCATACAATCACTCATTTACATTTGAGCATGTAGAAGGCATCACCGAAGGGCACACAGTTAAACATTATATTAAGCAGGCTCCTGCACAAGATTGAGATTTATTACAGGGAGCAAACAAGCAAACACAGAAACCCGTCACTCCCCGACTCTCTTCTGGAGTGTACAGATGTTGTTCCAATTTCCTAAATCTCCTTATCCATAGAGATTGATTTCTTCATCTGCTTCTCATCCCAGCCCCAACCTCAGAGAAGCAAATGATAATTGACTTGAATTGAAGAGTGGATAAATAGTTGGAACAATAATCTAGTGGCCTAGAAAAATAATGAATCATCATTGTATTATTAATAGTAAATTTTATATCAAACAACAAGCAAAGTCGGCTAATGAAAAACCATATTCCCTAGGCTCTCTGGTTTCCTGTGACTGTACCACACACAGCTGAAGAACAAATCTGTTTAACAAAAATAGTTCTAGGTCTTGGACATTACTGACTTCCTTTTAGCAAGGTTCTATACAGAAAATGCTAGTCTAATAAAAGAATTGGCATAGTTGTTTAACTCATTTAAATGAAATCTATTTGTATTGTTAGTCTCATGGTGATTTTGTTATGATTACTAATACCCAGGAATAACTATCAACTCTTTGATTTTCATTTTCTTTTTTTTAAAAAAAGATTATTTTTTATTTGAAAGAGAAACAAGGAAAGGGAGAGAGAGAGAGAGAGAGAGAGAGAGAGAGAGAGAGAGAGGTCTTCCATCTGCTGGTTCACTCCCCAAATGGCTGCAGTGGCTGGAGCTGGGCTAATCCAAAGCCAGGAGCTGGGAGATTCTTCCAGGTCTCCTACATGGGTGCAGGGGCCCAAGGACTTGGACCATTCTCTGCTGTTTCCCAGGTGCATTAGCAGGGAGCAAGATCAGAAGTGGAGCAGCAGAAACTCGAACCAGTGCCCACATGGGATGCTGGTACTGCAGCCTGGGACTTTAACCTCATTGCACCACAGCCCATTGATTTTCATTTTCTGAACATACTCATTATTTCTGAGATTCTTTGTATTTCTATTTGAGACAAACTTCCATGTCCTTTATCTGCATTCACAACTACAGTCTAAGCTCTATGAGGCAGGGCTTTGGTCTTCATTTTCTATTGCTCTATACCCAGCTCTATAAATTGTGTGTGTCAATGATGCTGAATACATACCTGTCAAATGTGTGCAGAGAATGAAGGTTTAAACATGAATCCTACCTGGACCACTCACTCCAGCTTGTAAAGGCTGTGTACAGGGCAGCTGTTTTGACAGCTCTGAGCAGAGGATGGTGACTCAACGTGCATTTCCAGGTGTCCCTTGGCTCACTGCAAGCTCTCCTGAGAGTCAGCTCCAGGGCTGGCAGGGCAAGGACAAGAGAAAACAGAGTAGGTTTTTCCAAGTAAAAGTGAAGCTCTAATTATCTAGAAATAAGTCGTCAAACAAGAGAATAGATGGTGATTATCCTCAAATAAGAGGCCTCCTCTCCAGGCCTCTAATTTGCAGGGCCCATAGCATAATCTGTTTTTTTCAGGGCCTTGAAAAGACTCTTTGTTCACCTAGGGTGACATAACCCCAAGGGAAAGGCACAAAGGAATGAGCTAAAGCCATTACGAATCAAGTAACTGGAACAGAGGAGCAGGACCGGACTGGGTCTCTGGGTTTAACTCCAGGGCATCATGCTGCCTGGAGTGCAGGAGTCCTCAGAGCCTGGCTGTGGGCTTAGGGGCGGGGGGAGCCCCCTGAGTGGCCACCTTGCTCATGCACACACCTGGCCTGCTGTGGGTCCCTAGGCTAGGAACAGAGACAGAAAGAGTGAGCCAAGAAACAGCATTTGAAGCACTCAGTGAACAGTCTTTCTGGAGCACATCAAGTAATTACAAGGGGCCTGCACTGCAGACTCAGAACTCGTTCCTGCAACCTTGCCTCTGCTGGCCTGTGGCCTTCGGAAAAATAGTGAACCACATTGTGCTTCAGCCTCCGCAGCTTCCAAACCAGGGGCACAAGAGACCCCTTCTCACGGTGCGGCTGTGAGGAGTCAACCGTTGTGACTGTTGGTGCCTTCACAGGGTGCCTGGCACAGGAGGCAACTCGAAAACATTCACTGAGAAATGGAATGAATACATCAGTTATATTTTGATGCACTAAATGCTTAGTTCTTTTCAAAATGCACATTTTCCGTGAACCTTTGGAAGATCCCTCACAGTAGTAGGTTGTAGGCGTGGCTGAGTTCTCCAGCCAACCATCCCCACCGAGAAACTGGCTCAGGACTTCCCTGCTTCTGGAAGGGCCCATGAGGGAGGGAAGTAGAGGAAAAGGGACTCCCAACTACTCCTGCAGAAGAGCTCTCATGGAACCTGGGAAAACTTAGGATCCACACAGAGGAAAGTTATGGGGCCTCACTGGCTGGATACCAAGTAATAGCCAATGTTTACAGTGTCTAGTTCAAGAATACAAAGACCTGCTGGCCAGATGCAAAAATTCAGGGTGAGGAACAGAGGTGTGGAAGACAGGTAAATGCAAGTTCAAGCCCAGCTCTGCACTCAACTGGTCCTGCCGTGTTGGACAAGATAATGTGCCTCTTGGGCTTCAATATTCTCATCAGTAGAATGTGGATGATGATATTTATCTCTTGATTTGGTGAGAATCAAATAAGACAATGTGTGTCACCTCCCAAAAATTTCTGATGCAGAGTAAGTAGTTGATTGGTGTGGGTTTCTTGCTATAAAACATAAACAAGTGTAAACCTGAATTCTAATCAAGTCTTGTTTAACGAGAAGTAGGAGCACACAGCTGCCTAGTCGATGAGAAGCCAGTATTCTACTTGTGTTTTGGGTTCCTGCAGTCCTAGCACATGGTAGGAGCTTAGTATATTCTCCCGGTTAAGGGTGGATTCTCCCAGGGCCTATCCATCTCTTCCATGTGTCTGAGTTTCTCTGTCTTGAAGTGAGCTAGCAATCTTTACAATAGCCTTTAGTTATGAGTGACTTTGATCCGATGATTTGACTGAATTGTAGGTGGGTAGGGACTTGAAAGCATGGTGTAACTGCTGTAAAATTCGACACTGGAGTGGCTGGTGCTTTGGCATAATGAGCTAAGCTGCCTCCTTCAGTGCCAGCATTCCACATAGGCTCAGGTTCAAGTCCCAGCTGCTCCACTTCTGATCCAGTTCCCTGCTAATGTGCCTGGTAAAGCAGCAGAAAATGGTCCAAGTCCTTGGGCCCCTGAACTTATGTGGGAGACCCATAAGCAGCTCCTGGCTCTTGCCTTCGGCCTAGCTCCCAAATTGAGTTACAACAGTGTTGCCTCTCCTTTTCTGGCTGTCGCCTGCAGCCTCCCTACCTACATAACTGACATGCAAATCTGGTGGCAGATCTGATACCAAACTTCCTGCAAACTCAAGCCTTGTATTTTAGAATATGTTGTAGTACAAGGAGAAGTAGATGGGGAGTGTTGGAAACAAATGCAGAAATTCATTTGGTAAACAGCAGCGTAGAATTTTCCGAAGACAAATGATGGTGCTTCTTGGTGCACGCAACTGCTGGGCTTCCTAAATGCTCAGAGGGCCCAAGCTCTGGTGCTCCAGGTCCTCCAGGAAGCTCAACTCAAAGGTGGACTGTGATTGATTGATCTATGGGGTTCATGAAGCACCCGCTGAGGCCTTAGCACTAATAAGAACCAGCGATGGAGAAAGGTGGGGAAAGGAGCCTAACGCCTGACAGTGTAGGAATTGTGTGGAGCGAAAACCAGGTGGAGAGCACTGGACACAAAATGCAGATTCCATCTTAGGTTCCCACAAAAGCCCTTCTCAAGTTCTCTCCTCCCTCGATTTGTTGTCTTGGGGCACCCTGAGCAAGCTTGCGAACTCATGACCTAGTCAAAAACCCTCCAGTGACTCTAGTGCCTTTAGGAGCAGGTGCAAACTCCCGAAGGACTGTGTGATCAGCCCCACCCCCACTTCCCAACCTCCTTCGGGACACCCACTCCCTTTCAGCATCCCAGCCTCTCACGTTCATGTGGACCCTATCTGCCCCATCTCATCTCCCATCACTCCTTGCTCTGGTCGCATATTTAATCACTGGCCTTCTCCATCAGACAAGACCAGGGGACAGGGCTCATTCGTTCTCTGAGTCTCAGCACTCGGTTAAGTGCCAAGTTCATGGTAGGTGCTCAGCAAGTGCATATTGAAGGCATGGATGGAGTGCAGTCCTGGGCAGAGTATGCAGCTACTTCTCTGTGTCTCAGCTTCTCCACCTGTAAAACCAGGACAGTCACGGCCTAACACACCACACCCGCACCTGACACCTGGTGGGCTCTCACCACCATCTCGGCTCGCCCTCCCTTCTGGTTCGTCTCTTTCCTTTTTCTCCATTGGAAAACCTGGTCTCTCACTCGTGATAGCAATGCCAGAGAGGATAAAAGTAAACTGGAGATCAAGTGGTCATGACACAAGAGGTCTGAGGAGGGTTTTCTGGAGTTGGTTAGTTGGTAGGAACAAAACATTGTTGGTCCCTCTTGGCTTATTTGCTACATTGAACAAAACTTAATTTTTTTGTAGTCGCAAAACACCCATAACCTAAGATTAAGCAGCTTCACCATTTTAAGTGTGCAGTTAAATGGCATTGAGCATTCACATGGTTGTGCCGTCCTCATCATTCTCCATCTCTAGAACTTTCTCCTTCCCCAACTGAAACTCTGTATCCATTAAACAACGGGTCCCCATGCTCTGCCCTGGAGACCACCAGCCTGCTTTCTGCCCTGTGTATTTGCCTTCCCTAAGCGCCTCCCAGAGGTGGAGTCACACACTGCGTGTCTTTTTGTGTCTGCCTATGTTCTCTTAGTGTAACGTGCTCAAGTGTCACCCATCTTGTAGTATGAAGCTTTCCTTCATGTTTAAGGTTGAGCAATATTCCACTGTGGGTACATACTGGATTTTGTTCATCCATCCACGCATCAGTGAACACTTGGGGTTACTTCTACTCCTTGGCTGTTGTGGATCATGGAACTATGAGCATGACCGTACGAACGTCTTCTCCAACCCTGCTTTCACTTCTTCGGGGTATACACCCAAAGTAGAGTGAGTGGCTTGTTAGTAAGTCTGTGGTTAAGGTTTTTTTTTAAGATTTATTTCTGTATTTGAAAGGCAGAGTCACACAGGGAGAGGAGGAGAGGCAGAGAGAGAGGTCTTTCATTGACTGGTTCACTCCCCAAGTTGGGCACAATGACTGGAGCTGTGCCAATCTGAAGCCAGGAGCTTCCTCCAGGTCTTCTCACATGGGTGCAGGGGCCCAAGGACTTGGGCCATCTTCCACTGCTCTCCCAGGCCGTAGGAGAGAGCTCAATTGGAAGTGGAGTAGCCAGGACTCGAATCGGCACCAATGTGGGATGCCGGCACTGCAGGTGGAGGATTAACCTAGTGTGTCGCGGGGCTGGCACAGTAGCTAAGTTTTTGAGGCACTTCCACACCATTCTCAGAGACTGTACGATTTTGCACTCTCATCAGACACACACCACGTTTCCAGCTGGCCCACATTTTCTCCGATGCTTCTTACTCTCACTTGTTTCACAGTCATCCTGATGGAATTTCTCTAATGTTAAAGCACCCGAGCAACGCTCAAAACTCTGTCTGCCTTCCCCCAGCAGGCAGATATTTGTTGTTGAGGCCGTCCTCTAGCTGGGGGGATAGAGGCGGGAACAGCACAGCCCTCTCTCCTGGGAGAGCTGATGTTCTCACTGGGGAGAGAAAACAAGCAAATCTAAGCATACAACCAACGACCCAGCAGACGTGAAAAATGATGAAGCCCAGGGTGGGGAGATGCGAGTGATTATGGGGAAAGAGGCGGGAGGATATCATCTCAGATTTGTTCGGGAGCCTGAGTTTTAACCCCCCGGGAGGACTGAGGGAATGGGATCTAAGCCGGGGGCGGGGCGGTGATTTGGTGCGTTTGGCAGCCATGCAGGGAATTTGGCATCGGCTATGCCTTTGAGACAACTCAAGGAGCCACACGCTTATGGTTTCTGTACTTCTCCGTATGTGTGTCATTCTTCAATAAAACATTTTTAAAAAAATCAGTTTTCTCAAGTCCAGAATCTGCCATCAATAATGGGTAGCACACTGTCTTCTGTAAACATGGGGTCATTGAAGAATCGAAGTATCAGGTTCAATGGAAAGGAAATTTCAGATCAGCGTGGTTTGGAACCAGTGGAGACTCGATGGACAGCTCCTGGAAGGGAGCCCTGGGTAGAGCAGCAACGAACGGAGCGACACATTAAGTCTCTGCTGAGCTGGGCTGGGCTGGGCTGGGCTGGGGTGCAGCTCCTCACCCTACTGCGCCGCTGTGGAGCCTTGTAGTAGAGGGAGTCCTGTTCTCACGGGCCACTCAGGAGCCTGAGAAGAGTGAGGAGGACTTTGTGCCTTGCCAAGCGCACTCCCAGCCGGCACTCCCGTGGCAATATCGCTGGGCGGCCCCCGGGGGAGACACGGTTTCCTAAAGAGATGAATCACAGTCAGTGCCGTGAGGGTTGCCAGTGGGGTCAGGGCAGTCACTCAGAAGTTGCAATAAAGTTTGGAATCTGGAATAAAGACCTCCTCGTGCTCAGGAAATCGAATGGCTGCCCACAAAGGTGTCTACAGACAAACTCTGTGCACACAAGGACCAAATGATTCATGCTCTGCAATGCGCTTCTGGCTGCTGCAAATGATTTAGCAGTGGGTCCCCGGGGTTCACGTCACGCTGAAAGATTGACAGAGCGACAGTGGCAGGCTTCCAGATAAGATCTCCTGGTTGAGTCTGGTGCAGGGGTGGGGACAATATTCAGGGGCATTTCTCCTTTGTAGAGCCCACTGGAGTATCGGACTCTCCATTCACTCATTCACTCACTCATTAATTCATTCGTGAAGGCTGGCTAGTACTGACCACGTGGCAGATACTGAATAAGATGCTGCCGGAAAAATGTGGTTCGCATCCTCAGGGGACTTGCATCTCCCAAACAAGGAGGTCAATCTGATTGCAAGGCCCCTGGCTCAGTGGCAAAGGCATGACAGTGGAGGGGAGGGAGCCTTTGTGGCTGGAGACACCAAGGAACAGTCACATATATGGAGGGGGCACAGGAGGGGCATCTCAGCTGTTTTGAGGTCTGAGATAAGCTTTAGGGGGAGATGCTCTGTGCGTGGGATCCAGATGTGCTTGGTAGGGAGGGCAAACGCAGAGTGGAGGTGAGAACAAGGCCCAGACCATGGACAGCCGTGGGGTTAAGCTGCCAGTGAGACACAAAGCATTCAGAGACTGGAAGGGATGTGCTGAGATGTGCGTCTCAGGGTGAGACCTTCAGAGCTCCCCTTTCAGAATGAGGTTATGAGCAGTCACCTGTGGGCTTGGTAGCAGAACTGCGCAGGCAGCCAGGGAACCCTGCCAAGTCTGGAATGGATGGCCACAGCGTGGCTCTTGGAAGTCAGAGACCCAGTTCCGTGCCTCCTTTCTCCGTGGGGGTGGTGACAGCAGCAGCCTCGTTGCTCCCGGTAAGGTTTGGGTGAGCAAGTCCACCCACGGAGTGCAGCACAGGGCCTGGGTCCTAGTCAAATCTCCCCCATGCCAGCTGTTATCATCATTTAGTGAAGCTATGCAGGCAAATTTCATGGCACTTAGTAGGTGCCAATAAATAATAAAATTCCTCCCTTATTATTAGTGGTGAATATTCTCACACGATTTTCTGCCACTTCCTGTTCAGCAGCGCACCTAATCATACAAAGATTCATCAGTGCACAGAAAAGGCTGTGGGAAATTTTGAAGTAAAATCCCTAAGGGGTAGGAGAAGTCACTCTGTACAACGAAATAGGCAGGAAACTTGGAGTTGAAGCAAGCTGAGTTCAGGTCCCGGGTCCACAATGTCCCACCTCCAAGACATTGAACCTTGCACGCTGAGCCTCAGTTTCTTCATCTGCTAAATGGGGGTGACTCCCATTACATAAGGTAGACATGAAGGTTAGGAACCAGCAGGGCAGCATACATCCAGTCTTGGGGTGTGTGCTGGTGAGTCTTGGCTGCCATCTTAACTGGATTGTTGGATACCTGGTGACTGCAGAAGCACTATTTTGGGGGAGATCAGCCCGGGGGCCTCCTGGGGAGCCCATTGGAGTCTCGGTGATCCTGTGAGCCAATCCCCCTAATAAGTCCCCACTCATAGATCCTGCGGCTTCTGTCTGTCATGGCTTCTGACTGTCGTGGAGTGTGAATGGTTATTGAGGATCCAGCTTGGGAAAGGAAGGCAGAGGGAGAACACACTGTGTTCCCGGCCCATGGAGGCCATGATCTCCAGGGCAGGGGGCTTTGGGCTAAATACTACCCTGCAGAGCCCTACAAGCCCAGGTCTTGCCACCCTGATTTTTTACTGGGCTGCCCTGAGGAGCTGGGACCTCGAGCGACAAGGTTCTCTGCAGGTGAGACAGACCCTGATGGAAATCACAGCAAGACGCAGTCCAGGCCTTGAAGGGGGATCTGCTGGTGCCTCTTCTTGTCTACACCCGGAGAAGCTTTTGGCACAGGCCAGGTATCAGTGAAGTCAGCAGATTCTTAATCTGCATCTGATTACGTTCTCAGTATCTCAGCAATGGGTCACATCTTCAGTGACGTTTGGAGCCAAAGGAGCTATGAAAACTGTTGTCTCTTTTTTGCCCTTGGAGCTCCAGCAGATCTCCTGGTGGTCTCCATCCCACGGGCAAGCCCTCTGTGCAGCTGCTCCCCTCGAAGATGTGGTTTCACGGGCTGGCTGTCATGGCAGAGGGGGCTTCCAGTGTGGGTGTGTCTCTGACAGTTTCAGTAGGAAACCTTGCGCAACCTGGAGCAGACCGTGGCAGAGGACAGGTGGAGTGTCCCCTTCGCAACCACACAGCCTCTGCATGCCCACCATGCCGCAAACCCAGCAACACGCAACTCGAAGTGGACCAGTGACCAGCACCTCCCGAGGCAAAAATACCTTGCTGAATTCCTACCACCAACACCCCCCCCCCCAGCTTATCATCCTCCAAACAGAACATGCTTAGGGTTCATCAAAAATATTAACATTTTTTTTCTCTCTCTCTCTGTCTCTCTTTTTTTAAAGATGGTTTGGGTTTGAGAAAAACCCAAGCAAGATTTACCAAATTGTTCTTGTTATTTGGTTCATGCCCAATTTAAGGGAAATTTAATCCACGTGTTCCTGATTTGTTTACAATTAGATTCTCAAAATATGACTGTTGAAGGGGCAGTGCCTATCTCCAAAGCTTTGTCCAAAGCATATGTTTTTCAAACAACAAGGAGTAGCAATTTTTAAATTTTGAAGAGTGTGGCAGAATTTCGGTCTTCTGTTTAGAAAATGTGTATCCACACTATACTCAGAGCCTAGAACCAGGAGGTTTACCAGCTGTCTGAAAAGCCAGGGGCTGCTCTCATCATCTTGAAGCCAGGGTTTGGAGGACACCTGTCTCAGGAAATCATTCAGGCTTGAATATCCCACAGATGACTCAATCTGCTACCTAAACTCGTACCACACCTGTCCACCCACTTGGTCCTCCAGGATCCCTGAGACTCAGTTTCCTCGTTTCTGAAGAACAGCTGACAACATCCCACATAGCTGTTGTCGGAATTAAAAGCAACTCTAACTGTAAGGTAGTCTGTGCTAACCAGCCAGGACTGGGGACCTCCCAGGTGTGTAACGGTGTCTACGGTTTTGAGTCCTGGACCCATCACCTGGGCACCTGGAGTGGACCTGAGCCTCCACTGCACTCCTAGGTCACACTTTTGGAAGACATTTCTCTGGATTGCTGCTGAAAATGTCTGATTTCATAGTCATGTATTTTTAAAATAATGTAACTTGGACTTTCTTGTTATGAAAGCAATATCTGTTGACTTTACAAAATGCAGAAACTGTTCAACAGAAAATGAAAATCTTCTACCATCCTCAGCCCAAAGGAACTGCTAATATTTTGATATATCTATAATCAATGATACAAATACAAATAAATATTCCTTAATTTTCTACCAGCCTATGTGTACAAATGAGATCAGAAAATCTCAAGAGTTGAGTATACCCTGAAGGCTTCACAGAAAATGGAATTAAAATATAAGGTCATTTTGATGCAAAAAAATTGAAATTCATGCATATGAGTGGTCTTCCTAACATTCATGAAAAATGCATATTATGAAAATATTAAGCATGAATTAAAGAAACTTTTGCAGAAAAACAAACTTTTTTAAAAGATCTATTTATTTATTACTTGAAAGGCAGAGTGACAAAGAGAAATAGATCTTTCATCCATTGGTTTGCTCCTCAAATGGCCTTAACAGCCATGTCTGAGCTGAAGCCAAGATCCCAGAATTCCATCTTGCTCTCCCGTATGAGATGCAGGGGACCAAGTACTTGGGTCAAAATAACCATTTTTTAATTCCAATTTTCCTTGACATTTTTGAAGTGCATTGATGCTTCACGACCCCTGGGTTGGGGGCGGGTGTGGCACAGGTGAGCTCACAAAAGGGCCCTTGCAGTCTGTGGATCTGTTCTGGCCACGCTGGGCCCTACTTAGGAAGCGACCACCCTAGTCATGGCAGTCCCTGGGGGTGCCCACTGAGACTTCCTGGCCAAAAGCCTGTGTCCCCTGAGCGTCTCCTGAATCTGGGCCAATGTAGCGTGCAAAGCAGTGGGCAAGCCTCCATTTCTATCTCTCACCCCGGATTATCCCTCAGCACAGCTCTCTCAGTTCCTGCACAAGGCCGCCTTGTTACAGGGCTGGTACTCACCCATGGGGCTGGCCGGCGGACTACAGACACCTTGCTGTCTGTTCCCGTATCCTCTCTCATTGGTTTCCCAAGTGTCTTCTTTGATGTTTCCTTGCCTGCTTTGCGATAAACCCATGCAATTAACTTGCTTAACTAGTTCATCTACCTGGCCAAGGAGGTCTAAATCCGAGAAGTCCAGGCTCAGCTGCAGAACAGGCTATTGTTATAAAATCAGAATCATAGTTCGTATGTGCCCCAGTCTCATTTTGGCCTGGTATCAAAGATCTTTCCTAAACATGACTTTTTAATTTGCTGCTTCAAATTATTACATCTAGTTCTTCTACCACAATTTATTTAAGCAAAGCCATATCTTGGACTTGGTTCTTGTTGCTTAGAGAGAGTTGCAATGAATGTTTTTGTTTTTTCACACTGTCATGCAGGCATTCAAAGGAGAATCAGTGGTCATGTCAGCTTTCTCATGACTGACAAGACACAGCTCTTCCCACAGCTCTCATTCTTTTTTTTTTTTTCCAGATAGAGTTAGACAGTAAGAGAGAGAGACAGAGAGAAATGTCTTCCCTCCATTGATACACCCCCGCAAATGGCCGCTACGGCTGGCACTGCACCGATCTGAAGCCAGGAGCCAGGTGCTTCCTCCAGGTCTCCCATGCAGGTACTTGGGCCATCCTCCACTGCCTTTCCGGGCCACAGCAGAGAGCTGGATTGGAAGAGGAGCAACCAGGACAGAATCCAGGCCCCAACCGGGACAGAATCCGGGCCCCAGCTCTAGCCCGGGGTACCAGCGCCACAGGTGGAGGATTAGCCTAGTAAGCCGCGGTACCAGTTGACTTTCTCATTCTTAAATGGATTTTTTCCCCAGGTCTCCTCCATGTCTCCAACTCTTTCTCTGAAAAGCAGGTGGCTGCCATGCAGCTGGAACAAAAAAGCCTGATTCAGGGACAAAAGGCAGGTCTTTGGTGGATTGCCAAGGTGGTGCTCCCTGGACACATCTCTGGCACAGATTGGCTTTTTTGGCCCAAAACCACCCTTGAAATGTCCAATTCTCATCCCCAGCCACACACTCCTCAGTTTTCCTTCTCACTGTCATAAGTCCTTGAAGAACATTTAGCTTTTCCATTGTGTTACCTGTCTGGTTCCCAAGGACACGTGAGACGCCCGCCTCGGATTTATAGTTCATCCAGACACTCTTGTCTTGGCTACCTAGGCTTCCAGTTAAGTAATCAATGAACTCAGTGTTTGCTGAGCCCTCCTGTGTGCTAAGGATGAGGCTGTGGGCAACAGGTCTGTGCTTTCGTGAAGTTTGCAGACAGATGGGAAGGAGAGACAATTGACACACACACAAATGCAGGCCTCAACAAAGGAAATATTGGGTAATGATAAAAGCTATGATGACCATAAAACAGAGTGACACGCTGGAGAGACATGGGCAGGATTTGAGCCTTTGAGATCCGGAGATAGGGAAAGTTTCTCCAAAGATGTGATGAGTTACCAGGAAATGAATTACAAGAAGGGGACAGCTTGTGGTGCCCTAGAGCAGTGATTCTCAAACTGTGGTGAGCATCACTCACTCAGGCTTGTTGCAGTGAAGATTGTTGGTTTCTACCTGCAGAGTTTCAGATTCGGTAGGTCTTGGGAGAATCCTGATAATTGAACTTGCAATAGCATTGCAGGTGACTCTGATGCTGCTGGCCCAGGGACCACACTTTGGGAACGGTGGGGCTAGAGGAAGGGCATTTTTAGTGAAAGGAACAGTGGTGCCCAAGGTCTAAAGTCGACATAATTTTGATGGTGTTGAAAGAGTAGGTGGAAGATCCATGTGGCTGGAACATGATGAATGGAGGAGAGAAGTGGGAGACCCAGAGTAGGTGAAAGGGGCCATGGGAGATCAGTAGAAGGGGTGACAGCTGGGCTTGTCTAAGTGGAAAAAAAGCCTACAAGGAGGTTTAAACAACGAGCACTATGACCTAAAACATGAAGACAATTACAGTACCAACTGCAAAGGGTTGTTGTGAGGATTCAAAGAAAGTAATACAAGGGCTGGCATTGTGATGTGGTGGATAAAGCTACCGCCTACAATGCTGGCATTCCCTGTGGGCGCCAGTTCATGTTCTGGCTGTTCCACTTCCGATCCAGCTCTCTGCTATGGCCTGGGGAAGCAGTAGAAGATGGCTCAAGTCCTTCGGCCCCTGCACCTGCTGGGAGATCCGGATGAAGCTCCTGGCTCTGGGCTTTGAATAGGCTGTTGTGACCATATAGGGAGTGAACCAGTGGATGGAAGATCTCTCTCTCTCTCTCTCTCTCTCTCCTTATCTTCTGTCTCTGTAACTCTGACTTTCACACATATAAATACATCTTAAAAAAAAAAGAAAACAATACCTGTAAAGTATGCATAGGCCATGAAGAGTGCTCAGTAAGTGTCAGCTGTCATCATTACCATCACCCACAACCACTGTCACCATCATCATCATTACCACAACAGTCATCACCACCACCATGATTATCACTATCGTAATCACATCACTGCCTTCATCCCCACCATCACCATCACCATCACCATTACTGCCACCGTCCCCATCACAATCATTACCACCATTGTAATCGCCATCAGCACCATCGCCCTCATGGTCTCCACCATCTCCGTCATCATCTGATCCATGCTTCATGCACGGTGCTTTGGTTGTTGTGTGAAGAATGGATGATGGAACCACAGCAGAAGCAGTGTTGCCAGTGGGCCTTTTCCAGTTTTCCAGGAGATGTTGGTGTCTTGGTGGGAAGGTGGCAGTAGAGACAGAGAAAGCTGGACAAACTCAGGATGCATTTTGAAGGTAGAGCTGACTGGACTTGCTGGCTGGTGTTAGTGAGAGAAATCAGTGTGTTAAGAATGACCCTTCTACACCCAGGGCTGTGGCAGGCTCCTGGGAGAAACTGCAGAACTCAAAACCAAAAACAACATAGGCAAGTGAGGCTATCAGCTCCTCTACCCCCTTTTCTCCTCTCCTTAAAAATCTGTGCAGTTCTCGCCCTGGCCCCATTCTTTAATGATAGTTCGCACTTAGAAAGTGCCCAGTCAGAGCTCCTGGGGGTGAGGAAGTCATAGCTCGGCTCGGTGCCTCACTTCCTGTAACCTGCACACTAGCTTTCCCTAGAGCCTCCCGCCCCCCCCCCCCCCCCCCCCCCGGCAAAGGCACGCGTATAAATGGCTGCTCTTCCTCTCTTGGCACTGGGCAGCAGGGAAGTTAGCTGAGCAGTACGCCGGAGGCAGGTGTACCAGAGCCACAAGCAGCAGCCCTGGGTCGCGTCTACACTGCTCATCACAAGCTTGCTTTAGAAACCAGGGAGGCAGTTTGGTGGTTCTCTTTGCTCTGACCCCAGGGGAGCAACCTTGCACCTGTACCCTTGAGCAGGTAGCTAAAGCTTGGAAGTGCAAGAGTCAAGCTGCGGGCGCTGTGCCCATTTAAAATTGCTTCTGAGTGTTTTTTCTAGAGCTGCTGCCATGGATCAGCACCCCGGCGTCCAACAACTCAAGAGTTCTGGGAGACAGCAACCCCCTGCAGAGGAGGTCCAGCCTCATGCCAAAGGCTTCAATTCCGGAAACAGTGGGCACGCTGCAGGCTCCTGATAGTGCCAGCTAAGCATGTCAGGTAGGTCTGAGCCAAATCCCAGTGCCAACTCTGTCCGACACAATCCTGGGTTCACCCTTGTTCCCTGAGATCTTGCTTCTCTCTCCTGCAACCAGTTGTATCTTCATGGGCGTGTGGCTTTAAATGAACCCTGACATCTCTACAGAATCCTGGCACGGCAGGACCAAGTCTATTTTCCATTTTTGGTGCTTCATATTTCAGAAACATGTACTTTTTTACTGTCATGAAGACAACCCTAAACATTTTTTTTCCTAGTATCTCTTTTCTGTCTCTACAATCCATCTGGAAGTCTTAATAGGGTCATCACTCTTCCAATCTGTCAACTGGCCATGATGGCACTCACTCACATTTAACAGAGCAGGTGTGAGGGCTGGCCATGGTACACAGTCCTTTGTGTGCATCCCTCATCTGCCCCCATTCTACAGATGAGCAAATTGAGACCCTCGGAAGTTAAGTGACTGGGTCCCAGAAATCCAAACCCCATCACACTGCTTTCAAATGAGCTCTCTTCACCCTTACCATCTACAGCCTTTACATGTGACATAAGCTCTAAAAGTAAATATTCTGTTTGCTTTTGCATAGCTTTATTGCTGATTTCTAATGTTTATGGCCCGTGCCACAACTCACTTCCTGCACAATTCACCCAAAGTGTAGGGTACGATTCCATATTCTCAGCATTGTGTACCTGTTGCAACAATCATTTGACACCATTTCCATCACCAGCAGCCTGCCCCCCTCCCCAGCTCTAGGGGTTTTCTACTCTGATATTTTGTGTAAATGCATTAGACATCTGCAGTCTTTGCAATTGTTCTTTCACATGGCATGTTTGCAAGCTTCACCCATGCTACAGGGCGCATCAGCGCTTCACGACTTTTCATGGCTGAATAATAGTCCACTGTATGGATAGACCACAGTGTGCTCCTCCGTTTGTCTGTTGTTTCCGCCTTTTGGGAATTATGAATAGTGACGGTGTGAACATTGGTGTATACATATTTGTGTGGACAGATTCCTTTCAGTTCTCCCAGGTATAGCCCTAGGAGTGAAGTTGGTAGACCAGATGATCACACAGTGCTCCAGTGTTTTCTGAAGGGGCTGCACCACTCCACAATCTCAGCAGCCCGGTAGAAGTGTTCCACTATGTCCTCACTAACACTGATTAAGACCTGTCTCTTGAGGATAACCTCGCTCACAAGTGCAAAGTCATGTCTTCTTGTGGGTTTGATTTGCATCTCCTGATGGCTAATGATGTTGAACGTGTTGCTTATAGGCCATTTGGAGATCTTTGTAGAAATCACTATTCAGATCCTTTGTCTAATTTTTCATTGGCTTATTTGGCTCTTATTATTGAGTTATAGCAGTTCTTTAAGCTCTAAACACAAGTCCCTTATCAGAT
The DNA here is from genome assembly GCA_949820135.1 of Sylvilagus floridanus. Lineage (NCBI taxonomy): Eukaryota > Metazoa > Chordata > Mammalia > Lagomorpha > Leporidae > Sylvilagus > Sylvilagus floridanus. The sequence continues at coordinate 58,029,896 of OX463241.1, read as the reverse complement.
CTATGATTTGGAAAACTTTTTGCTCCATTTTCTTTTCACTTCCTTGATGGTATCCTTCACAGCACAAACATTAAGTATGGCCATGTCCAGTGTGATGACATTGTTCTTCCATCACTTCTGTTTTTGCTGTCATCTCTCTCCCTCCCTCCCACCCCCCCTCCCTTTCTTTCTTCCTCCATATTTTCTTTCTTTCCTTCCTTTCTTTCTTCCTTCCTTCTTTCCTTCCTTCCTTCCTTCCTTCCTTCCTTCCTTCCTTCTTTCCTCCCCTTCCTTCCTTCTTTTCTTCCTGCCTTCCTCCCCCTCTCCCTTCCTCTCTCTCTCTTTCTCCCTCCTTCTTTCTCTCATTTTTGCTTTAATGATTCTTTTTCTGCCTCCTGCTTTTATCGCCTCCCCATCCTTAGAAACTCAGTTGAAAATCCACTCCCCCAGGCAAGCTCCTCTGGCATCCAGGCCTCCTGGGCCCCTCAAGTGCTCTCCAGAACGGCCAGTCTACCCCGCCCCATTCCCAGGACACCTGTCGCCCCTGACAGCTCCTGAGCTTCTGCAGGGGGAGCGTGTCTTTTTTCGGCTGGGTTAGCTCTCCAGGCCCAGGACGGAACAACTCTTGCTGATGTTAAAGAAAGAAGGGAAGGAGACACAGAGAGTTGCCTGGGGAGAGCGTGGAGAGAGGGCACAGCTGTGTGCCTGGGTGCAGGGAAGGGGCCCTCAGGTCTGCAGCCAGTGCATGGGAGATACAGCAGCAGACACTGCTGGTGACTACATTATGGGGCTTTGAATGTCAGGCTTCTTGGCCACAGATTTCAGACCCAAAAGGAAATCGTTCCCCTTTTAAGCTGAAATTTCATTTGCTTCCATGAAGTAGACCAGACAGGAAGTGAAAGAGGATGAGAAAGGGGTGGAAACAAAAATCTGATCCCTAGCACCCCCAAAGTGCTTTTGCTTTCAATCTCTGGGTGCTCTGGGTTTGGACTCAAACGACTCTGCACCCAGATCCGACAACCTTGCTGTGTGACCTCGTGCAGCTCGCTCAGTGCCTCTGGTTTCGATTTCTTCGCTGCCGCATTAATTAGCATGCTTTGGCTCTAAGCTAGCAATTAAAATGAGGCTCTTTTGGAAGGCTGACAGAGGCCAGCAGCCTCCAGGAGCAGCCGGAGAACAAGCCTCGATCATGGAGAGGACACGCGGATCCTGGTTGCAGAGGCTGGACCTCCCACGAGGCAGTCTGTCCAGTGCGGACCACTGCCGGGCCCAATTCCTTATCAGCTCTTTCCGGTTTTCTGTTCCAGGAAGGGAGGACCCACTTACTTCACCGCCCTGGGACTCATCCTTGCCCCGTTGGCTGGGAGACCTTGAGCAGGACCTGAACAACCATGTATGGACTGCGTGGACCATGCCGCTCCAGTCTGCTGGGCACGTGGGATGAGACGGTTCCCCTACTGTGCCCTGTCTCGGTGCTATGTCCCAGAGAGGCCTGACATCATGTCCGAGGAGTAAATCTGGTGTCTTTTCTCCCTGTAAAATTGACTGAGAAGTCACCCCTTAAGAAAGAGCGAAGGTGTCCCATCGGCCAGGATTCTTGACGTGAGTCTATTAAAAATCAGGCAACATGAAGGTTTTTAGTTCCTTTTGTTCTGTTCTCTCTTTCTCCCACACTGCCATAAACATTTTCAAAATCTATAAATTGTTAATGAAGAACAAATAAAATGAATAACTGCCTAATGCCAGTGCCCAAGCCCCCTCTGGCCCTGCACTGAGGTCCTCAGAGCTAATCACTTGCAGGCCTCTTGGAAGCTAGAGCCCCGGGGAAAGTGATTAGACCAGACCGGGAGTCTGGATTAGGGACAGTGCTCGGCCACCCATTGTTTGTGACACGGTTTCATGGAAACCCTGGCCTCCAGCGCACTCCTCTAGATTGTTCGCTTCCCAACAGAGTGGGTGGAAAGCAAGCCAGCCCCTGCGTGTGCCCCCGGTGTCTACAATCGGACACAAGGGCCTCTGAGCTTAGTGCACTGTACTTAATAAGCTTACAAAAGACCGGACAATTGAATCAGAGTATTCTGTAAGCCAATTAAACTTTCGTGACACTGAGACGCACTCACTCACATAACAGGCCGGTCCGAGGGTCGGGTGTTTCTGAGACAAGCTACTTCAAAGAAAACCATCCATGTCCTCGTCTCACTGAACTGCACTTTGTCTGTCTTTGAGTCTTCTCTCACGCATCACAGCCATCTCGGTTGACGATTGAACCCATTTGGGCCAATTAACTAAATGGCAGCTATTTCCTAATTGTAAATACTCATTTTAAAAAATGAATGATTTTTGGGGGAAAGCACTCAACAAAATCTATTTGCTTTGGTCAAATTTGCACAAACTGTTGTAAAGTCTCTGACACCCATTGGCCAAGTCCCCACAGACATCAGAACAATTTTCTTCTACAGAAGTGGAGCTGTTGCAATTATATGTCGAGCCCACTTGTCTTTTTGCCCCAATTGCGATTTAATCACTGTCAGTTCTTTCTGTTTGTGAAGACGTTTCATTGTACAAAGTCACTTTCCTTTGTGTGACCTCATTCCAGGGAAAGGAAGTGCTGAAACCATCACTTTTTTTTTGGACAGGCAGAGTGGACAGTGAGAGAGAGACAGAGAGAAAGGTCTTCCTTTGCCGTTGGTTCACCCTCCAATGGCTGCCGCGGACGGCGCGCTGCGGCCGGCGCCCTGCGCTCATCCGATGGCAGGAGCCAGGTGCTAGATGCTTTTTCCTGGTCTCCCCATGGGGAAGAGGGCCCAAGCACCTGGGCCATCCTCCACTGCACTCCTGGGCCACAGCAGAGGGCTGGCCTGGAAAAGGGGCAACTGGGACAGAATCCGGTGCCCCAACCGGGACTAGAACCCGGTGTGCCGGCGCCGCAAGGCGGAGGATTAGCCTGTTGAGCCACTGCGCTGGCCTGAAATCGTCACTTCTAAAACACACCCCTCTCTGTTCAGTCTTCTTGTGGATGCGCACACTGGCACCTTGAGCAGTCAGGCAAGGTGACTGATGCCAAGTCCAAGTTCACGCTCTGCCTCAACCTTGCCGTGTGAGCTTCAGGCATCGCTCTTTCTTCTCCAGGTTCCTCATTGGTGAAATACACACCAAGCTGGCTTCCCAGTTAGCATGAAAGGCAGAAAGCAACTGGGCAGGGGTCCCTGCAGAACACAGACTCAGCAGGAGCCCACTCCTCAAGGAAAGGGACCTCTTCCTGGACCCCCTGCAAAATGTCCACCTTACCCATCAAGAATCACAAAAGGTGGCTCTCAGCAGGCTTCTGCTCATGCTACCAGCAGTGTGCAAATTGTGTTGGAAGCAGGCAATTCCCTTGGCCACAGCTGCCCTTGATCTCCCCCTTTCACAATGCCCACAGCTGAACCCCACTTTTGAGGCATGGCTAAACCAGCAGTGGCCATTGGACTGTGATGTTTAATCCCCCGATTTCTAGGCCTGGTTCCTCCCGTGATGCTTGCTTTGTGTCCTCATCTGCCAGCTCCTGCTAGAGAAAGCTCAGGACCTGCTGGGAGCTGGGGATCTAGCTGAGAAGGAGCCTGGGCCCCTGAAAGAGTCTGTGGTAGAGATGAAACAAAACTTCTGCGGGAGCCGCTGTGGTTGGGTGAGCTTGTCACAGCGGTTCAGGTTACTGACTGCCTGTGTCTTCAACCTCACTCTGCGGGTGAGGCAGCTGAACCACAGAGAGGTAAAATGATTTGTCCAGGTGGGCAGAGCTGGTGGCAAAGCGGGGGCTTGGCCCCGGGAATATGGTCCTGGAGAACATGTTCTTTTTCTTTTCCCTAAAGATTTATTTATTATTTATGTGAAAGGCAGAGTTACAGAGGGGCAGAAGAGAGAGAGAGAGAGAGAGAGAGGTCTTCCATTGACTGGTTCACTCCACAATTGGCCTCAATGGACAGAGCCAGGCTATCCAAAGCCAGGAGCTTTTTCTGGGGCTCCCATGCAGGTGCAGGGCCCCAAGCACTTGGGCCATCTTCCACTGCTTTCCCAGGCCATAGCAGAGAGCTGGATCAGAAGTGGAGCAGCCGGGATTCGAACCGATGCCCATATGGGATGCCAGCACTGCAGGCAGTGACTTTTCCTGCTAGGACACAGTGTACATATTCTTAACAGCATGCAGAAGACCTTGGCAAGAAGCAGCTAAGATGCGTTTTCCATTTTTCTGGGGGGATTCAGCCTTCTTCTCCCATCCCCTCACTCTACCACTCCCTTTGTCCACACTGGTTTCTTTTTGTGTCTACTAAATATACACTCTGTGCAAGGAGTAGAGGCATGCAGTAGCCTGAGACAATTATGGAGAATCAGATATGGAGCCTGCCCCCACCATAGTCCCTGCCTAGAGGGGAAAGTTGATGAGAACAGGTAATTACCATGTCCTGTGAGAAGGACCCCCAAGGGATAAACAGAGAGCGCTCTGGGTCACAGATAAGGGACACGGTGACTGCACGCCTGGTTGGAGCCAAGCAGAGGCTGTGGCCCAGGGAAGGGGGATGCTTTCACTGACTATCCAGGACAAAGAGGAGTTTGCAGGCCCGTGAGGAGGGGAGGTCATTCTAGGGGGACGGCACCACTTGAGCGAGGGCATGGAGGTCCCAAGGCTGTGCCGCATGAACAGACTCACCAGTCTAGAGAGAAGAAGGAGGGGAAAAGGAGGGAGATCAGACATGATGGAGAGATTGGAAGGAGGTAGATTGTAAAGGACTTGGGAGGATGGGCCATGGGACCTTGACTTAATCCCGGAAGCAAGGCTGGTGAGGTGGAGTCCCATGAGCATTTCTGAGCCCCTCGCTCCCGGGATGTGCAGGGATAAACTGGCCTGATACAGGGCCGGGAGTGTCTCCGAGGTCCCAGCTCCACCCCACCCCGCACCCCCGGCCCCAGCAGCCCGGCTCCTTCTTGTCCTGATGTCGCGATCAGGGACACCAAGCAGTTTATCTCCTCTCTTCAAGAGCTGTCTAAAAACAGACTGGGGAGATGAAAACTTCAGAGGGGGGCCTCCCAACAGGCTTCAGTCTCTCCAGGGCAGCCCTCCTCTCTGCCAGAATGAGGCCAGCAAGCCGGCCCTGCTCCAGTGAGTGCTATCAGGGAACACTTCCAATAAAAACAACTTCTCAAGAACAGGATGCATCTCCCGAATCCAGGAGCCCAGTCCCCAGGATCCCAAGCCACCGCGAGTGGCTGCTGCTTCAGTTTAGAAGTTAAAGCCAAGGTCAAGATTTTGCCCTCTGGGTCTGAAGAATGGTTGAGGGTTCTGTTGCTACTATTGACAGCACCACCCAAGGACAGGACGAAGGGAACTTGTGGCTTCTGAGAGCGGGCATCCCACGATCCACCCAGAAATGATGCATTTTCTGTAATCCTTAGAATCCATGACTATCAGATATGGAAAGGAGTTCAGAAAATCCTCGGTGCTAGAGGCAGTGAACGCAAGGTGCTGATGGCCTCCCCTCCTGGAAACTTCTGCCACTCTTCCAGTCTCTTTCTTCCTGAAATTCCCGGGATGTTTGCCCTCTGCAGTGGGGTCTTCCCTGGGTGATCCTGATGGGTTTGGGTAAGTGGGCCTTGGAGCGGGTCCACTGGAGCTTATCTTCCAGATGAGATTCTCATTGTCTCATTGTGCTATAAGACTGAGCAGGCTGCCTAAGCTCCCCAAGCCTCTCTTTCTTGCTCTGTGACATGGAGAAAATGACATCGCCTCATCACACTATCCTTAGAAGGATGAAGTGTGGTGTTCTCTATGAACTGACCCAGCTGGATGCCTGCCACTTAAATGTTAGTGCCTTGTTCTCCTCTGGGGAATGCAATGGTATAGTAAAGACCGCACAGTTAATTATGAGTAAAATAGTTTCAATATGATAGCCCTTGCATTTACCCGGTACTGGTTGGTGTTCAGAATACATTCTCATTCCATGTGCATCTCATGTACAACTTACCTAGTTTTCACCCAGGGGAGATGACAGGGAGGGTCTGGTGTTTGTTTCGTGGACCAAGGGATTGAGGTTGTCACAGGGCACCTGCTTGGCCTAAGTCTAAGGATTAGACCAGGTCTGCTACTGCTATTGTTGTTCGCTTCTTCCCCCTTTTCATTTGTGGTGGATCCAGCAGAACTGTGTGGCAGAGAATGTTTCTTCCTGAGCCAATGCTGGCCACTGGCCACTGACCTCACATGGATCATTGCATGGGCCTCATGTCTGGGGCATCTGTGAGAACCTTGGTCTACAATTCCTTGATTCCATGGATTTGTCAGTATTTCCTTCAGCACCTTGGGCTGAGCCTCAGCCCTCAGCCAGGCCCTATTATTTCCTCCATGTGTTTGGAAGAAGAGAGTCATCGCATCTGCCCCACACACAGAAGCCAACAGCAATACCAGCCTTTGGCCAGGAACATAATAAAATTCTGCCCACAGTGGCCAGTTCACACCAACTTTATCACATAGAAGAAGTCATTAAGCGTCTGTAAAACAAACTCTTTTCCTTTTCCTGATAGGCCCAAAGTGACACAGTTGGAAACTAGGATGAGTCTAGATGCACGAAATAAACTAATTAAGCAACACCTAAAAGGACTAGCTGAAGTAAAGTTGGCCCTCTGTACCCGTGGTTCCACCTCTGTGGATTCAGCCAACCACAGATCAGAACTATTTGGAAAAAAATGCACGCATCCCAAATATGTACAGATCTTTATTCTTTGTCATTATTTCCCCAACTCTACAGAATAACGACCCTTTACATAGAATCTATATTGTATTCAGTACCAGAAGTCATCTAAAGAGGATTTAAACACTACTGGAAGATACGCATAGGACATATGTGAGGAATGTGCCATTCTATATGAGGGGCTCTAAGCATCCGTGGATTTTGGCATCCACGAGGGGTCCTGGAACCAATCTCCCATGGATACCAAGGGACGGTGTGCTGGCCCCATCAAGAAAAAGGTATTGTACAATTAGGAGGTTAAGAAAACCTTTCTCTTTGACCTTATGCCTTGAGATTCCATTTTCTCTGAGGATCATGTTTACCCATGGGCTGTGTGAGTACATGCATGCACACGTGTTGACCCCCAGGCTGTGTGAGTGCATGCATGCACACATGCACACGGGTTTGCATGGAAGTGTGTCCTGGGAGTGTGCCACTTTTATTATGACCATCACCCTCACACCCGCAATCCATGAGGAGGAAGACCACGCGGATGCCTGGTGATGAGCTCCTGCTCAATACAGCCTGCGCTGTGACACCTAGAGAACCTGGGAAGTGCTCTTCCCCATCAATCCTCAGACTGCGGCTCTGCACAGAGCCAGGAAGAAGGAAGGTTTTCCCAAGGAGGAGACCGTACTATTTACAGCTTTACTGACAACTGGTGGAAAAGCGAGATTCCCACATTGCTTGTTAGGGAAACACATATGGAGGGCATGTTGAAGTGGAGACAGGGCCAGGATCCTTTCCTCCCAGGAGAAACGGGGCCAGTGGTTTGCAAACTGCAGAACAAAACTGACGGTGCCAGGGAAATCAATTTGGTTCTTTGAGAAATCTATGGATGCTCGAGGATCTTCTTTAAAACGGCATAGTATTTGCAAAGAAACTACGCATAGCCTCCTGTATGTTAACTCCTCTCTTAGTCATAGATGTGGGAGCTTTTGAGTCACTGTGAAATGCGCATTTTTGGAGGACTGGCCAGGACGGCAGAATGGATGAAGATGCAAGCTGTATTCGCCTTCCCCAGATTCTTTGGGTTGGATTGGAGGTTCTCAGGAGGAAGAAAGTAAAAGGGTCCAATTGACAGCATCACGTGGAGAAGGGTTTTGTAAAACTCTTGGCTCCAGAAGAACCGCTTCGGAGGCCAGGTGAGAAGACATGTCAGGGTGCTGGGGAAGAGTGGCCTATACCTCTACAGTGCAACTCCCAGCACCCCTGTCCCCCAAGAACTGCAGCCCCGGGAGGTAGCTTCCCAAAACAGCCTCCACAGCAGGGACATCCACGTTCTTATGATGCGCAAGAGCTGTGGGGAGACCCTGCCAGGCAGCTCGGGCGGTGGTGAATAGGAGCTGGTGGGAGCAGAGGAAAGGGAGGAAGAAGAGGGTGGATGCTGCTGAGTGGCCATTGCTGGAGTTGTCCCTTAGACGACCCCTGGAATAACTGTGGGATGCTTTGAGGGGGTGTGAGTTACCATGACCTGCAACATCCTTAGAGCAGGTGCGGACCTGTTTATTTTTACCTTCCTATGAGGTGGATTGAAAAATTCCACATGAAATTGGCGTTGTATTTCTAGTGGACCACATTGCTATGGACTATTATATTGACTACCATTGAAAGAAAGAGGTGTATCGATAGATACCACCAATGATGATCTCCAATATAGATGTAATTTCAAAGGAAGAGAGTTGTGTAGCTAGAGGCAAAATGTAAACATATATATATATATATATATATATATTATATACGTATTATAAGAGAGAGAGTAAAGAAAGAGAAGAAAAAATAGAGTATCTGAACATGTCCCAAGAGGAATCAGAGGGAGACAGGAATGGGACAACTGAGCAGTGATTAATAAGGGAACCATCCTGGGGAGGTGTCTGGGTTTGGAAGAAATGTAGGAATTTGATATGTTATTAGATGTATTTCTGTAGAATCGATGATAGGCATGTATGCATTCAATAAGGCCTTAAATGAAAGTCAATTACAGGGTAGACGGATGTTCCTTGCTGATGGGCTGACCCCGTTCTGGGAACGGTGCTGGCTCTCCCACCTGGCTCCCATGCAGCGCCTTCTCCACCACACAATTCCACAGAGGCAGCTTCACGCCCCATTTGATACATGTGCTGTCAATCGCTCAAGCCAACTGAAATAATCATGGGAGAAACTTCGGCCTCTGCCAAGAACTCAGAATGGGAATGACGCTGGCGAGTGTCTCCTGAAGCCAACGGCAGGTTTCCTATAATTAGAAGCAATTTGCTAGAAGGTTTACCAGGCTCTTCCAAAGCACACAACACGGCAAATTGCTAAAGGTTGCTTTATTTTTCTTCCCTTTCCATGACATGTTGCAGATGGGGAGTGTGGAACACCCCCTCCTCCCTGGCTGGAGCTGTTATTTTACGGGATCACATCTTTGCCGAGTCAGTGGAGAGGGAAGAAGGAAACCGAGTTTTTGTATCATTGTGGGAAATGGGAGCAAATTCTAAACATTTTGAAGCCTAGAATCTTTCCAACTCTCTCCACTGAGACACCTCAGCTTTAGCCAAGCAGATCTGGAGAGTGAAATATAAACCAAAACCCAACTCATCGAATTTCCATTCCAACGTATAAGAAAATAGGACGCTCAGACGCCATTTAGGCAAACAGATATTCCCATTTCTGTATTCTTCAAGTCAGCTTCGAAGGCCAGAGGTGCCGGCATGGGGGAGAGCTAACAGCTGCTGAGCGCCTAGTGCCTTCCAGGCTCGGCGACGGGCTCCCAGCCCAGTACTGTGCAGTGTAACCCTCCCACCATCTCTAGTCCCACCCCCACAGCCTTGTGGCAAATATGATCACTGTTCTCGGTTTATAGACAAAGCAGCTGAGACCCAACAAGGCTGAGACATTGCCCCAAGGTCAGAGGCAAAGTTAGGACTCAATCCCAAAGCTACTTGACTCCTAAGCCAACACATCTCCAATGCCCCCACCTACCCTGTTGCTGGTGTTGGGCTTTCACAATGGAGGGTTGGCTCTCAGCGCCAGAGCTCATCCATCCATCTACCTACACACCTGCTGACCCACCATCCATCCCCATCCATCCCTGCCTGCATCCTTTATTCTGTCTGTCATTCACCCATCTATTCCTTCATCCATCCTCTCTCTACCCATTCATTGATTTATTCTTCAGTTCATCTATCTATCATACAGCCTCTACTTACTGACCACCCATCTATCCTCCACCCATTTGTATATCCATCCTTCATTCCTTCTGTCTATCCATCCATCCATCTAACAAGTTCTATTTCTCAGGCCAAGCAGGCAAATATTGAGATAATAGTCCCAAATGACAAGATTGTCTTAGGGTGATGGAATAATAGGGTACTGATTTTCATGCTTCCAATAAAAATATTTTTCAATGATTTAAAAAGACCCGGCTGGAGCCTAAGAGAACTGGAGGATGATAGGCAGGAAATAAAAGATAGGCTTTAGCAATATGGGAGCCTGCCGATGAACTGTGACTGCACCCTCACCAGCTGGATGAAACACGCACACCTGTCTCAGCTTCCGTTTCCCCATCCGTCTTATGGGGTAATGACATCACCTCCTTGGTGATGGTGTGGAATGAATGAGGTTCCCAGACCAGAAAGCTCTTACCGAGCCTGCTTTGTAGCAGGACCTTCAGATGCGTTAGCACAGCGGCCAGAAGGGGAGGCACATACAGCCCCTGGGTGATGAGTCTCGGTTGATTTTATGATTCGAGAACAATCCATCGCAGGATGGAAGCAGTGAGAAGCTGGCATTTGGAGAGGGAGGGAGGGAGGGAGCTGGTGATGGTGTTTCAGTGCCCAGCTCTAAGCTTCTGTGTCCACTGGATCCGCTGGCAGCCTGAATCGCCTGTGAAACTCCGCCAGCTCCCTTGCCCCTGGAGGTTAAGCGGTGCTGCTGGGACCCTCGCTGAAGGCAGAATCCTGAGAGCGGAAAAGTGCCAGGCCTGCCTCCCTGCCAAACTCTCCCAGCCCCGGAGCAGCTGGGAGGGGCTCTGCCGGGCGCCCAGAAGAGAGCCGCTGGAGGACTCGGTAGACTCTCACCTGGTAGTAGGCGCCTTCGACGCTGGGAAGGGTCCACAGAGGACGGCAGAGGGCAGCAGCTGTGACTGAGGTTATCACGCACACTTGCACGTCATCTCTTGTGCTCTGATGGTGCCGCTTTTGAGTCTGGCCAACTGGGTAGCCTGGGCCTTGGGAGAAGGACATAGCGGTACAACGGTGCCTAGGTCATCCACGAGCAGCCCCAGGGAGCAAGCTGTGTCTCGTCCATTGAAATTCTGATTGTTCAGGACTTCTGATTGTTTCTTCAGTAGCGGGGGCAACTTGAAGCTTCTGCAGGCTTGGTGTGTGTGTATGTGTGTGTGTGTGTGTGTGTGTGTGTGTGTGTGTATGTATGGGGTGGGTAGCAGGCAAGTTGGAAGCTCCCACTAGGGCAGGGGCAAATCGTACCTGCATCAGGAGGTTCCTACAGTTGCGCTGTTGTAGGGGGAGAAACTGGAGGCTCTCACAGTGTTCACAAATACAGAAGTGGTTGATCCTCCAATTCCAGGCATCTTACACCATGTGGCTATAGAATGCACAAAGCCAGTGAATGTATCCAAGGCATGTTAGTAAGGAAATAATAAAATAATAAAAGATGGAAGATCTCTCTCTCTTCTTTCTCTTCCCCTTTCAAGTAAATAAATCTTTTTTTAAATAAATATTTTATTTATTTGAAAGGTAAAGTTACAGAGAAAGAGAGACGGAGGTCTTCCATCCTCTGGTTCACTTCCTGATTGGCTGCAATGGGCAGAGCTGGGCCAATCAAAGCCAGGAGCCAGGAGCTTCTTTCGAGTCTCCCAGGTGGGTGTAGGAGCCCAAATACTTGGGCCTTCTTCTACTGCTTTCCCAGGCCATAGCAGAGAGCTGGATCAGAAGCCAGGACTCAAACTGATGCCCACATGGGATGCCAGCACTGCAGGCCAGGGCTTTAACCCACTACGCCACAGTGCTGGACCCCAAATAAATAAATCTTTTTAAAAAAGACAGTGAGAATCAAATAGGGTACAGCTGACTCCGGGGACCCTGGGATGGGACACAGAACACACATATCTGAATGCCCCAGAAGGCAAGTCCCGAGGGGCCCGGTAGTGGGGTAGGCACTCAACAGAGGCATCCTGTAGACCCTCAGTGAGAAGATGCGTTGAAGTAATTTTATTTGGAAATAGGGTCTCTGAAGATGTCATGGGGTTAAGATGAAGTTACTGCAATGGACCCAAGCCAGTACTGTCCTTGTAAGAAGCAAAGGCACAGACAGACGCACATGGGGAGAGAGCCTCGTGGCCACAGAGCTGCAGACTGGCGGCATGCATGCCTGCGCCCTGGACAGCAGGAGCTGCCAACGAGGCCAGCAGTGAGAGGAGCATTGGGAACACACTCTGCCTTCCACCATCAGGGGGAGCAGGGCCCTGCAGGCACCTTAATGTTGGATGTATCAGCTTCGGGAACTGTGAGAAAAGAAATTTCGGTTGGTATGGCCACTCGGTTTGTGGTCCTTTGTTGTCGAAGCCTTAAGAGATTCACACCATTGCTGCACCCATGTTACAGGAATGGAAACTGAGGCTTGGCAGCTACAGAAGCAGCTCTAAAAAGACCGTGGGAGGAAGTGGCTGAGCTGGGGTTTTAGCCCTGCCCCGTGGTGAGCAGGTGGTCTGTTTGGTTCTGCAAAGCTGCATGTGGTTCCCCGTGCAAGCGCTAGGGGCTGTGTTCTCTTCTGATGCTCTCCATCAGAGAGCCCTGGGAATGTGTCTTGCTTTCCTTCCATAGTGTAAGTGAGGAAGATAAATCCCCGGATTAGTTCACTAAGCTGAAGAGAAGCACTTTAGGCCAGGAGCTGGCTTCTCAAGTCCAAGTGGACTTTTAGGGAGCAGCTCAGTCCGTATGATTCTTAAGAATGTTTGACGGAAACACACGTCTCACCCTCCTGCCTCCCTCCCAACTGCCCCTGAGGCCCAGGCCACTTGGCTGTGACTGAGGGCTGGGTGACGTCATGGTACCCTACTCCTAACGGGCAGGTTTAGAATCCATGGCAAACACGTGCAGATGCATCGATGAAAACCAAGCTGAAAGTGAGTCTCAGAAGCCCAGACGCCGTTTTGTCTTCCCGCAGAGGGAAGTGGGTGTGCTCCACGCCTCGCCACCTCCCAGAGGCTGGAGGCCGAGGGCCAGAGCGGAGCAAGCCAAGCCTCCCTTACCTTTCCAGAGCATTCTGGCAGGCAAGGAGCAGCCTCCGCTGAAGCTGCCTGGATGGACTCCCAGCAGTGGAGGGCTCAGAACCGGAGCTGGGCGTGCGTTTGCAGAATGCGTGGATGCGTCAGACAGAGCTCCTGCACTGTCCACTTTTGGACCTTTCAGACATGGGAAATCTTCCCTGATTCTCCTGCCCTCTCCTCTAGGATTGGGAAATGTTTGACTCTGTCTAGCTGCTAAACTCCTACACATACATCAAAACCTGAATGAAATCCGTCCTACTCTATGCACTGTTCCTAACATACTGCTAAGGCCCGTGGGCCCCTCTCCGAGTGTGGGCTGCCCTGTATGGCTCCCCTAGCACAGCACAGGGCACTCCGCTTTCCTGTCTGGCTCTCCCCAAGCCCAGGAAGCACTCCTGAGCCAGGCTGGCACCACACAGAACCCGGCACAGGGCCTGCCTTGGAGCAGGCCCTTAGCTAAGCACTTACTGAGCACGATGCCTGCGTTCTTTGTAATGGACCGGCAAAGGCCAAGGTTACTGAGAAACACGGAGCAGGAGGTCGGCGGCCGTGGGAGCGTGGATGGGAACTCATTGCATTGCAGAGAACATCGAGAACCATCCAGGACACGCTGCCCGGGCTGTGATTACTGCATGTGAAGTCAGCACGTTAGCAAAGATTGGCACAATCAGTACCACCCCCAAAATCCCTTAATTTGCCCGAAGTAACAATTAAACTGGCTTCGCGCATCCACCCCCACGGATGATGCTCTCCGCTCACAGGCATGGGCTGGTGGCCCTCGCTTCCTCCAGCTGTCCCATCGAAAGGGGAGACTCCTTTACCCCCGAGCGCCTCGTCTCCAGAAACCCAGACCCCACTTAGTGCAGAGGCTGAGAAACCATGGAAACCACGCCTCGTGCTACTGCTCTCCATTCTGGATACGGGCCCTGGCCCTGCCTGGCCAGGGCTCTCCTGTCCTTGGGGCACAGGTGCACAGAGGGAGGAGGGGCGGGCAGAGTCACTGCCAGGAGCTCCGCGGTATCAGCCACCGCATGGGGTCTGCACACGAGCAGGACTTGCACACTCGTTTCCTTGTTTCTCCAAAAAGTGCTGTCATTCCCCGAAATGCACACCTGCACATCACACGCTTGCATTTGCGAGGGACAGGAAACCCTCCCAAAGTACAAGTGGAGGATTTGGTCTCGTCATCACAGTTCCAAACTGCCAGGAGTCCAGCAGGCCTGGAGGGTGACTGAATCCTCCCTCCCTCCCTCCCCTCCCCCTCTCCCCCATCCCTTTCTCCCCCTCCCCCATCCCCCTCCCCCTCCCTCTGCCTCTCCCTCTCTCTTCCTCTCCCTCTGTCTCTCTTTCTTCCCCCTCCCCCTGCCCCTCCCCCTCCCTCTCCCTCTTCCCTCTCCCCCTGCCATTCCCTCTCTCTCCCCCCTCCCCCTCCTCCTCCCTCTGTCTCTCTTTCTCTCTCTGTCTCTTGGACAGACATGGTATTGCCACAGCAGGATGTGACTTGATGGGCCCCAGACAGTGTCCTCGAATCTGTATTTTGAAAATCCAGAGATGACTCTGCTGCTCATTCCCAGTTTTCAAGCTCTGATCTCTGTGTAGCTGACAGCTATCAGATGGATTCCGAGGGGGAAATGAGCTTAACTCTAGGTTCTATATATACTCTTTCTTTCTTTTTTCTTTCTTTCTTTTTTTTTTTTTTTTTGGACAGGCAGAGTTAGACAGTGAGACAGAAAGAGAAAAATGTCTTCCTTTCCATTGGTTCACTCCCCAAATGGCCGCTACGGCTGGCGTGCTGCCCCGATCCAAAGCCAAGAGCCAGGTGCTTCTCCTGGTCTCCCATGCGGGTGCAGGGCCCAAGCACTTGGGCCATCCTCCACTGCCTTCCCAGGCCACAGCAGAGAGCTGGCCTGGAAGAGGGGCAACCGGGATAGAATCCGGCACCCCAACCAGGACTAGAACCCTGTGTGCCGGTGCTGCAGGTGGAGGATTAGCCTAGTGAGCCGCGGTGCCAGCCCATAACTCTTTGTTTCAAAAGATTGATTTATTTATTTGAAAAGCAGGGCATCAGAAAGAGAGGAGGATAGAGATAATAGATGGATGATGGATAGATGATAGATTGATGATAGATAAATAGACAGACAGACAGATAGATAGGTACATGGATTGATCTTCCATCCACTGGTTCACTCCCCCAAATGGCCACAATGGCCAGGCCTGGGCCAGGAGCCAGGAGCTTCTTCCAGGTCTCCCATGTGTGTGTCAGGAGCCCAAGCACTTGGGCCATCTTCCGCTGCCTTTGCCGGTGCGTTAGCAGGGAGCTGGGTGAGAAGTGAGCAGTCAGGAGAGGAACCTGAACCGGTATGGGATGCCGGCCTGGCAAGCCGTGGCCTCAGCTGCTGCACCCCAACGCCAGCCCCTACATTACTCTGCAAGTGTCTGCTCTGGGCTGGGTGTCAGGACAGGCAGACAATTATTTGAATCTCATCCTTAGGGAGCCACTGTCTAGCAAGAGATCAGAAAGTGAGCACTGGGGACCGGGTCTTGGTTATCTGAGGGCGGAGGGGGAAGCACTAACATCCTTAGAGTCTCCAGGAAAGTCTTCCCTGAGGGAGGAATATTCAAACTGGGTTTTGAGGGATGAATAGAAGAATGTTACTTAGGTCAGGCCAAAGAGGAGCATTTAATCTCAGGAGAACAGGTGGTTGGAGGATGTGGTGAGGCTTCAGGGCCTCATCCTGGAGTATATGCCTTTGCAGTGTTTTTTTTTTTTTAAGATTTTATTTATTTATTTGAGAGGTAGAGTTACAAAGTGAGAGGGAGACAGAGAGAGAGAGAGAGAGAGAGAGAGATCTTCCATCCACTGGTTCACTCCCCAAATGGCTACAATGGCCAGAGCTGAGCTGATCTGAAGCCATGAGTCAGGAGGTTCCTCTGGGTCTCCCACGCGGGTGCAAGGGCCCGAGGACTTGGGCTATCTCTCACTGCTGACCCAGGCTATAGCAGAGAGCTGGATCGGAAGTGGAGCAGCTGGGACTTGAACTGGCGCCTACGTGGGATGCCAGAGTCACAGGCACAGGCTTATCCCACTACACCACAGCGCCGGCTCCGCCTTCACAGCATTACATTGATCTTTGTGAGTGCAAGTTGCACCTCTACGGTGGCCGGTGGCCGTTGAGCAGCCGTGGGCCCTCAGGACAGGTGCCCCTGCCACTTCGCTCTCCTCATTTGGAAACAGAGTTCGCACCCTCATCCTTGCGGGATCTTTCAAAGACCGCGGCGTTGGGTGGTTTCATGTTTATTTCCTTTTTAATTTTTTTAATGTAAGTTTGCCAAGTAGGCTTTTGAGTCACTCGGGTCTAAAATGTGGAAAATAGCAGTGCCTGTCTCCAGGGGAACTTTGAAGCTTAAATGAAAACGGGCTGTGAAGCAGCTGGCTGTGGGCGGAGCCGCAGGAGCGCTGGCTACTCACCGAACTGCGAGTGCTCGGGTAGCAATCACCCGCAAAGCACTCTGGGCAGTGCTGGGCACACAGTAGGAGGTCAGATACCTCCTGCTATTGCAGCCAAGGCTGGCCCACAGCGGGGAACTGCCCGTGACTATCCTGCCACGTCTTGGCTGGGTGGGGAAGGGGGCTGCGGTCCCCTGTCCACCGCGAGGCTCGCCTGTCACGCAGGGAGGCGGTCTCCGCCCCAGGCAGAGGCCCAGCATCTAATGAATGGAAAGCCAACAAGCCAGGGAGCTCATTCTGGAAGAAAATGAGGCCTCTTGGAGAACATACCTCCTCGGCTAGCCCATGGTGCATGGAGCGGCGGCCAGCTTGTGCAGTGGAATCTACAGTCCCCTCTTCCTCGGGGTGTTTGGGAGTCAGAAAGAATGTTCTTGTGGCCCATACGAATAGGCTGTTGTCTTGTGCCAATGAGCAGCTGTGAACAGGCAGGGAGGACCCAAGCATGGCCATCTGCACGCCCATGGACCCGATCAGCTCTTTCCACTTTCCTGTCGCTTCATTGGGGCCGGGAGATGCCAGAAGCAGCAGCACTTGCCCCGCCATCCGGAGGCCATGCTGAGATGGGCAGGACATCAACTGCCAAGGTCAAAGCCAAAGCCAGTCTCCAGGCAGGGCCTGCTGGGTGTCAAGGCCTGGGTTCTTTCACCGACAAACCTCCCCGGAACTAGGCATGGATGGGAGCCCTGCTCTGGACCCGTGCACATGTGTCTGCTGCGCTAACTCGTGACCTTGGGAGGCACCTCCCTGTGCGCCTGGGCTAAGCTCATCTGGAAAACGGGGACAGGCATGGCTATGGCAGAGGGTCATGATGAGGATTCTTACCACGAGGCTTGCAAAAATGACAAGTTCCCTGTACACAGGGACAGAGCTTATTTTATCCTGGGCTCCCGAAGGAACGGGGTGAGATGTGAATAACCAGTCTTGCCCGATGTACTCCTGCAGAACGTAGCCAGGTTTTGGCTCACAGGGAAAGGAAAGGAACAGGCAACTTTAGAACATGGGGACCCTGGAGCAGGGCTGCGCATTCCTGGCTCCTGGCACAGGAGAGGCTTTAATGTGTAGATGGCCATGCAAAGGCAAAGTCAAGGTCAGGGGCCAGGCCACTGACAAAGACCTGCAGTGCTCGTGGCTGGCCCGCCTGTGCCCACTTCAGGGTGCCTTGGAGACGGCCCCTGGAGGGCGTAGGTTTAGATTTTTTATTTAACTTTGTATTTTTCAAACCTCTTGAGGCTTTCCCTCAATGTGCTCTATTTCCTGAGAGTCCTCACTTACTGTAAACTAAGGGCCTTGACTTTCTTCGGTTTTCAAACAGGGGGAGAAGTGTGTGTGTTTCTAATGTGTATTTATTTATTTGTACATGTTTTAAAAATTTATTTGTTCAAGAGGCAGACACACAAGGGGACAGAAGTGTGTGTGTGTGTGTGTGTGTGTGTGTGTGTATCTGAGAGGAAGGAGAGAGACATAGAAAGAGAGGGAGAGCTCACGCACCTAACAGCTGATTCACTCTCCTGATGCCAGCGACTAGTGGAAGCCAGGAGCCAGGAGCTCAATCCGGGTCTCCCACGTGGGAGGCAAGAACCGGATTTCTGGAGTCATCCCCACATCTAAACTGCCCGACCCACGCCCACGCTCCCCTGCTCACTTTTAAGCTCAAAATTCTTTCCGGGGCAGTAGTTCAAGAGAAAGTTCCAGAGCTTCAGTGGAGCTAGGATGGCGGACACCTCGCCCAGGGCGAGCCCTGCCCTGGGTCCTGGGAAAGCCAGGAGGGGCTGGGGGGAGGGGGAGGTTGCTTGGGAGCCTGCAGGGGGTCGTGGACACCAGCCAGGATGCCATTGCCCATGGGGGGCCGGAGGTGGGAGCATTTAATCTTCCTCAGGAAATCCTCAGGGTGTGAAAAAGCCGAGGCTGATATTGTAAAATCCCTGCCCAGAAGTTTTAATGCAAACGGACAACATCAGGCGAATTCTCCCATTTTCCCATCGGAAAGCTGCCCAAAGTGTGAAGCAACATCCAATGCACACCGAATATCTCTGCTCTGCCACCGCCTCTCAGCCCCCACCCCCGAGAAGAATAGAGATTCATTTTCATAAATTACTTTTTAACCATTTCCACCCCCCCCCACGAAAGGCGGGGTGGGGGGAGGGGTGGTGAAAGAAAACGGAGACAAAACAGATGCCTTCAGCCCTTTGATCAGCCTGGCTGCAGACAAGCAGGCTGCTGGCTAGCACCTCTTTAACTCCAGGAAGAAAATGAGTGGTTCGAAGTCCGCAATTACAGTGCCTGCTGAAGGGCTGTCATCGCAGCCACGGGCGACCCGGCCCCGACCAGCCCCGCAGCCCCCGGAATGACAACCGCTGGGGCAGAGAGTGAAGCGCCCCCCCCCGCGCCCCCGAGCCCCCACCACCACCTCCGCGCGTGCCCCTCCGTGGCAAGGCGGCTGCCACGGGCCCTGCCGATCCCAGCCGGCCCCTCTCTCCAGCCCTCCAGCCCCATGGCTATAAATATACAAAACTAAGGACAGTACACGTTGGCCGGGCCAGACCAGACAGAAGTGAAAGGGACGGGAGACAGAGGCCTTATCTCAGGCTGGAGAGTCAGGGCGCGCGGCAGAGGCAGGTCAGGTTTCTGCAGACGGAAGGGGGGCTGCTCACCCCGCTCCATGGCCACCTGTGCAGGCATCCGGTGGTGTTGAGGCTGGCTCCGTGTCTGCAGACTGGTCTCCCAGTTTCTGCCGCTCATCCCCTGAGGTTCAGCAGGTGTCACCATCCAACTCCCCACCGTGGCCCAGGGCCACACTTAGGGGGCGCCTTGCTTTAGCTCAGTCTCATCTACCTCTGCACGCACTGCTAAAGGAATCAGAATGTCTACAGACGAGTCCAGCTCTCTTGCCTCTGAGCCCTTGCAAATGCCCTTCCCTGTCTGGAGCCATCTCCTTTGCTGGTTTACCAGTTGTCTCTTCCTGGGGCATGTTTCCTCTTTCTGGGATCACTTGGAGAAAACTCGGGGACTGGGGGGGAGGCTCTGTTGTGGCTCCAGCATTGTGTGGAACTGCACTGGGTCCTTTCCATGCATGGCTGACATGGTCTGACACCCAGATCTCCCACTGACAGTAGACTCCTTAGGGCATTGGTGGCTCTTGGTGATGCCATGTACCCAGGGCTGGGTGCTGAGCTGGACACATGATAGAACCCTTAAAAAAATTGGTGAGATGAGTGGAAGACAGCTAACCTTCTAGAAAGTCAGTGAGCGGCCCACGCTTACCTGAAGGCGAGAGTGGGAAGCAGGTGGTCTAGTTCTTTCTGGAAGGATGTGCCACTTGCCCCAGCACGGCTGTGTCTGTCCAACCAGAGAAGACGGATTCAAGGCTGGGGTGAGGTTGGTGGAAATGACATTCTGATTTGGTATTTTCTAACACCAAAGTGGGTGTTAAACTCCACAATGGAGAAAACAACGCTTGCTGACATTCCGAGGGGATCAGTTGTACGGATCTCTTCTCTTGCCTCAGGTTCACGCATACCTTGGCCTGAAGCTGCTGACCTTGCATGGCTGTGTGACATCAAGACGCCCGCATTCCACCTCAGGGTGCCTGGGTTCGAGTCCCGGTTTGGCTTCCAGTCTCAGCTTCCTGCCAGGTCACCCCCGGGAGCTAGCAAGTGATGGCTCAGGTGATCCATTGGGTCCCCACCACCCACGTGAGAGACTTGGGTTGAGTTCCCGGCTTCCACGTGGTCCAGCCATGGCCATTGCAGACATTTAGGAAGGGAACCAGCAGGTGGAAGTGAACCTGTCTGTTTCTCTACCAGACAGATAGATAGATTACAGATAGATAGATAGATAATAGATATATATTTAAATAGACAGATATGCAAGTCAGTATATTCCCACGGGACCTTAAGCATCCAATTTCACCCTCTGGGCCTCGGACTCCCACCTACAAAAGGAGGGCAAAGGGGAGAGCCTCTTGCAACCTCTTCCAGCTCTGTGTGCTGGTGCAAGGACTCCTGTTGAGGTCAGGCCTGTCCAGCGCTGTCCCCTTGCAGCCATGACGCTGGGGAGGGCTGGGGCAGGAGCTCTCCCTCCCAGACAGGGGCTTGCCCTCCTGTCTGTCACAGCATCCGGGCTGAGTTTCCTGAGTGCAGGAAGTACCCAGGAACGAGGTCTGCTGTGACGCGGGGGACGTTCTTGGCTCCACGGGGCTGGAATGGCTGGGGGAGCTCTTTGGGCTTCTCATGGTCACGGTGATGACAGCCCGTGGTGAAGCCACTGACGGTCCCAGCCTGTGTCCCTGGGATGCCAGCTCTCAGGGTTGCTGCCTGCACTCATGTGGCTTTCTCCTGTGTTTCCTCACCTCATCAGCAGAAATCCTGTTATTGTGAGAACAATGAGAGGGGTAGCCGGGGGCCTGTTGCAGTTACTGGCTTAAATTCTTTTGACATTTGCTCATGGCTTCGTCATTGCGTTTTTGTATTCTGTCTTCTCCCACAAATTAGTGCTGCAGTTGGTGTAGTTCAGGCACGCACTGGCTCATTCATGGGTTCACTCGCCGAAACAAATGGTCACTGAGACCTAACAAGGGCACTGACCTTGGTCCAATGTCCTCGTGGTGCAGGGGACCACGCCAGGGAATCACACGTGGATCCGTGCAGTCCTGGTACACATCAAACGCCTACTGCCTGCCGGGCACTGGGCTGAGTTCTGGGCTCTTGGAGAAGCCTGACACATCTGTCGTCTTGCAGAGCTGACAGTAGGCTGGGGACCCCCTGACGTCCAAGGAGAAGTAATTAGCAAAGCTGTGGCTGCCACTTCTGAGAAGAGCCTGTGCTATGAGGAGGCTCCGGAGGTGGCTTCTCCCAGGATGCACTATTGCTGCTGGGATGACACAGACAAACCAGAGTTAACTAGGCAGAGTGGGCAAGGGAAGTGCACCTGGAGCTGAGAGCAGCGTGTGCCAAGGCCCTGAGGTACAGGGGTGGTGAGTTGAAGGAAGTGGGGTGAAGCTCAGGTGTCTGGAGTGTGGTGAGCCGTGAGACTTGGTATGAAGAAAGCTGGAGAGGTACATCAAGGCCAGACCATGCAGTGTCTTGTCCAGGAGCTGAGTCTGGATAATATCACCCTGACTGTCCCAGTTGTCACCGTTACGTTGGAATCATTATTGCCATGTGAAGGAAGGGACACTCAGAGACATTCATTCATTCTGGCAGCAACATTCCCTGAGTACCTACTGTGTGCCAGGCACTGTGCTGAGTGCTGGGGAGACAGCAGTGGGTAGGATGGAGCTTCCCCCACCCTAGTGATGGGTGCGGGGTGGGGGCTTCCATCTACCTGCTCCAAAGCCTTTGCTGGCTCCTGGACCCAGCCCTGGGGTGGAAGACGCCCAGGGAGCTCCCCTTCAAGTGCTCAGAGTCTGGTCTGAAAGCTGTGTGGCTTTGTTCACTGCACCCAGACCCAGCACCGTGCTCCCCACGCCTGAGGTCACAGCTGCCCCTCCATCCCCAAAGAAGGAGGCTGCGGCCGGGGCGTGCGACAGTGGCCCTGGCCGTGAGAGAGCACAGCAGAGCTCTGTGGCTTTGGAGCCGTCAGACCAGACTCAGACCTCATCTCCCTTCCGTTTTGGTGGATGAAAATCGGTTACAAGTTCTTTGCCCCCACCCCCCACTCTGCTTTTTTGTCTTCAAGAGATGAGGCTGTTTCTCTTCCTTTTTGGGCTGCTCCCAACCAAGGATGAGGCATCCCGGGGCCTTGTATTGTCCCCTCCCTGTCCCCCACTGCCTCTAGCTGGAAAGATGGGCTCTAGGCTGCCCCACTGGCCCGGTCTCAAGGGTCTTAGAAACTGCGTGTAGTCCAAGACGCTATCTGCACACACACACACACACACACCCGGGATCGGCCTGCATCGCCCTGCATGCTGGCCTCTCTCTTGCCAATCCCTCACCGCGTCCTGGGTGGATGGTCTTGGAGGCGGGGCGTTAGGTGGAGGTCACTAGGGTCAGGTGAGATCATGAGGCCGGGCCCCCAGAAGGGCGTCGGTGGCTTTCCGAGAAAAAAAGAAGAGAGGCCTGGGCTAGCTGCCGGCGCTGCCTCTCACGGGACGCTCCCCGCCTCCGGGTGACCGTGTGACGCCCTGAGAAGCCCTCGCCAGGGGCCACTGCCAGGATCCCGCTCTCTGCTTTCAGAGCCCTGCTGCTAGTAAGTCACCAGCTCTCAGGTCTTGTTCGTTAAAGCAACGTAAAGTGGAGCAGCACACTTGCTCGTCAGCTGACAGGGAATCTTTTTTTTTTCGGACAGGCAGAGTCAGACAGTGAGAGAGAGAAACAGAGAGAAAGGTCTTCCTTCCGTTGGTTCACCCCCCAAATGGCCGCTACAGCCGGTGAGCTGCACCGAGCCAAAGCCAGGAGCCAGGTGCTTCCTCCTGGGGGTGCAGGGCCCAAGCACCTGGGCCATCCTCCACTGCACTCCTGGGCCACAGCAGAGAGCTGGACTGGAAGAGGGGCAACCAGGACAGAATCCGGTGCCCCGACCGGAACTAGAACCTGGTGTGCCAGCGCCACAAGGGTGGAGGATTAGCCTACTGAGCCGCGGCGCTGGCCCTCTGTGACCATTTTTCTGTATTGCATGCACTGGCTGCATCCCAGAGCCAGCAAGAGTGTTTAAAATGAGCATCAGTCCCAACCCTAGTACCCAGCAGATCTCTTAAATATACATTTTCCTTTGTGAGAGAAAGAGACCTCGATCTGTATGTTCACTCCCCAGATTCCCCGAACAGCTGGAACTGGGTCAGGCCCCAGTCAGGAGCCAAGAACTCAATCCAAGTCTCCCGCCTGGGTGGCAAGGACAGGACCCTATTCCATGAGCCTCCTGGAGCCTGCCTTTGTAGGAAGCTGGACTGGGGAGCTAGAGTCAGGGCTTGGACCCAGGCACACCGAGGTGAGGTGCAGGTGTCCCTACCAGCGTTGGAATCACTGGGCAAACCGCCCACCCCAACACTTCTCCTCATGCAGCTGTGGACAGGGTTATGCGGCAGAGGCGTCCGATTTCTTCAATGGGACCACCGCGTGATGTCACTGCGTTCTGAGAAAGGGAGGAATTTTGTTCTTCTCCTGTCCTTGGGTGGCAGAGGGCATAAACACCTCTGTCCACACCATTCTGCAAAATAGGAGCCCAGTTCTTCCTACCTGGTCCCATCATCCCCAAATAGGATCCCTATTAAGCAGGTTCTGTGCACTCTGTCTCCCACCTCCTGCCAGCAAACACACAGCACGCGGCGGAGCCCGGCCTCAGTGGTGGGCTCCCCCTTCTCTTATGGCCTTCAACTGGGGCTGTGAAAGCTATGGACTTTCCAGAGCCTCATGTATGGGCAGCAGTGATAACAGAGTGGGTCGCTGGTCTGGCTTCATGGCCCACAGATGCAAAGCACACGTGTCCACCGGCACTCCCAGCCCATTCTTGCAGCTGCATGCAAGCTGTGTCCACCAGGTGCACCGGGGTGATTATTAAGAGAAGGCACACTTGGGGCCAGCACTGTGGCTCAGGGGTCAAGCCGCCACCTGCAGTGTTGGCATCCCATGTGGGTGCTGGTTTAAGTCCTGGCTGCTCCTCTTCCCATCCAGCTAACTCTCTGCTGTGGCCTGGGAAAGCAGTGGAAGATGGCCCAAGTCCTTGGGCCCCTGTACCCATGTGGGAGACCCAGAAGAGGCTCCTGGCTCCTGGCTTTGGACCAGCACAGCTCTGGCCACTGTGGCCAGTTAGGGAGTGAACCAGCGGATGAAAGACTCTCTCTCTCTCTCTCTCTCTCTCTCTCTCTCTCTGCCTCTCTTTCTCTGTCTCTTTAGCTCTGACTTTCAAATAAATGAATAAATCTTTAAAAAGTGCCCTCGTTAGGTCTCAGTGACCATTTGTTTCAGCGAGTGAAGAAAGCTGGAGAGGTACATCAAGGCCAGACCACGCAGTGTCTTGTCCAGGAGCTGAGTCCGGATAATATCACCCTGACTGTCCCAGTTGTTAGTGGTGGGTGCAGGGAACAGGTGCAGCCCTGTCTCTTCCTTTCTCTGTAACTTTCAAATCCATAAAGCTTTAAAAATATAAAATAAAAGACGAGCAGGCACCACCTGCTCTGTCAGTCATACTCACCAGGGCATCACTAAATGACCCCACAGCCCAAGAGAGAAGCCTCCGTGCGCGCATTTGGTAGGTGAGAGAAGCCGCAGATCAGGGAGCTGGGAGCCCCTTGTTTGTAAAGCTGGGACCAAGCTCGGGCTTCAGAACCACATGGCTCCAAAGCCCACACTCCATGCTCTCCCCAGCGGCAGGGGCAAGCCCCCTCCCCCCCAAGAGCATGCCACAGTCTCTGCAAACCCCGCAGGGCAGGCAACCGACTCCCATCTCTGCATTTGCTCCTGACAATGAGAAAGGAGCCAGCTCCACCTGCTCCCAGCTCCAGGCCTGGGCCCTGCCCCTCCAGGCACCTGCCCAATTCTAGGCACCTCAGCAGGGTCTCACCAAGGCTGCTGCCCACTCCTTTTGTCTTCTGCTCCCGCTGCCTCTGCCAGGCCCACTGCTGCTAAGCCCCCTGTGCCCTGGTCCCATGAGGACTCTGTGGCTGCTGTCTGGCTTGGGAACCCCCACCTGGGGCAACCTGGGCTCCAACCACAGGCACCGTCCACAGGGCACCAGCAGCAGAGCCTCAGCCCAGCCAGCGCGATGCACCCAGGGGACCCTGGCCCTCCATCCCCAGGCTGGGGGCGGGGGACATTCCTCTCTCTCTGCCACTCAAACCAAACAAGCAACAGTCTCCTGGGAGGCCTGCCCAGGCACTTTCCAACAAGCCCAGGCCTGAGTGTATTCCGGAGCAGGCCCAGTGTGGACCCTCCCATTCAGATGAGGCAATGTCCTGCCTGTTACTCAAACCAGCTTCCCAGCAATCCTACAAAGTGGACAAGAAAAACAGCTATTTCGTCTTTCCGAACAGAGAGGTAGATACTCGGTGTGTGGAGGGGAGGGGGGGGTGCCCAGGGGTCAGAATGGGACCCCCGGGCTCGCGGCCCTGCTGTCCAGCCCTCTTCTTCACCACCTCCTTATAGGCTGCGGTCAAGAACACATGTCTGGGATCGGCACTGTGGTGCAGCGGGTAAAGCCGCCCCCTGCGATGCCAGCATCCCATATGGGCACACGATCAAGTCCCATCTGCTCCACTTCCAATCTAACTCCCTGCTAATGCCCCTGGGAAAGCAGCGGAAGATGGCCCAAGTCCTTGGAGCCCTACACACACTTGGGAAAAGCTCCTGACTCCTGGCTTCAGCCTGGCCCATCCCTGGCCATTGAGGCCATTTGGGGAGTGAACCAGCAGATGGAAGACCTCTCTCTCTGTGAAACTCTTTCAAATAAATAAATATATCCTTAAAAAAAATATGTTGGAGCCAGGACCCAAATTTGACTTTCTTTTAAATCAGCATTAATAATTCTGCACATGTACTAGGTACAATGTAATATTTCAATATATGGATACATTGTGTGCTGATAAAATCAAGATAATTAGCATTTCCATCTCCTCATCAGTTCTTTTTGGTTGGAAATGTCAAGCTCCTTTCTTTTTTTTTTTTTTAAAGATTTATTTTATTTATTTGAAAGAGTTACAGAGAGAGGTCTTCCATCTGCTGGTTCATTCCCCAGATGGCCGCAATGGCCAGATCTGCACTGATCTGAAGCCAGAGCCAGGAGCTTCCTCCGGGTCTCCCACATGTGTGCAGGGGCTCAAGCGCTTAGGCCATCCTCTACTGCTTTCACTGGCCATAGCAGAGAGCTGGATCAGAAGAGGAGCAGCTGGGACTAGAACCGGTGCCTGTATGGGATGCCGGCGCTTCAGTCCAGGGCTTTAACCCGCTGCGGCAAAGCGCCAGCCCCTCAAACTCCTTTCCAGAAGTCCTGCAGTACCAGGTTGCTGCGAGCATTGCTGGGGGACCCTGGAATCCGTCCCCTCTGTCCTGTAGCTTAGCCGACCTTCTGCCCCTTTCCCTCTCCGTCCTGTCTTCTAGCGATCACTGCCCTGCCCGCCTCGACCCTGAGGTCACCTTTGATTCTTCAGTTTGAGAGACAGAGAGAGCTCCCACCTGCTGGTTTACTTCCCAGATGGCGAGGGCTGGACTGGGCCAACACTGGGAGCCAGGAATTCCACCCAGGTCTCCCACATAGATGGCAGGACCCCAAGCACTCCTATCACCTGCTACCTCCTGGGGTGTTCATTAGCAAGGAGGAAGCCCAAGGCAGGAGCAGAGCCAGGTCTTGAACCCAGACACTCTGCTGGGGGACGAGGACATATTAACTGGGGTCTTAACCATGAGGCTGGGTGCCTGGCTCAGGATCAGTGCGTTCAGCTTGCACCTGCCAGTGAGATGGGGCAGCAGGTGCTGTGTCTGGCTCAATCCACCTAACAAGCTGTCCTCCCACCCAGTTTTTCCCCCTCAGTCTCTTCCTGTGTGAAACACAAGTAGAAAGCCTCCATCCCCAGCCCGGCCCCAGTGAGGGGTGCACAGGTGCATGGAAGCCCCGGGACCATCAGTCTCCACCACTGCCAGTGACAGTGACGCCCAAGCAGAAGCACAGAGCTCTGAACTGCCCTCCGCCAGACTCTGGACACTTCTGCTGCATCGGGGGGAGAACACTAATCACATGCGGTGCTCCTAAGGATGGAACAGTAATGGGGACAGTTCCTCAGTAGCCAACAGCCAGCATCATCCATGATGCGTGTCGCAAGCAGCCCGCCACAAGGTGGCGCTAGAGCCCTCCCTGCGTAGACTCCACTGGAAGGTTCTGTGTTCCAGCTGTGAGACACAGGGGCCTACACCCGCTCTTCCAGGCCTCGGAGGAGGTCCTTCCAGTTTCACAGAGATGACGCAGAGAGCTGACCCAGCTGGCCCAGGGTCGCACGACCTCATAGAAGGGCTAGGATTCAAATCCAGTTCCACCTGACCCTCTCGAACCCTCAACTCCAACACAGCCCCTCCAGCCGGCCTGCACAGGGGCTGTTGCTGACATCTGGGGTATGGACTGGTAACAGGTCCTACGTGGCCTTAGAACAAGCAACCCAAGAGGCTGGGCGCGGCCCGTTTGGCCAGGAGGGCAGGCTCCGGTCTGAGGCGTCACAAGCTGAGTTACGACCTGGGGCCCAGGGCCGGTGTCCTCGGGCCAGGCAGAGAAACCTGAGCCCAGATGTATTTTATTATTTATGGGACCATGGCCAGGCGCAAGGTGGCTGGACAGAGGCCACAGTTTCGTCTTTGGGACAATGGCGCCCTCTTCTGGCAGCACAAGAAACAGCCGCTTCGGTAATGCATATTAAGTGCTTAGAAGTGGAAATCTTTTGTAGATTTGGATTTTTTTTTCAGGTTTGCACGTACATAATGAGATATGTCTGCGCATGAAAAACACTTGGGTTTCATGTGCTACCCACATCCTGAAGGGAACTGTATGCGATATTTAAGTTATTTTGTGCATGAAACAAAGTCGGCACCCTGGGGAATTTTCTACTTCCGGCTCAGAGATTTCGGATGTGGGAGCATCCAGGTGTGGGGTTTTCATATGAGAGACGGTCAGCGTGTAGTGCTGATGGCACGAACGGTAGTGGGGTAGTGATGATGATCTGAAGGGAGGGGCAGGAGGGCAGGCTGCTATGGAGGAGCCCCTCAGTGCCAGGCCCCGGGCTCAGTTTCTCTTCAAGTGCGAGAGTAATTCCAAACCTGGAAGGAAAAGAGGAGTTTACTGAGGCCCCGTGCACAGTTTTTCTTTTTTCATAACACGCATTTCTGAGAACTTTTTGACGTACTGGTATTGAACTTGCGAACTTGGTGATGATCCCTCATAGGACTAACATTGACCTTGCAAACGGTCCCTGAGCGTGTCCCTAGTGAAGCCAGGGCAGGAACCCGCATGCCTGCCACTGCTCTGTCCTCCCCACCTCGGGAAATGGGCTCCTAGTTCAGGTAACTTACCTTCTGGCTGCAGCGCTACCTATCTAGCTAGCCATATCTATATATCTATATCTACATCATCTATCTATCTATATATCTATAGCTATAGCTATATAGCTATATATATTTATATATTATATGTGGGGAAATTAGTTACACGAAGCAATTCAAAGATGGTGCCGAAAGGAAGTAAGATGGTGGGCGGAATCCAAAGTTGTTTACCACTAAAACTGATTGGCTACGCAACATCAGGGGAGGTAACAAAACTAGTAACAAGTGTATAGACATAAAGCTAGTCCTATAGCAATCCCCCCATAAGGTGACTGTTTAAGTGATTGGTTGGTCCTTAGCCCTGCCCCAATGACTCTGCAGTTTTGTGCTATAAAAGGTTCTGTTATGCACGGAATAAACGAGTCCTTGCTAGACTTGGCTCCCCGCTGCGTCTGATTGTCTCCGGGATCGGGAGGCTGGGGAACGGGCGAGCGGCGCACTCACCTTTCCTCGGACCCAGTCCATCCTTGTACGGGTGGACTCAGACCCTGCAATTATATATATAATTATATATATAACTCATTATATATATATAATATATATAATTCACTATATAATTCTATATAATATATAAATCTATATTTTATATAGATATTTATAGCTATATAGCTATCGCTATAGCTATAGCTGTATCTATACCTATACCTATATCTATCTATCTATGAATGAAAACAATGGAAAATAACTGTGGATGGGGAGGCCCTTGCTAACAAGTCAGGAAACCCAAATGCCTTAAGAAGTAGAAGACGTAGGAGCCGTCATTGTGGTGTAGTGGGTTAAGCCACTGCCTGTGATACCTGCATCTCTTATGGACCCCAGTTCGAATCCTAGCTGTTCCACTTCCCATGCAGCACCTTGTTAATGAGCCTGAAAAAGCAGTGGAGGATGGCCTAGTACTTGGGCCCCTGCCACCCATGTGGGAGACCTGGATGGAGCTCCTGGCTCCTGGGCCAGCCCTGGCTGCTATGGCTATCTGGGGAGTGAACCAACGAATGGAAGATCTCTCTCTCTGTCTCTCCTTCCCTCTTTGGAACTCTGCCTTTGCAATAAATTTAAAGATCTTTCAAAAGTAGAAGAAACAGAACCGACTCCACAATTGGCTTAAATTTTTAGATAGCAAAAATCACCAAAAACAAAGTCAAAAGATTTACACAACACATTGTATATGGGGCAAACCAAGTCAGTATCCCCAATATATGGGGAGTTCCTCCTACAAACTGATTTACAAAAAACTCAAACAGTGCACTCTAAAACCTTGCAGAGGGGCAGAACTGTGGAGCAGTGGTTAACATGCTGCTGGGGCGCCTGACCTCCAGCGTGCAGTGCCTGGTTTTGCGTCATGACTCCAGCATGCTGCACTGCAGACCCTAGGAGACAGCAGGTGACGGCTCACGTAGATGGATCCCTGCCACACACATGGGAGACCCAGGGTGAGGTCCTGGCTCCTGGCTTTGGCCTGGTCCAGCCCTGGCTGTCACAGACATTTGGAGAGTGAACCAGCAAGTGAGGGTGCCCCCCCTTTCTCTCTTTCTGTGCGTGTTTTGTTAAAATATGAAAAATTGGAATAGGCAAAGATGAACCTATTTCATTTGTCATCAGGGAAAGGCAGAATAAAATAAAACATGGAGTTATTTCCGCTCAATAGATTTGCAGAGTTCCAGCAGGAACTCTATGTGGACGTGGCCCTGGCCGATGTGGGCGTGGCCCTGGCCGATGTGGGCGTGGCCCTGGTAATGGCTGCAGCCCTTCCAGAAGGCACTCTGGAAACCTTCATTGCAGGTTCATAAACACTTTTCGCCCAGGAAATCTCCTTCTCGGACGTCTACTCCCTAGATTTAAAAATTTGAGGATGAAGATGCATATTCAGTTCATTTACAAAATTATGATTGATTTATTTACTCGAAAGGCACAGTGACAGAGAGGAGAGACACACAGAGATTATTTTATCCTCTGGTTTACTCCCCAAATGGCCACAACAGCAAAGTCTGGGTGAGGCCAAAGCCAGGAGCCAGGAACTCCACCTGGGCCTCCTACACGAATGACAGGAACCAGAGAACACGGGCCGTCATCTGCTGCCTCCCCCGTGTTTAGCAGGAAGCTGGAGCCGAAACAGAGCAGTCGGGCTGCCGGCACGCTGACCTGGGGGCGGGCTTAGCCTGCTGCACCACCACGCTGGCGCCCAGGGGAGGCACATTTTGGCACCTGGTCGTGTGCATCAGGGAGACCCCTCGAGTGCAGGCCAGGCACCTACTGCGGAGCCCGTGAGGTCTGTCCATGGGGACCCGGGGACATGGCAGTGGTCCCTGTAAGGAAGCAGCCAGCTACACACACTTGCAAAAGGCGCCGTGGCATGAAATCCCCCCTCGGTGGGAATCATCGGCTCAGAGAAAGACTTAGCAAGCTACGCTCCAAGGCTGGTCCGCTCCAAACACCCCACAGCCCCAGCTTCCCCCACCCACCAGGCTGTGCCAGAGCCAGGACCCCGAGCTGGTGGCCGGCGACTGTCCCCAGCTGCGCTCAGCGCCCTCACCCCGCTTCTTTGGAATGGGCTGTGGTCGCAGTGTTTACACCGCAGCGATTGGCAAATGCTGCCAATCAAGCTTCCGACCCCGCGAAGCCGCTAGAGCAACCCAGAACGGCGCCGTGCCACCGCCACCAGAGTTGAAAAGGTTAACTCCAAGGTTGCAGGCGCGGCCCCGGGCCCACACGCAAACACCTGCTTGCTCCTAGCACCAGACACGCACGCGCAGGGACTAACTGTAGCGCCCCCTCCCCAGTCCCCTGGGAGGCCGTCTCAGCGCCTGCTCTTCAGGGACCCCTGGCCTTTCCGGAGGATTCTGAGCTCTGTGCCGCCTGAGCCAGGCCACGAGGGGCTATACCGCATCGTGGCCACTGGAGGGCAGTGTTGTCCCAGCCAAGGCCCCTGCACAGCCAGGAATAGCTGGGATGGAGGTCCCAGCCTCAGCTTTGAAAGCCCCTCCGTATCTCAGCCCTTCCAGGGCCTGGGACCCCTGCCGTGGGGGGCTCAGGTTGGGCATAGAGAGTCCTCAAGCCTTAGTGTCCTTCTACCCAGAGAATTTTGCTTTCAAGATTGGTATTAGCAATACTCAGCATGGGACCCTCTAAGCCAGGAGGCTCCACCACGCGCTGGGTGTTTTTTGCTGTAGTTTGTCAGGGTGCTATTTAAGATCTCGTCCTATTTGGAGCTCATCCTCTGAGGTCAGTCCTGAGTGTGTACTCTCAGCCAGGACATCTGGAGCGGAGAGAGCACTGCAGGCAAGGGCGCTGGGTGCCAACATTGTCATCGCTGAGGCACAAGGCTGAGCCCATGGCTGCCGCCTGCAGCTGGGAGCTGCCCTCCTTTGTGGCATCTTGAGGATGAGCAGGCGCTCATGGTCCCCACTGGTAGTGCTGTCTGAGGGCTGAATGAGACAGCCACACAGCAGCCGGGCACATGGCACTGTTGAGTGCCTACTAGGAGACTGTTGAGTGCCTACTAGGAGTACCAGGCAGAGGGGCTAATGACTAGGAGCTTAGCAGAGAACGAAATCAATACCCTGAACCAACACCTGAATGAATGAATGACTGAATGGGTGAGTGAATGCACAGAGAGGGAATCGGAAGCTCAGAGCAAGGCTCTCAGTCTCCCAACGTCACATGCAGGTTACACACAGCAGAGCTTAGGTTGGAACCCCACTCTGACAATGAGCTTTGCCCACTGCGCTGGGGTCCACATGCCCAGGTCCCCTGGAGAACTCCCCCTGCCCACTCCAGCCAAGCCCACGGGGTGGGGGGAGGTACTGGGGGAGAGACCCACGTGTTTCTCCCCCAGCAGGAATGTTCAGCTCAGCTCCTGGACAGTGAGGTGGGCAGCCTGGACAGTCCTACTGACACTGCCCTGTTGGGAGGGGCTCCACTCTGCCAGAACTGAACAGCTGGGAGTCGGGGTCTTTGTGGGGAGTGTCTCGATTATTAAATGCTATCAGCTACATCTGCAGGGGGCTGTTGGCTCCTCCAGCTCTCAAACATGGCCTGGCCACTTGCATCAAGGAACACTACGAGGCATTATTCTCTTCTCTGCCTCCCTCCCTCTTTCTTTCCTCTTCTTCCTCTTCTTCTTCTCCTTGTTCTTCTTCTTCTTCCTCCCCTCCCCTCCCCTCCCCTCCCCTCCCCTCCCCTCCCCTCCCCTCTCCTCCCCTTCCTCTCTTTCTGGAACAGAGTTCAGCCCCTCCCCAACCAAGCCAACCCATACAAGACCCCGCCTCCAGGCCTCTCCGTCCCCGTTTCCTGGGGACCTTCGCCGAGATGGCTGAGCTACAGTGAAGTGATTCGGCCGTGCCCTCACCCCGGGTGGCTGCACCCTCGCAGGAGGAGGTTAGGGTTCACACGCACACAGCAGGGTGACCACGTGAAGTCGAGGAAGACCGTGCCAGCCGCAGGCCAAGGGGCCGGGCTCGGAGAGACGGGAGCACTGCTGGCACCGGGCTGCTGCACGGGCAGCCTCCAGAGCTGAGCGAGGAGACGCAGAGATGGACTGCACCTTGCACGCTCTGCCCGGTGTCCCCCGCCCACAGCTGCCGGGGCGGGGTCCGGGATTTGCCGGGGGAACCACATTTGCGAGCAAAGGAGGAGACCCTGAGGACGGCGGCCAGGCAGCAAGAGCCTCTGGCTACGCGGGTGGCCCCAGAAAAGGGCAGGTGTGCCCCGGGCTGCAGCACCGCACCGACACCCAAGACAGCGAGGGGCGGGGACGCCACGCCCTGTGTGCCCAGCTCGCCTGCCTGTCCACACACTCAGATCTCAGCTCGAAAAGCCCTGTGAGTGGATTTCTTCAAGGAGCTGTAACTAAGGCAGGGATGAGACAAAGACCCCGTGCGCTGCTGCTGGAGCTGGTGTGTGGATGAGGCCGGGGGAACCGCGAGGGACCGGCGACAAGAAAGCCGCAGTCCGTGTGCATCTGAGGTCAGCATGCTCAGGCGCACGCTGCGTGTCCCGCCCACGTGTACACACGGGGCAGCTGAGGCTCCGGGCGGACCCGGAGGAGCCGGGCTGGCACTGGGACCTCGGTCCTCCTGGCTCTTGGTCACCCCCGACCTGGAATCCCTAAGCTTCCAGGACCTGCATCCCGCACAGCCTCCTCGCCAGGAGCCGCAGCGGCGAAACAAAGGGGCTGCTCTAGCCGTCGTGCGGGGAGCGGCCTGGCCACCAGGGGGCAGCGTGCGCCCTTGCCGACGCCTCCGTCCCGCACCTGCTGACGCCCGCGCCACTCCTCCTGGCCCACGCGCCCCGCGCACCCCGGCGCCCCAGCGGCTCCTGCCTGCCTCCGGGGCACCTCGCTGCTTCCGACCTCCCTTGCCGCCTTTCGGATGCGAGAACTGAATGCCTTTTCCTCTTTCAGGGCCCAGCTCGGCGCTCTGTTCACGGAGGCTTCCTTCGTCGCCCACCCCCACCAACAGGTGCATCCGCCTCGCCCACGAGGCTCCCCAGCCCCCAGCTAGCCCGCGCCTCCATCAGCCCCACTCTCGGCTGGAAAGCAGTGTCCAGAGTCAAGGGCAGCGCCAGCGTGAATTCGAGCGTCCGCACACTGTCCAGAAGCATCCCGGAAAACCTGCACAAATGTGGGGGGCTACAGCCCCCCCACCCCCCTCCCCGCCCTGGCTGGGAAGCAGCCAGGGCCTGGGGCTGTCCCATGCTAACAACAGGGGGGATGCCTTTGGATCTTTCTCCAGCTCCTGGCTGGACCACGCCTAGGTCTCTGCAGGCCCAGCTGGCCATCCGCTGCTTCCCAGAGCTGTCCCTGCGGTGTGTGGTGTCCAAACATCCTTCGGGAAGAACGCAGTATCCTCGCCATCGCCATCCCCATGTTCCCCGTGGGGACTCCGGGGCAGGAAGGGAGAGCTGGTGTTCCAAGAAGGGACGGTTCTTTCTGTTTTCATTTGCTGTCTGTAGCAGGGAGGTCTCCCTGCCCGGTAAGCTGTGCTCCTGCAGATGGAGGTGCTGAGTGGGTTGGGGCCCCGCCCACCAGTCCTGCGGGAGAGCGGAGGCTGGGCGGGGCCGGAGGCCAAAGCGCAGGAGACAGGCAAACAGCACCCGCTGTGTCCCAGGCACCATCCACAGCCCCTGGGCAGCCAGGGCCCTGCGTGGTCAGGCCGTCCCCTCGGGTGGCTTGGCTTGTTGACCCCTGTGTCACTCTTTGGTCTGATTTCCTGTAGGACTGCGATGTCTCCCACTCATCCATGGTCTTCACGGCCAGGACTCAGGGCTCCTGTTTGTCCCTCCCGGCTGGGCCACTCTCTCCCTCCCTGGCTGATCTGAGCCACTGCTCCAGCGAGGACCCTGCCCCAGCCTGCATCCCTGCCCTCTGCTCGTTTCTTCGGTTGCTGCTTCCCTTCTGCCTTCTTTGTGTCCCCTTGCTCCACGGGGCCACCCCAAGGAGGCAGAGGAGCAGGGAGAGGGGCCGGAAGAGCTGGAAAAAGCAGGGGCTGGATCGGAGCTTCCCGGGGCTTGGTCTTGCAACTCTCTCTGCCACCAGCGTGGCGCTGGCCCTGTGACCTTGGGCTCCAGCAGTGGAACGGAGCCTGCTGCTCCCTGCTGGCTTCTCTTTCCCCCATGGGCCCCAGGACCAGGGGGCGAGTCCTCTCGCAGTAGTGGGTGCCACACGAGACTTCCTGGCACGGCTGGAGGTGGAGAGAGACCACGCCCTCGACAGCTCCCCTTTGCTCTGTGTGCAGCGTGGATTCCAAGTGCAGCTCAGTGGGGCCTGGTCCTTCGGGCGCCACGCCCCTCCCCATCCTGGAGAACTACCAGGTCTTCTCCCACTTGCACCCAGGCGGGCGCCAGCCTCTCCAGCAACTCCTGGGAAGCTAGAGTCTATCCAAGTATATTTCCATGAAGCTCCATGTCCGTGTATTACAAACAGGAACTATACAAGAGCTTACAGCTCTGGAATCCCATGAATGTCTAGGGCAACTACTTGGCATGCATTAAGAACAGAAACAAGTGCACCAAGGGAGTTGATGCTGTGAAACGTCTTGCCATGAGAACTACACGGAGATGAAGACGCTGGAAAGAAGTGGCCTTGGAGCACAGTATGTACGGCGCTGTTGCGAGCAGTGCTCAGTGAGCCAATAGCACAGTTGGAATTGGACCAAGTGGAGCAGAGGGCCAGCTGCGGCTGAAATGCCTGGACACTGTGCAGGCTGCCTGGGTCACGGCGCCCTCCTCCTGCTAACAGGATGATCAAAATAATAATACACGCTACAGGCGAATAATCAGTGAGACGGAGCCCACCATGGCCGTGCTAACTGGGGGTGTGGTGGGTGGACTTGGGTGGCCAAGAAGATGGTTGTGGAGTCCTGGTGGGTACTCCAGGGCTGCTGTGGCGCCCGCCTGCACCATCCTGTTGGGACAGGTCAGGGTTGCCTTGCCTGTCTGGCCCATCCCTGTTAATAAGAAAAAGTCATGGAGGGCGAGCACCCTTGGCCTTGGCTCCCAGTGGGTGGAGTCAAGGGGCTGCCCACCAGGTCTCCACAGCTACAGGGCTGCACGCTGATCCCGGGCCGGGCAGAAGGCAAATCCTGGCAACCCTCAGTGTGTGCGTGAGTCACTCCTCCAGCCTCGGGGGACCATCGGAGGCTGGCGGCGCTGCCGGCCTGCCATTTACAATGTTCAGGGCCTGAGGATGCTGGAGGCAGAGCCTTGAGACGTCTAGGTGAGTCGTGGTCCTCACTCCCTCTGCACACTTGCGCCAACCTCACAGTGAGTGCCAGGCCCTGGGCTCAGAGCCCCAGGAGTTGGCCTTAGGGGAGGCAAAAATATTGCATTCAAACATAGATCTGCCTCTTCCTAGCTATGTGCTGTTGGGGGAAACTATTTAACTTCTCTGGGCACTTGACCCCAGGAGCAGCCGGAGCCTTGGTAGCATAGCACGCACGGGGGTCTAAGCACTTTCTCAGCTGCATCTGCAGGAGACTGTGACTTCCCTTCCTGTGAGGAGCTGCGCTCCCTTTCTCGCGTGTTCATCTCCCCTAAGATGCAAGACACCTACCTCTCTTTGCTTGGGGAGCCCCAGGTTTGAACATGATCCCCACGCTCTCCTTATCTACTGCAGATAATTACTTACTTATTTCATCTCTAGTAGATACAAAGTGGAAATGCGCTGGAGACCAAACCAGGGGTCTCCCTTAATCTGGAGGGTGGAGATGGTGGCAGAGACAGGTCTTTGATGCTGGCCACTGAACTTGAACTTGGAATCTACCTTGGGAGCTACGAGGGTTTGCAGAGAAAAGTTCAGATGTCCATGCC
Source organism: Sylvilagus floridanus (assembly GCA_949820135.1). NCBI lineage: Eukaryota > Metazoa > Chordata > Mammalia > Lagomorpha > Leporidae > Sylvilagus > Sylvilagus floridanus. The sequence continues at coordinate 57,993,068 of OX463241.1, read as the reverse complement.
GGGAAAGATCCGTGGGAGGGGTGAGTCTGGAGGCAGAGGGACTGAGAGAGGTGGGCACAGGGTGATGTGCAGGTGTCGGCCAGGGCTGTAGGGGAAGCCACCATCTCTGCTAATGTTCTCAGCTGTATTTGGTCTCACCGTTGAGGACCTGCATGCCCCGGCTCCTGGAGTGTACCCATGACAGCCACTCAGGGAATGAGCTCCGGAGCAAAGAGCTCCCACCTTGGGGCAGTGGGGAGCGCTGTGAACACACTCACACTCACTGCGAGCCGCCTGGGACAGCAAAGGCACACAGGAAGGTGCTGCAGAGGTCAGGGTTCATTGCTGCACTGAATGCCCACTTCTACTTACATGTCAGCGTCCCATCATCTCCCTTCCTAGGAGGCACGTGCCAGTGCGCCCAGCCCCCAGGCCACCTGTGCCCCAGGTCTAGGTCCGGCTTTGTGGAAGCTGCAGCTGCTTCTTCCTATAGATTCATGGACTCAGCACTTCCCTAAGTTCAGTACCAGCACCATGGCTGGTCACTTCCACTCCCATTTGCATGCTGTTTTTAAGTTGACTCATCTCTTATCCTTGGCACCATCCCAAGTGAAACAATGAGTTTGATAAGCAAATTGTTTTTTTGTTTCTGATGCACATTAAGAGAAGAGCATCTTTGTTAAAACTCAAACATTTGTTGTAATGCAAAAGCAGCTTCCTGTCTTCACAGGGGACCACAGGGAGCTCCCTTCCAGTAGGGTCAAGTTCATGGCCGGATCCGCTCTCCTCCACCCAGGTTCTCCTGCAGACTCAGCCCTCAGAACCCAGCCAGGGGAGGGGATGCTGAAGAGAGCAGTTGGAAGACACTGTCAGGGCTCCTGGGCATCACTGTCAGCTCTTGGTTTCTGAAAAAGTGAAATTTACAGGGGCAAATTGTGGTGCAGCTGAGTGAGCCACCACTTGGAATGCCCAGATTCTATATCAAGGTGCCTGGGTTCAAGTCCCACCCCTGCTTCTGATCTAGCTTCCTGCTGAAGTGCACCCTGGGAGGCAGTAAGTGACGGCTCAAGTACCTGGACACCCCATCGCCCACGTGGGAGACTTGAATAGAGTTCCTGTCTCCCGACTTGACCTGTCCAGCTCAGGTTGTTGTGAGCATTTGAGGGAGTGAACTAGCAGGTGGAAGATCGACTGATCTCTCTCTCCATCTCTCTCTGTCACTATGCATTACAAATAAAATAAACTGTGGTGCAGCAGGTAAAGCCGCCACCTGTGGTTCCGGAATCTCATATGGGTGCTGGTTTGAGTCCTGGCTGCTCCACCTCCAATCCAGCTCCCTGCTAATGCGCCTGGGAAAGCAGTAGAAGATGGCCCAAGTCCTTGGGCCCCTGCACCCATGTGGGAGACCTGGAAGAAGCTCCTGGCTCCTGGCTTCGGATCAGCGCAGCTCCAGCCATTGTGGCCAACTGGGGAGTGAACCAGTGGATGGAAGACCAACCTCTCTCTCTCTCTCTCTCTCTCTCTCTCTGTGTGTGTGTGTGTGTGTGTGTGTGTGTGTAACTCTGACTTTTAAATAAATAAATAAATAAATCTTTTTTAAAAAAACACCTTTGGCTTTTTAGCTTCTCTGCCAGTACGGTGGGTTGAGCCTCCTCCACCTGCTACTGAGCTCACACCAACCCTTTCCCTTCCACCCCCAAGAACTCACCTGGAGTCCTGCCCCCACTCGCAGGGAAACCAAAGGAGCTTAGTTAGCTTAGAGCACGTTTCTCCCCAGCAGCTGCCACTGCACCCCGAATAGACTCCAAGCTCCTGATAAATGTCCCCGAGGCCTGGTGACATCTGGCCTATGCCTCCTCTCCGGCCTTATGCCTGCCCTCGCTCCCCAGCTCACCGGCCCAGCCTGCCTGCCTCTGAGTCTGCAGCTGCAGGTCTCCAATCAGGAATGTGCTGTGCCTCCCTGCCCTGCAGCTGTGTGCACGTGCGCACACACCACTCTCTCTACCTGCCTGCACCCTGCTCATCGCTCAGGTCTTCTCTGAGCTTGCACCTTCACCGTTGTCACAGGCTGAAGCAGCCTCCCCCAGGGCTGGTGCTGAGTGTGGCAGTGTGTTCCACTGCCCTCACCCAGAGGCTGCTGGGCACTTGGGGAGGACACAGCCCACCAGCAGATCAAGTAGTGGAGTGACAAAGCAAGAGGCCAGCTGTCTGTCTGGGTTGAGGAGACAACGCCATTCCAGATGAGACAGATGCATGCAGATTAGCATAGACCTGGAGTCAGAAGCCAGCTGGGGACATGGCTGCGTTCCCGACTCAGAGCAGCGTCCCCCATCCCCAAGTGCCCTGCCCTTGCTGGTCTGTTAGAGTTCTCCACAGTGTCTCCCAGCCCGGAATAATCCTACTCGAATCTCTCACAGAACCTGCTTCTTCATCCCCAAACACGGAATTAATCACCAACCATGCTGTTAGGACGAACCGACACAATGCAGGAGAGAACCTTTCACTCTGGCTCCACCCCAGGGGTCAAAGGTCAGGACCCCTTGGTAATCTTTGTGGGCCTCAAGGATTTTTGCCTACAAGGGCTCCTTCTTCCTAAAGGTATTACAAGTGTATTTTATGACTGCATTGGGTGATGATCACTTTTCACTTCCCTCATTTTAGACTAAGTTGACGGGGACTGGCATTGTGGCCTGGCAGGTGAAGCCGCTGGCTGCGATGCCAGCATCGCACGTGGGTGCCTGTTCATGCCCCAGCTGCTCCACTGCTGACCCAGCTCTCTGCTGGAGGCCTGAGAAAGTGGCCAGAGTGCTTGGGCCCCTGCCACCAACTTGGGAGACATAGAGGAAGCTCCTGGCTCCTGACTTCAGTCTGACCCAGCTCTGGCTGTTGTGGCCATCTGGGGAGTGAATCAGCAGATAGAAGATCTCTCTCTCTCTCTCTCTCTCTCTCTCTCTCTCTGTGTGTGTGTGTGTGTGTGTGTGTGTGTGTGTGTAACTCTGTCTGTAACTCTGACTTCCAAATAAATACATAAATACAAAAAATAGGTCGAAACATTTTTGTGGCCACTAAGAATACCTGCTCCTCCCATCCCCCTGTCCTACCCTGGATTTTACCTCCCACCTGACCCCCGCTGGCACAGGGTCCCGGGCTCAGTGCTGGAGACGAGGAGCCAGCCGCATGGGTGTGCCAGGGGCAGGCATTTGGCATGCTGCTCAACACGCCAGCTGGGACGCCTGCATCTCCTACCAAAGTGCCTGTGTTCAAGCCCTCGTTGAACTCGGATGCCAGCTTCCTGCCAGTCATGCGCACCCGAGAGGCAGCAGGTGGTTACTCAAGAGTTGAGTCTCTGCCACCTGAGCTGAGAGGAAGGCATTTGGGGAGTGAATCAGCAGACGGGAAATCTCACTCTGTCCCTGTGGCTGCTTCTCAAATAAAAAAAAAAGTCTACCCAGGATCCCAGAAAGTGGCTTTGCTAATTACAAAGGGGGTCTTCGCAGATGTCGGGGACCTTAAAATGAAGTCATCCTGGCTTTGGGATGGGTCCCCAAATCCAGTCCAGTGATCTGTGTCCTCGTAAGAACAGAAGACTCATAAAGACATTGAGAAGAGGATGATGGGAAGCTGGGGGTGGAAATCTGAGAGATGGATCTATAAGCCAAGGGATGCCAAGGATTGCCGGTGGCCGCTGGAAGCTAAGAGGTCGGGGACACCTTCTCCCTCAGGAAGAAGCTTCCAGAAAGAAGCTACCCTGGCGCCACCTTGATTTTGACCTCCCAACCACCAAATCCATGTGAGAATACGTTTGTGTTGTTTTAAGACACTCAATGTGTCACCCTCTGTGAATCCTGTAGACGCTTGCCCCGTGGAGTACTCTCGCCATCTCTGGCTTAGAGGTAGGACAAGAAGGCTCAGAGAGCTTGGGAGCCCTGTCCAGAGTCCTTGGTCCACCAGATCCGGGCCAGAGCAGGACCTGCTAGTGGGGAATTGGGGCGAGGAGAAGGACAGGGTGGGACATCTGGGAATGGTGGGAGGTGAAGCAGGGCGGCGCCACCAAGGGGACGCGGTACTGTGCAGCTGTTGAACCGATCATGAGAAGCACAGTGGAGCCACCTGAGCAATGCTCACACACAAGCTCAGATGAAAAGAAAAAAAAAAAAAGACAGGGAAAGCAAAACAGATTTTGCACCAAGCACTCAGCTGTGCAAAAGCAGAGCCTGCAAAATCGGCAACGTTGCACCCCTAGGGCGCTGGATTTCGGAGAGGTATTTTTTCACCCGTTTTCCCAGATTTCCCCGGTGTGATGGGATGTTTGGCTTTCAACAGAGAAAACGCACATCCCCGGATCCTCAAAGAGGCAGGCACCTGAAGCCCTCCCTGCATTCATTCCATCAATTTTGTTGCCAAAACCCCATTTCCCTCCTGGGTATCCATCCACATCGGCACCTCCCAGGCTCCAGCTCTGCTACAAATCCATCCCGAGGCGAGCAGAACCCGGCAGAACCCGACAGAACCCAGCAGAACCCGACAGAACCAAGCAGGCTGGGCTGCATTGTCAGGGGAAGGACAAAAGGAAGACCTTCCCCTCCTATCGGAGCCCAGGGCTCTGTGCTGGTGGGCGTGGTGGTGTGTGGGGGGGGAGGTGGAGTGGGAAAATCATTGTGGGGTGCGGGTGCGGGTGCGGGTGCAGAGGAGCAGAAACCGCCCTGGGTCTCCTCAGTGCAGGCACCGCCTCTGCACAAGCTGTTTTTTTCCCAGCATGCCTGCCTCTTGCTAATTAGCTCTTCCCTCACCTTGCCAGGTGAGCTCAGCTGCAAGACGCAGGGAGCACGAGGCAGGGGCTCGGAGACTTCTCCCAGGTGCTGGGTGCTGGACGGCTGAACACTTCGTTCCGGGACCCCAGCTGATGGATGTGGGGATCTTCAGGCCCATTCGATTCCTTTTGGAGAGCACAAAGATTTTCCCATGTAACCATGCACTCTCACAACTATATACCAGGCTACTTTCAAACGTTTGTGTAAAATGAATGAAAAGCTATTTTAGTGGAAAAGCCTTTGCAATCCTATTTTTATATCCCATGAACTCTTCGAAGATCCACATCCCTTGGTTTCTGAGGGTGACTGAGTCCAGGACCCTCACAAGTACCAAAACCTGTGGATGAATGGGGAATAGCATTTGCATTTAACCTGTGAACATCCTCGCATCTACTTTAAATCATCTCTGCATTGTGAATAATAGCTCCTATAACTTGAGAACTGTGTAAATTGGGGCCGGCGCTGTGGCGTAGTAGGTAAACCACCACCTGCAGTGCCGGCATCCCACATGGGTGCGGTTCAGGACCCAGCTGCTCCACTTCTGACCCAGCTCTCTGCTATGGCCTGGGAAAGCAGTAGGAGATGGCCTGAGTCCTTGGGCCCCGGCACCCATGTGAGAGACCTGGAAGAAGCTCCTGGCTCCTGGCTTTGTATCGGCTCAGCTCTGGCTGTTGTGGCCAACTGGGGAGTGAAGCAGACCTCTCTCTCTCTCTCTCTCTCTCTCTCTCTCTGCCTCTCCATCTCTCCCTGTGTAACTCTGACTTTCAAGTAAAATAAATAAATCTTTAAAAAAAAAGAACTATGTAAATTGTTTTTACTATGTTGTTAGGAAATAATAGCAAGGAGGAAAGTTTGTACATGGTCATCATAGATTCAATTTAAAAAAGTAAAAATGGGGGGGGGGATTCTTGCTTTGAGGTCAGTTGAACGTGCTGATGCAGAACCTGGGGTATGGAGGGACAGCCTGCTGTGAGCCAGACACCGTTCTGGGCGTGGGGGTCAAATGTGCACAAGACATGTGAGACCTTTGCTCCTGAGGAGTTCATGAGCGAATGTGAGTAACAGCTGTCATTAACCCCCGCACATACACACTACATATTGAGTTACAAAGGTGAGAAGCAGGAGCCTCGCTGGACCCCATGGCAGTGTGTGCAAAGGCCCTGAGGCATGCACTTCAAGGAGGAGAAAGAAAGCAGGAAAGAGAAAGAGATTAAGGAAGGAGGTAAGAGATGCAGTTCCAGGGAGGAGGGGCTGAGCCACAGGGAAGGCCCTGTTCAAATCAGCACAGCTGAGCCGAGCACTGGGGCTACAGTGAGAATGGGGTAGAGCCCTGGGAGACGCGGGGCAAATGCTGGTTTCGGATATCAATGGCTTTATGTGGGTAGTGTCTTTGTTTTCTGTTGCTCTATCTGGATTTGTGAGATTGGGTGATTTATAAAGAAATGTCAAATGATTTATAAAGAAAGTCACTGACACCATCGCGAGAGCCTCACGCTCCTGACCTCACCTGATCCTAATTAGCTCTCAGAGGCCCTGCTTCCAAATGCCATTAATGCATGGACGTGGGGATCCTGCTTCCAACACACGAACTTCTGGGGGAGATACTGAAGCCGAAGCAGGTGGCGATACGGACCAAGAATGACCCGTGGCAGGTGGTCCGGAAACCACAGGCTCTGTGGCTCCTGAATCATGCGGGAGGGTCTTCAGGCCCCTCTACCCCTCCCTCCAAGGGAACAGAGGCAGACCTCAGCCACATATGTCCCCAGCCAGTCTCAATTCAAGCGTTCACAGTGCTCACTCATGGTTGCAGCAGCTTCTCCCTCCCCACTCAGTGGCCAAGTTGTCTTGCTGCACTGCTCCCCCAGCCAAAGCCACTTTTGATGGAGCATGAGCGAGGTCGGCCAGTTCTTTCTCTGCTCACTGCCCCTGCAGCTCCTCCACCCTCTGTTTTTGCTTTCATACCCAAAGGAGGAGAGACAAGGGGAGGCGATGACTTTTACCCCACAGTGGAGTCTTGCGTTCCCTAACCATTGTCGTCATCGTCATCAGGTCTACACCAATTAGTTTCCTTAAATGGCCAGGTTGTAACTATCTTAGGACCGACCAGCCACTGGGTCTCCGTAGCTGTGCCTCTGTGGATCTGCTTTGTTTCTGGTTTTTTTTTCTTTAAGGTTTATTGATTTATTTGAAAGGCACAGCAAGAGCTAGAGAGACAGAGAGAGAGAGAGAGGTCTTGCATCTGCTGGTTTACTCCCCAGATGACTGCAACATCTCAAAACCATGAGCCTGGAACTCCATCCAGGTGTCCCACATGAGTGGCAGGGTTCCAAGCACTCAGACTATCTTCCGCTGCTCTTCCAGGAGCATTAGCAGAGAGCTGGAAAGGAAGTAGAGCAGCCAGGGCTCGAACCGGCACTCATATGTGGTGCCCGTGTTGCAGGCAGAGGCCCCTGTAGCCCTGCTTTGAAACCACTGAAAATACACAAATGAATGTGCATGGCTGTGCTCCAATAAAACTTTATTTACAGAAATACACAGCCAACCACAGACTGTAGTGAGATGAACTTTGATCTAGACAGACATCTGAAATGTCATTTTCTTGACAGTGACAACCCAATGGTCAAGCTGTCCTCCATCCCAGGATGCGAATCTACCTAACTATACAACCTCGGAACCTGCAAGCGTTCACACATAGGCAAAAGGAGAGAGACGGGCAAAATGTGCCCCCTGTACCCGTCACTTAGCCTCCACGACTGACATCCTTTTACCATTCTTCAGATGGCCTTCCGAGAAAAACTTGCAGGGCCGTGGTGGGAGGTAGGGGACAGCCGATTAGCATGCAAGCTCCAAAAGGGAAAAAGAGCATCCAAGATGCGTCTTTTCTCCCTTGGAGAAGCTCGTCACTGTCTCTTTAAGTCACTTCGGAGGCTGTGATGGTTTGAGGTCAGAGAACTCTTGGACCTTCAAAGCTTGAGGCAACGATATTTTCTGGCACAGCTGTCCTGGCCTTTGCCGACTTCCTAGAATAGCTGAGGAGAGCTGCCAGCACGAGTCTGCTTTGTGAGCTGAGTGACTTCGGGGATGCTGGCTGACGGCGGCGTCTTGGAGCCAGCAAGGGTCCAGGGGCACGCTCACCACCTGCACGGCCTGTGGCCAGGGGCTTTGTCTGCTGAGCCTGGGTATGCACAGCAACGTGGTGGTCTTATGCCTGTCCCCAAGGGGGGCTTGCAGGGGTTAAACGAAACAACGGAAGTCGTGTCAGGTGTTCTAGACATCAAGTGCTCAATGGGGGTGCAGGCAGGATGCTTTGATTCTCTCCCAGCCCTGCACTGCGACGTCACACCCTCCCTTTCCATCCTCTGTCAACATCTGGCAGATGACGGGTCCTCATCAGTTCCCATCCCTGGACCCAACCCAGCTCATTTTCTTTTGATTTCTCTCCCTGGTAAAGCCACTAAGTGGCCTCATTTATTCATTGAACAAATATACCCTGGCATCTGTTCCATATCATTGGCACAGCAATGAAGTGGGCAGGTTCTCCACCATTCCAGAGCTGGGGGCCTGGGATGATGGTTCCTTGAGGCTAACTGACAAAAGCCTCGCTCAGACAAGGTTGGACCACCCTCTAGGGTTTACCGGGAAGGGCAGAGCTGGCTCTGAAAAACCATCCCAGACTATCACAGGCCTCCCACACCTCCTCAGCAGATGCCTGTAGGGCCAAGAGGAGATCTTTGCCATTTCAAGTCGTCGAGTGAGTGCAGAGGGCAGGGCTTTGTCCCTCTCTTCCTTCAGATCCAAACCTGTGCCCACGCTGTGGGTTAACTGTGTCTCCCCACAGTTCATGCGTTGGCAACTTGTTTCCCAAATCCATATGTTAATAGTATTTGGATGTGAAGCCTTTTGTAGGTCATGAGGGTCAGCTGAGGTCATGAGGGTGGGGCCCCAAAGTTGGCATTAGTGGCTTTGCAAGAGGAGGAAGAGCAGTCTAAGGTAGCTCTGTCTCACCACATGACACCCTCTGGGACGCTGCCACAGGACACCCTCACAAGATGCTGACCAATCGCTGGCTCCATGCCCTTGAACTTCTCAGCCTCCAGATCTGCAAGCCTAAGGAACTTCTATTCTTTATAAATTACCCAGTCTCCAGGCACTTTACTATAGCAGCAATGATCACACTAAGACGACCCATGTGAATTCATTCCAGCCGCCGCCACGGCTCCATAGGCTAATCCTCTGCCTGCAGCGCTGGCACCCCGAGTTCTAGTCCTGGTCGGGGCGCCGGATTCTGTCCCGGTCGCTCCTCTTCTAGTCCTGCTCTCAGCTGTGGCCCGGGAGTGCAGTGGAGGATGGCCCAAGTGCTTGGGCCCTGCACCCGTATGGGAGACCAGGAGAAGCACCTGGCTCCTGGCTTTGGATCAGCGTGGTGCGCCGGCCGCAGCGGCCATTGGGGTATGAACCAATGGAAAAGGAAGACCTTTCTCTCTGTCTCTCCCTCTCACTGTCTAACTGTGCCTGTCAAAAAATAAATAAATAAATAAAAAGAAAAAGAAAGAAAGGAAAGAGAAGTTTCAGAAACCTATACGCTATGACCCATAAAGAGACCTGGAAATTAGCACCACTGGTGTCCTCCTCACCTCCCCCTCCTCCTCCTCCTCCTTCTTCTTCTCTCTCTGTCTCTCTCTCTCTCTCTCCCTCTCTCCCTCTCATCTTCCCCCTTTCCATCTGTTTCTGATCGCATGATCATCTTCTGCAGCATTCGCACACATTACCTGTAGGCGTCAGACGGGTCTTGTTCTGGACATTCCAGCAGTAAGTCCGTCACCTGGCCTTGGCTTTGTCTCCTTTGCTCCCCACCCATCCCACCCCCCACCTCTGGGAGGAATCCTCCCCCTGGGTCCCCTTCTTCATGTACAAACTAACCCACTGAGAGTGCACACCCCAACCACCTTCTCTACCAGGCACCCAAGTCTGGGCCATGACTCCTCTGGCCACCAGGGCCAGAAACCACAGAATGGCCCCAGTGCCACGGGACTCACCGAAATCATCCAAATTGACTCATCCTAAGCCTGTTGGTCTTGACTCCCCCATTCCTTCCCATAGTCGCCACGGTGAAGGCTCAGGCCCACAGCTTCCCCTCTCCCTCCGATTGGTGCCTCCGCCTGGATGGGTGATGTGCCCCTCCGCTTGGGGACTGTGAGTACTGCACCCTCTGCTCAGGCATTCAGACCCTGCTCTTCTGCCTTCACCACATCTCAGATCTTCCACAGGATGTTTAAGAACGGAAGCGAGAATCAGATATGGAGACCAAAGCGATACTGTATTGCCAATGCCAGCTCTGCTAGAAGACCTGACTTCAGTGTGGTGAAAGGTTTGCTAAAACGCCCTTCTGCTAACATTCATCCACGCAAGCCACAGGCGTCCTCCCCAGGAGGGCTGAGCTCTGCTACGAAGGTCAAGCAAGCAGACGGACAAACGATCTCAAGGTCAAGCAGATGTAATGGGGAGAGAGGAGATAGGTCTGACCCAGCGCCATCTCCCTGACTTCCCACCCGGAAGAGGAAGTGGGGAGTGGGGAGAGGGATTGTGAGTGCTCCAGGGAAGTCTGTCCACAGGGAAACCAAACAAGGCAGAGAACCAATGTTCCTCTTCCATTCTTGCTGAAGCTTTGGTACTGAAGGGCTAACTTTCATGGTCCAGAGAGAGGTTTATTTCTGCATCTCTATTTGTCTGTGAAGTGGAGATGGATGTAAATGGTGGGAGAATAAGCACTAAATGATGCTATGGAGAGCTGACATTTCAGCACATATGCCAAGGTGCATAAGGCATTTTGACACAACTGCCAGGATCCCCATTCCTTGGCATTCTCATTCTTCTGGAATCTTCTCCCCTTGAGTGTGGGCTGGACCTAGTGACTTTCTTCTAATGAAGAGAACATGATGAAAGCGCCAGATTATCAAGAAGGAGTTCTAGAAACCGTGAGCTTTGTCTCACATTCTAGTTCTCCCTCTCCCTCTCTCTTCCTCTCCCACTCTCTCTCCCTCTTCCTCTCTCTCCACTCCTGCTTGTCCTGATGAAGCAAGTGTCATGGAGCAAGAGGTCCATGCGCCAGGACTGGACAGTGGCCTCCAGTCAACAGCCAGGGAGAAACCGAGGCCTTGATCCAACAGCCCAAGAGGGACTGAGTCGTGTGGACACCTCACAAGTGAGCTTGGAAGCTGATCCTCCTCCAGCTGAGCCTTGAGACGGAGCCAGCCCTGGATGACACAGCAAGGAGAGCCTGCGAGTGTCCTGGAAGCAGAGGACCCAGCAAAGCCAGAACCTGTCCCTGACCCACAGACCGATGCTGAGCTAACACACCACGTGGTTTTCAGAGGTGACGTGGGATACGGCAACAGTGAGCTAATACATCCCTCCTTAGCACAAAACCCTGCCAAAAACCAGAAGCTACTTTCCATTAGACCTGACTCTGAAACCACCATCTCAGGTGTTTGTCAAGGGTGACGGCTTTCCTTCTAAGGCTAGAGGCACTTTCTGAATATCTTACTTTCTGTGTTTCTCGCTGTCTCCAGGTCTCAGACAATGCAGGAGCAGAGGGAGGAGCAATGTGTTTTCCCTTGGGTTGGAGACACCTTGAGGGACTGAAACTGAAGTGAGCTGCTCTCCTCTTGATGTGATTTTTGCTGGACCCGAATTTCTCCCCTCGCCCCTTGAATTTAGCTGCAGCCCCAATTCAGTCCTACTGCACAGCTTTAAAGTGGTGCTATATAAAAACAGCTCGGCCCACATAGAAACGAGCCTCCCGCCCCCACAGTCGCCATAGAAATAAGGAAAAAGGTGACTAATAAAAGCCTTGGCTGGGATCTTGGTAAAGCAGCCCCAGTAATGATGCCTGTGAGATTGCTCACATACAAAATCCTTTGGAGCTCTCACCAGATGGAGCAATCCTCTTCAAACAAACTGACTCCGCCAGCTTCGTGGGAAGGTTGTGGATAAACTCCTAAGACAAAGCATTCTCTGAAGGCATTGATGTGCTCCTCTGTAAATTTTTACTTATTCATTCTGCTTTTATTTGAAAGGCAGAGAACAACTAACCCCTTTGCTGATTCACTGCCTGAATCCCCACAGCAACCAGGACTGGTTCAGGCCAAAGTTAGGAGCCTAGAACTCCATCCGGGTCTCCCACATGGGTCACAGGGACCCATGCATTCAAGCCATCATCCGCTGCCTTCCCAGGGTGCGTGTTAGCAGGAAGCTGGATTGGAAGTGGAGTAGTCAGGACTCAGACCAGGCGCTCTGACATGGGATGTGAGTGTTCCAAGCAGTGGCATCACTGCTGCGCCACTGTCCCACCCTACCCGGGTTTTTTTTTTTTATTTCTAATAATAATTTTCCTAAGAAAAGCCGGCCCATTGCACTCCGGGCTACATTGTGATTGCTTCCAGGTGGGCACAGGCCCCAGGCCAAACAGCGGGGCTTCATTCGGACTAAGGTGTTTCAGTTTTCATTTTTCTCCATTCCTTCCCTCTGTCTCTCTCCCTCCCTCCCTCTCTCCTTCTCTGTCTCTCTCCCTCTCTCTCTCTCCCCCCTCTGTTTCTGCTTTGCTGTACATTTACATTTCTTCAGGCCTCTCTGTCTTGACTCCATCTCTATTTTGCAGACTCTCTTTGTTGGGACTTTTAGATCATGTCCCTGGGTTCTCTCCAACCACGGTGCTTTCTTTCACTCCTTTCCACTGTGCCTTATTCATGGAGAGGGTGACTGAACAATAACGAAATCTGTCCAGCTGGTCCATTACTGGAAGGGGGATTTCATTCCCAGCGGCCAGCATCAGTGTATCTGGGAAAACTGCTTGTCAAGGGTAAGTAAAGGAAGATGGAGACAAAAGTTCTAGCATCTTCTCCATGCACAGCCTCACTGTTCTGAAAAGAGTGGGGTGAGGGCACTCAGACTTCTGGTTCTCCTTGCTCTGGGGCTCAGGGGAGCCTCCCAGGAGTTATGCACTTCAAGAGTTGGGAATAGGCTGGTCTGGCCCTGGGTGTTCCTGGCAAGAGTAAGCCAGAGAAGAGGACGAAGGACAGGACTGTGACAAACACAACTGCCCGATGGAGGGTACGGAAGTTTAATATCGTTGAAATGCCCGTACTACCCCAAACAGCCCACAGACCCGATGCTATCCCTATCAGAATCCCAACAGCATTTTTCACAGAAATTGGAAACAATCTTAAAAGATCCTGAATAGTCATAGCAATCTTGAGAAACAGAAAAATTGGAGGCATCACACTTCCGTATTTCAAAATACACTACACACTTATAATAAGCAAAACATCATATGACTGCCATAAAAGGAGACATCCAGGCCCACGGAACAGAAAAGAGGGTTCAGAAATAAATCACACTGGTGGCCAACTGGACTTCAACAAAGGTTTCAGGACCACATGGGTAGACAGTGTTACGGAAACTGGATGGCCACGTGCTGGAGAACGAAGTTAGAACCTTATCTCATAGTACATAGGAAAATCAACTCCACGTGCTGGAGAACGAAGTTGGATCCTTACCTCATGGTACTTAGGAAAATCAACTCCACGTGCTGGAGAACGAAGTTAGAACCTTATCTCATAGTACTTAGGAAAATCAACTCCACGTGCTGGAGAACGAAGTTAGAACCTTATCTCATGGTACATAGGAAAATCAACTCCACGTGCTGGAGAACAAAGTTAGAACCTTACCTCATGGTACTTAGGAAAATCAACTCCACGTGCTGGAGAACGAAGTTGGATCCTTATCTCATGGTACTTAGGAAAATCAACTCCACGTACTGGAGAACGAAGTTGGATCCTTATCTCATGGTACTTAGGAGAATCAACTCCACGTGCTGGAGAACGAAGTTGGATCCTTATCTCATGGTACTTAGGAAAATCAACTCCACATGGATTAAAGCCTTAAACCTAAGACATAAAACTTCTAGAAGGAAGCTTAGGGGAAAAACTTCTCGACGTGGGTCTGGGCAATGATGTTTTTCACATCACCTCAAAAGCAGAGGCAACAACAGCAAAAACAGACAAAGGGATTACATTGAGCTGCAATGCTTTGAGCAGGAAATGAGACTCAGCAGCGTGAAGAGACAGTCTACATAATGGGAGAACATTTCGAAAATGATAATCCGATAAGGAGTCAAAATCCAAAATACATAAGAAAACTCAACTTGATAGCAAGAAAACAAGTAACCCAAGTTGAAAATGAGCAAAGGATTTGCATAGACATTTCTCAAAAGGAAGTTTGAAATCACCAATAGATATATGGAAAATTTCAACAGCACTAACCATCAGGAAATTGCAAATAAAAACCATGAGATCACCTCACACTTGTTAGAATGGATATTCTCAAAAAGACAAAAAATAGCAACTGTTGACAAGGACATGAAGAAAAGGGATCTACTGCATACCATTGGTGGGGACAGATGTTAGTAAAGCTACTACGGAAAACAGTGTGAAGCTTCTTCAAAAACTAAAAATAGAATTACCATGTGATATAGTAGCCCAAATTTTGGGTACATACACAAGGAGTTGAAATTAGTGTGTCAAAGAATCATCTACCCTCCATCTTCATTGCAGCATCATTCACGATAGTCAAGACAGAGAATCGACCTACTTGTCCATTATGGTGAATGACCAAAGAAAGTATGAAATACAAACACACACACCTCACACACACTCACACACTAACAACTCACACACACTCACACATATTGACAACTCACACTCACACACACTCACTGGAATACTATTCAGCCTCAAAAAGAGATAAATTCTGACATTTGTGATAACCCAGATGAATATGGAAGATTTTATGCTTAGAGAAATAAGCCACACACAGGAAAACAAACACCACATCATCTCACTTATGTGTAGAATCCCTGAGATTCTACATGGAACAGAGGATACAATTGTGTTTCCAGAGGCTGTGGGGAGGGGAGATACGGGAAGATGTTGGTAAAGGAGACAAACTTGAAGTTGTACATGAGTAAGTACATACAGTATAATGAGTACAATAATAATGTATACTTGAAACTTACTGAGAGAACAGATTTTTTTACAGATTTATTTGAAAGACAAGGAAGAGTGAGAGAGATCTTCCATCCATTGGTTCACTCCCCAAATGGCCACAACAGCCAGGGCTGGGCTAGACCAAGGCCAACAGCCTAGAACTCCATCTGGATCTCCCATGTGGGTGCAGGGGCTCATGCACTTGGGCCATCCTCTGCTGCTTTCGCAGGCACATTAGCAGGGGGCTGGATTGAAAGCAGACCAGCCAGGTCTGGTGCTGGCATCGCAGGTGGCAACTTAACCTGCTGTGCTGCAGTGCCACCACCACGAGAGCAGGTCTTGAGTATTCTCATCAGGCACAAGAACGATGTGAGCTAATGGGTATGTTAATCAGCTTCGTTGATTTACCATGGGTACAGATATCAAGACATCAGGTACACACCACAAAATATATAATGTTTGGTCAATTAGACTTCAGTAAACCTGGGAAAGTATAGGAAAAGGAAACCCTGCTAGAGTGTGGGTTTTACAAGACTGGTTCTGGTGTTAGTAAGCTCTGAACAAACTTCCTGTGGCTCACACCCTCCCAGTATGAACCACTATGTTAACAAATTGTATCATATGATGTCATACCTTCCTGCCTTTGCCGTTCTTTCTCCACATCCTCATTTTTTTTATGGGAGAAGCTGTATGTAAATACCATTGTTAGACTCTAACCATGGTCATGCATCTTGTAAGAATGATTATTTACATCCAACAGATCCACGTAGACATCCTCATGCTCCCTCCACCCCACTTTAGCATAGGCAGAAAATTCTGAGATCAAGTCTGTCTGTTTCTGCAACCAAACCCTGGGCCAATTGCTACAACCTGATTCACTGGACAACACTGGCATTTGTGCGTGTTTTATCTATTTCCTGTGTGGGTGTATGTGAGAGAGAGAAAGCGAGATTAGGGTTTTCCTTACCACCTCATCAACTGTGTTGCTCACACAGAGAGAATATTGCTGAGAACTACCACCCAGGGATTTGGAGAAGCCCAGGCTCTGCCATTGCTTTTCTGCCGGTTATGGATGGAGAAGCTTGGGCACCCTGGTTCCTGCCACCTCACATCCCACCACGACCTAGACTGAAACCCAAGTCTGAGTCTCAGCATGAGCTGAGACCCACTTAGGCACACCAGTTGGGAATCCCTGTAGTTCTCAGGGAAGATGGGGTAGGGTGTGGGGCCCAGAAGAGGCACGAGTTTGACCTCTGGGTCGGCCAATGTTCTTTCCTCCCTCCGTTCAGGATTGAAGCAAATTCCCCTACAGCCAGTCCTCTGTGTACAAATCCACAGGTTCTGCCTCTGCAGATTCAGCCAACCACAGCCTGAAAACATCAAATGGGACAATAAGAGCACATGGCAACATGATGAAAACAAAATAATACTGTAGACCAACTGGCTACTTAGCATTGACATTTTATTAGGTATTCTAAAGAGTCTAGAAATGATTTAGTCTACAAGATGAAGGAGGCATTGGTTATAGGCAGAGGCTATGCCATTTTTTTAATCCATGGGGGGTCCTGGATGGAATTCCCTGCTGATACCTACACTTTTTTCCTACCTGGTAGTTCAGAGAGGAACTTTTATGGCTTAAATGTGCCCAAGAGGGCCTCAACATCCACCTGGAGTGTCTCAACCAGACACAAACAACAAATGCTTTCTCTTAGAGAAGTAGCAATAAACAACAACTTTCCCCTGTTCCTGTTTGAATTTTTCCATCAAGAAGCTTGTCCCTGCATGGGTCTCCTAGGGTTGCTGTCACAAACTGTGTGGCTTCAACAACAGGAACATGTCAGTGTGCGATTCTGCAAGACGGAAGCCCAAGGTCAAAGTCTCAGCAGGCCGTTCCTTCCTGGGCTGTGCGGGAGGAAGTTCCCCAACCTTGACCTTGCTCACTGACTTGTAGAGGGCTCTCTGGTGGCGCACATGGTGCTTTTCCTGGTATGCCTCTGTCTTCAGGTTTCCCCTTCTGATAAACTCACCAGTCCTATAGGACGAGGGCCCACCCCAATGACCTTACTTTTAAGTGATAACTTCTTCCAAGACCCCTATATCCACATAAGGTGACATTCCAAGGTTCTGGGAGTTAGAATGTAGGGATGGCACAACATCCAATCCACAACATCCTATTACCCAGTTCAATAAATTCTGCATATGAAAAGCCCCATATTTCAATGAAGAACGCATTGGCAGCAGGTGTGCATGTCTCTGGTGGTCTTTATGCTGTCGGGGGTTATATTCTGAAGGCAAACCCATCTTAGACAATGATGGGCAGTCGTGTATCCCTGGATTAGGTAGCAGGTACAAACCATGGTCAAGGAAGTCAGTGCCTTCCCCATATGAAATCCTGGCCATGAATAGGACCACTTCTCCAAAGTCTACTAGGGAAACCAGAATGCCAACTTTTACTTTTGTAGTTATTATTGTTGCACAATAATTAAAACCTGGCTCTTTGAAGTTTAAGTAATTAACACCTTTGGTGTTTCTTTCCAAAGGGATGTCTGCTTGGCTGAACGCGGCAGACTTTTAATGAACTCTTACTGTTGGCACACAAGACTTCCCCATGCATGCAGACTTATAGGGAGGTGTTCCATTATGTTGCTAAGTATGCCATCACCGTGCTGAGCTCTGGCAAATCCCCACCCCGTAGCCCTGCCATGTAGAGAATGAAAATGACCCAGATGGCTTGAGGAGGATCCCCATGTAGACTGAGTTTGCAGCATGGGGAAAGTGGCAGCAGGGAGTGTTTGCTCATTTGGCACCATCCAGCTAAGTCAGTGGCCTTCCCTGGGTGGAGATGACATTAGGACTGCAGAAGCATACATAGACCAGCGTTGAGGGAAAGAAAGCTTATCAATGGTGTATGATGGTGAAGAACAGACCCAGTTATAATGAACAGCAATCGAAAATTATTAGCTGCATTTCATAGAAGGGACAGCTCAGCCTCAGAGAGGTTAAAAGATTGGCTGGAGGCCCCGTGACTACACTGCTGAACATAAAAGATTTGCTGTGTTGGGTTTTCCTGAACCTTTGTTATTGCTATTACTACTACTGTGGTGGTTGTTATTATTATGGCAGTGATGGCTATGATGAGGTCCAGTTTCTTAGTCTCAAGTTTCCTTCTTCTATTCCTACAGTGAAAGGCAGCTTCTTCTTCTTCTTCTTTTTAAAGATCTATTTATTTTACTTGAATTTCAGCTTTACACACAGAGAGAAGGAGAGACAGAGAGAGAGAGAGAGGCAGAGAGAAAGGTCTTCCATCCGCTAGTTCACTCCCCAGATGGCTGCAGTGGCAGGAGCTTCGACAGTCCGAAGCCAGGAGCCAGCAGCTTCTTCCAGGTCTCCCAGGTGGGTGCAGGGGCCCAAGGACTTGGGTCGTCTTCTACTGCTTTCCCAGGCCATAGCAGAGAGCAGGATCAGAAGTGGAGCAGCCATGACTTGAACCGATGTCCGTACAGGATGCCGGCACTGCAGGCAGCGGTTTTACCCGCTACGCCACAGCTCCTACCAAGGCAGCTTCTTTAATCATGGCACCTCTACACTGAGAATTAGTTTCTCCTGAACTTTTCATTCTATGTTTTTTGTAGAACCAGGGTGACCAGCTTCCCAGGCTGTCTGGGCCTGAGGGTTTCCTGGAATGTGGGACTTTCAGTATGAAAATGAGAAAGTTCTAAGACAAGGCAAGCTGATCTTTGACCCAGAAGGGCTGCTCTTGGGGCCGGCAATGTGGCGCAGTAGGTTAATCCCTCACCCACAGCACCAACATCCCATATGGGCACCAGTTCTAGTTCTGGCTGCTCCTTTTCCCCCAAACTGTGTCTGTCCCCGCCAGCCTGCCTTCAGTGCTCTCTGTCCTCTGGGCCGACCTGGGTGATGCATTCTCTGGGCTCTGTTCTTCCACGCAGCCCCCATGGCTCTCCCTAAGGAGATCTGGCCTCAGTACCGGCTCTCATCAACTCAAGCCTCTACTTCTTGGCTTGTGCATAAATTCCCCCTAATCAAGCTGTGATTGTGGACATAGACATGGGATCCTTGGCTTCCAGCTGTTCTTGAGATGTTCAGGAGAAGATGTGCATTGAAGGTGACCGGCATTATCTCCCAGGAACCCAGCCAGCCAGCAAGCTGAAATGGTTTCAGTCTATCACTGGATGCCACGCTCTGCCACCTTCACTGCCCTTTCTCCTCTCCTGTGGCTGCCGAGCTTTGAGGAGCCCAAGCAGCCTGCCCAGCAGCCACTCTAGCCACGACTCTAGTTGGGTAGGCTCAGGAGGAAACGACTCACTAAGCACCTGCCAGTCCCAGGAAATCCGTTAGGTACTTTCATGCCTCCCTGCCTTTGCTTATGCTGTTGTTACTTCTGCCTCGAACACCTTATGCCTATTTCTCCATCCGGAAAAATTCTACGCATCCCTCAAACACAGCTCAAATGGCATCCTTCTTTATGAAGCTTCTCCAACTCCCCACCCCTACCCCAAACCCCTACGACTTATTCTGCTGGGTTAATGCAACTCCCCTTCAGCACCCGGCTGAAATACAACACTGGGATCATTCTGATGGGTGCATCAGACTTTCTCTCCCTCAATGGACCCTGAGTTACTCAAGGTCAGAGACAATGTGCCTGATGCTTCTTTGTGTCCCAACTTCCATGCTTAGCAAGGTGCCTGGCACAGAGGAGGCACTACCCATCCTGTATTGAATGAATGAGTAAGTAAATAAAACAGCGTAGGCCAGACTTGCATCTGCACCAGCTCCCTGGTGTAGACAGCACTCACTCTCGCATTCACAAAGGCACAGCTGATGTGCACACTCAGCCTTTCCTTAGGAACCGCTGGGCTCTTTTATTCGGCTTCATTTTATTTTTTTTTTAAAAAAAGGAAAACAATGTGATGCTTCTTCTGTGCTCCCCAAAGCACACCAATCAGCATACTAATCACCCCAAGTGTCATCTGAATCTGCCAATTTCATACATTTGCATATTTTCCTAACAGTTCCTCGCTCCCCCCCACCCCTTTCATTAGCAATTCTTGGAAGAGCTGCACTCGCTCCATACTGCTCACCCTGACTTGATTTTTATTTCGCTTTGTAAAGACAGATTTGTGAGATGATGAATTAGTCGTTGCCAATTTCATCATTTACGCTCCGCGCGTTTACACCTTCTATTTATGCAGCCCCTTTCTCCCCTTCTGGCTCCAGATGGTGTGGCAACGCAGCCTGGGGTGTGGAAGGCAGAAAACTCATTCTCTCTCCCCGCTTCCTCCCCCAGCTTCAGCTCCAGCCCTAGCGTGCCAGGCTTGCACCGCGTATCACCCTCTGGCAAACGCGGCTTCTACAGGTTTCGCTGCCGCTTAGGAACAGGGAAGTGTGAGCAAGACAATGGACGCATCAGCTGCAGGCTCTTCTTGCTCCAGCTACTGTCCTGCAAATAAAACCACAGGGAGACCATCTTTGGGTATATTCACAGATGTGATTTTTTTTTCCTAAAGCCTTCATCCATTCAGGCTGCAAGTCACAAGTGTCTCAAAAGACTGACACCATGGAACTATGGAACAATGAGCCAAATCTTTAGATTTGCAAAAGCCAAAAGTCCTGGTGGCAGATGAAAACGATTTGAAAGAACATGTAATCAGGGGGAAAAAAATCTGCATTTTTTTGCCTTCTTATGCCAGAAATGGGAGTGTAGGTACTGTGGGAAGCAAGGAGTTGTAGGGATAGAAGCAGAGTGAGGAACAAAGACCCTTGAGAGGATCATCCTGCACCTGCTCGTTCCCTAGAGCCGAGCCCTAGGGGAGGGAACGACCCAGCCAGAGTAGAAACCCCTGGTGATTGTTGGGAATGTCTAAGAGTGGACAAGATCTATCCCTTGCTTTGTGGATGGGGCCCAGGGAGGTGACAAGTTTGCATTGCACCCTCCTGACCCTGTAGACTCAGTAGAGTAGAAATAGCAGCTGGTGCCACAGCTCACTAGGCTAATCCTCCACCTACAGCACCAGCACCCAGGGTTCTAGTCCCGGTCAGGGCGCCAGATTCTGTCCCGGTTGCTCCTCTTTCAGTCCAGCTCTCTGCTGTGGCCCAGAAAGGCAGTGGAGGATGGCCCGAGTGCTTAGGCCCTGCACCCGCATGGGAGACCAGGAGGAAGCACCTGGCTCCTGGCTTTGGATGGGTGCAGTGTGCCAGCAGTAGCAGCCTTTTAGGGGGTGAACCAACAGAAGGAAGACCTTTCTCTCTGTCTTTCTCTCTCACTGTCTAACTCTGCCTGTCAAAAAAATGTAAAAAAAAAAAAAAGAAATGGCAACACTTCCTATGTATACACAAAGATCAGAGACCAGCACAGGACCGCTGTCATCAGAAATGTTCCTGCTCCCATGAGGTGGGGAGGAGCAGCCAATAAGATGGAACCTGGACACAGGACACCCCCCGCCGGGAGTGTGGAGTGAAGACATCACTGGTAGGTGCAGGGGAAAATGACCAAGGATGGCCAGACACCAGCAGGGACACAAGACACCTGGGGAACAGATGGCTCGCTCCGCGTCACGCCATGGCTTTCTGGAATCGCCAGAACTTAAACCTAACATGGGGCAGGGGGCGGGGGGCGGGGGGCGGGTGCTGGGGTGACAAAATTGCCCCTGACTTTGCTGAACCACTTGTGAAGATCTGCAGTCAGGTGCGATTAACCAGAGTGGACTGCTGATGGGAAGCCAGAGGTAGACATCAGGGCTCATTGTAAGAGAAGTAGAGGAGGGGCGTGTGTGTGTGTGTGTGTGTGTGTGAGATCTGGGGTTTAAAATTCTATATGCCTTACTGAGAAAAGTCCATAAATTGACTACAGCATTCCTATGAGTTGTGGGCTCCTGGAGCAAGTGGCACAGATCCTGTAGGGTAAGCATGCACGTTACGAATCTGGTCATCTTAGGCCCTGACGTAGCCAGGATTCCACGTCCACTAAGACAAGGATCTCCTTGGCCTGCAAGCGTGGCCAACACCTGCGATGGCCATGAGCCTATCAGAGAAGCTAAGACCTGTGTGTCAGCACAGGTGTCCACACAGAGACATTTTACAGGGATGCTTTGTGATATCTGTGGGGTGTGTGTGAGTTAACGCAGAAAAAGAAAGATCCGAATGGCATCTGGAAGCCGAGGGTCATCAGCCTGCTTGGATGGTGGAGTCCCAGCAAATCGGGGGCTCCTCCCAGAGCACTGTAAGGAAGGGACAGATGGGCCAGGGATGATTATTGCACGTTGCTTGTAAGCCTCAAATATGGCTGCGTTTGCAGGCTATGAAATCCAATGAATTATGAAAGGAGTGGTCAAATCCCAAGCTTTCCCATTGATTTGCATGTGCTCTGTTTGCCTCCCATATGTCATCTGTGCACCAGCTCGGTGGAAACTGGCCCAGAAGGCTTGCAAAACATGGACAGCACAAGTGTCAGGCAGCGCTGTCGCTTGTTCTGCGAGGTGGGCTCGGCCGGAGAGGGAGATGAGATCATTCGGCTTTAGAAACCATCTGGCTTCAGTTTCTTCGAGCTCATGGAACGCAGGCACAGGACTGAGGAGGCAAGACCGTCAAGTGTGGTGTCCACTCTGAGGAGCTGCAAGGCCACGACGACAAGGACCTGGGGTGCTGGGGAACTCCTGCCCTGTATCTCAGACAGCCTGGCTTGTCCAGGGCACCCTACCACAGTGGAGGGTTGGGGGATGGTATTAGAGACAGAGACACAGTGAACATTTGGTCACGATGCCTGCATCCTGCACCCAAGAGCCTGCTTTGAGTCCTGGCTCTCCCTCTTGACTCCAGCTTCCTGCTAGTGCTTATCCTAGCAGGCAGCAGGAAGGGCTCAAGCAGTCGGAGCCCTGCCAGCCGCATGGGAACTGAGTTCCCAGCTCCCTGCCTCAGCCCCAGCCCAGCCTCAGGTCCTTGTGGACACTTGGGCAGCATGAACCAGGCACTCCAGGATGGGATGCGGGGCTCCCAAGCAGTAACTTAACCTCTGGGCCAAACACCCGTCCTGCCAATAAAATTTTCTAGGAAGGAGTTATTAAAGAAACAGAGTAGCAATGGGCAAGGGGGCCAGAACGAGTCATAGGGGGAGCATCACTGGACAGCCACCAGCCCGTGACTTACGCAGAGGGAAGACTACAGAGCTACACTGCCATAAATGAAAGCCTAGGACTTGGCTGTTTTTCCAAGGTCCAGATGTCGCTCAACCTCACCACTGTGGTTAGAAGGTAGAGGGTGATTAGAATAAAAGTGGTGGGCCTTTAGTAAATTATAAACCAAACCAGATTCCTATTTAGCCCCTCCAGAATGCAGGGCCATGCCCAGACAAGGAAAGGACAGCGTGGCATTTCATATGACCATGGCAATGGAGAAATTTCCAGTGCTAGTGCAGGCAGAGAGGGCTTCCTGATGGGGGCAGGGTTTCTCTCTGGGCTTAGCTCAGGGCGTCCCTACAGGACGTGGGGGAAAAATAGAAGTCAGCCACAAAAGGAAGCTGGGTGTGAGCTCGCAATCCTAAATGCATGTGGGGAAGAACCACTCATTCACTGGCCCTGAGCACAGGAGCCAGCTGTGGACATTGCCAGATGCTACAAACCAGAGCGTCTGTGAGAAGTGTTATGACCTAAACCTCCTCCTGCCTAGAGAGATTCACACAAACCTGATTCTTTTTTCCTTTTAAGATTTCTATTTTTTTTTCTGCCAGAGAGATTTTTTTTACTTTTATTTAATAAATATAAATTTCCAAAGTACAACTTTTGGATTATAGCAGCTTCCCCCCCCCATAACCACCCTCCCACCTGCCACCATCCCATCTCCCACTCCCTCTCCCATTCTGTTCACATCAAAATTCATTTTCAATTCTCTTTATATACAGAAGATCAATTCAGTATATACTAAGTAAAGATTTCATCAGTTTGCACCCACACAGAAACACAAAGTGTAAAGTACTGTTTGAGTACTAGCTATACCGTTAATTCACATAGTACAGCGCATTAAGGACAGAGATCCTACATGGGGAGTAAGCGCACAATGTCGCCCGTTGTTGATTTAACAATTGACATTCCTATTTTTTTAATCAATTTTTTTGACAGGCAGAGTGGACAGTGAGAGAGAAAGACAGAGAGAAAGGTCTTCCTTTTTCCGTTGGTTCACCCCACAATGGCCGCTGTGGCCAACATGCTGCCGCTAGTGCACCACATTGATCCGAAGCCAGGAGCCAGGTGCTTCCTCCTGGTCTCCCATGTGTGCAGGGCCCAAGGACTTGGGCCATCCTCCTCTGCACTCCCTGGCCACAGCAGAGAGCTGGACTGGAAGAGGAGCAACCGGGACAGAACCGGTGCCCCAACCAGGACTAGAACCCCCGGGTGCCAGTGCCACAGGTGGAGGATTAGCCTATTGAGCCGTGGCGCCAGCCAACACTTATTTATGACTTCAGTAATCACTGGAGGCTCTTGTCATGAGCCACCAAGGCTATGGAAGCCTCTTGAGTTCACCAACTCTGAACTTATTTAGACAAGGCCATAGTCAAAGTGGAAGTTCTCTCCTTCCTCCAGAGAAAGGTACCTCCTTCTTTGACGGCCTGTTTAAGATTTCTTTATCTCCATGTCTGCGCTGTGCTCTAGTAGGCTAAGACTCCACCCGTGGCGCTGGCATCCCATATGAGCACCGGTTCAAGCCCCGGCTGCTCCTCTTCTGATCCAGCTCTCTGCTATGGCCTGGGAAAGCAGCAGAAGATGGCCCAAGTCCTTGGGCCTCTGCACCTGCATGGGAAACCCAGAAGAAGCTTTTAGCTCCTGGCTTCAGATTGGTGCAGCTCCGGCCATTGTGACTATTTGGAGAGTGCACAGCAGATGGAAGACCTTTCTCTCTCTCTCTCTCCCTCTCACTGTCTATAATTCTACCTCTCAAATAAATAAAATCTTTTTTTAAAAAAAAAAAAAGTGGAGGTGCTTGGATTGAAACCAATTACTCCGATATGGCTGTGGGTGTCCCAGGTGGCAGCTTAACATGTGGTGCCACAATGCCCGCCCCATGCTATGTAAAGGCCTGGAGCAACCGCAGACTCGGGTACCAAGGGGAGCCCTGGAAAACACGCCCAGGGACCCTGGCCCCTGTGAATCCTGCGAATGACTGCAGTCCACGGAACCAAGGCCACTCCCCAGGACTGGACATAAGCCTCATATGTATTTTCTTTGACCTACTATGTTTTCACATTTAAAAAATGTTATGGCCAAAATCACACAAACAAATATGAGCTGTCAAAGAAAACGACAGAGAGTGTGTAGCCACAGCAGCCCACACACCCACATGGCCTGTGGTTGTACAGCTGGGGTCCCGCTTCCTGGGGGCCACTTGCTCTTCATCCCCGCCTCGGCTGCCTCTCTTCTTTCAATCGTGTGAGCAGCGTGGCCCCCGAAGTTACCTGCTGATCCCTGATGAACACAAATCCCCAGCCTGGTGCTGGCTGTCACCAATGAGCACTCGGAACAACAAAGACCAGAGTGGTTGTCATTAGCTCCTTCGACCTTTCACTCTCCGTCTCCTGGATCAGACCCCACACTCCATTTTTCTTTTTTTTCTTCTTGACCTCCTGACTTCCGGGGCTGTAATTGGCTGGTGCTGTTTTAAGCTCTTGGATAAGTTTTTACAGCAGCTGTGCAACACTAAGACCTCCCACTGTGCCTCTGAACGTGGGGCCCCATGACCTCAGTCAGCCTCCGCTCTGCCTTGCCAGGACTGGTGCAGTAGCTTGATTGGGCATGACTGACTTATTGCGGTGGTACCTCCTGTCCTGCATATCCTTTGCTCATGAGTGGGACTAGCAGGACAAACGCCACTTCAGAGGGTTTGCCGAGGACTCCAGGACATGCTTATCACAGCTAGGTCGTGAGCTCAGTCTTTGAAGGGACCTATATGTCCACACCCAATGTCTGCCCACACCCACAGCCCTTCAGCTCTAGTTCAAGTACTGTATGGATGTCTGCTCAGGGTAAGGGTTGCCAGTCCCTGCCTTGCCCCAACAGGCTGGCCAATGCCCAGTGAGGGCCGGACTGTTCTGACCACCTACACATACTCCTGAAAATTTGATGGACAGCCAGGTTTTCACTTAAGCAAGAGACACAAGAAAGGTATCCTAGAAGACCTCAACTGTCAGTGACACAGCCCCCCATGACTCAAGTTCAAGTTCCCAAGAAGGAAGGGAGTATGGGGAAGGTGACCTTGTGGGTACAGCAAGCTTTTGTCCCATATGGTTTCCAGCACTGGGGTCCCAGAAGGAAGACAACAACTGCAGGAAAAACAGAGGGCAGCAGCAAAGACCCAGCCTGTGCTTGGGACGGGCAGAGCCCAGCCCAGCTGGGAGCAGGTCTAACTTGCAGCAAAGGAGCCCCTTTCTGACAGGGCTGAGTACGGCTTCCTGCTTGGTCCCGCCTCTGCAGACTCCGGTTCCCCTCCATCTTTTGCTAATCAGCATCCCCGGGGAGCAGCTCAGCAGATACGGTCTCGCTACAGGCTGGGGCCTCTGATTCCCACTTATCCCGACTCCTTCCCGCCATCTGGGCTTGTGTCTGCATCTACAAAGCACTTCCAGCTGCGGCTTCACCGCTGTTTTATGCAGAGCAACACTGGGAAATGCGGCCCTCCTCTGAGCGCGGCGCTGTGCGGAATGGCACATGGTGACAATTTCGAGAGTTGAACTTACCTTAGGGTATCTTAGGGACTGAATCAGGCCTCCCACCCTACTCATCTCTTGAAGCACTAACCTACAGTGTGACTCTATTTGGGCAATGGGGCCTTAAGGTTAAATGAAATTGGGGCCGGCTGCAGTGCCAGCATCCCATATGGGCACCAGTTCCACAAGACCTGGCTGCTCCACTTCCAATCCAGTTCTCTGCTATGGCCTGGGAAAGCAGTAGAGGATGGCCCAAGTCCTAGAGCCCCTGCACCCACATAGGAGACCTGGAAGAAGCTCCTGGCTCTTGGCTTCAGACTGGCACAGCTCCAGCCATTGTGGCCGTTTAGGGAGTAAACCAACAGATGGAAGACCTCTCTCTCTCTCTCTCTGCCTCTTCTTTTCTCTCTGTGTAACTCTGACTTTCAAATAAATAAATAAATTTTAAAAAAGATTAAATTAAACCTTCAGTGTATCCCTTAATCTCATAGGACCAATATCCTTATAAGAGGAGACAGAGATACCAGGAGTGTGTGTATACAGAAAAAAAGGCCGTGCAATGACGCAGGAGGAAAGTGGCCCTCTACAAGCCACAGAGAGAGTCCACACTAGAAATCCACACTTCTGTCACAACGGGCAGTCTGCCACTTTGCAGTGGCAGCCCTACTGAACAAACGCAACATGTGCCAGGAACAACTAGACCATGGACTCATCCAAACACAAGCTCACAGGTTACACTGAACACACTTAGGTTTCTGAGTTTAATGCTATGAGACACATAATAGCCCTTGAATATCCAAGAAATGCCAGACATTGTAAAGGTGTTATCCAAGTAATTGAAGATTCGACAATATTGGCTGAGTAGGAAAATGGTGTTGGGATAAGGCAATTCTGAACTTGAAATTCAGTTCTGTCTCTTAACCTATGTGAGTTTGGGAAAGTCCACTTCGTTGAAGACCCCGGAGGTCAACAACAGGCGACAGGACTTTGTGTGTTAATTTTCGTTCCAGTGTGTTTGTCAGCTCCATGTGCTGTGAGCGCAAGACCCATGTCCTTGTTTGTGCCATTTCCATGTTCCCGCTGCCCTGAGACTTACAGCTAGCAAGGAGGGGGAGGGACATGGGCCCTGCCACTTCCTAGGTAGGTGCTCTTGGAAAAGCTATTCAACCTGTTGGATTTCTCATCTCTGAAGTGGTGAGGATAAAAGTAACTTTGACCTTAACAGCCCTTATTGGAGAATTAAAGGAGGCTATCCCTTTTAACATATTTAGCACAGAGCCTGGCACATCTTAAGAGCTAAACAAAGTGCTATAGTTATTATTAGTTCTTAGTGAATGCTAACTGAATACAAGAGTGGATGAATGTGTAGTCTATTGAATGGATGCATAATTGATGGAAGAGCCAGTGGGTGGATGGAGGAGTAGAGAGGTGGATGGGTGTATGGATGAATTTTCCAATCAGTGAGTGTACTGTGTATTTATAAGCGGACAAGATGACTGGTAAGGCGAGTGGGTAGGTGGATAAGTGGATGGACAGGCACACCTGTTGTATGAGAAATGGTTACCTAGGATGGGTGGGTGGATGGACAGATGGATAGGCTCTGGCTGATGCATCTGCTACCTTGCTGAGGGCTGCATCCCCCAGGTAATGACCAGAGCATTAAAACAAGGCAATGACAGTGGCCTTGGTAATCAGAGTTCTAAATAATGGCTAAGAGGCAGCCAATGTCCTTCCTTTTAAGTGGACATGCTGATGATGGATTCATGGACAGTTTTCTTCTTAAAGCCACAGGAGAGAGAGGGCTGTTTTGTGTCAGGAGCTGCAGTGTTTTCAGTGTTCCTGGCCATTCAGTTTCCCCTTCTCAGAATCGTATTTGCTTCTAATCTAAGAAGGAAAAACTCCTGAATTGGCCGTCAGCCTGGCACGGTGTGATTCGTAGTCAGGCCCTGGGTAATCCATCACACGTCGTTATTTGCCAAGTGGTACTCTCGGGTGCACTTGCTGTGTCATCAGGGCAGGTTGGGAGTCAGATGGGCAAGACGCCAGCAGAGTATTTGCCCCAGGAATGTCACGAGGGCTCTGGGCTCTGGCTTCTTTCAAATACTCCATGGATGGTTTCAGAGCTTCCAAATGGATCAGGTTCTTAGACAGCCAGATGTCTGTGGTTTGGTCCAGTGAGCCAGCTGGATTGTCAGGGCATCCAAGGGGATCGCATTGCACATCAAGGGAGTGACTCCACAGAGGTGAAGCCAAATGTGATACACACACACACACCCCTGTTCTCTCTCTCTACCCTTCCTCTTTTTTTCCCTTTTCTCTCCACTTCACTGACTGCTTTAATCACAACTCGAGAATTCCATAAAGGCAATACTGTTCTACTGAGCATGGCTTCTACCCACACCCACACCGCCAAGACACTGGGGCTTCCTTGGGGGACTCTCATCCTCCCATCTTCTCCATTTCCCCCTCAATGTCAGAGGCTACAACAGGCTCAAGCCAGAGGCAGGCTTTGAGGGCAGGCAGGTAGAACCAGCTTCCAGTCCTGGGTCTACACGCACTGATAACTGAACTCCCCACAATCACTGTTTCCTTTTCTCCCAAATAAGACAAATGAATCCATTTTCCTATCTTTGTTTTAAGAATAAAATTAAATGATGCATTGCTCTCATGCCACTCTGCTCAAGCTGGAAATATGGACAATGCTTAACTGCAAGGGAAGAACACTGGCACAGTGGTTAGGGTCCTGCTTGGGACGCCCACACCCCACGTTGGAGTGCCCGAGTTTGAGTCCTTGTTCCACTTCCAGTTCCAGCTTTGGGCTATCGTGCAACCTGGGAGGCAACTGGCCATGACTCAAATACTTGGGCTCTTGCCACCCACGTAGGAAACCCAGATTGAGTTCTG
Source organism: Sylvilagus floridanus (assembly GCA_949820135.1). Classification (NCBI taxonomy): domain Eukaryota; kingdom Metazoa; phylum Chordata; class Mammalia; order Lagomorpha; family Leporidae; genus Sylvilagus; species Sylvilagus floridanus. Next base: position 57,963,621 of record OX463241.1, on the reverse strand, counting down.
AGCTCCTGGTTGATCCCAGCTGTTGCAAGCATTTGGGTTGTGAACAAGTAGATGGAAGATGGATCTCATTCTCTCTCTCTCTCTCTCTCTCTCTCTCTCTCTCTCCATATGCCTTTGTCTCTCATACACATTATTCACATCCTGTATTATTCTGTATTATTATCCTGCAGTATTCGCATCCTGCCCTGCCCCTCCTACCCGATCACCTGCAGGTGGGGGTCCCCGCCCCTTCTGCCTGACAAATCTTCCACAATCTCCCAGATGCAGCCAGTATCTGCATTTCAAATACCCTGCTTCTGATCCTGGGTTAGGATCCTGGGTTAGGACGGGGCCAGCTAGGCTTCCTCCTGTCTGATACCTTCAGGGGAAAACTCAGATAGGAGCTTCTTAATATTTACATCCATAAAATCGTTTGTTTCAGGAGGAGATGTGTGAAGACACAGATCCATCTCCCTAAAAACCCCCGGCCTCAACCGGACTGCGCGCTCAGCCCACTGCCTCTCTGCTGAGCTGCCCACCTGGCCTGGCCAAGTATAATCTTTCCACTCAACCGTGTAACCTCACTCTTCCCCAGTCCAAGCGACTGGGCACTCTCTCTCAGGTTTTGTCTGGTGAGATGCCCATCGCTCTTAAGGGTGTCCCTTCCCTAATAAACCTTGCTATTTTACCTTCCACTACTCTCTGTCTCACGCCTGAATTCTTTCTTGTGCGAAAACAGGAGATCTGCCATTCACCGGTAACACAACCACTTGTAAAGAACTGTGCTAGACACAGGAGGTATGTATGCTGGGTTAGTTAGATGTGAAACTGACCATTTATTGTTCTGGTAATATGGGCGGCTGCTAAAATACTAGATATCATGGTGACTGTAATTCTTTTTATTTTATTTTATTTTATTTTTTGACAGGCAGAAGTAGACAGTGAGAGAGAGACAGAGAGAAAGGTCTTCCTTCCGTTGGTTCACCCCCAAAATGGCTGCTATGGCCGGCACACTGCGCCGATCTGAAGCCAGGAGCCAGGTGCTTCCTCCTGGTCTCCCATGCGGGTGCAGGGCCCAAGCACTTGGGCCATCCTCCACTGCCTTCCCGGGCCACAGCAGAGAGCTGGACTGGAAGAGGAGCAACCGGGACAGAATCCGGGCCCCAACCGGGACTAGAACCCGGGGTGCTGGTGCCACAGGTGGAGGATTAGCCTAGTGAGCCATGGCGCCCGTCAGTTACTGTAATTCTACAGTTTCTCTTAGGCAGAACAATGGTTCAGGGGACAAAGATTGTTCATAGACTGATGGCAATCCATTTCATTTCCCCTATGACCCAAACATCACTGCCTTAATGCCTTCACCTTTCAACCGCTGAAGTTGTCTACGACTTGCCTAGCTTATCTTCCTATTAAGGATTGTGTATGACAGATCACTGTCCAACGAGACCTGAGTATTGATCTGCTGGTTAGTTTCTGGGAAAGTTGCTGTTTGACGGGAGCTGCGGTGAGGCGGGAAGCGAAATGGCCCATCTTGTTTCCTCCTGCCCTGGGATTCCCCCATTGTTCCCGCCAGAGCCGGGCCTGGTCTAAACCCCGAGGCAGCTGCACACACAGGGAGCTGGATGACGTGGCTGGGGACAAGCAGAGAAGCGCAAGCACAGAAGGCTTTGGTACTCTTGTCTGACTGTGCCCCTGATATGCAAGGCTCATAGCATCCCTCCCACTGCTATGGCTGGAATGTGTCCCCCTCAAAATTCAGGGTGGGAAACTCAAACCCCAAGGTTGGTTGTTGACGTTGTATTTGGAGCGAGGCCCTTGTGATGGTGTTGGTGGCTCTGCAGGGAGAGCAAGGGAGGCTTGAGCTAGCATGCTTAGCGATGACGTCCTCCACCACGTAACCACGCAGCAACGCGGCCTTCCCGGCATGACAGCTGAACAGAGGCCTCCACCACGCCCTGGGATGCCCCAGCCTCCAGAACTGAGCTAAGTAAACCTCTTCTTTCTTCTCTAAATTACCCAGTCTTGGGTATTGCATTGTAACAACAGGAAACAGACTAAGCTAACCATAAAAGCACAATCGTTAGCTCACAGAACCCCCATTACTGTCTAGCGCTGTTTTATGCATGGGGAACCTGTAGGAGGCGCTGACGCTCCAGGTGTCCCTGGGTCCCTTTGTGTCCAGCCAGCACTCCTAGCTGTGCTTACCCCCAAAAGAATGAGGCCCTGACTTGGGGGGTGGGGTGAGCAGTCTTCTCTTATTACCCCATCACATAAACAGCTGGGCATCTGAGATATGCTTCATGCAGACAGACCCAGATCATGGGGCCCACGGCCCTACAGGCCAACAAAATATCTTGGTTACTGAGGCCAGTAGTTAAAACCTTGCCAAGTGCTTGAACTTCACAAAGGCAGTGACATTTTGGCTCGCCTGAACGGCCGCTGTGGCAGCATTGACCCAGAACGCCTGTGCCCTCCGTGCGAGCTGCAGTTCAAGGAGCTCGCTGAAGGCACCCGGCCCAGATCAGATGAGACAGCGCCTTCAGGGTCTTTTTTTTGAGGCTTGGGTTGTATTATTACATTAGCCAGTGAGAATATATGATTTCTTTTTACCTGACTTTAAAGAGCTATTTTCTGTTCCTTAAATAACTTGCTGGCGCTAATTAGTAACTCATAAAGAAAAATAAAATAGTATGAAATTAGGCAGAGTGAATTATTCATGGCTGTGTTTTCTGCCATCATCTCCCACTGGCATCTCCATCTGAGAAAGAAACTCAATAATGAGAGCTCGGAAAATCCCCGCACCCTTCCCCCTCCCCCCCACCTCATCTCCTTCCCTCAATAGGAGCCCATTTACTCTCATGGTTGAACTGTGCCACGGCGGAGAGCAAAATAATGATTACAATAATTACAGTCATAATCACAGCCAGTTGAGTTTGGTTTTGTTTTGTTTCTGTTTGTGAAAAGGAAAAAATAATTGCAGCGAAAGTTCGCCCTACCTTCCGTTCTCCGCTGATTTGACAGCTGCTTACCGAGCATCCTATTGTGTGCCAAGTCCAGAGCTTTAGGCAAGACTCCAAGCCCCCGCCCAGTGGGTAGAGAGGGGCTCACAACCCTTCTCTTGTTGTTCTGTGATTCACCTGTTACACCACAAAGCCTCGAGATTCCTGGTGACCCCTACTGTCTCATCCACCATCTCCCCCAGGACCTGACATTATTCTCAGTAGCAAGAACTAAAAAAGGCATACAAGTGTGAATTAAACAGATACGAGCGGCTGGCACTGTGGCATAGTGGGTAAAGCTGCTGCCTGCAATGCCGGCATCCCACATGGATGCCGGTTCGAGTCCCAGCTGCTCCACTTCAGATCCAGCTCTCTTCTATGTTCTGGGGAAAGCAGCAGAAGATAGCCCAAGCGCTTGGGCCCTTGCACCCATGTGGGAATCTGGCAGGAAGCAGCAACATGCAACTGAGTGTGAGACACGCTCTCTGCTCACTCAGCAATTTGCCCTGCTGTGTTCCGGCTTTGTTAGCCTTCAGGTTTCCACTGAAGACATTTAAAAATATATTTATTTATTTGAAAGACTGACAGAGCGAGAGAGAGAGAGAGAGAGGTCTTCCATCCACTGGTTCACCCTCTAAATGGGTATAGCAACTGGGTTTGGTCTGGGCGGAGCAGCCAGGACTTGAACCCACACTGCAATATGGAATGCTGGTGTCGCAGGCAATGGCTTTACCTGCTGTGCCACAACACAGTTCCCGCTCCCCCTCCCCTCTAGACTTTTCTTTTTTCCTTTTTTTAGATTTATTTATTTATTTGCAAGTCAGAGTTACACAGAGAGAAAAGAAGAGGCAGAGAGAGAGAGAGAGAGAGAGAGAGAGAGAGAGAGGTCTTCCATCCTCTGGTTCACACTCCAGTTGGCCACAACGGCCGGTGCTGTGCCAATCTGAAGCCAGGAGCCAGGAGCTTCTTCCGTGTCTCCCACATGGGTGCAGGGGCCCAAGGACTTGGGCCATCTTCTACTGCTTTCCCAGGCCACAGCAGAGAGTTGGATTGGAAGTGGAGCAGCCTGGTCTCGAACTGGTGTCCATATGGGATGCTGGCACTGCAGGCCAGGGCATTAATCTGCTGAGCCACAGTGTCGGCCCCTAGACTTTTCTAGAGCAAGAAAAAGTGCTGTTTGGCTGGCCAGGAAGCTTGGACTGTTTACAGTTCTACCCCGTGAGTGAACCCCAAGGACTGGTTTCTGACTGCATTCCTGGTCACTGTGATTTTGGTATTGTAAGTTGGGCCCTGAATCCATTCAGCTCTATGGAACTACCAATATTCATTCATTCATCTTCATTTGTTCAACTCTTTGAGTCTCTTCTCTGGGCCCAAGGTTGCTCTACAGAGTTGGGGAAGAACTATACAGACAAGCCTCTTTCTACAGATGATTTACATTCTTGTGGGGAAATGCAGCTGTAAACAGAACTCCTGGAGAGTTTATAACATCTTGTGGGATGGCGATATTTCAGGCTCCATCCAGGTAGAGCTCAGATCCCTACATCATCCAAAGAAGTCCTCTGCATATAACCCACCCTTTCACTGCGCCATTGCATTTGGCTTACTAGTGCTTTGTTGATAGTTTTTACACCATTGTCCATCAGGGATATTGATCTGGAGTTTTCTTATCTTTACTTGTATATATGATTTCAAAGGTTTTTTTGCCCAAAAATAAAGTTTTTTTATAAAGCTTTTATTTAAATAATATAAATTTCCAAAATACAGCTTATGGATTACAATGGCTTCCCCCCCCATAACTTCCCTCCCACCCACAACCCTCCCCTTTCCCGCTCCCTCTCCCCTTGCATTCACATCAAGATTCATTTTCAATTCTCTTTATATACAGAAGATCAGTTTAGTATATATTACGTAAAGATTTCAACAGTTTGCCCTCACATAGCAACACAAAGTGAAAAATACTGTCGGAGTACTAGTTATAGTATTAATTCACAATGTATAGCACATTAAGGACAGAGATCCTACATGATATATATTTTTTAAAATGATTAATTTTCTATGCAATTTCCAATTTAACACCAAGTTTTTTTTTTCATTTTTAATTATCTTTATATACAGAAGATCGATTCAGTATATACTAAGTAAAGATTTCATCAGTTTGCACCCACACAGAAAAACAAAGTGTAAAAATACTGTTTCAGTACTAGTTATAGCATACTTCACATTGGACAACACATTAAGGACAGATCCCACATGAGACTTAAGTACACAGTGACTCCTGAAGTTGATTTAACAATTTGACACTCTTGTTTATGGCATCAGTAATCTCCCTAGGCTTTAGTCATGAGTTGCCGAGGCTATGGAAGCCTTTAGGGTTTGCCGACTTCAATCTTATTCCAACAGGATCATAGTCAAAGTGGAGGTTCTCTCCTCCCTTCAGAGAAAGGTACCTCCTTCTTTGATGGCCCATTCTTTCCACTGGGATCTCACTCACAGAGATCTTTCATTTAGGTCTTCTTTTTTTTCCAGAGTGTCTTGGCTTTCCATGCCTAAAATATTCTCATGGACTCTTGAGCCAGATCCGAATGCCTTAAGGGCTGATTCTGAGGCCAGAGTGCTATTTAGGACATCTGCCATTCTATGAGTCTGCTGTGTATCTCACTTCCCAAAAATAAAGTTTTAACTCCACTCTCCCTGAACTTCTTGAGTTATCTTCATCATGTCTTTGTCTGATCTGAGTAGCAGGTAATGCTAGCCTCATAGGATGAATTTGGAAGCCCTCCCACCCTGTCCACTTGTTTGGAAAAATTAGCAAAGTATTGGCATTTATTCTTGAAATGTTTGATACACTGTCAGGAAAACCACATGCTCCTTGGCTTCCCTTTGTGGGGAAGTTTCTGCTGACTTACCTAATCTCGCAGGTTTGCTCGGATTTTATATTTCCCCACGCCCCAGTCTTGGTAGGTGGTAGGTTTCTAGGAATTCATCGATTTCTCCCAGGTTATCCAATTTGTCAGCGTATAATTGCTCACTGTGGCCTCTTGTGATGCCTACTATTTTTGTGGCATCAGTTGTGAAGTCTTTTATTTCTGATGCTATTTATTGAAGTCTTATCTCTTTTTTTCTTAGTCTCACTAAGGATTTGCCAGTTTTGTTGGTTTTTCCAAGACACAAACTCCTAGTTGCATTGATTTTTCCCCATTGTCTTTCTAAAGCTCTTTCATTTATTTCTGCTCTGATCTTTCTGATGTCCTTCCTTCTGCTAACTTCAGGTTTAGTTGTTCCTATGCTTGTCCTTTGTTGTATGAAGCTAGGTTATTGATTTGAAATCCTTATTTTCATTTTTAAAAATGTGTTGAGATAATATTTTTAATTTACATTATACTCAAAGGCTTCATGCTTCAGTAAACAAAGACTTAAACAAATGAAGAGTAAAAAGACCTCAGTTTGGGGCCAGCGCTGTAGCGTCATGGGTTTGGCCTCTGCCTGCAGCACCAGCATCCCATATGGGCACCGGTCTGTGTCCCGGCTGCTCCACTTCCAATCCAGCCTTCGGCTAATAGCCTGGAAAGGTAGTGGAAGATGGTGAAAGTGCTTGGGTCCCTGCACCTATGTCAGAGACCTGGAAGAAGCTCCTGGCTCCTGGTTTTGGATCAGCCCAGCTCCAGCCATTGCAGCCATCTGGGGAGTCAACATACAGATGAAAGAACTCTCTCCCTCTCTCTCCCTCTTTCTGTTTGTAACTCTGCCTCTCCAATAAATAAGCAGATCTGAAACACACACACACACACACACACAGTTCAGCAGGAAAATAGGTCAGGGCTATAACAAAAACCACATGAAAAGATGTTCAATTTCATTCATACAATAGTCACAAAATCATTAAAACTGTAGCAGCACCTTGTTTTTAATAAAAGTGTTGCCACAGTAAGCTTCCCTTCTACTAATGCCTTTGCTGAACACCAAAGGCTTTGATATGCTGTCTTTTCATTTTTCAATATTTTTATTTTTAATCAATATATAATGATTGTACTTATGTATGGAGTACAACCTGACACTTCAATACAGGTACCCAGTGTGTAATAATCAGATCATGGTAATTCATCACTTCAAATGCTTAACATTTATTTCCATTGGGAATAAACAAAATCCTGTCTGGTAGCCATTTTGAAATACACAATAAATTGTCACTAACCATAGTTACCCTAATGTGCTATAGAATATTAGAAGTTGCTCCTCCCCTCCATCTGCACCTCTGCACCTGTTAACCGTCCTCGCTCCAGCCCCTCCTTCATTTTCATTTGTCCCCATGCGTAATCTGATTTCTCTTGTCACGTCTCCCTTGATCGACTGCTGCAGAGTGCATTGCTTACCTTCCACGTATTTGTGGGTTTTCCAGTTTTCCTTCTGCTGCTGACATTGTTCTGTTGTATCACAGAGGGGGAGACAAAATGATGACTAGTAAGCCAAAGCTTCCTTAGAAGTCTATAACTGAAACCTCTGGGGTCAGGGTTACTTACAATATTGCTAGGGAGCAAAGAGTGGCAGCTGGAAATGAGTGGACGTGGTGTTTATTTTGAGTAAATTTCCATGTGTGGCAAGTCCTTGATACGCTCTTCTAAAATGCACTGACTCTAGCTTTGATTTGATTGGATTCACGAATGAATAAAAGGGCTCTACTGAGGTCTTGTCATGACCTCACCCCAAGTCTTCTTTCTAAGACTGGGTTTCACTCTCCTAGACTCTCCCAGACGGCACAGGGCACAGGCGTGGTACCAGACACTACAATTACAAAGAGGCACCACTCAGTTTCGCACACAGTGGGCAGGTGGGCCATCCAGAACCCGAACCTGTTGCACTGCAGGCACTCTACATCTGCTCATCTAAAGCCTTGACCCCCAGTGTCATAGGGACTTTCTCCAACAAGTAGACGAGGAAAGTGATGTGCAGTGAGGATAAGTGGCTTGTTTAGGGTCGCTTTGCTAGGAAGGAGATTAGGAACTTGAGGTCTATGTGACTCCAAAACAGACCCCCTTAGGACTGTGTTATCTTCCAGCCACATCTCCACCGAAAGGGAAGACTCCAGAAACAAAACAAAACAAAAAAACATGTTTTGTGCATGAATTCAGTGAAAAAAAAATTCTATCTTCAAGAATCTCAGATAAGGCTAAACAACAGCAGCAGAAATTCACAAAATGAATTCTTCCTCTCTTTGGAGGATGGAGTTAACTCCCTTTACTCCAGGCTTGATGGAATCACTGTTGACATCTGCCTACAGTTTTCTCTGAAATCAGCAACTTAAACTCCCCATCGAATTCTGGAGGGAATACAGTTTGGAGTTGGAGCAGCTAAATTCAACAAAAATATGTGTGAATTCATTTCACTGCATGAATGGTATACTCTTGCTGAATATATTTCTTTTTTTGAGATTATTTATTTATTTGAGAGGTAGAGTTACAGGGAGTGAGAGGGAGAGAGAGAGAGAGGTCTTCCGTCCGCTGGTTCGCTCCCCAGGTGGCCGTCACTGCCGGAGCTGCACCAGTGCAAAGCCAGGAGTTTTTTCTGGGTCTCCCATGCAAGTGCAGGGGCCCAAGCACTGGGCCATCTTCTACTGCTTTCCCAGGCTATAGCAGAGAGCTATATTGGACATGGAGCAGCTGGGACTAGAACCAGTGCCCATATGGGATGCCGGCACTGCAGACAGTGGCTTTACCCACTACACCACAGCACCGGCCCCATTGCTGAGTACATTTCTGCAACCACTGTGGAAAGAACTAGAAGCACTTCCCATGCTGTGTGAGGTCCAGGATCAGGAGCCCCACAGAGAACAGTGGTGGGGGAAGCATGAGACTCCCAGAGTTGGGAACATCTGAGAACGGAACACGCAGACCCTGACACTGCAAGTAGCCTGCAGCATCCATCGTGCATGGCCCTTTAGGTATGTATTTGTTTGATAATCAGAATTACAGACAGACAGACAGACAGACAGAGAGGTCTTCCATCTGCTGGCTCACTCCCCAAATGGCTGCAATGACCGTAGCTGGGTCAATCTGGAGCCAGGAGCCAGGAGCTCCTTCCAGGTCTCCCATGCAGATGCAAGGGCCCAAGGACTTGGGCCATCTTCCACTGCTTTCGCAGGCTACAGCGGAGAGCTGGATTGGAAGTGGAGAAACCAGGACACAAACTGGTGCCCATATGGGCTGCCAGTGCCGCAGGTGGTGTAGGCTTAGCCTACTATACCACAGCATCAGCCCCTAGAGGATGGTCCTTTAGTGTCTGCTTAAATATTCTCTTGAACAAGCTTGAAGTTCCCTGGTCCATTGCAGAATCCTTCGATTTTCTAAAAATTTCTCCCAGAAAAGGCTCCAAGGTTCCAGTCCCAGCTTGGCCACCTGGTGGCTGAGTGAGCTGGGGTAAAGCAAGGAAGCCCTATTGACTGGAATCATTTTCTCCCTCTTGGGAGAAACAGTTTTTGTGTCTCCTGCATTTAGTCTTGTACAGGCCAGCAAGTCACTGCATTTCCCTCTTCTTACTCAACACTTTCCTATCTTTGAAAGCAAACCCGCTGAGTTTCTTTTCCTTATGATAGAAATTTCCCTTCAAAGAAGACTCCTCCAGTTTCAGAGATTCGAATTCCCCAAGCCAACGAGCGACACCTCCCACAGAACCAATACCAGAGAACGCATCCCCTCGCCCCACCTGCTGGGTGGTCTCCAAGTCACTTTCCAACCCGTTTCAGTCCCCTTCAGCCACAATCTGTTTATCTCTTGGAGTAAAACACACAGCTCATTGCCTGCTCATCCCAGGCTAGTCAGCACTCACAGAGTCTCAGTGAATCCTCACGATGCTGCAGCAAGATGGCGAGCCAGGCTCAGCTCACTGGTGAGTCCCCTTGCGTGCTGAAGGAACCCACCTACCATCCATTCTGGGTGGCCCTGGAGAGTGGGCCGCAGTGCCTTGCCCCTCTCCAGTCTCAGTCCCAGGAGAGCATCTGTCACCCATGTAGCACCAATTAGAATTTGGGCCTCTATCTAAATCATTTTTTAAAAATGCATTGGAGAGGCAGAGAGAGATCACATGGCCACAACAGCTGGGCCCAGGCCAAGGCCCAAACCAGGAGCCAGGAACTCAACCCAGGTCTCCCACGTGGATAGCAGGGTCTCAGTCACTTGAGCCACCACCTGCTTCTCAGGGCCTGCATGAACAGGAAACTGCAATAAAGAGATGGAGCCACATAGCAAAGTCAAGTCCTCTGGGGCGGGCGCTCTGGAGAGCAGGAGAAGACACTACTGGGGACGGCTGCATCGCCCATGGGGGTGCCAGTGCTACTCTGCTTCTGACCCAGCTCTCTGCTAATGCTCCCGAGAAGCAGTAGATAATGGCTCAAATACGGGAGTCCCTGCCAGTCACAGGGGGCACTGGAATGGAGTTCCTGCCTCCTTGCTTGGGCCTGGCCCAGCCCCAGCTGTTGCAGCCAACTAGGGAATGAACCAGAAGATGGTCACACTCTCACACACACTCGCTTTCTTTCCTGTCGCTCTGCCTTCCAAATAAATAAATAAAAATATTCTGATATAAGACATTTGTGTCTTCTTAACCAATATGCTAAGTGTCTGCTTTCCAATGAATTTGTTAACATCTTGTTTATTTATCTTATTTATTTGGAAAGTGGAGAGAGAGAGAGAGAGAGAGAGAGAGAGAGAGAGAAAGAGAGAGAGAGAGAGAGGAAGGGAGGGAGGGAAGGAGATCTTCCATCCACTGGTTCACTCCCCAAATACCTACAACCAGGGTTGGACCAGGCCCAAAATAGGAGCCTGTAACTCAATTTAGATCTCCCAAGAGGCCAAACACTTCCACTATCACCCGCTGCATCCCAGGGAGTGCATTTCCAAGAAGCTCTGTTGGAAGTAGAGGCAGAATCAAACCCAGGCCCTCTGAGAGGGGATGCAGGCATTCCAAGCAGTGACTTCACCGCTCTGCCAAACACCCACACACAAGGATTTTTATTTCCACTTCCAACCAAAGTGGAGTAACAGGGAGCAGATTTAGCCTCCTACCTGAACCAGCTAATAAAACTGGACAAAGCAGATGGAACAGTTCAGCCAATGAAATCAGCAGAGCGGGACATTTTAAGCCTGGTTCTCTTTGTCGTTGCAAGTCGGCTGCCAACATCTCCTAGGGCTACCTGTTTGCTCAACCGTGAAAGAGAGGGGGAACATCTGTTCTGCCACTCCGAGCAAGAGTAGCAGTGACATCAGTCTGATTGATTGAACCAACGCAAGGGACACAGAGACCACAACAGGCTTTGTCCAGCAGAGTGGCGTGCGCTGGCTGGCTCTGCCCTGGAACCCAGGAGGCCCTGAGCTTCCCCCACAATCTCTGGGCCACCTGGAGAAGGTGTGATCTTCTGAATGCAAATTAGACAATGGTCAGTAAAATGTTCATGTGAATTCTGGTAAAGAACCAACAACCACCCACTACAGTATGCAACATAGTAGGTTGGTCATATCAATTAATAATTCTCAGCTGTTATAAATACTTAGTATATAGATCTATATTTATATCTAAGGGAAAATGCTCATTTTAAGTTAAAAAAAAAAGGTACCACACACTTTATATGGAAGCAGCCCATTTTTTCTCAAAGGATGAATGAAAGGATGGATGGATAGACAGATATCAAAATATCTGGAATGATACCAGCAATGGTTATTTTATTATCTTCAAAATATTAACGATGGTTATTTCAAAACAGTAAGAATATTTTTTCCTTTTTCTCAATAACTCTTGTTTTCCTGTATATTTGTTACCTGGGTAATGATACTGTAAAATGAAACAAAAACTTTCCAGAGCAAAATATCCCCTTCTGGGCTCTGAGCTTGCATTTCTATTTGTTTTAACCAGATGCTTTATTTTGATAAAGCAAATACTGCCAGAATCCCCTTCCCTCTCTTCTAAAGCACAGACACACCCAAAAGCATCATTCTGCTAAGGGAAGACAGATGGTGCCTGGGATCATGGAAAGGTTCCAGAAGAAAGAGTTCAACTATCTCCCTTTCTCCAAAGTCATCAGTCTGGACAACTAAAGAACAAATGGTTCAGAGGAATCTTATCAACCCAGACCCAGGGTTCATACAGCAGGCCAACAGTTCTTCTTGGGGTAGTCAAACAAGAGTCCAGCAAGCTGGTCCATTCTTGGAGTTTACCTCTGAAGCAAGAACACATACCCTCACTGATCATCCAACAAGCTAAGCTGTTCCACTGGCCAGGGCATCAATTCAGTCGTTCATGTTAGGCTCCAATAATCATGACGATGTGAACAGCATCCAATGAGTGAGTCTCCAATCAACTCCTTCTGTACCAATTCCATCTCATATCCCCAACCACATTTTGAAGTCCTTCTTATTATTTTCCCCCTTTACAATGTCATAAAACTGAGGTCACGGAAGTACAATGACCTGTCTGTGATCTCACAGGTAGAAACAGGATCCAATTTTGAACTCAGCGCTGCCTGAGTTTAACACCCTTCAGTCTACTGTAGCATTCCACCTCTTTAATCTTTAAAACAAGTGGCATACAGGACATGGAGCATTTTCTCCTCAATATAATTTGGAGTCATCATTATATTCTCTTGGGTCTCAGATTGGATGGGGTGGTAGTCAATACAAAGATCAAGTGCTCCAAGATACAGCCTGGGCCATCTCTCCACCTCCCTTGGAGTTGCAGATCTGGTGATTCTGATAAGGACCATTGGCAAAGGAGAAGCCGAATGTCATGGCATCATGGTTTGGGCTCCTGTTAAAGACAGTTGGCGTGCATGGCCCAGCTTCACAGCCTAAAATGGGAGTTACAACAGGAGTTACAGTTCTTCCTAATCTAAATTGTATAACCTTGTTGTTATCTTGAATATTAGTTAGCACTTTGTTATCATAACAAAACTCCAAGCACAAGCCAACATAGGAAGACAAGAGGGGTTTAGCACAAGGTTTGCAAGGTTCAAGGGCATGGTGCTGTCATCAGCTCAGTTCTAGTGAGGGCTTGTTTGGCTACCTCGCATCATCGTGGATGTGAGGAGTGGTGCATGTGGGAGCAGGTGATGACATCTCCACGCAGGAAATCAGAGAGAGAGACAGACAGACAGACAGAGACCGGGGAGAAGCTTAGGTATGTGTAACAAGAACTACCTAGCAATTGTGTGAGAGTTCCCTTAATCCCTCCCAAGGGTACAGCCCCCGACAACCTCCCACTAGGCTCCACCTCTTCCAGGTCCCACTACCTCTACACTGCCATACTGAGGACCAGAGCCCCTGTACGTGAATTCTTAGGAGACAAACTGCATCCAAACCATGGCATCTCATACACACTTGGCACAAGAACATGGCAGTGGTCATCATTCTTGGACATACACCCAGAAAGCAGGAAAGACAGGAGCACATGAATTTTGGACCAACTTCACTGGGCCAGGACAAGCTGAGTGGGAGAGAGTGAACGTGACCTGTGCTTTCCTCTAGTAAACGTGCTCTGGCTTGAGGCAAACCCGTTCACCTCCTCCCTCGATGGAGAGCAAGAAGGGAGCAGGGAAGGGAGGATCAGAAATCTCCTGCTTTCCTGGAGGACCTGCGTAGAGCATCACATGGAAAGAAAAGCTGGTTCAGGAAAAGTGTAACGGCCAGTGCATTTCAGCACACTGGAGAGCGCCATGCTTGCCTTCCAAAGCATCTTGTAAATCCTTCTGACCATAAGCACTCCCTACGTGTGATCGGGTGGGTTGTTCTGTGGGAATTCCTCCCATCCTCCTCCAAGCATGAGAGAAAACAGGTGGTCAAGTGGGCATGAACTTGGAGAAGGTTTTCACCTTGACATTGAGCCAGAACTTGGCAGGGGCATTCTTGAACATGCAAAGCAACAATGAAAGTCAGACCAAAGTGTCAGTTCCTCTTCCCCTCAAAGCCTTTTGAATTAATTTTTAACTTCCACTCTGCCTTGTCAGTTATGAATAGAGATCCCAGTGCCTGGTGTCGGCTGGGGCGTGGCAAGCCCCAGTGCTAATTTCAGGAGCAGGACGGACACTGTTCCAGCTGTGAGCCTGTGGAAGAAGCGTTTCAGCCTTAAGTTGTAGAAAGACCTCTGTTTACATCATGACAGCTGGTAGAGGAGTTGGGTCGTCTTGTGACAGCCACTTCTGTAGTAAAATGACCATGTGGTCTTCATGAGTGAGTGAATCCCAGGTCATAACCTGACAAAGCAGAAAGCTGCCAGCAACCATAATAACAGAGCTGTAGGTTGCAATGAATTCTTAGGTTATGCCAAGCATTGTGACCTACACACCCGGGCTTCTAATTGCGGTAGAATGCAATTAACGTAAAACACATCATCTTACCCACTTTTTAAAAGTGCCCCAGTGCCAAGTAACTTCACCTTGCCGTGCAGTCTCCAGAACACTTGGCATCTTGCTAAACTGAACCTCTGTGCCTCTGAAACAGTGGTGCCCCTTTTCCACATTTCCTCTGGTTCCGAGTAACCACCCTTTTCCTTCCCATCTCTGTGAACATGACTGCTCTCCGTCCTCACATAAGGGGAATCATACAGTATCCATCTTTTTATGCCTGGATAATTCTACTTAGCAGAATATCTTCAAGGTCCATCCCTGTTATAGCTTGTGTCAGAATCCCCTTCCTTTTTAGGGCTGAACAGTATTCCGTTGTATGGATGGAACACAATCCATGTATCATTCATTCACTGATGGACGCTTGGGTCACCACTATCCTTGGCTACTGTGAATTAATGCTGCCATGGACATGGGTGTGCAAGTCTCTCATCAAGACCCTGCTTTTAAGGCTTTTGGGAGTATATTCAGAAGTGGAAATGTGGGGTCATGTGGTAGTTACATGTTTAATTTTCTGGAGACCCTGCCATGCTATTTTATACACACACACACACGTTTTTCATATATTCTCAACAATCCTGGGAGATGGGAATAATGAAAAGGAAGTAGTTCAGAGAGAAGTACCATTTTACAGATGAAGAAGCTGAGAGTAGGAAAATGAGTAATTAACTTAGTAATTACAGGGTAATGGGCAGTAGGCTGGACTTTGGAGTTAGGCACACGGAAGCCAAGGTGGGAGCACTCTGGGTTTCTCTGCTTCAAACACGCCTCCTCCCACCAAACAAGGTGTTGTTTTGAAGCTTCCCAAAATACCTATTTCAACCCTCCCTACAAATGATCTCATTGGGTTTATTCCCAATTAAACTACCAAGCAGGCAACAAGGAAAAACTTGTAAACAATCGTGCTGGGAGAAGGTGTGGTTTGTATAAAAACACACTGCTATGATTGTTTTGAACATGAAAGAGAGAGGAAGGAGGGGACAGGAAAATTTAGTGGCATTATTGGGATATAAAGTGTCACCAAGTACACAGAGTCAGAATTAAAATAGGTGGCTGGTGGGCCAGATGGTGAACTGGAGAGGAATGGATGGAAAATTACGGCGTATGGGACATCTACACTCACTCCTCTTTAAAGATCTGCAAAATGATGAGCTATCCCACCTCATGATGCTGAGTGTCAGGCATACGTTCTGATTCTGTCCTGCCACCATCAGAATGTGTACTTGCACTAATGTAGCGGGTAGAGCCTACTACACTTTGTGTACTCAATTCTTCATGCTGTGCTTGTACACACATGGCAGCTCAATAGGTTTGTCCCCCAGTGTCACCACAAACATGTGCATAATACCCTGTGCTATGGCATTCTGAGGGCTTTATGATTACCAGGTGACAGGAAATTTTCAGTTCCATTGTGACTGCACAGGGACCCCTTTGCCTATGTGGTCCATTGTTGACCAAATGCTATTCGTGCAGGAGCTGACTATATATATACAAATGCATATTACTTATAATACAGAATATAACAGGTAAATTCGTATGCCCCCACTTCCCAGTTTAAACAAACAGAGCATTTACCTTTTCTTCGGGGACTTTAATTTGCCCCTCCCCCAATACCATTCTCAAACACCTGGAGGTTATCCCAGTCCTGAATTCTGTGTCAAGCAATCATTTATGTGTCTTTGCAGTTGTATTATATTGCATTCCAAATCAGTATTTGGATATTGCCAGTTTTTAATTTTATGTATGTAGAATCTTACTGTCTGAATGAAGGAATTATACTGTGATTTTTTTTTTTTTTGATCAACATTCTGGTTTTTTTTTTTTTTTTTTTTGACAGGCAGAGTGGACAGTGAGAGAGAGAGACAGAGAGAAAGGTCTTCCTTTGCCGTTGGTTTTAAGATTCATCATCCAGCTCTGGTTCAATTTACTACTCTACAATATCTCCTAATGTGTTTATACATTCTCCTATTGGTAGACATTTAAGCTATTTACAGAATTTTGCCGCTGTGAACCAGGTGATAAGGCACAGAGAAATGGAATCACTGGGTCATAAAGAGGCTTACTAGACAATGTCAAATAATTTCCCAAAGTATGAGTGTATTTCAAAAAGTTTGTGGAAGATGGAATTAAAAGATAAGTTTGTTGAGGTCGGCACTGTGATGTAGCAGGTTAGCCAACACCTGAGATGCCATCATCCCATATGGGTATCTGGCACTAACAGTCCCAGCTGCTCCACTTCCCATTCAGTTCCTTGCTAACACACCTGGGAAGGCAGCAGAAGGTGGTCCAAGTCCTTGGGCCCCTGCACCTGTGTGGGAGACCCAGAAGAAGCTCCTGGCTCCTGGCTTTGGATCTCCCAAGTTCTGGCCATTGCGGACATTCGGGGAGTGAACCAGCATATGGAAGACCTCTTTCTATGTATCTCCCTTCTCTCTCTCTCTCTCTCTCTCTCTCTCTCTCTCTCTCTCTAACTCTGACTTTCAAATAAATAAAATAAATCTTGAACAAATATTAGCTTGCTTTGATATAAAGCTTTTGAAATCCATGCAAACAAGGGTGTCTAAACATTCATGGGCAGTGACGAGCCTCTGTGTGGATTCCAAAATTCTCTGTACCCAAAGAAGCACCATTTAATTTCATTTTGTCACAACTTTTTTAAGTACCCTTGGATTCATACCAACTTATACTTTTAAAAGGAATATAAATTTTCCTGTTGTTCTGCACACCCTCCAATACTTTACAGTAACTCATTTTAAAGATTTGCAAACGTGTTGGGTATTGAAGAATATCTTGTAGTTTCACTTTGCATTTCTCTGATTATTTATAAATTTGTCGCC
This sequence comes from Sylvilagus floridanus, assembly GCA_949820135.1. Classification (NCBI taxonomy): domain Eukaryota; kingdom Metazoa; phylum Chordata; class Mammalia; order Lagomorpha; family Leporidae; genus Sylvilagus; species Sylvilagus floridanus. The sequence continues at coordinate 57,946,423 of OX463241.1, read as the reverse complement.
TTTCACATGCTTTTTGAGTGTTTTGTATTTCCTCATCTCTACATTTACTGTGCCTATTTTTTTTTTTATTTTTACGGGGTTGTGTGTATGTGGGGATGGGAGTGGTTTCTTATTGATGTCTAGGAGTTCTTTGTATATTCTGCATACTAAACCTCTTGGGTTTCAAATAAATTTCCTTGTTTGTGATTTATCTCCACTTATGTGGCTTCTTAATTTAGTATAGCTAGATATATCAATCTTCTTTCTGGCTTGCAGATTTACTTTTTTACTTAAGAAATAATTCCCTACTCTTAGCTCCTAAATTCATCTAACAGTTTCACATTTTCCTTTAACATTTAAATCTTTACTAACCAAAACCAATTTTTATAGGAGAAAGCTATCCAATTTCATTTTCCCCATATGGATAACACATCTTCCCAGGCCTAACTGGATTATTCTACAATATCATCTCTGTTATGTGTCATGCATGTGGATATCTGGGTTTCTTTCTTGTTTTCCACTGGTTTATTTATCTATTTTTGAATCACAACAAACTGTCTTGCCTTCTGGTAGGACAAGTATTTCCATCTTTCTATTCTTCTTCAGAAATGTATTAAGAGCAACAGAAGCAGAAGGGGAGGAGAGAGAGACAGAGACACACACAGAAAGAGAGAGAGAGGGAGAAAGAACGAGCTATCTTCCATCCACTGGTCCATTCCCCAGATAATAGCAATGGGCACAGCTGGTTCAGACCAAAGCCAGGAGCCAGGAATTTCATCTGGGTCTCCCACAAGCCTGGCAGGGCCCCAAGCACTTGATCATCTTCCACTGCTTTCCTAGGAATGTTAGCAGGGAACGGGATTGGAAGTGGCGCAGCTGGGACTTACACCAGTACTCGGATTTGGAATGCTGGTACTGCAAGTGGTGGTTTATGGGCTGTACCTTACCTCCAGCCCCTGCTTTTTCATTTTAGCATCCATTTGTCAATGACCATGAAAAATTATGATGGTATTTTGATGGGCAAAACAAAGGCTCTAGAGATAAATTTTGTGAAACTTTATCTTTTTTTTTTTAAGATTTATTTATTTGAAAATCAGAGTTACACAGAGAGAGGAGAGACTGACAGAGAGCTCTTCCACCCACTGGCTTACTTCCCAAATGGTCGCAACTCTCAGAGCTGGACCAAGCCAAAGCCAGGACCTGAAGCTTCATCCAGGTCTTCCACGTGGGTGCAGGGGCACAAGCCCTTGGGCATCTTCTGCTGCTTTTTCCAGACCATTAGCAGGGAGTTGGATCGGAAGTGGAGTAGTTGGGACATGAACCAGCATCAATATGGGATGTAGCACAGTGGCTTTACTTGCTAAACCACAATGCCTACTCTTTGTGGTGAAATTTAATATTATCTACTCCTTCAATATTAAGTAGACTTTGGTGTTTCATTTGTGAGAAAAACATTAATTTTATAATCAGTCCCCATAATATATACTGGACCCTTCAAGTTTTCTATTTTTTCTTGAGTCACTTTTAATAATTCATATTTTCCCAGTATTTGTCTATTTTGCTTGCTTTTAAATTTATTGCCATAAAATTATTCATAGGATCTCTTATTATTTTTTAAACTCTGCTGAGTCTGCATTCATGTTTAATTTCCAATTTTAATATTTTTTAAAAATTTGAGTCTTCTTTGTCATTTGTCAATATTGCCAAAAGCTTGTTGACTTATTAGAGCTTTCAAAAAATTAACTTTGTTTTTTTTTTAAGATTTAGTTATTTTTTTGAAAGTCAGAGAGAAAGTTATACAGAGAGAGGAGAGGCAGAGAGAGAGACAGAGATAGAGAGAGAGAGAGAGAGAGAGAGAGGGAGAGAAGTCTTCCATCCCCTGGTTCACTCCCCAATTGGCTGCAACGACCAGAACTTCACCAATCCGAAGTCAGGAGCCAGGAGCTTCTTCTGGGTCTCCCACGTGGGTACAAGGGCCCAAGGACTTGGGCCATCTTCCACTGCTTTCCCAGGCCATAGCAGAGAGCTGGATCAGAAGTGGAGCAGCCGGGACTAGAACCAGCACCGACATGGGAAGTGGCACTGCAGGCAGCGGCTTTACCCACTATGCCACAGCACTGCCCCCAACTTTGCTTTTACTATACCTCCTTATTTTTGTTTCCTTTTTCTTTTATTTTCTAATTGCCTTCATTGTTATCATTCAGTTCTAATTGCATGAGTTTGTGATTTTCTAACTTTTTAAGTTCAACAGCAGCTCATTTTTCCCATCTCATTTTCTTCATTCTAATATCATTATTGAAGGCAATAAAATCCCTTCTGAAAAACCATTTTATTCCATCCCACATGGTATATAGTCTTTTTATGATCACTCCATTCTAAGCATTTTTATAATTTTCTTTGTCAATTTGCCTGTAACTCATGATGTTAAATCAAAACTCCTGAGACCACGGATCTCTGAAATAAAAGAGAGATCGGCTCATTACGGATGCCAGCAGACCAAGTGAGCGAGCAGGTCCTGCGACAAAGTGTCCTCAAACTGCCATCAACCAGGGTAGACGGCACTTGCAAAAATGGTTGCCTGACCGTAAGCTAAGGATACTTTTATAAAATCGGGGAAGGGAAGCAGAAAGCGTGTATAGAGAAGAATAGGGGTTTGCGAAGCACAGAAGGCTTTGGGATAGGAGCACAGGCCTCAAAAAGAGGTCATTGCTGCTTCCGGACCGGTTCGGGCTAACAGTCCAGAACAATTACACTGAAACGGGCAGACAGGCCCTGGTTGGGGCAAAGATGTGATTCAGGAATGAGTCTGGCTGGTTTCATGGGAAGCTGTCAACAGCTTCCTTTATAGCTCCTCCCTCCATCCTCCCACCTTGTACTGACATGCGGGCTATCTCGGGACTTTTACCCACGCATGGTTCACAAGTGTGTTTTTAATTCTGAACTGCTATGGATGGAGTCTGCCCTGGAGGCCCAGGAGGGAAAGGCCAGCCGACGGGTGGTCTCTTTCTCCTGCCACACCTAGGCCTGAGGGGACACAGGGGCCCCAGTACCATTGCCAGGGAGCTCAGAAGCTTTCTCCACGTGGTGCCCCAGCAGCCACTGCGGATCAGAGATGAAGCGGCCGAGCCTCCCTGCTGAGGTCCCTGGGGAGTTGCCAGGCTCCTCTCTGGGCTAAAGAAAAATCACTCGAATTTAGAGACAACAAACAATACCAACTTTGCCCAACCCTGGAACATTTGATGTTGAACCACAGGACGATGTATGCATCAATTTGACTCCAAAGGCATTTATTGAGCACCTACTGTGTCCAAGCCAGTGGCTGCAAATAATGAATGCAACTCTTGCTGTCCTGCAGGAGTAGAGAGTTCGGCCTGGTACCATGGAGTCTTTAGCCCCACAAGCCTCCCCTGGGGACATTCCTGTGCCTGGCCCTGCTTCACTTCTGTGATCTCATTTCCCAGCAACTCTGAGGGCTGGTGTTATCTGCATTTCCCAGAGAATGCAATAAGGCTTACAGAAATGAAGTAGCTTGTCCAAGGTTGCCCAGCTCCTATGAGAGCCGAAAGCCAAAGCCACATCCGTCCGATGGCACTGCACCGTGCTGCCTCCTTGCAAAAGATTACAAGTTTTTATTTGTGCTTTTTCTCTTTTCCATTTAGTCCAAGTGCTTAGCAATTGGAGAGCGGGCTGGGAAGTGATGGATAGACAGTCAATTCGCTTCCCTGCTGCAGAGTGCCTCCAATCTTGGGGCTGCTGTAAATTATAGAACGGGTAGTTGACAAAGAATCTTGCATTGGGGGCCTGTTGTCTGTTTTCTTTATCTCTTCAGGATGCTTTGGCCAACCAAGCAGAATGCTTATCTTGCAGCTTTAGGGCTTTGAAAAATGTATTCTGTTGTGCTGTGTGCTCGTCCCATGTTTCTCTCTACCCACACTGCCCAAGGCAGAGGAAGGCCTGGGCGGGGGAGGGAGGTGCTCAGGGAGGGTGGTGAGGGCTACTCCCACACATGTTACTCATCAGTCCACATGGCCTGGGCACCAGCTCTCCGACATGCACGCACCACGCACATGAGTCACACACCTACTATCCCACTTCATTTTTAATCAGTAGAACACGTGTTATCATCCGCATTCTACCCAGAAAGGCAGGAGACTCGGGGGGTCCACAGTGGTATGGGAAAACGGTGGAGGAGGAGAAATTACTATTATCTCCGTCCTTTGTTTCACATGGAAGTAGAGAGATTGAAAAAGATTTATTAGAAGCCGGCGCCGTGGCTCACTAGGCTAATCCTCCGCCTTGCGGCGCCGGCACCCCAAGTTCTAGTCCCGGTCGGGGTGCCAGATTCTGTCCAGGTTGCCCCTCTTCCAGGCCAGCTCTCTGCTGTGGCCCGGGAAGGCAGTGGAGGATGGCCCAAGTGCTTGGGCCCTGCACCCCATGGGAGACCAGGAGAAGCACCTGGTTCCTGGCTTCGGATCAGCGCTGCGTGCCGGCTGCAGCACGCTGGCCGCAGCGGCCATTGGAGGGTGAACCAATGGTAAAGGAAGACCTTTCTCTCTGTCTCTCTTTCTCTCTCTCTCTCTCTCTCACTGTCCACTCTGCCTGTCAAAAATAAAAAATAAAATAAAATAAAAAGATTTATTAGAGTCAAAGATCCCCCCAGCCAGAGCGGCTTGGAAGGGGGCTTCCACACCCAAAGAACCTTGTAGCACTGGGGGTTTTTTAAGTATAATTCCAAAGGAAAAAAAAAAAGTGACAATCAGATTGTCATTCATACCAGGTGGGGACAAAACCCTCAAAAGACCTGATTCACAATTCTCCACTGTGTCTGGCCTCCTCAGGATAAAACAAAAGGCCATCCAGAAGGGTGGGTATGTAACTTATTTTCATAGTGAGCTGTGAGATCAGAGAGAGCTCCCTCGCTGTTCTCATGGTAAATCTGGAGATTCCGGAAGGAAGGAGGGTGACTTGTTTGTTCTTGCTAAAGATAACATTTTTTTAGGGGAGGAAGCAAGTATTTCTTTTTAAGATTTATTTATTTATTTGAAAGTCAGAGTTACACAGAGAAAGAAGGAAAGGCAGAGAGAGAGAGAGAGAGAGAGAGAGGTGCTCCATCTGCTGGTTCACTCCCCAATTGGCTGCAACAACTGGAACTGTGCCGATCCAAAGCCAGGAGCTTCCTCTGGGTCTCCCACGCGGGTGCAGGGGCCCAAGGACTTGGGCCATCTTCTACTGCTTTCCCAGGCTATAGCAGAGAGCTGGATCAGAAGAGGAGCAGCTGGGACTAGAACTAGCGCCCATATGGGATGCCTGTGCAGCAGGCAGGAAGCTTAGCCTACTACACCACAGCACAGCTCCAGATTTCTACTGTTCTTAAGCTACCCGTAAACAGCATTTTCTAATATCAGCCCAAACAGATTAAGACAAGAACAAAGGGTCCACAGGCTGGAGCACTGAGGTCAGCCAGCACTTGCAGCACCAGCATCCCATGTTGATGCACCAGTTCGAGTCCCTGCTATTCTTCTTCCCATCCAGCTTCTTGCTAATGTGCCTGGGCAGGTGGCAAATGACAGCTCAAGTACTGGATTTCCCTCCACCCCATGGAAACCTGGATAGAATTTCTACTGGCTCCTGACTTTGGCCAGCGAAACTGTCCAGCCCTGGCTATTTGAGGTCATTTGGGGAGAGACTCAGCAGATGAAAGATGTCTGTCTCTCTCTGTGTCTGTCTATGTCACTCTACCTTTCAAATAAATAAATCTTTTTTAAAATTTTACTTAAAATATACAAGTTCCATGGATTTGATATATACAGATTTAGAAACATAGTGATACTTCCCACCCTTCTTCCTCCTCTCTCTCCTATTCCCACACTTAATTTTTACAAATAAGATTTGGGGCCGGCACTGTGGCGCAGCAGGTTAACGCCCTTGTCTGAATGTCAGCATCCCATATGGGCGCTGGTTCTGGTCCTGGCTGCTCCTCTTCCGATCCAGCTCTCTGCTATGGCCTGGGATAGCAGTAGAAGGTGGTCCAAGTCCTTGGGCCCCTGCACCCGTGTGGGAGACCTGGAGGAAGCTCCTGGCTCCTGGCTTAGATTGGCGCAGCTCCAGCCATTGAGGCCAATTGGGGAGTGAACCATCGGATGGAAGACCTCTCTCTCTCTCTCTCTCTGCCTCTCTTCTCTCTGTGTAACTCTGATTTTCAAATGAATAAATGAATCTTTAAAAAAAAAAAAAGATTTAACCCCACACTAAGCAATGAATTCAGCAAACAGTATGAAGAAAAAAAAAACTGTTTATCAACAGAAGAGACAAGGGCTGTAAACAGTCATCAAATCTCAAAGTATTCATTTCGATCCAATATATTACATTTTAGATTAAAAAAAAAGAAGACAGGAACAAGTTTTCAACTCAAGAGTAGGATAATTCCAGTTAGGGGACTGGATTCATGTTTTTATTTTCTTTCCTCCTCCCCCTTCTTCCCTACTGATCTGTTGTGGGATTCCTAGGCTCACACACCTCTTGTCTCAGCCTTCAAACTATACCTTTTTAAATTCCAATGCAAGCCTGCTGATTGTCTGCTCAGAAATCACCAGTGCCGGTTGGCACCGCGGCTCACTAAGCTAATCCTCCGCCTTGAGGCGCCCGCACACCGGGTTCTAGTCCGGGTCGGGACACCGGATTCTGTCCCGGTTGCCCCTCTTCCAGTCCAGCTCTCTGCTGTGGCCTGGGAAGGTAGTGGAGGATGGCCCAAGTGCTTGGGCCCTGCACCCCATGGGAGACCAGGAGAAGCTCCTGGCTCCTGACTTCGGATTAGCACGGTGTGCTGGCCGCACTGCGCCGGCCACAGCAGCCATTGTGGGGTGGACCAACGGAAAAGGAAGACCTTTCTCTCTCTTTCTCTCTCTCTCACTGTCCACTCTGCCTGTCAAAAAAAAAAAGAAAAAAAAAAAGAAAAAGAAAAAGAAATCACCAGCGCCTTCCTATTGTTTCCAAAAAAGCCTTGATTTCTTGGATTCAACATTCCAAGGTCTGGCGGCATTTTCTTTCCAAACCCATTCATGCCCCTGTGTGTCCCCTTCCATACCTGCTGAACCCAGAACACTGCACATCCTTGACACCGTGATGGTGCCCGTCTGTTTCTTGTTCTTGCCTGGAATATGCCCTGGTCCCTTTCTGCCTCTTAGCAGCCTGATTGGAAGTCAGCCAAGCCTGTTCTATCCTGATTGGATGTGAGCCAAGTCTGCTCTATCCTGATTGAATGTCAGGCAAGCCTGCTTTATTCTGATTGGATGTCAGCCAAGCCTGCTCCTTCCTGATTGGATGTCAGCAAAACTTGCTCCATCCTCTAGGAAGGGTTGGTCCCTTCTGGTCCCATCACCCCACCTGCCAGGATTCTCAAATGAGCCTCAGAATGACCAGGATGGTCTTCCAACACAAAACGCACAGCCTTAGCCCTGAGTGTTTTCCGATCAGTAGGACTGGGCTGGGGCCTACGTGTCTGCGTTCCTAAAGCTCCCTGGATTTTGCTGGCCTGGGGTCCACACTTTGAGAACCACTGTAGAATAGGAACACCAACCACATCAGGTGGTCATGAGCAACGTCCCGAATCTGTCTCTGCTTCGGGATAACACGGAGCTCCAGAGGTGCCACAGCTGTGCCTCCCCTCACAGCTGTGCCCGAATAGTGAGCTCACTGAATAGTGAGCGAGCAAGCGAGAGAACAGGCCAGCACAGGGCAGTGCCTCTTGCAACAGTGCTGGCTGGAACCTTGTCTCTCCACTTATTCATATATCATGAAACAGCTTCTCCATCGAAGAAGAAAAATGGATCTCATGGGGCTATTATGAGGGTTAAAGAAGAGGCATATAACATGCGGTCCATCAGAATTAATGAGAGGAGGGGAGGGAGGAAGAAAGATGGGGAGGAAGGAAGGAGAAAGCAATAAAGGGAGCAAAACACTAGCTAACGTGCTGGCACCCTGAGCTTGGCGCACAGGCACCGTTTCGCCAGGACTTTCTAGTCCCAAGCAAAGCCTCAGCGGAATTTTACAGGGTGAGCCCAAAGCCGAGGCCTGATCTGGCATTGCTCAGCCTTGGTAGTTTGCAGTCTCAGAGGCTGCAGGGAGCGTTCCCACTCCTAAATAGCACGATTTGACAGGGAAACCCATTCGGGGACAGGAGAAGCAGTCCCACATGCAAGCCGGCTTTCCGGAGTAGACCAGGGTAGCAAATGCTGAAGGCAGAAGCCCGCCTTAGCATGAGACTCGGGTGTGTTTGTGTAGGGAAGCTGGTGGCTGGGAGCCAGGGCTTGGGGCACTCGGGGACCTGACCAGGGAGGAAAATGACCATGCAGAGCAGGGAGGAACCCAGCTGCTGTGGCAGGTGCACAAGTACGAGGTGTCCTGGCCACTATCCGTCTGCCTTGTGCCTCCATGGGTTTTGCCAATGTATCCAGGCCTAGACTCTCACTCAAAACCCCTCAGCAGAGCCCACCAGCAGCCGTGGCCAGACGATCCAATCAGCACTCTGTAAAAACATACAGAAGCACCTGGGAGGGTGGCAGTGTCCTATGCATGTGCTTCAAAAAGTACGTGGAAAGTGCTATTAGAAAGTAAGTGCGTTTAGGAGAAAAGTACTTTTGAAGGCTGCACATAGTTTCTTCATCAAGCGCACTTTCCCCGAGCAGTTGGAAGACTGTGTGTGATGTATGCTAACCAGTACAGCAATCAACAATCACGAGCAGTTGCTGGGCACTTGAAATCCAAACTGTGCGGCCTCCTAGCGGAGTGGTTGGTCTCATTTGATTTTAATTCATATGAAGTTACAGTCAGGAGAGGGCGTGTGGTTCAGTGGGTTAAACTACTATTTGGGATGCCCACGTCGAGAGCCCTGTCTCCACTTCGGATCCAGCTTCCTGTTAACGCTCACCTAGGGAGGCAGCAGGTGGTGGCCCAAGTACTAGAGTCCCTGTCACTCGCAAGGGAGACCCAGATGAAGTTCCTTGGCATGGCCCAGTCTTGGCTATTGTCACATTCATGACCTGCTACAGGATGCTGCCAATTCATATTCCCACAACTTGCCAAGTCTCAGCCTGGCTACTGAAGTCGAAGTTGATTAAGTTTAAGCCACCTTGAGTGCTCCATTCCTGACTTGCCCCAGCCGTGCTGCGGGAGCTCACATCTTCCTGTGGCTATCGTATCTGCACTGGAGTAGGGGGCAGCACAAGAGAGGTCACCTCCATCCTTGCACAAAGCACTGCACAGCATATACTGGCCATTCGTGACCACAGGCCTCAGGCAGGGAGCAAAGGGACCGGAGCGCCGTGGTGGGACCCAGTAGGCCGGAATCTGCATGACCTGACAAGGCACAGCGGATGGCTGCAAGGCAAGGGGTTGGCCCTGAGGAAGGAAAGTGCCCCTGGTTGTGTACCTACTGTGTGTTCTCTAGGCTGAGCCATCATGCCCTCTGTGAGGTTAGAACCACTGCCCTTTGGGACAGAGGGAGAGACCTAGTCTCAGAGATGCCGTGATGGAGTAGGCTTCGGTACCAGGCCTGACTTCCACAGGCACACTCTGTTTTCTTCTGCCACATGGCCCTGGGGTGTGCTGGCTGGAGGAAAGCCACTTGGGTGGGATTACTCAGGGCACCCACTGCCAGCGCCGTGCAGCCTGGAATCCTTCAAACTGATCACAGGGTCTCTCCAGGTCCTACCTGGAGCCTGACTATGCCAAGTGAACCATAGTATTTTGGTGATCTACAGGTTCAAACCATGAAGCCCAAAGTTGAGAGAAAGAGAGAGAGAGAGAGAGATCTTTGAAGACTAATGGTGAAACAATATTCCAAGGTACAGTCTGAACTGCAAAACTGCTATATACATGGCAGCAGCAGCAATAATCATAATATAGTCCCATGCTGTAATAATGACATATTGGTCAGGAACAAACCACATAAATGGCAATGGTCCTGTAACATAATATGGTTGAAAAATGTCTGTTGTTAGTGCCATCATGGCTGTCCTGGCACTGTAGCACAAGATACTCATGGGTGTGTGTGTGCATGTGTATCTGTGTGCATGTGTGCGTGCATGTGTGTGTATGCATATGGAGGGGTGATGCAGGTATGAATCATCCTACTGCATTGCTATTTGCACAAAAGTTGAGAACCTACAATTATGTTCAGTGTGTAACACTCGATAATGACAACAAATCACCGTGTTACTATTTCTGTATTTGCTAGTCTTTCTTTTTTTTTCTTTTTTTTTTGACAGGCAGAGTTAGACAGTGAGAGAGAGAAAGAGAGATAGAGAGAGGTCTTCCTTTTCCGTTGGTTTACCCCCCAAATGGCTGCCATGGCTGGTGCACTGTGGTTGGTGAGCCGCGCTGATCCGAAGCCAGGAGCCAGGTGCTTCTCCTGGTCTTCCATGCAGGTGCAGAGCCAAGGACTTGGGTCATCTTCCACTGCACTCCCGGGCCACAGCAGAGAGCTGGACTGGAAGAGGAGCAACTGGGATAGAATCTGGCGCCCTGACCAGGACTAGGACTCAGGGTGCCAGCACCACAGGCGGAGGATTAGTCAAGGGAGCTGAGGCGCCAGCCGTGTTTGCTCTTCTGTACTTGTTATTGGTATTTTAGGGCTTTGCATTGTACTTATAAAAGAAGTTAATTGTAAAGCAGTGGCCCAGTGACACTGGCAGCAGCCTCACACCTCTCGTGGTTCCCACACCGGGGATTGCACTGCTTTCTCTTGTGTATGATTTAATCTCATGCTATTTTGTTCAGCATGGCCCTGGGTGCATACTAGCTATGTCTGGGCACATATCCCACACAGACAAGGTGTGGCAGGCTGTCCTATCTGGATCCGGGAGAACAGCCCTGTGATGTCCCCATAGCAACATCACCTGCATTGTGCTTCTCAGGATGTCCTCCCCCCTTGTTAAACGATGCATGACTGTATGATGGGAACTCCAAAATACTCGTGGAACATTAAATGAAGACACCATGCACGTTTTCCATTTCTGGAGTCCCCTTGTACAGTGTCCTGTGGTTGCTGTAACTAATCACCATGAATTGAGTAGCTTAAAACAATGCCAAGATGTTCTCTGAACTTGTGGAACGTCCGAAGTCCTACACCCAAGTTGTCAGCAGTTTCCCTCTTTCTGGAGCTCCGGGAAGGCCTCCACGTCTGGGCTTTCCTGGCTTCTGGAAGCTGCCTGCTTTCCCTGGTTCAAGGCCCCATGTTCCTTTCTGCAAACGGAGTGTAGCATCTTCCAGTCTTTCTCTCGGCTTCCATCACCACATCACCCTTTCTGGTTCTCAACCCACTGGCTTCTTCATAAATGACACTGGTGGTCACCTTGGGGCCCCTTGGAAAATTGAACACGATCTCCACATCCCCAGGTCCTTAACGTCATCACAGCTGCAAAGTCCCTTTTAGCTTTTGGGATATGATATGAAATGTACAGATTCCCCTTTGTCCTGAGTTGGGATTATGTCCTAATAAGCCCACCATAAGTTGAAACTATCCGAAGTCCACAATGCATTTAATAATTAGCCAACCTACGGACTACCACAGCTTACCATCACAGCTCTCGGTAGAGTGAGGGCTCTCTCCTCCCGCGACAGTAGCACTGGCAGAGAGCTGTGCTGCCCTTGCTGGGGCTGCCAGCATCACACAAGGGTGTTAGATTGAATAGTGCTAGCCTGGAGAAAGATCAGCAGCCAAAATTTAAACGATTTCTACTGAATACATATTGTTACACCACCATATAGTCAAGCAGCATTTTTAAAAAGATTTATTTATTTTCATCTTCTGGAAAGGTAGAGAAAAAGAGAAGAGATCTTCCACCTACAGGTTCACTCCCCAAATACCCTCAACAGCCCGAGCTGGGCTAGACGGCAGCCAGGAGCCACGTCTCCCACATGCATAGCAGGGGCCCAACCACTGGAGCCCTCCCTGCTGCCTCCCAGAATGCATCAGTGGGAATCAGAGGTAGACTAGCTTGGCAATATTAAGTCTGTATTTGGTCTTTGTCTATTCCCGTCATGGAGCATCTAGCACCCTTGGCATCTCCTGAGTGACAGGTGGTGTCTTTTGCTCTCCCTAGGGAGCCTCTTTTGACCATGCCTGAGTTTATGCTAATGGTGACGTAGGGTGGAGCTCCCAGGGAGCCTCAGGTTGGCCCAGCCGCTGGAAAGTCCCAAGGGATCAGAGGATCAGAGGGATGGGGGCTTGGCACTTTCAGCCTCACCCACCAACCACCTGCAAGCAGAGGGGCTGGAGAGGAAGTTCTGTCATGCTCTCTTAAATAGAAATTCTTGACCCACGAGGTTCACTGAGATTCCGGGCTGCTGAGCAGGTGAAAGGGCCAGCAGGGTGGTGCCCAGAGAGGGCATGGGAGCTGTGTGTCCAGTTCCTACTCCTCACCCTGCGCCTCTCATCAGCTGCTGTGCTGCTCTGCCCTTTGTCCTGTCCCTTACAAGAAACCAGCAAACACAGGTCACGTGTTTCCCTGCGTTCTGTGAGCTGTCCTAGCAAATCACTCAAACCCGACAGAGTGTGTGTCGTGGGAACCCCAGTTAGCAGCCACTTGGCACAGGTGCCTGCCCACACTATCCACCCGCACCTGACCGAGGGGGAGCTCACAGGGGTCTGAGCCCTCAACTGTGGCACCTGGAGCTGTTATATCAGGACTGGATTGAATTACGGGCACCCAGCTGGTGTCTGCTGGAGATTTGCCTGGTGTGTGGAGGAAAAGAACCACATGGGGGCCAGCACCGTGGCCTAGTGGGCTAAGCCTCTGCCTGCAGCACCAGCATCCCATATGGGTGCCAGTTCATATCCCAGCTGCTCCTCTTCTGATCCAGCTCTCTGCTATGGCTTGGGAAAGCAGCTGAAGATGGCCCAAGTGCTTAGGCCCCTGCACCCGTGTGGGAGACCTGGAAACCAACCACACTATGGCCATTGTGGCCATTTGGGGAGTGAACCAATGGATAGAAGACCTTTCTCTCTCTCTCTCTATCTCTCTATCTCTCTAACTCTACTTCTCAAATAAATGAATAAAATATTAAAAGAAAGAAAGAAAGAAAGAAAGAAAGAAAGAAAGAAAGAAAGAAAGAAAGAAAGAAAAAAGAACCACATAACAGGCCAAAGAAGTGTTCTGTATTCTGCAAGAATCAAAAGGAAAAACAAGTTAGATGTCCCTGCACCGTGTGTATGGTAACAGGTTCCAGGGACTCAGGGCTGGACAGTGTGAAAGGGATATTATTTCGGTTTACCGTAAAAAATAATGCAAAATGACACTTCTCTGTCTCAAGTGCTTCAACTGCTGAGAACACTGGATGGGGTAATTTAATTATCTCATGGCTAATCCATGCGGCCACTCAGCAAAGGAACCACTAGCAAGAACACCACTGCCCCTCCCTCCAAAGTCCACCTGATTGCTTTTCGAGACAGGTTATCCCCATGGAGAACTCCCTACAGGCAGAGCAGTTAACTGGCACCTGATTATCTCATCTGTCTCATCCACTCCCTGCACCCTGACACCCGGGTGCAGTCACCCCGCCGTATCCACATGAAATTGGTCCAGATACCAAAATGCACAGATGTTCGAGTTTCTTCTGGAACGTGGTGTGGTGTTTGCACAGAACCTGTGCGCGTCCTCTCACCTGCTTTCAATCATCTCTAGCCCACTCATAATGCCTCCTACAATGCCAATGATATGTAAATGGTGGTTATACTGCATTGTTTGGGGAATAATGTCCAAAATAAGAAGTCTGTCCATATTTAGTAGGTCACATTTTCCTTTTCTGAATTACTTATGATCCCCAGTTGGCTGAATCCATCGACAAGGAACCCGTGGATACCAGGGATGACCGTCCCTCTGTCCCTGGGTGAGGTGAGGAACCTGACTTTAAGCTCACCATGGTTCACCCAGAGAACTCCCCTGCCACAGGTCCTGGTGACTCTCCAGGCCCCCAGTGTCCCCCTGGGTGGCGTAGGGCCCATTAATATCTACTCCTACAGGAAATGACCAACCCTGCATTAATCCTAGCTAAAATCAAGCAGCTGCCCCTCCAGAAGGATGCAAGTCATAGCTGATTGGATGCAGACACATATCTGCGATGAATTTCTCTTGACAGGGAACCACAGGCCCAACCCATCAAGGCTGGGTAAGGATTTTGTGTATTAGGAGTAGTCTCGTTCTCACCTTCACCTTCTGATGTACAAAGCCAAACCCCTTCCTTCTTTCTTTATTTAGATTTATTTTATTTATTTTAAAAGAAGAGTTACAGGGGTGGGGGTGGGGGTGGAGATATCTTCCATCCACTGGTTCACTCCCCAAATGGCCACAACAGCCAGGTCTGAGCCATGCCAAAGCCAGGAGCTTCTTCCAGGTCTCCCCTATGGGTTCAGGGGCCCAAGCACTTGGACCATCCTCTATTGCTTTCCCAGGTGCATTAGCAGGAAGCTGGATTGGAAATGGAGCAGCCAGGAATCAAACTGGTACCCATATGAGATGCCATTGTTGCAGCTGGCAACTTATACCACTATGCCACAATGTTAGCTCCCAAACCTCTTCCTTACAATGCTAGATCTCCACTCCCAACTGAACATGGAACATGTGTGATGTGATAACTTAGCGGGCATGCATGCCTGCATGCCTTTCTTCCAAATATGCAGATCCTTTCTTAGAATTTCCCCAAACTGAGTGACAGTGTACAGCTTTTCTGGAAGCAAGCCCTGGAAAAGCCTGGAACTCTTGGCTGCTCAGGCAGCCAGGGTTTTTGGTCATGAGTCTGCCTCGCTCCTTGGCTTGGCCAACCCAAATATATTTGTTTCTGCTTAGAGCTCAAATCATTGTCTGTGTGTTTCTGTTGGCATACATGTTAGACAAAAGCTCCCAGGTCTCTCTGCCAGATGACACCATGGCCACAGCCAGTGGTGGCTCCAGGTGGTCCTGGGTGGACGGCCTGCCAGGGACTCAGTCACTGCCACCTTCATTTCAATCTGCAGGTGCCAAAGCACCAGGCCTTGCCCGGCTCCCCACCAGCATGTATTTCTCAGCTGCAATGACTTTATATTCTACTTGCTAAATTGGATTTCTCTCAGCAAAGGCTAGGGCAGCAGATAAAAGTGGATTTTATGGGCTTCCAATCAGAGGGAGCCGAATTTCATTCGAGCAGGTGGGAAGCGATGTCTTTCAGCTTTCTCTTTAAAACGGGGGGGGGAAGCACTTAGATGTTGAGGCCAGTTCATCAGGCTTTAGGAGGCTGTTTTATTAGTCACTTACAGCCAACGTTTTCCTCTTTACAGATGGTTTCCCTATTGCAACAAACATCCCCGTCTTGGCTCAGTGCCACCCTTAGCCTTGGAAGGCCAGGTGAGAGGCAGGGAGCTGGCAGCATCTCAGTCCAAGTCAGGAATGAAAGAATTCGCAAAGGTGCCAGGTAAGTCGAGGGGGAAAGAGGAGCTTCCCCAGAAACTATGCTGGAACGATCTGACACTCATCTACCAAAAAGAGAGAAAAATCAACACTAGACTCCGGTGTATGCAAATATCATCACAAACTGGATCATAGATTCAAAGCTAAAGCTTAAACTATAAAGTATCTAGAAAAAAAGGGATAAAATTTTTGTAGTCTTGAGCTAAGCAAAGACTTTTTAAAAAGATTTATTTTATTTAAGAGTTACAGAGAGAGAGAGAGAGAGAGAGAGAGAGAGAGAGAGGTCTTCCAACCACTGGTTCACTCCCCAGTTGGCCGCTATGGCCAGAGCTGCACCGATCTGAAGCCAGGAGCCTGGAGCTTCTTCTGGGTCTCCCACGTGGATGCAGAGGCCCAAGGACTTGGGCCATCCTCCACCGCCCTCCCAGGCCACAGCAGAGAGCTGGACCAGAAGCAGAGTAGCCAGGACCAGAACAGGTGCCCATATGGGATGCCTGCGCTTCAGGCCAGGGTTTTAACCCACTGCGCCACAGCGCCAGCCCCAAGTAAAGATTTTTTACAGATAACCCATAAGATCTCTCTCTCTCTCTCTCTGTAAATCTGCCTTTCAAATAAATACATACACTAAGTAAGACAAAGGACGCCTTACTGCTCTGTGCCAGAATGCAGGTGAGCCTCAAAGGTGTTACATAAACTGGAAGGAGCCAGACACAAAAGGCCATATGGTGCATGATTCTATCGAAATCACAAAAGCAAAATGACAGGAACGGAAATCAGATGAGTGAGCTGGGCGCAGGGCAGGGTGAGGGACGGTGTTAGCAGTGCAGTGGAAGAGGGGGGAACGTTCTGGTAGTGGCAATGTTTTGTCTCTGCACTGTGGTGCTGGTTACGTGGCCCTAAGTCAATGTCAAAGTGCCTGGGTTGCACGCATGAAGGATGAATGTTATTCAATGTGAATTATCAATACAGCTGAGTCTGAGTGAGAGAATCCGCATCCTGTTCTTTCTTCCTCCTGATAATTATCTATAACAGCAAATATAGAGGTGAAAATAACCATGTCAGCGTGGTTACTCCAATAGTAGAGACTGACACTGCAGCACACGTATTCAATACGAAGCATCACAGGCCTGTGTTCTCCGGAGCACAAAGCCGGTGGAATTGGATAATCCTTCCTTTATCTTCCGTTTCTATCGCAAAACAAAGCAAACACACACAAAATGGGCTTTCATTTTCCAAAGCATCGTTTTTCTGGAAAAAAGAGATAATATTTTATTTCCTTCTACCCTGTTTCAAACCACAAAGGAATAGAGGCAGCTTACCAGAGTCCTTTCAATAAAGTACAGGCTATAAATAAAAAATCAGAGCCAAAGAAAATATACATCCCCGCCCCTCCCAGCAGACCAAGAATAACAAGGACGTCGAGATGCAGGTGGGCAGGTCAGGTGCTTCCATGCACTTGGTCGTTGAGCCATGACCTTCATGATAGCCATGAGGGGAGGGGCGTGGGAAAGTGAGGGAGTCACACAGCTTACACTGCACAGAACCAGAAACCCTCCAGCTCCTCGGCCGGCAGAAAATGAGATCAACGCAAGATGAACCACCGAAGGCATTTCAGCAAATGCCCTGTTTCTGTCTTTGGTCTAGGAGGGAGTTAATGCAGCTGGGGGAAACCAGAAGCAAACAGGATCTTGGAGAGAACCTTTCCCACATCTGGCGTCTTTTTTGTTAGCAGGCTGCTGTTCATGGGGCCACCTGCACCACAGCCAGATTATTTATAGGAGAAAATTAGCATGGGTGCCGAAAGGAGCTCTGGACAAGAGGTCAGGCTGGGTTCTGAGTTTTGGTCACAACTCAGACACACTGGCTGGTTGCTGCATTATTTTGCCCAGGGTACTTGATATCCTCTGCCTCAGTGTTCTCTTGCATAAAATGGGCCTCACAGGATTGCTATGAGAATCCAGCCACCAGGGAGGGAAGCACTTGGTTAGCTGTGTGATAATTGAAGGAGCGAGCCTTCTTCCAGGAGGGAGCACACTGCGGGCTGCACTAGAACCTCTAGGCTCTGGGGCAAGCAAGAGGCTGAAGTTCAACAGAGGATGAACACCAGTAGCACCCACCCGATGTCCTCAGCCTTGACCCAGGTTGCCTTTGACCTAGGCTCATCTTTGAGGCTAGGAGGAGGCGAAGGTGGGAGGAGCGTGACCTCCCTTTAGAACTAACAGGAGTCATCAACATGTGGTCAATCACAGACTCAAACATGTTTTCAACAGCCACATGGAGTAGAGACCGCACGTCTCTAAATCATTCCCTGCAAAGCCCCTTCTCCCAGGCCTTGCTCTTCTAGAGCCGGCCCCTCCATGCACCCAGCGTCCCTGTGAGCTTCTCCTTTGTGGATGGGTGACCAGGCACTCTCAAGGGAAGTAGGACTGGATACAGCAATGGGTGCTATTCTGGGTTGAACTGTCTCCTCCCAAAAGACATTGAAGTCTGGACCCCAGTACCTATACATGTGATTTTGCTCAGAAATAGAGTTTTGTGGATGATCACGTTAAGACGATGTTGTTAAATTGGGCTGAATACAGCTGTGTCCTTATAACAAGGACAATTTGGACACAGGGACAGACGTACAGCAGGGGGTGGCACTGTGAGGACAGACGGCATGCCTTCCACAGGCCAAACACTGCCTGAAGCCACCAGAGACAAGTCACAGACCCGAGCCACATCTTCCTCCCAGTGCGCAGAAGCAACCTCTCCACGGACACCTTGACTGTGGATATCCAGCCCTCAGAACTGTGAGGAATCTCTACACTGATGTTTTTTTTTTTTTTTTTTGGTTTTTTGTTTTTAAATTTTGACAGGCAGAGTTAGACAGTGAGAGAGAAAGGTCTTCCTTCCGTTGGTTCATTCCCCAAATGGACGCCACTGCCGGCGCCGCACCGATCCACAGCCAGGAGCGAGGTGCTTCCTCCTGGTCTCCCACGTGGGCCACAGCAGAGAGCTGGACTGGAAGAGGAGCAACTGGGACTAGAACCCGGCGCCCATATGGGATGCTGGTGCTGTAGGCGGATGATTAACCTAGTGAGCCACGGTGTCAGCCACTACATTGATGTTTTCTAAGCCACTCAGCTTTCAGTACTTTGAGCAGGTGGGAGGAGCTTCCCAAATATTTCTTCGGTGCCAGCCTATGAGCAAGCTTGTGGTGAATTGAGAACAGAAAGCATGGTGTGGAGAATTCTTTATCATTATAAACACACTCACTGTTTTATTGTGACAGATTCGCCTTGTGTTGTACTATGGGATCAGTCTCCAGAGCTACTTAGCGAAATGTGTTTTCTCTTTATTTTATATCAGTCCAAGAAATTTAAAGGTGCAGGGCACGCTGGGATAAATTCCCCCTGAGAGGTTGGTTCCCATTCTGTTTCAGTAATTAAAAGATGTGCAGCAGAACACCATAGAAGGCAGACAGGACAGGCTTGGGATGCGCCCTCGGGGTGGTGAGGACCTTCAAGAACTTTTCTTTGGCCTCCTAGCTTTTGTACAGACCCTAGGACACAGCTGTGCTCTGTACTTCTCACTGATGCTTTAAGGTAACCCATTTCCCACTGGGATATGTGTCACTGTGAAAGGACAGGAATGTCCAGGAGTAGGAGGCAGATGGCTGCTGTCACGCCCCCTGCCCATATGAGATGCCAGCACTGCAGGCGGCAGCCTTACCTGCTGCGCCACAGCGCCGGCCCTATGGCTGCTCCAGTTTTGATCCAGCTCCCTGCTATTGCACCTTGGAAAACAGCAGATGATGGCCTTAGTGCCTGCGCACCCACTTGGGAGACCCAGATGGAGCTCCTGGCTCCTGGCTTCAGCTTTGGCCCAGCCCTAGCTGTTGAAACTATTCGGGGAGTGAACCAACAGATGAAGATCTCTCTCTCTCTCTCCCTCTCTGTCTCTCTCTGTTTTTCTCTTTCTTTCTCCCCCTGTCACTCTGCCTTTCAAATACATAAATAAAGGCTTAAAAAGAAAGAGAGCGAGAACAAAATAAAGAATGCCCGGGCTTGTCTGGCTGATGGAATGGGAACAAGCTTTGTTCAAACCCCAGCGTTCACGGTCTGGAAAGAAAGCAGCTCCCTCCTCCAGTTCCAGGCGTGTCTGTGCAGCACCCTTCTGCAGCCTCCAGGCCACAGACACAGTGGTCCCACAGCGGCATAGTAACCTCCTTCTGTTTTCCGGTAAGTTCCCCTCACCTGGGGCAGATAAAATTTGTTGTCTACCCAAGATATATTTCTTCCCTTGTCTCCTTCTCAACAGAATCCGTAAATGAAGATGTTTCAAAAAGTTCATGGAAAAGCAGAATTAAAAGGTAAGCTATTTTGGTGCACTTCAAAAGGTTTTGAAGCCCACACACAGTTACTCATTATCCGCCTATTCCATGAAAAGAACCCTCCTGTGTTTTAGAGATCCTTCTTCTTCCATGATGTCTTGGGCTTTGAGGGAGACCACGCCCACCCTACAAGCTGTGGAGCTTGAGTTTGGACTAGTTGAGATTAGCCATGGTGGGTCCAGTCGCAGAGGGAAGTGGTGCAGCATTGAGTGTCCAGATGGCAGCCAATAAAAAAATCCGAGTTGCAGCTGAAGGTATTTTAATCACCTCCTGGTCCTGCTTTGGCAATCCCCAACCCCACTTCTGCTGACCGCAGACAGAGGGGAACGGTCAGCACTGTACAGAGAAGGGGGCTAGAGTTGTGGCATAGCAGGTTAAGCCAATGCCTGCAGTGCCTGCATCCTATGTGAGCGCTAGTTCATCCAGCTCCCTGCTAATGCACCTAGGAAAGCAGTGAAGGAGGGCCCAGCTCACATGGAAGACCCGGTTGGAGTTCCAGGCTCCTGGCTTCAGCTTGACCCAGTCTTGGCCACTGTAGCCATTTGGGCAGTGAACCAATAAATGGAAGATTTCTCTTTCTCTTTGTGTGTGTGTGTGTGTCTTCCTCTCTGTAACTCTTTCAAATCAATCAATCAATCTAAAAGCAACTTATACGTTGAAGCTTATACTGGATTTTGAATTAGGGTCCATTTTATGTAACAAGTTGGAGAAAATTGAACCCACTTAAATTCCCTTAGAAAGTGATGGCTGTTTTAGCGGAAGTAGTTTGAGAAGTGTTTGAAGGCATTGTAGAAAAAGCAAAGCCCTTCAGCCTGAGCAGAGTGGAGGGGAGACTATCATTCATTGCCCGGGAGGAGGGGGAGGGGGGATGAAGAGGCAAAAGGCGAGGAAGGGAGCTAGGTGATGGCAGGAAGCCGGGACCACCCAGTGCCACACCTGCTCCTGGACACACCCCCATGCCCCCCAACACACACACACTCCAGGACACTTTAGAAAGACCCTAAAATGCTAATAAAAGTGGACCCCTGGTGGAAACCAATGACAGAGCTTGTTTTGGTCTCTAGGGGATTTTAGGACAAAATAAATCACATAAGGGAATGAGAGTATGAAGCCTCCATTCCATCTTTAAGAAGATGGAAAAACAAACGATTCCTCACCAGTTTCACCCAAATCCTGAAGGGACATTTGGTTCCCATTAGACCTCAGTGTTCGGGCCTGAGCCGCAGCAAGCCCTAGGTGATGCCTGGGCTACATGACCGGGTATGATTTCATTCCTAACGCTACTGACATAGCATGAGTTACCCCCAGGGCTGCCTGGCCCCAGCTCGCTCATGATCCGCACCGTGACTCCACTTCACTTTGAGGACCAATGCTACACGTTGCTCTGCCCCTTTGGGCACAGCAGAGCTGCCAATACCCGCACCCATGCAACAGGACACGGTGCCTCCTCCTGGCTTGCTTTTCTGCACCCCTGGTTTGTGGCCCTTACACTTCTCAGCGTTTCTGAGGGTTTGCCTGTAGCCCTTCCTAAGGAAAAGCCTTGCTAGCGGGATTTCCCAAGGCGCCCGCTCACATCTTCCACTTGGGCGAGTAAGCAGTCATTTGTGGAGACGAAATGAGCAGTTACACACGTGTGGGTAGCTCCTAATCGGTACCGCAGGCTTCAATTACCCATTTGCTCAGCCCCCTGAACTGATGGGTTACGGATGCGGCAGATGGAGCGACTTAGCCCTCACAAACTCCCCAAATGCCACTCATCCCCATCTCTCCAGACCCCTACGCTGCCCCCGGCATCCTTCACTGCTTTGTCATTACTGCATGAACGCTGTTGAGCAGCACCCAACACGGGCCCTTAGTTCTGCTGAGAGGGAAAGGCACTGGGGACATCCAACAGCCTCTAGGGCTGGAGACTAGTGCATCCCTGGGAAAAGCTGTCCTCTTTGGGGTTCTATCAGCTGGAAGTCTTCACAGTAGCTGAAGTTCAGGGGTAACTGATGTTTACTAAGATGACCTAGACCTTGGACGAGATCCTGAGGTTCGTGGCGAACCATCGTGGAGACCCTGGTGATGCACAGCCCAACCATAGATAGCATCGAAAGCCCAGGAGAACCTCAAAGAAGGGAGACAACAGGAACCCCTCCAGGTTGGCAGCTGTCTCAGGCTGTCTTCCTGGAAGAAGCCAGGCGAGCTGAGATCCTGCCCTACACTATGCTATGGCAATGACACCTGTCTGTTTCCACCCTGTTGTCAGTCCCTGGGCTTCTGCACAGGAATATGAGATACCACAGCCGGAGTCAGCTGGAAGCTCAAATAGGCTCCTGGTGTCTGACCTGGCCCCCACCCTCAAAATCTTTCAAGTTCTTGGAGCAATGGGGGTAGGAGAGCTGGGGCGCAGAGCTATTTTTAAATATTTCAAGATGCTTAATAAAACTTCTCTAATTACTGAACACTCCCCGAAATGTCAAGTCGTGGTCCCATCCACCCGCCCCCTGGTTTCGTCTCCCACCTTCACAGCGCTGACTCACGCGCAGGCTGTGTCAGCAGCAGAGACCCCTTCCCCAGAGTGCAGGCCTGAGTGGGTCTTCGTCCCAAGCACGCCTCCTTCTGGCACTCGGAAGGCGTCTCCAGCTCAGCACGTCCAGACCCGCAGGTCTGGTCTCCTCCCACCATCCACTGCCCAGCCGAGAGGATCCCCTTCTCCAACATCCCCAGCTCTGCAAGAAGTCATTTCCTCTGCTGAGCTGCATGCGACAGAGCCCAGCAGATCCTCCGTGTGCACCCCTCTCCGCTGCCTGCTGGGTCTACAGCACCTCCCCAGCCCCACAGATCTCCCTGCCCAGCAGCCTTGTAAATCTTCGTGCCTCTGCGTTTTCTCAAACATCACCCTCATGATTTCACATCTCACAGGAAGAACTTAATCATCCTCAGCATAGCTCAAGAGTGTGTGGGGCCTCATCTCTTGCCAAGAGCTCCTGGCTCCCTGTGGTGCAGCCACACTGGCTTTTTATCAATTACGTGTATGCATCAGGCTCTCTTCAACCACAGGACCTTTGCCCATGATTTTGCCGGTGATGTTCTCTCTGCCCGGAGAGCTTTTCCTTCCCCGCTTTGTCCAGTTAACTGTTGCTCATGCTTCAGAGCCCAGCACCAGCTCTGCGGCCTCTTGGACACTTTCTCCGGTGTCTAGTCCCTCTCCATTCACGCGCGCTCCTGCATGGCACCTGTGACAGTGCGGTTTATGGGTTACTTGATGAACATCTAACTCTGCTGTAGCTGGTGAGGACCTCAAGAGCAAAGACCATAGGTGCTTTGGTTCCTCCTGGTCTCCTCATGGTCCTGCACAGTGCTCAGCCCATAAGGGACACTCAGCGAGCAGAGACAACCTTGCATGGCCTAGAAATAGCCTGTGTTCTCTGTGATGTCACAATGGCCACCTGTGCCTAGCAGAAGGTCCAATGGGCATCATTGTTTAAAAATGAACACATGAGGGACTACTGACCCTGGCAAGTGGTCTTCTTTTGCAAGCAGATGTTTCTAAAATCAGTGGGGGGACAGGGAAGGGATCCTCCATGAAGAGCAAAAACTCTGGTGGCCCCATTGGGTGAACTTCTATTGTTTGCCTGTGCTTTGGTTCTTTCCTTGTTACTTCTAACTCTAAGTAACCTTAGCAGCGGGTCCCTTAGCTGGTTTTCTACAAATGAGGGCATGTGGGCTCAGAAGTGGCGAGCTCAAAGGCACACAAGGAGGGGGTGACGAGATTAGAATCTGTGCCTCTGTCTGTTTCACCCCACAAAGCTGAGCTCTTTCTCCCCTTCCTGCCGACAGCTCCCTCCCCCCACACCTCCACCCTGCAGTGGCTGAAGCCTTTACCCGCCCAAGGTCAGGCAGCTTGCAGAGGGCAGAGGAAGGCAGGCTAGACCCCCTACCCCACACACCACCTCTGCCCTGTTCTTATTCTCCCTGTGTGCATTTCACTGTACCCCAAAACTCAGGGAAATTGGCGAGCCAGCAGCCCTGCAGAGGGGGCTTGCACCAGCTGGAAAATATGGCCGTGGATAAGAACATCTCAATTGGCAGCAGTCGCCTGGGGCTCACGGGAAACCGTGCCTGGGGACAAGCTGCCGCAAGTTAACATTTCGGGGCAGTGGACTTGGCTGCTGCAATCGCAAGGGGAAGGTGTAGGCGAGGCGGAGAAGGAGAAAAGTCCCTGCAAGCAGGTGGGGTAGGACCTGTCTCCCCCAGACCCATGCAGCTGTGTGCACTCTGATGTCTGCCTGGGAATGGCTGATGGAGGAAGTAGAGACTTGATCTACTGATGTCATTGGAGAGGTGGGGCATGGCAGCAGGGAGTGGGGAGCAGGGCACTGTTCAGGTCACTGGGGACATGTCCTCAGAGTGTGGGTCTTGCCAGAAATTTGAAAATTTCAGTTCAAGTTTGATCTGGTTTCTGTCTGGCTTCCTGGCTCACAATGTGCTCATTTTCGATGCACCTGCCATGATCCACCTCCAGCAGACCCTGGACTAAGGGGCCACCCGATCTCGTGACCAAAGATCATAAGATGAAAGAAACCCTTACTTTCTCTCCCAAAGAACCCTTATCAGCTCTTTTAGTTAAGGTGATGCGAAACGGACTGAGACAAGTGGGCTGGTACTCAGCAGACCGTAGCTCCAAGAGAGAAGACACTGCTTGCCTGCTGCTGTGGTTTGACTGTCTCCCCCTCCCTGCCCCCGCCTCCCAAAGTTCTTGTGTTGGGACCTGAAGTCTTCTGTGCAGTGGTGTTGGGAGGGGCCTTGTGGGAGGTGTTTGGGTCATGGGGTGGAGCCCCAGGAATGGAGGAGGGGCTTTGTTGCGGGAGTGACCCCTCACTCTGGGTCTGCAATAGTTACCGCCACAGTGGGTTGGTAGAACCAAAACCAGTCCTGGTGCTCGTTCTCTTTTGAGTGCCGGCTTGCCACCGAACTTGAACTTCTCAATCTCTACAACTGATAACCAAACCAAACCTCTTTTCTTTCCCCAGACTTAGAGAGTTAGTCAATTGGAACATTCCAGAAAGACTGTCTATGACTGCTGGGTCTCAGAAGATACCACCAGTGTGGGAAGAGTGACCCAATAAGAGGACCCTCTCCACTCCTCCTGGAGCCCTAACTCTACACTCTCTAAATGGTGTCACCAGCCTGGTGACCTCCATGCTCGTCCATGCAGGTCTAGACTGTGCACCCCCGAGGCTCCAGCAATTATGTCCCCCAGCACCCCTACACGATGGCCACCATGAAGGGCATGGTGAAGAGAGGCCAAGACCACAGCAGGATGCTGGATGTTGAGTAAGCGGCGATTGCAAATGAGGCTCTGTGAATGTGGAAGCCTGGCAATCCATGGTGAAGGCCGCTGCAGCTGGCATGCAAGCTGTGTGTGAGTGACCTGGCCCAGAGGCAGCCGCAGCCCTGTGGGGTTTGCTTCACCCTGTTTAATGCTTCCCTTCCTCGGCCATAATGGTGGTCAATGGGAAAAGCAGGCTTCGTGCTGGAAAAGATCCATTTCGAAACCGGGCTCCTAGCTCATCAGATGCCTGATAGTCTCCCCTTATCTGCAGACTAAGGATAGCCTGGGGTGTCTGCAGCGCAGTTCACTGGTCTGGGACAGAAGCATGAGAAGAAAGGACGTGCAGTTCCAGGCGCTGGGGGTGCACCGTGCAGCACCTTGCTATCCTTAAAGACGATCATGGCACGCGCATCCCAGGCACGCCGATATAGGCAGGTATCAACGCCATGCCAGGTTTGTCTTGGTCTGCAAAGAAAACAGGAAAACAAAGTTTCAGAAATTCAGCCAGAGTTTCACCAGTGAGATGCTGTCCCCTAGTTGGAAAAACACAAGGCAACAGTCATGGAATTAGCTGCTGTTTATCGGGCAGGTGCTCCGTGTTTCACTTGCATCTTAAGGAAGTGTATTTTTCCCACACGGACAGGTGCAAGAATGGAGGCGCAGGGAGCTAAGTGCCTGCCCAACGCTCACAAAGCAACAGTTACACTGGGAATTTGAATCCAGATCATCATAGCCTCTGGTCAGATTTTTTTTTTAAAGATTTATTTATTATTCGAAAGTCAGAGTTACACAGAGAGAAGAGAAGCAGAAAGAGAGAGAGGTCTTCCATCCATTGGTTCACTTCCCAGATGGCCCAAAGACCGGAGCTGCGCCGAACCAAAAGACAGGAGCCAGGAGCTTCTTCCGGGTCTCCCACATGGGTGCAGGGGCTCAAGGACTTGGGCCATCTTCTACTGTTCTCTCAGGCCACAGCAGAGAGCTGGATCGGAAGTGGAGCAGCCGGGACTAAAAATGGCACCCATATGGGATGCCGACACTTCAGGCCAGGGTGTTAACCCGCTGAGCCACAGCATTGGCCCCCCGAAGATCAGATTTTTATCCAGCAGGTTACTGGCCCCCAGCCTGTGACAGGAGGGTGCACCATCTGAGACAGGTGATGGGAAGCCACTCCCTCTGGGTGCAACAGGGACCCAGTGGTCATTTGCCAGAGAGCTAACATGGCTTCTTGCTCATCAATTGAGCTTAAATGTCTCTTTCTGACTCCCTGTGATCAGATAGTCTGCAAATGTGCCAAGCATTCCCTAAAGCTATCACACTGTTAGCATTTAGTGGAGACTCTGGGGCAGGCAGTGACCAATGTCTCCCCTCCATTACCAGACTCAGCAGCTCCAATGAGAGACGGCGGCTACAGCCAAGAATGGACCCCATTGTGCAGGCCAAGGCAGCATTCATGGCCTTGGGAATTTAAATAGCTCCTATAAAAGAAAATGAGTGGAAGTATTTCCTCCATGTGAAAAACATTAAAGGATACTGAGCTTCTGTGTAGAAAGCCACTAAGCCGAAAGGTTATCTACTATCCTGGGAAGTTGGAAAGAGGATTAGAATCTGAGTGTGACCATGATGACTTTGCTACACACCCTCTCCCCTGGCAGTTTCTTGACTGTAACGACATCGTCTGTGATATTGATCCCCACTTGCACCTGCCCATCCGTCTGTGCACCAGCCACTTGTCAGCAGAAGGCCCATGCTCTGGCTCCGCCCACGCTCTGGTCTCTGATGAAGAGACATTCACATCCCAGATGTCTGCTAAGCAGAACGGAGGCTTCGGACACACTGCCTCCTGCCCTGACCTCCTGGAACTCGGCAGCGGGAGACACCTGCGCTTTGAAACGAAAGCCGCCTCAGCTTGCGAAATGCAACCCTGACCTGCGCGCCTTTCCCTCTCCCACCTCCTCCCAGAGGGGCTCTATCAGTGGAGTCGTAGTAGCTTCACCATCCACAGTGCTTAAGTGTTGTTTGGACCCAAGTGGAAACCCATGCGTAGTTCTACACGTACAGTGAGACACTCCACAGCGTTTTGGTCAAAGATGGACGGCACCTCCAGGGTGGCCTCATAAGATGATAACGGAGTGGCCGGCACTTGGCCAAGGGTTAAAACGCCAGCTCAGACAGCTGCATCATCACTAGGAGTGCCTGGGTTCAGTACTGACTCTGGCTCCTGGCTCCAGCTTCCTGCTAACACAGATCCTGAGGGGTGGGGGGAGGGCAGCAGTCATGGCTTGAGTAACTGAGTTCCCTCCCCTCCCACCCACAGCGGAGACCTGGACCGAGTTCACAGCTTCCAGGTTCAGCTCTGGCCCACCCCTAGCCATTGTGGGCATTTGGGGACTGAACCAGTAGATTGGAAGTCTCTCTCCTTCTCTCTCTCTCTCTCCCTTCCTCCCTCCCTCTCTCTCTCTCTCTCTCTCTCTCAAATAAATAAATAATTTTAAAATGTTAACGGGCCAAGGGAAGGATGTGTGGGAGATATTTCAAAATCATCAGGGCTGCAGAGAGAAGACACCGTAGGTGATGCAAGGTGTCCACAGTTGACAACTGTCCAGGTTGGATGACAGATTTGTGCGTTTCACATTCTGTTCTCTCCACTGACATACCTTTGAGATATATCATTTTTAAACTTTAACCATTGTGTCTTAAGAATCTCACCTGAATATCTTCTCAGCACCTGCTGTCTCTCCTGTGCTCTCTAGGTGAGTGAAATACATCAGCAACGAAACCAAGAGTCCTGCCTCTGCAGCGCTGCCGTTCAGATGGGAATAATAACATGATGAATAATAATACCATGGATAATAAACCTAGCAAATGACAGTATGCTAGAAAAGCTACAGGAAATAATGTGAACAGGGCGCCAGTTGGAAGTCAGAAAGGAAATGGGTCGTGATTTTAAACTGGGGAGTATGGATGTTTGTGCAAAGAATTGACAGAGGTGACAGAGTTAGCCACATGCATATCTGGGAAAAGGACAGAAACCTCCTGGACAGAGGCCAGGAAGCAAGAGCCTGCCTGCTAAGGTTGAGCGACAGCAAGGAGACCAGTGTGGCTGAAGCAGAGTGAGCTTGGAGAAAAGCAGTTTGGAGGGAGATCAAAGAGAGAGAAGGACTGGAGAAAATCGGCTCAAAGCCCGATGGAACCTTTTGAGGATTTTGACTTTTACCCTGAACGGGATGGAGAGCTGTGCAGAGTTCTGGGTAGAGGGGGAGGGCACATACGGGCTCTGACTACTTTTAAGAAGAATCGCTTTGGCTGCTGAGATGAGAATAGACGGTAGGGACAGTGGTAGTGGCGCCACAAGAATGATGGCAGGAGACACCCACACAGAAGCGGTTGGATTCTGGATGGTTTTGAAAGTAGAGCTACTGAAATTGGGCATGCAGCATGAGGAAAGGGAGAAGTCACCGACAAAGCCAAGGTTTACCATCAAAACAAGCAGGAGGCAGTTGACCCTGAACTTGAATTTCTCTGTCACATTTATTAAGTGCAGAGCTGCCGTCTGTGGCTGGTGGGGTGGCTCTGACCTGGTCTTGGACGCAGACTGCTTGTTCCCAGCTTTCTCCCACACCATCACCTGGAATGGAGTTCATCCCCATGGTCTGGGGTGGGGTTCCAACCATCACACACGTTTCTTTTTCTTTCTTTCTTTCTTTCTTTCTTTCTTTCTTTCTTTCTTTCTTTCTTTACAGGCAGAGTGGACAGTGAGAGAGAGAGACAGAGAGAAAAGTCTTTCTTTACCGTTGGTTCACCCTCCAATGGCCGTTTCGGCCGGTGCACTGCAGCCGGCGCACCGCACTGATCCGAAGGCAGGAGCCAGGTGCTTCTCCTGGTTTCCCATGGGGTGTAGGGCCCAAGCACTTGGGCCATCCTCCACTGCATTCCCTGGCCACAGCAGAGAGCTGGCCTGGAAGAGGAACAACCGGGACAGAATCCGGTGCCCCGACTGGGACTAGAACCCGGTGTGCCAGCGCCGCAAGGCGGAAGATTAGCCTATTGAGCCATGGCGCCGGCCTCATCACACACACATTTCAAACAGCAGGATGAGGAAGGGGGAAATGGGCGGAGCAACACAGCCCAGCTCCGTTTCAAGGTCATCTCTTAGAAGTTCCCACCTGGTTCTTCTTACATCCCACTGTCCAGGACTTAGCTGTCTTCCTACTTCCCGGGATGCTGGGAATAGAGTCTCCATGCTAAGTACCCAATGCAAAACTGGAGCTTTCATTTCTAAAGAGCGGGGAGTCAGTGGCTATGAGTATAACCATTGTAGTCTCTGTCATATCACCCATTCCGGGGGAATCCTGGCTGCTAGCAACCAAGTAGTGTCCACTTATCTCCTCAAAAGGGTAATATACTTCTTATCATCCTGGCTTTGGAGTCAATCAAACATGAGTTTGAATCACTGCTCTGTCCCTTACTAGCATGTGACCTCAAAACTTCTATGGTTGCAACACTGCGTATCAGCTCTCCCAGGGCTACAAGGTCCCTTATGCTCACTCTTCATTCAGCACACTCCTAGTCATCCCTCAATACCCATGGGCTCTTGAGTCATGTCCCTGGGGAAGTCTTCCTTGATTTTCTCAGAGTGACATGTAGCTGCTCCCCTAGCTGACCTCCTCTTGTCTAAGTACTGTATCTTACTCATGTCTATGCGCCCAGCATGCAGACAACATTCAGAAAATGTTTCTTGTGTTTGAACTGAGTTCCCAGTGTGTTGGTGTTGGCATGTAGTAACAAATAAATAAACTCTAGCCATTGTTATCATGGTCGTTTACTATTATTATTACAATGATTTTGTTTCAGGTGCACAAAATTTCTGTGGTCTCCTGGCACTAATTCCGTATGCCTATAAGTGAGTCAACAGAGTGAAAACTCACCAGTGAACTCTTAAATAAAGAGAGGTCTTTGGAAAATGAGCCCAACAAGCAGTGTTTCACAGCTAAACAAGCTTCGCCTCCTCTCTTCTCCGGTGTGTGGAGCCCCGAGCAAAATCCAGGCACGTCTGATAACATTTCAGTCTTCTTCCCAAAGCCTTAAATCAAAGAGAAATTTGCTTGCAGCATCAACTGTGAGTCTTTAAAAGGCACTGCATTAGCATCAACAATGGGATTAATTAGGCTTCCCCGGGAAACTGTTCAAACAAAGGACAGCGTGGTTCTCTAGGAAGGTCAGCTTTGCAGTCTCTCCTGCAGCAGCCCAGGCTGTGACCTCTGCGCAGGCACAGGTTCTGCCAGGGCCAGGAGGAACCTGCACTCCCCTGCCACAGCCCCCCGGCACCCAGGAGATCACATACTGTTTTTCTGGGGCAGGTGGGGGTAGGGGGTTCCCAAGAGCCATGCTTTCTCATTGCGGGAGCAGCCAGAGGTCCAAGTTCTGGGACTTGGGCTAACCAAAAAAATCAAAGCTTTCAAGGCTAGTGCAGGGCCAGCACTGTGGCATAGCTGGTAAAGCCACCGCCTGCAGAGCCGGCATCCCATACGGGCGCCAGTTTGAGTCTCGGCTATTCCACTTCTGATCCAGCTCCCTGCTAATGCACCTGGAAAAACAGTAGAAGATGGCCCAAGGCCTTGTGCCCCTGCACCCATGTGGAAGACTCCTGGCTCCTGGCTCCTGGCTCCTGGCTTCCTATCAGTGCAGCTCGGCCATTGAGGCCAAGTGGGGAGTGAGCCAGCAGATGGAAAACCTCTCTCTCTCTCTCTCTCTCTCTCTCTCTCTCTCTCTCTCTCTCTGTCTCTGTCTCTCTTTCTCTCTCTGTACAACTCTTTCAAATAAATAATATTTTTTAAAAAGACCAGTGCAATAAGCTCTGTCATTTGCCCCAGGGATCTTCATTTTCTCTTCTGTGAAATGGGGGTGATATTCTCTAGAGAGCAAGGTAACCAAAAAGCTAATGTGTTTTTTCACTACTACAGAGATTTGCACACATCCCAATCTCACCAACATGTAAATGCCCTACCTCTTTTGCTATTCATTGCTTAATATTTTCTTTGCATCAATATATTATGGAAGAAAAGTTTAACATTTTTGTTTGAGAAGGTAAAATAATTTAAGTTACCGCAACTATTAAAATAGCTATAAAATTTATTTTAATGTTAAAAAACTGAGGTGTTTGGTGTAGCAGTTGAGCTGCCACTTGGGATGCTTGTGTTACATACAACAGTGTCTGGGTTCAAGCCCTGGCTCCGCCCCTGATTCTAGGTTTCTGCTGGTGCAGACCCTGGAGGCAGCTGGCGTGGCGCAAGTGCTTAGATCCCCGCCCCAACGAGGGAGACCCAGATCGAGGTTCTAGCTCTGGGCTTCAGGCTGGCTCAGCCTCAGCTGTTGCCCACGTTTGGGAAGTGAACCAGGGGATGGGAGCCTTCTCTCTCTCTCTCTCTCTCCACATCCCCACATTTCTGCCTTTCAAATAAATAAATATTGAAAAAAAATAGATTACAAAATTCATGACCCGCTAAAAAGCATCCCATTAACCAGCAAGGTATTTTTGAGCTAAACTTTGGGAAAAGCTGTGACGCTTCCCAGTGTTACTCCAATTAGACCCCAGTAGTCCACTCCTGTGGAATTTCCACATTTAGCTCACTAGAATAACTGCTTTGTTTTTCAACTCATGTGTCTTAAGTTACAGATATTTTTTATCTAAGTATCTATGTAAGTAG
This sequence comes from Sylvilagus floridanus, assembly GCA_949820135.1. Taxonomy (NCBI): domain Eukaryota; kingdom Metazoa; phylum Chordata; class Mammalia; order Lagomorpha; family Leporidae; genus Sylvilagus; species Sylvilagus floridanus. Next base: position 57,914,605 of record OX463241.1, on the reverse strand, counting down.
CAGAAAAATCCTTCCTGAACCTATACAAGTAACTAATGGAAATTTTTATCAACTCCCAAAACTGAAAATAACCTAGTAGCTTCAGGTAAGGCTTGATCCAGGGTTAAAATCACGTGACTACTGTAGAGTTCTCTCCATCTGTTTGCCTATTTTCTTTCTTCATTGGAGGCACTCCCCTCATCATTAGAAAGGACTCATCTGAGGGCCGGCGCCGTTTCAAAGTAGGTTAATCCTCTGCCTGTGGCGCCAGCATCCCATATGGGCACCTGTTCGAGTCCCGGCTGCTCTTCTTCCAGTCCAGCTCTCTGCTGTGGCCCGGGAGGGCAGTGGAGGATGGCCCAAGTGCTTGGGCCCTGCACCCACATGGGAGATCAGGAAGAGACACCTGGCTCCTGGCTTCAGATCGGCACAGCTCCAACCATTGCAGCCATTTGGGGAGTGAACCAATGGAAAGAAGACCTTTCTCTCTGTCTCTCCCTCTCACTGTTTGTAACTCTACCTCTCAAATAAATAAATAAAATCTTTAAAAAAAAAAAAAAGGACTCATATGAGCTCCCAGGGCTCGTGGGTCTAGGTTTACATCCAGGATTCACAGGTAAGCTCCGCTAAACCATCATTCTCAGCGAAGTGCTGCAATCTGTTCTGATGGGAAACGTTAGTGCACCTGTCCACGCCTGACTCAATGGATCACTGTCGCCAGGAGACCAAGCCCTTTGACTGTTCAGTCTTACATCGCTTGACTCTGCCAGAGACACAGGAGCTGACAGTGGAGCAGGAGGTGGCTTCATAGAGGGGAAATGAAGGGCTTGCAAGAAGGGTGGGTGGCTGCTGGGGCAGAGACCACACTCATTCAGCCTATTGGTTCTCTTTTAGCCTATCGGCACAGCTACTTCTAACAGAAGAGTGAAACCGGCTACAAAAAGATAAATGGTATACAGTTTTCTTTCACATAAAAGAAACATGGGGGTGGAAATTGGCAATGCCGGGGTGATGGTCCCATGATGTCTAGAATTCGCATGCAGCTACACTCAGAGCTATATCTTGGTCTCGGATGGATGCTGGTGGGGTGCCCTGTTATCCCAGGTTGGCAGCAGATGGGGGGGCACAAACGGGGTCCCTCCCAGCTGAGTTCACAGCCACTCAGGCCTCATGGCTATACTTAGCTCCACAGCAGAGTCTGGGAACATGTCAGCTTTTTTCCAGAAGGTTCAAAATTAGGATTCGGTTACCACTGGCTCACGCTTAGTATCTAAAGCAGGTCCCCATCGTATTTCACTTGCCTTTTTACTGAGTGCAATAGTCATGACCTTCTGGATGCTACCTGGGCCCTTTTTCTTGTCTGATGCCTGCAGAATGTGGGGGAGACATTGACCCACAGCTGTGTGGGTGAGATGATCAGACTCAAGCAGTGAAGTAACTTGGCTCCATCCCCTAGAAGGTGCCGGACCTGGGATTCAAACTCCGGTCTCCAAGTCTTATTTCACTGCACCTGCTTCCCCATCACCGTGGCAGAGGTCTCCTCTGAGAAGTGGGAGGAGGGAGGACGCCATCCCCAGCTTCCAGCCTCAGGTGGGGCCTCCAGAGCCGCCTGGTGATGACCTCCTGGGCAATGGAGATGGGGCTGGAGGGAGGCGAGGAGGGGAGCAGATTATTTGAAGATGAGTGAAGGCGCGCACTCACTGATTCTCCTGAGCTATTTGTTCTTAAATCAGAGACCATGCACCAGGGTGCACCTGCCAGTCTCACGCAGAACTCAGGGCTCTCCTGGAGCAAACTCACCTTGCAGCTGGCATCCCTGTAGCTCGGTGTCAGAAGCAGTGATTTCCTAGGAGGCACGCACCTCGCAGCTTCAGCACGCGCTGCACGCGCCCTTACACTGAGCTTGGATTGCCAGCTCAGCCACTCAAGTTCGCCCTCCACACGCTTGGTGGTGTGCACTGGTGTTTTTAAGGATTTATTTTCCCTTCAATGTCTTTGGCCTCTGCCTGTGCTACGCACTGTTCACCAAGGCCTTCCCAGGGGCTGTGGGGTCCCACCTGGCTGCTTCGCAAAGGCCCTTGCTTGCAACAGATTTCAATTTTGATACGGCTTTTAAAGCCAGGCTGCGGATTTTCTCTTTTTATCACCTTCCCCAGGACGGCAAACAGCTGAGTCCGTGGGAAGCCACGCAGAACCTGTCCCTAAAGCACATTTTTCTACACCTGTGCCTTCACGCACCTTGCTGCTGGCTCTATGTTCTCTCTTACCTTGCGCACACAGCAAATTCCTTCTGGGCTCAAGAACCAGACCTCACAGGGAGAGAGAGCCCGAGTGCACTCACACACAGGCACACACACACACACACACACACGGCCATCTGATCTGGAGTTCTGATCCACTCAGATCTTCTCAGTAGCAAAACCCAGCTGGCTTCCTCTGTCCTTGACCTTGAACCTTCTTTCTCTCTTCCAGTGCCTGCCCTGGGGTCTTTTCTCAGATCTACTCCCTTCCCCCATCCACCACCTAAGGACGCTCCATGCACAGGGAGAGCTGTGCCCCTTCAGGAGTCTTCTGACTCAGTCTCCAGGACACCACGCATACTCCCCAGCCCTGCTTCTCTGGGATGGACGTGAGATGAGCAGGCCTTGGAGAATTTGATCAGGTTGGTAGGGGAGGGAGGCCTGCCTAGGGATCCCATCTGTTAGAACAACAGTCAGCCTTGGTATTCTTGGAGGGAGGGTTGGATTCCAGGACCCCACCCCCTCCACACACCCCCACATGGGCAGATACTCAAGTCCCTTGAACAAAATAGTATTTGCATAGAACTTATGGCATTGTCCCATCTACCTTAAATCACGGAGAGATTACTTGTAATCACCAGTTCAGTGTAAATGCAGCATGAATGGTAGTTAAGCTGCATTGTTTAAAGAATAATGACCAAGAAAACAAGCCTCGGGTGTTCAGTAGAGACACAGATTTTACCCTCCCCCCAAAATATTTTCCATCTGAGGTTGGCTGAAAACACGGATGTGGAATACAGGAATTTGGAACCCACGGAAACAGAGGCTGGGTGTGAAAGATAAACCGGATTTCAAAGCGACTCACAGCTCTGTGTATTTCACTGGGCAGAGGCACACGATGGAGGACTCTGTTTTTTTCGTTTGTTTGTTTGTTAAGGAAACTGAGGATGCTCAGAGCCTAAGCTCTGGTGGGGATGAGCATTTCATTTCTCTGCATAACAAAGAGAGAGCCTGAGAGACAGAGAGAGAGAGAGAGAGAGATCTTCCATCCGCTGGTTCACTCCCCAAATGGCCACAATGGCCAGACCAAAACCAGGAGCCAGGAACTTCATCCTGGTCTCCCACGTGGGTGCAGGGGTTCAAGCACTCGGGCCATCTTCCACTGCTTTCCCAGGCACATTAGCAGGAAGCTGGATCAGAATTGGAGCAGCAGGGCCTAGAGAACCGGGACCCAAGTGGGGTGTTGGCTTCACAGGCAGCACCTTAACCCACTGCGCCACAAAGTTGGCCCTGGAAAGAAGGTGTAAGAGCATCAGTTGGATTTTTTTAATTCTGTTCTTGTCTTTCCCCCCCAGCTCTATTGGCACTCACTTGACAAGTAAAACGTGTGTGTCCTTCCAAACCCAGGAATCCGACTTTCCACGTTTCCTGGTGTGAAGGGGTGACTAGTACCCAATGCCACTGGACAAGCGCTGCACCAGCGGTCCAGGCTGAGAGATGGTGGTGGATGCTCATTTAACATATTTCCAGGTCATCTCATACATCCCGAAATGTTGGTTTCGCAGCATTTTATAACAAGTTCGCTTGCAAAGAAACTTTCTGATTTGTTTTAACTTGTAACAAATAAAAAGCTTTTCAAAGTAAAAAAAAAAGTGCATACATATTTTAAGTGCTGATTTCATATACATGTATAATATAAACTGATTCCCACAGTCAAGCTAATCAACACTCCCATCACCTCCCAGAGTTACCAGCTTCTGTGTCTGGTGGGGGTGTTAGTGTAGGATTTCAATCCAGCCTCCTTAACTACAGGTTGGCCCAGTTCCTGGGTTACTGGAGAGCTCCTATACATATGTGTGGGGGGCTCAAAGTTTAAGTATTTTGAGCAGCAAAGTGTTGGAGCTTAGTTTCCTGCTCTAAATTTAAAAAAAAATTCATTTACTTATTTTCCTTGAGAAAAAAGGATGGGAGAGAGGAAGAGAGAGAGATCGTCCATCCAGCGGTTCACTCCCCAGATGGCCACAACAGCTAAATCAGGTCCAGACCAGGACTCCCTCCGTGGCAGGGATGGCAGTACTTGGGCCATCCTCGGCTGCTGTCCCAGGTGCATTAGCAGCGAGCTGGGTCAGCTTGAACCCAGCATTCTGATATGGGATGCTGGCGTTGCAAGCAGTGGCTTACCCCACGGTGCCACTGCACCAGCCCCTCCGTCCTGGGATCTCAGGGCCTCTTTTGGGACACACATCCAAACTCTTAAGATTCATCAAGCTGTTAGAACCCTCCTCTGTGTTAGAGTTGTTGGAGGAGGGAGGGAGGAATAGAGAGCGACAGCAGCATCAGAGAGAGACTTTAATGGGATCACTGATCTAGCTGGGATCAGGAATTGTGAAAGGGACATTAGGAGGACGTAAGATGCCCCCTCAAGAACTCTCAGGAGTCCCAAGAGTCGAGGACCATTAAGGGCAGGCTCAGCTCGTTATGCGTTCTTAGTGGGAAAGCTGGCAAGATCCCCCTGCCTCTCCAGGGTTCCCCCGCACTGCCCAGAGAGGAGGCTCGGAGGTTATCAGTCCCCCACCCAGCAGTCATGGTCCCCTCTGCCTGCGACCTTGGGGAGGCTCTGCTTCCTCGTCGAGGCAGAGATAACTGGAAATTGCTGTCAGGGCAAATCCTGCAGCAAGGGGCTGGTTGCTGGTGTTGTCTAGGGCGCTGCCTGGTGGTGCCATAGACACACCAAAGTTCTCAGTTGTCCAACCGCACCTGAAGGGTGGAGGGGAGGAACCCGCTCTTCCCATGCAGGTGTGGGGTCATGAACACACAGCTCCCTCCCTGCCAGCTGACAGGGGAGAAGGCAGCGGGGTTTATGGTCGGAAGGTGTGGGTATGGATTCTGCCTCTCACCTCTAGCTCAGGCTGTGTCCCAGGCAGGTGGCATCACCTCTCTGGCTCCACACAGCCTGACAAAGGATGGCAGGGTCTCGGTCACTCCCCAGCAGAAGAATGGCCCAGGAGAAGCTCTGTTCTCTGTCCTCTCTCCCCCTCCTTTAAGGAAGAAGCCGCTCCCCCACCCCCCGAGAGTCCTGGTGTGGGCCGCCCAGGCCCCAGGATGAGAGGAGTTGGTACCCCAGTTACAATTGCTGTAGAGCTTGGCAGGGCTGGGAGCCCTGGCCACACGCAGAGTCCAGTGGGATGAGGTGGTTGGGGCTGGGGTTAGAGAGGCTGTTCTAGTCTAGACGGCGGGGTGTTAAAGTAAGGCAGAGCCACCCCAGCTCCGCCCTGAACTGGCTCTGTGTGCACTTGAACCTCGGCAATATCGATGAGCATCTTAGTTGGCTTCCCAATGCTATAACAAAATGCTCAGGGCTGGGTGCTTTATAAAGGAAAGAGGCTTAATTAGCTCATAGTTCTGGAGGTTCAAGGGTGTGGCACTGGCATCTCCTTGACTCTGATGTGGGCCTCACAGCAGATGGCAGGAGCACACAGGCAAAGGGGACTTAGGGAGGTGCCAGGATCCCCAACAACACATTCTCCAGGGAAGTAACTCTGTCCCAAGGGACCTGCATCAGTCCCTTCAGAGAGTGGGCCCAGGACCTAAGTATCTTCCAATAGGTCCCATCTCTTAAAGGTCCCCACACCTCAACATCACCACACTGCGGATCAATCTTCCACCACACAAACCCTAGGGGAACACACCTGAACCATGCCCAGACCATTGCAATAGGAAATAATGTTTCAGACTCTCAGTGAGTACTGGGGCTTCTTAGCAGACATTCTATTGAAAAGGACAGAAAACCCACCCTGAGCTGATTTAACAACAACCTCCTCCTCCCCAAAAATGGAATGTATGGGTCTCACAATTAAACAACTGGGCTAAGAGCCTCAGGCATGGACCTACCCAAGGGCTTGAAAGAGATCCGAAGTCTCTTGGTTCCTTGCCTCATATTTCCTCCCATCATAGCCGCAAGATGTTTCCAGCAATGCCCCAGCCTGTCTACACCCTCCGATGTCTCAGTCCAGCAGGACGGCTGCCATTGCTGCCTCCAGGAGGCCCAACCTCAGCCTTGGGTTTGCTGGGATGCAATCGGATGGTCTTGGACCAATGTTTGTCACCAGTTCTTGGGCCAATCATTGAGCCTTGGAAGGGTTGGGAGACAAAATGTGCTGTGTAGCCCAGGCAGATTCTCCCTCTGGAGACCAACAGGGGGGCCCCTGCCAGTCCGTGTGTCTTAAAAATGTCCTCAAATTCAAATCAGAAGTTGATAGCAGAAGTAGGGCAAATGAATGCTGGACAGGCAAATCATCTCAATACTGCACGATTAGTGCTAACTGAACCCTTGGTGTAGTTCTGTTACAGGAGAAAGCAAGGGTTCTTGTCGTCACACAAGAAAGAATTCAGGTGTGAGAGAGAGCAGGGGAAATCAACATAGCAAGGTTTATTAGGGTAGGGACATCGTCAGAATGGATGGGCACCTCTCCAGACAGAACCTGAGAGAGAGAGTCCAGTAGCTCAGACTGGGAGAGAGCGAGGTTACATGGTTGAATGGAGAGAACACACCTGGGCAGGCCAGGCAGGCAGCCCCCTCCCCCCCCCATCAGACAGGGAAAGCCTGGCTGGCCTCCTTAGGGGAAGGATGGTCATCTATAGAAGGGGCAGGGTGTTTGAAGTGCAGATACTGGGCTGCACCCAGGAAGGTTATCGGATGACTTTAAGATGCAGATGCTGGACCTAAAGGTCAATTCCTCAGGCCTTTGTCACACACACATAAGCTCATTTCTGACTTCCTACCTAACAGTTCCAGTAAGGAGAGGCTTCCAGAGCTAGATCCTTATGCTGTCTTTAAAAAAAAAAAAAAGTTTATATTTCAAAGGCAGAAAGACAGGCAGACTGATCCACCCTAAATGCTTGTGATAGTCAGAGCTGAACCAGGCGGAAGGCAGGAGACCGGAACTGACTTCAGGTCTCCCACTTAGGTGGCAGGGACTGATGTGCTGGAGCCGTCCCCTGTGGCCTCCCGGTGTGCACATGTAACCACAAGGGGTCCTGCACATTAGCAGGAAGCGGGGATCCGAAGTGGAGCCGAGATTCAGAGCCCAGGCACTCCAGTAAGGGATCCACGTGCAGCTGCACCAAACGCCCACCCCTCCGTGCTGTCTTGCTGCCCCTTAAAAATGCACTCTATCCCTCCAGGCGGAGCACTGACCTCCCCCCGGGGGTGCAGGTGGTTTTAGTCCCTGCACCACAATCTCCTGGGAGTCCTCTGTACTCCATCCTGACGTCGGAGTGCGTGGCGTAAGCCGTGAGAAAATTAACTGTGTTCATTACAGAAGCCACCACGTTCTTGGAAGAGCCCAAGCCGAGTTTCTTTGTAACCACAGAAATCTAATTATCTTCTCTCCAGAAAGATGGAAACCACTTTCTCTAATTAATTGGTCTCTTACTTGTGCTGGGCCTTTCAGGGGGCCTGAGATGAGATCTCTGGGAGGCCAATCAGGGAGCGTGGCTTCAGTCACCACAGGTCTTCCACTCGCTGGGTTCTGCAGAGCTGTAAGCCCAGGTCAGCTTTCCTGAGGCAGCCTCCTGCTCTTGGCACCAGAACGTGGGTGGCCAGCCCCTGCGAGAGAGGAACCCTGTCCTCCTCTGTCCCCTCTTCATCCTGGACCTGTATCCTGCTTCCTGCAGTCGATGCTGAGCTGCTGGCTTTTTCCCATTGCCTGGCTCATTGGTACACAGGCCCTTCAAAATGTTTCTGGAAAATGAAATTTTAAAAAATCACTTTATTTTGTGCAAACGCAAGTTGGAAGCCAGGCATAGTTTCTTCCTCCTATGCATGTCCCGTCAGCTTTCTGAAGTATCCTTGACCCCTTTCCCTTTTGTCCCTTCAGCTCCTGCAAGTCCCCTCCCCCTGCTCACTCCCTAACCGCCCCCCCACCCCCCCAGTCCTTGTCAGAGAACTTCACCTGCACTCTGCACGTGACCCAAGCTGGGTGCTGCAGTGCTCTACCCTCATCCGATCCTGGGGACACCGCAGCTCCCCAGCAGAGGCCAGTGCTGCTGACCAGCTGGGTACAGCCACCAACCATGGCTGATCCTCCATCGTGGCTGCTGATGATCCTGGAAATGTAAATCGCCTTAAGAGAGACTTTGTAGCTACGATTAGATTACAGGTCTTGAGTTGGGGAGGTTGCCCAGGTTATCTCGGCGGACTTGATGTAACCAAGGACTTGATGTCCTTACGATAAAGGACATCGTCAAGAGTAGGCAGAAGGCCACTGAGGCAGAAGCAGAGACAGGAGTGACGTGGCTGTGAGCCGGGGATGCGGCAGCCTCTGGAAGCTGGGGCAGGACAAGAAAGGATTGTCCCTGAGACCCTCAGAAGCATCTGGCCGGGTCACTACCTTGGTGTTGGCCCTGTAAGACGCACTGGGGACTTCTGCTCTCTAGAAGAATCCATTTGTGTTGTCTGAAGCCACTACACTTGCAGAGATTTGCTACAGAAGCACCTGGGAAAGAATACACTGGCTTGGGCAGAGTGTCTTATCAAATGGCAGTGTGTGTGTGTATGTGTGCCCTCACGCTGCGGCGTAGTAGGTAAAGCTGCTGCCTGCAGTGCCAGCATCCCATATGGGCACCAGTTCGAGTCCCGGCTGCTCTACTTCCGATCCAGCTCTCTGCTGTGGCCTGGGAAAGCAGTAGAAGATGGCCCAAGTTCTTGGGCCTCTGCACCCATGTGGGAGACCCGAAGAAGCTCCTGGCTCCTGGCTTCAGACCGGCGCAGCTCTGGCCATTATTGCCATCTGGGGAGTGAACCAGCAGATGGAAGACCTCTCTCTGCCTCTGCCTCTCCTTCTACCTCTGTGTAACTCTGACTTTCAAATAATAATAATAATGAACAAAGAAACAAACGAACAAAGAAAAGGCCAGAGAAGGTTGGTGGTGAGTGGTTTGGGCCCCTTTGAGGAGCACCTGACAATGGGACCCCCCAAAACAGTGTTGCTCGGGCCCCAAGTTCCTAGAGCTTCAGAGAAGCTGTGCTTTATGTTTTTCTCTATTTGAAGTTGGAGAGGGCGTGGCAGAGGCTGAGCTGCCACCCTGGGACTCAGCAATTAAGGCAGCCACATTGTAGCACTAGATGCTGCCTGACGCTCTCTGCCCGCCCCCTCATATGTTGTCCCCAGTGTCCCTCAGCTCATGTCATCAGTAAGGACTTCCACAGAATCCTAGGAGCAAGGTTTGCCATATCAAGAAAACATGGACCTTGGATGTTGGTGGACACAGGGGAGACCGGCTGAGCACCCTACCTGTGTCAGAGGGGAGGCATGCAACAGGAGACAAGAAGGGAGGCCCGCTGGGTATCATCCTGACTCCAAGCAAGCTCTCGACTCTGCCCAACATCCTCCTGCCACTTGGGAAAGACAGGATGTTAACAGCAGGCCTGACACTTGCTGAGCACCCACTACATGTTGAGTTCTAATGCTGTCTATGAAAGTCTTCACTTATCCCTCATAATAATCCCAACATGAAAGTACTGTCATAGCTCCACTTTACAGCTGAGGACACAATTGTCTACTTGTATCAAGCCTCAAGATCAGATTATATGTGGGGAGTGTTCAGTGTAGTCACACTAGCCGTGGTAATGGACAAGCACCAGAATCTCAGTGGCTTCACTGTGTCACTTGTATAAAATCCAGCTGTCACGTATATAAAATCCATTGTCATCAGGGATGCAGACTTCTTTCGGAGACTCTGCCATTCCCAAGGCCCTCAGGGGTCTTCTAGTCCAGCTGTGACCGGGAAAAGCAAGAAAGTGTTCTCTGTGGGAGGAGTTTCAGCCACCCGGCCTGGACGTGGTGACATCACTGATGACCACAACTCAAGGCCAAAATGCATTGAACTGTAAGGCTATTTTTTAGTTTCCAGAATCTGGGAGCAGCCAAAATGCCCTTCCGTAGGTCAATGGATGAACCAGCTGTGGGCCATTCAAACAATGGAATAGATTCAATGCTAAAAATCAGTGAGCTTTCAAGCTATGAAAAGACATAGAGAACCCTTAGATGTGTTCCTGAGTGAAAGGAGCCAATAGGAAAAGGTTGCTGTGTACAATACCAACTCCATGACTCCCTGGAACAGGCAAATCTTTGGAGATGGTAAAAAAAAAATCTGTGGTTGCCAGGGGATGGGGACAGAAGGGATGGACAGGCAGAACAAGGAGGATCTTTAGGGCAGTGGAACCACTCTGTGTGAAACTGCAGAGGTGAGCCATGTCCCCGCTTGTTTTCCCAAACCCATGTCCGGCACCAAGAGTGACCTCTTTTGCTCTCTCTCTCTGCCTTTCAAATAAATAAATAAGGGGAAAAAAAACACTGTAATCCAAAAGTTGTACTTTCGAAATTTATATTTATTAAATAAAATTTTAAAAATAAAAATAAATAAATAAATCTAAAAAAAAACCTAAAAACATGTATATCGAGTTCTACTCAGTATACCATTATTATTTGAACTAATCATGCACAGATCTGATTTTCCACCTGTTCCCTACTTACATTATCTGTTTTTAAAAAGGCAGAGAGAGAGGAGGAGGAGGAGGAAAGAGAGAGAAGAAAAGACACACAGAGAGATCTTCCATCCACTGGTTTACTTCCAAACAACCACAATGGCCAAGGCTTGCCGAGGCGAGTGCGGGGAACCAGGAGCTTCATCCTGGTCTCCCAAGTGGGTGTAGGATCCCAAAAACTTGAGCTATCTTCTGCTGCTTTCCCAGACTCATTATCAGGGAGCTGGCTCAGAAGTGGAGCAGCCGGGACTTGAACTGGCACCCACATGAGATACCGACATTGCAAACGGTGGCTTAACCCATTGCACCACAGCGCCGGCCCCTGTTTAACTTCAATGAGAGTCAAAGAGTGAGTCAATGTGAGCCTCTGAGAGAAGTTCAAGTTTAGTGACCTCAGCTCTCAGCCTTGAGAGACATCAACCGAAGGATGATTGTTGGCCCGAAGCAGAGCACATCAGCTCTGATCTCGCGGTGCACACAGCCTTCCCAACTGTCCCAACCAAACAGAAGCATCACCGTAGGCGGCCAACGGTTTAACCAGCCAGCCAGGTGCATGGACCAAGTCTCATCTATCCCAGGATTCCCTAAGGAGCGAGAACAGGGAGGGCCTCAAATCCAGGATTATTTCACTCCTCCCTGCACCTCTGAGACATCTTATTTTCTTCCTTTACAAAGTTGCAGCATGAGTGAGAGTCACTGGGCCCCTCTGGTTCCCTCAGTTCGTCAGATTCACAATGAACAAAAAGAGATGCCAAAGAAGCAAGGGAGTTTGGTTTCCTCTTGGAAGGATGACTTGGGCTCAAGCCATCCGTGCCTTCGGGATGCATGTCCACGCTGCTCAGAGGAGCCTGCAATGTCCTCTCAGATTGCTCTGACCTGGGGAACAAGTGCACAGCCATGTTGGGGGCTTTCTTCCTTAAGGATGTGTGCGGCACTGCCCCTCCAACAGCCCGTGGGGTCACATTCTAGAGCAGTGGCATCTTTGTCCTCTGTTCTTTGCTAGAATGTTCTGCTCATACTCCATGCTGCAAACCGACCAGCATATGGAGCACCTGTTCTGTGCTGGGCCCTGTTCCTGTAAGGATGAGTAAGACATGCACCTGCCCTCAAAGAACCTGTAGGCCACAAAAGGAGAGTCAGGTGATAGCAATAGTGATGCGGTTGCCATTCGAAGTAAGAGGAGATGTTTGGTTGGTAATCAGTCGCATCATGTCTCCATCCAGCCCCGCTGCTTACCATCTTCCCGGCAGGGTTCTGAAGCAAGAGAGCTATCAGCAAGAAGCAAGCACCAAGTGGGAATCCACACAGCACTTAATTAACTGGGCAAGTGTCTGGTGCCAACAGCTCCCCCCGCCACCCTCCTGAGAGCAGAACTCTCTGGCACAGCCTGGGCTGCAGCTTAGGCTGGAGCCTTAATAGACTTTTTCCTAACAGAGGAGCCCCATCCACATCTGAGTCTTAAGCAAGCATGAGCTGGAACTGATGGGCAGGGAGAATGAGGGCCAGCCCCCCCAGTGCCCTTTCACACACACAGACAGCTGCCCAGGCAGGGACAGGCAAGGTTGCCTTGGGAACCAGATGCTACCTGCCTGGGACTGCAGGTGCATCTCGTCCTCAGCTCCATGGGGCCATGGCTCTCAAGGATGGGCACCCCCTTCTCTCCTGGAAAGTGACTGGCAGACAGCGTGCCTGGGGAGAGCAACTGAGAAGTTCCCTCCTCTGTGGTTCTGCCCCTGTGTGCACTGCGGCCAGTATTTGAGGCAGAGCTCTGCAAGGCCCTGTGATGTAGCCACTGGGGCACAGCTACCACAGTCAGACATCAACCAGACAAAGCCCCTCCCCTGTGTGCAAAACTCGGCAGCAAAGGGCTGCAAGAGAGGGCCGTGCCAGGAGATCTGGAGTAAAATGAGGGAGCTTAGCTAGGCATGGTAGATGGGGTGGAGCCGTGTGAATGGGTCTCCCGACTGGAGTAAAGGGACTGCGTTCCTGGAGGAGGAACCCTGGACACAGGCAAGGAGTCCAGGGCAAGCTCCTTGCTGTGGTTCAGGTGTGTGTTGTCCCCCAAGGATCCATATGTTGAAAATGGGTCTCTAGTGCAGTGATGTTGGGAGGCCACGGAATTGTGGAGAGGTGGGAGATGCTTAGGCCATGGGGGCATCACCTGTGACTGCACTGGTTGTCACAAGGCGGGATTTTTATAGAGCAAGGCTAGCGCACACGCTTGGCCTCTTCCGCACATGGCTGATTTCTTGTCACTTCTCTGTCCTGTTATGATGTAGCCAGGGGTCCATCATGGGATGCCTGCACTGTGCTGGTTATACTTTCCAGGCACCAGAATAATAAGCTACAGAAACCTCTTTTCTTTAGACATGACCCAGTCGTAGGTGTGTTGTTAGAACAACACAAAATGGACTAAGGTACTCTCCAGCAGTAAGATGGACCAAGATGCTCTGGGGTGAGTCTGCCAGACCCAGCGTCTGCGACCCACACCCATGAAGGAGCCCCAAGAGGCACACTGCAACCCAAGTGCTGTCCTATGCTGTCATTTAGATGCCAGGACACCACATCAGAAGTTTGTGGAAAGCAAAGCAATATTGTGTGATGAGTGATTCCAGCTATGTGGGTGATGGGAGAGGCTACAGCTACCCTGGAGAGCAAAGAAAAGACCAGAGAGAAAACCATGACCAAGAGGACAGAAAGGGGTTGGCCTGTGTGTGGATCCCTTTAGAGGACCAGCCAAATGAGATGACACATTAGATGGCAAATAGAGGGAAAAATGGAGGAGACAGAGAATGCTGGGAGTTACAGCTTGGGGTCCTTGGATGCAATGCATGGAGCCACACGTCAGAGGGAAGGGAGCAGGATGGGGTGCAGGAAGAGAGGCTGCGGGGGTGTCTCCAGTGACCCAATACTTGCTGAACGGACACTGGAGTCCACCACTCGAGAGTGCATAGTGTCACATTTCGCCACTTCTGAAGTTGGAGTGCATCTACCGTGGACATTTTCAGAAGGACACGAGTGTGGTATACGTGGCAGTGTTGTCTCGTTTGTTGGGTGCATCAGACCTCCGTGCTCACAGTCAGTGGCGTCCTGGTGGATAGGGGACGTTCGTGGTGGATTAGAGGAGAAGGCTGTGGCAGGCTCCGGGAGCGAGCCTCCTGCTGCTCTGTGATACCTAAGTGCCCACGAACACGAGCTCCTTGTCTGCCCGGGACTGGACTCTTTATCTTTAAAATGGGGCTGAGAAGAGGTACAGAAGCATCTGGACAGATCCAAGAGCTGTCCTGGGCTGCCTGGTGACGTGTAGGGGCTCAGAGTAAAAGCTGACCTGGGGCTCAGCCTTTTTATGGTCAGTTCCCCATGAGCCTGGCCAGCTGCACGCACAGCCCGGCTCATAAAACACCACCCACAACCCAGAGCCTGTCAACTGATGAATGAATTAAAAAAAAAAAAAAGTGCATGTCCACTCCTTGGAGTAAAGGTAACCATAAAAATGAGCAGCGTTGGCCAGCGCCGCTGCTCACTAGGCTAATCCTCCGCCTGCGGTGCTAGCACACAGGGTTCTAGTCCCGGTCAGGGCGCCAGATTCTGTCCCAGTTGTTCTTCTTGCAGTCCAGCTCTCTGCTGCAGCTTGGGAGTGCAGTGGAGGATGGCCCAAGTGCTTGGGCCCTGCACCAGCATGGGAGACCAGGAGAAGCACCCGGCTCCTGGCTTTGGATCAGCAAACGGTGCCATTGGGGGTGAACCAATGGAAAACGAAGACCTTTCTCTCTGTCTCTCTCTCACTGTCCACTCTGCCTGTCAAAAAAATAAAAATGAGCAGCGTACTCATTCACACGACCGTACAGACAGGCCTTGGACACATGACAACACGGGAAGGGCCCTGGCGCAAAACCCTGTGTATCACATGATTCCACTTCCAGGAACTTTCCAGAAAAGCAAATCAATGAAGCCAGAAAGCAGATCGGTAAGTAATGGCTGCCAGGGTCACGGTGATTGAGGGGTGATGACTTAGGGGTCCAGGGTCTTTTGAGGGCACTGAAAGTGATTGAAGAAGGGTCACTTCCCTCTATGAATATGCTACAACCACTGAATTTTGCTCTTTATGGGTGGCTTGGGGCCCACGTTGTAGCATTGCAGGTAAAGATGCCAACATCCCATATGGGCACCTGTTCATGTCCCAGCTGCTTCACTTCTCATCCAGCTCCCTGCTAATGCACCTGGGAAAGCAACGGAAGACGATCCAAGTGCTTGGTCCCCTGCTTCGGTCCCTCCCAAGTGAGAGACCTGGAGGAAGCTCCTGGGTCCTGCCTTCATCCTGGCACAGCCCTGTCCATTGCAGCATTTAGGGAGTGAACCAGCAAGTGAAGATCTCTCTGTCTCTCCCCCGCACCCCTGTAATGCTGCCTTTCAAGTAAATAAACACATCTTTTTAAGAAATGGGTGGGGGCTGGTGCTGTGGCATATTGGGTAAAGCCACTGCCTGCAGTGCTGGCATCCATGTGGACATGGGTTCGAGTCCTGGCTGTTCTACTTCCAATCCAGGTCTCTGCTATGGCCCAGGAAAGCAGCAGGAGGAGGCCCAAGTCCTTGGGCCCCTGCACCCATGTGGGAAACCTGGAAGAAGCTCCTGGCTCCTGGCTCCTGGCTTCAGATCAGCGCAGCTCCAGCCATGTGAGCATCTGGGGAGAGAACCAACAGAATGGAAGACATCTCTCTCTCTCTCTCTCTCTCTCTCTCTCTCTATTTGCCTCTGCCTCTCTGTAACTCTTTCATATAAATAAATAAATCTTTTTAAAAATTAAAAAAGAAGAGGCTCTGAATCCTCCCTCTCTTCTTAAAAAATGGGTGGATTGTATGGTAGGTGCACTGCATGTCAGGAAACTTGCTTTTCAACAGCCACTCTGCCTGTTTCGGAGTGCCTGCCCTTCTCCCCACCCGGCAGCCAGGCCCGGTGCAATTCCAGGTATTTCTCTGACCCCCAGAGCAGGGGCAGCAGGGAGGGACCTAAAACTCAGGGTGACCTGAGGGCGCGGGGTAGAGAAGTGGCAGGTGGCCGGAGGACCTCCCAGCACGACCGCCCTGTCTCTCTGGACCACACCCTCCCGTCACCCCCACCCCACACCTCCTACCTCATTAGGGAGTCCTTCCGGAAGCATCCACTGTAAGGTGCATTCCACCATCAGAAGTGGTGACTACGCACTGCAGAGGTGGTGCAAACCCATGCCCTTTTAGCAAGTGCTGGGCCATTATAAACACTCCCCACTCAGCGCCCCTCCCCACACCTGCCCCACGAGGAGGCAGAGAGCCAGAGAGGAGCCGCGGCATGTTTCAGCGTCTCTCTGGCTCGGGGAGGTCTGACCCGGGGTGGCCGCTCCAGCCAGCATGAGACAGCACATTTGCTACAATGGGTTCTGAAACTGAGACCCCACCTCCCCTGTGACCTGGGTAGGGTCACCTACTCTGCCTCTGTCTCAGCTTCCTGACTGTAACAAGGGATTCGGAAGGCTGTTTTCCCCCAGGGTGTGTGTTAACAGAGCCAGGATGGGAGCCAGGGGCTTAAGGAGACCCTCACTCTCCCAGCAAACACACAAGGAGCGCCTCTGTGAATTCTGCAGAGTGGCCTCGCCCTGGGCTCCGTCATGGCTGAATGAAGAGCTCTGCCTAGCACCTGGCAACTGTGAGCTCTCAGTCAAGGTCAGATCGCACGGCAATTGTCAGGAACGCACTCTCTGAAGATCACGGCGCTGGGCCTATTTCCCAATTCTTCTGAACTACTCCGTGATTCCAAAGGGCTCCTGAGGAAGTGGGCGGCTGCTCAGGTTCCCGTGGTACCCGCTTTACCCTGCGTCACCCAGCTGTGAAGGATGAAGAGGCTGCGGGTGGGGAGAGGACGGTGATGCTGGCCAGGAAGTGACTCTCATCCACCTGCCTCCCCCCGCCCCCCATCACCACCCTCCCTTCCTTTTCTCTCTTCCTGGTTGACACTCTCTAACATCCCAGCAGCTCCTCTCCCTGCCTGCACACAGCCCTCTCCGCCTCTCCTTCCACCGCCTCTTCTCTTGCAGGATTTAATGTTCTCGGAGATATTTACACATGTCAAACTCCTCAGAAAGGAGAGGGAAGATCACCAGCCTGGGGCCAGAAGTGCTGTGTGAAGAGAAGCAAATGCTCCAGCCAACCGCAGCCAGGAGTAACAGCAGCTTTGCCCTCAGAGCACGCCCCTCCCACACCCCAGCCTGAGGGTCCGAGGGCTGCCTTGGCTTGGCTTGCCCTTGGGCAGAACATGGAGGACAGTCATTCTCCTTCTTTCCTCTGCCTTCCTCTTCTCTTACCCTCCCCCTTCCTTGGTATTCTTAGCACAGTTTTCCCGCATTTCAGTTTTTGGTCCATTCATTCTTTAATACATATAATACATTCTTGTTTCATATAGCTCCCCCATTACCTTGCAAAGTTGAGATTATCCCCATTTTACAGGCAAGAAAACTGAGATTTGGAGGTGAATAAAACATAACTCCTAACTCCCAGAGATAGAAACATTAGGAGAGAAGGTGAACGCACCAGTATGCTCAGCGGATGAAGACAGAATGTCATTTTCCCAGCGTGTCTCTGCAGGGTACCACATGGCACCCCAGTTTTGGGGTGGGGAAATGAAGTCCCGAGATGTTCAGAGAGTTATCTGTGGTCATCGGGAGGGCTAAGGTGTGGCTGGAGAAGGAAGAATTGGGGTCTGGTTTCCTGCAGTGGTGACGAGCACCGATGGACATTGGACAAGGCGTTGTCATGACGACTCCAGTCAAAAGGAGTGCTGCAGCCCTCTCTCCTGGCACCTGCTGCCCATGCCAGCACACAGCAGGGGCCGTGTTCGGCTTTGCCCGCACACCCAGGCCCCCTTCTGCAGGGAGCAGCACCTCCATCTTCTTTGGGGAAAATCCTTCCCCCTCTCAGCCCATGGGCTGTGGGTGAACTTGATTCCGCACCAGGCAAGCTGCGCACCCTATCTCCTGCTTTGGTGATTGGCTGAGGGCTGGGCATGTGACTCACCAGAGAGAAATGCAGCTGTGAGATCTTGTAGGCAGGGCTGCGGTGCCTTCTCACCGCCACGAAAGTGAACTCATCGAGACTGGAGTTCCTGTGGCAGGAGGCGGCACAGGAGGAGCAGAGGGTGCAAGCTGAGGACGGCTTCTGAGCCTGGCAATGCCCCTTTCCCGAGCCAAGACGGTTCCTGTCCTGCTCATGCCAGCTGCTAGTGGGTGCCTGCTCTTTGAGTCTCAGAGGCCTGCCAAGGAAGAGGGATCCGGGCCGTAGT
This sequence comes from Sylvilagus floridanus, assembly GCA_949820135.1. Classification (NCBI taxonomy): domain Eukaryota; kingdom Metazoa; phylum Chordata; class Mammalia; order Lagomorpha; family Leporidae; genus Sylvilagus; species Sylvilagus floridanus. The sequence goes on along the minus strand of OX463241.1, from coordinate 57,896,529 downwards.
TGTGATAGATGTTGGGCCCAAGCAGGGGGAAAAGAAGAGTGTCCAGGATGAAAAGACCAAGGGACCCTGCATAGCAGGGGCAGCCTCCAAGTGGATCGTGAAGGCGGAAGGAATGGCCAGAGAAATCTTGAAAAGCAAATCCAGCCCCTGCAGCGTGACCCCTGCCAGGCGTTCCCAGTTCATCTAACCCCTCTCTGGCCCTAGATTTCGGGACCTCAGCCTCTCCAGGCTCCACCCATCCATCCAGGCCACCGTGCAGGCTGCTCTGTCCTTCAGAGACCTGCCCCTTGGTCCCTTGGTCTCTTGTCTCAGCGCAAACTCGTTTTCAGGGGCAGCCAGCATATCATGAAGCACCAGAGCCACAGGGCTCTAGAAGAGCCACATAACATCCATTGAAAGCTTTTATTAAAGATGTACTACTTTATTGAAAGGCAGAATTACAGAGGCAGGTCGGGGGTGGGGGAGAGATCTTCACCACTGGTTCACTCCTTAAGAGGCCCCAATGGCCAGGGCTGAGCCAGGTCAAAGCCAGGAGCATAGAACTTCATCCGGGTCTCCCACATGGGTGCAGGGGTCCAAGCACTTGGCCAGTCTTGCCAGGTGAATTAGCAGGAAGCTAGACTAGAAGTGGAGCAACCAGGACTCCAGTGCTCATATGGGATGCTGGCACTGTAGACTGTGGCTTAACCCCCTGTACCACAACCTGCCAGCCTCCTGCCACAGAGAGTTTTAACTGATTCATTTGAAAATCAGAACACACAGTTCTAGGATAATAGCTAGTATTCACTCATTATTACTTCTTTATTCTTCCCCTCTAGGGGCTGTTGTTACCTCTCAAGGCTCTACCTGAAACAGCAGTCAGACCTGGGCTTTGCATCTTCCTCCTGGATCTGGGGTTACAGAGACCCCAGGAGAGCCCAAGACCCTTCTGGGGCACCAGTGACATGTAACCCCGCCTCCCCTCTGCCCCACCTCTCCTCCCGCACTAAGGCATGCGTGCCCTAGCTGTGGTGGTAGGACCTGGTACTTCTGTAGCCATGGAGCCTCCCGAATTTATTGAATTAGCTAGAATTTTGTGTTCTCCCTCTAGGATCTGGACTTTTGAGATACTGACCACAGGATGGCCACCCTGGCTGCTTGGGAGAGTTAGGGGACCAGGGCCCTAGGTCAATGCAAGGACGAGAGAGCCATCAGTTCTTCAATCCCTTTCTGCCAAGTCTCACCGTGCCGTCCCCACGTGTCCCCGCGTCACTGGTGCTGTCTCATGGTTTTCAGTCTCAGGGAATAAGCCCCAGGGTGTGCAGGGCACGGGCCAAGGGCACGCACTGTCCTCTCCAACCCTCACAGGGGCTCTGCAGGACGGAAGTCAGCACTTGTGCGGCAGATGCCGGAGTAAACACATCTCGCAGAGGTCGCGGAGTGATGGCCAAGAACTGGCGTCCTCCATCCCATGTCTGTCTGACTCCGAATTCAAAGCTTTTGCCAAGAGCTCTTCTGCGAATTCACTTGTTTTGAACTTCCTGCCATGAAGCGAGAATTCGTCTTTGTGACTGTATCCGCCTTGCTCAAGTGGGACTCCGAGAATGCTCCCCATCTCGAGTCTGAAGGCTAAATTCCTCATCGGGTTCTCTAGATGATTTTGATTTTGAGCTCATGCTCCTGGCAGAGAAAGGCAGGGGCGCAATTAGAACAGTGACAACTGAAGATAAAGGAAAGCTCTATTTTCTCCCTCCTGGGTCTACCTTTGCTGTTCTCAGATGTCAAAGCCACAGGCAGTTGGGGGGAGGAGGCAGAGAACAGTGTGCTGCACCTGCTCACAGGCTGCTCCCCATCCATAACTGACAGCCAGTATGCAGACCATGGCACGTGGTGGGCGGCCATTGCTAGGCTTCACTTTTGTCTGGCACTCCCCCCCTTCCAGGTCCACAAAACACTTGCACTTCTCCAGCATCTGGGGTGTATGACCAGACCTGGCCAATAAAACACGAATGGAGGCGACAGTATTGCTTCTGGCCTGAGCAAGTGAAAAGTCCGGGTATCCTACCCTGGTCTTTCTCCGTCTGCCATGGCAAATGCAGAGGGTACCTCAGGGGGCTGGCGAAGCCCCAAGTGCAAGGCAGCCTGCTGGGTTGTGGGTTAGATGCCCTCCAGAGGTCCCACTGGGCTATGCCTCTGAGATCTATAGGACTGCAAACCACATCCGCACAGCCTCCATGGCCAAGACGAACACTGCGTGCCAAAGCCGCAGCCTTTGACTTCCCTGAGGGCTGGGCTGAGTGGGCTTCCCTTTTGGATTCTGCCTGAAGTCCAGGCTCCTCTGCAGCACCAGTCACACAGAGTCCACTCTGAGCCTGGCCTTGGCCCTCCCTGCTTCTGCAAGAGGAGAGCCTGGAAGGCAGCTGCCCGAGGCACAGAGACATTAGTGGCCTCCCAGGGACAGTCACAGCCTAATCCCTGACATCTGAGTGCTCCCTTGCTAGGAAAAGAGGGTTTGTGGATAGGATTGTCCCAGCAGGCCTGATGGTACTTGCAACACTTGCTACAAAAGGCTCAAAGGAGGCTCAGAGCCAGAAGGGAGGCGATGTGAAGTTGGAAGCAGAGATGGGAGTGAAGAACTCCAAAGATGGGGGAGGGAGCCACCAGCCAAGCAATGGGAGCAGTCCCTGGAAGCTGAAAGGCCAGGAGATGGATTCTCTCTGCCCAAGGTGCTCCCTGCTGACACCCGGACATGAGCCCAGTGAAATGTGGGGCACACTCTGCCTCCAGCCTGGGAGAGTGCACTGGTGCTGTTATAAGCCACTGTGTTTGCATTACTTTGTTACAGCAGCAGTAAGAAACGAACACAATCCCCCAGTCTACAAAGTCCTTCCTGAGGGGGTCAGGCAGTGTTCTGTTGGCCAGTGAATCTGGAAGCCGCAACAACCTGGAAATAAGCCACAGATTTCAGATCAAAGGAGTTGAGAAGCTGTGAAGGGAGAGTAATGGTTGACCACGACATGCAAGCAGAGGGCAGAGAGCACACGCAGGAAAAGAGGCAAAACAGGGGGCCAGGGACCTGAGAAGTTGCTAAGAGCTAGGTCCCTGCAGAGTGAAGGGTTGTTGGGCTTGGGGTACTAGAGGAGTGAGCTGGAAAGTGCAAGGGCAGGGGGCGGTGGGGAGGCAAGTGCTTAAGACAGAAAGTGTGAAGGGGTCGTGGTTTGGAAAGGGAAAGGGGTGACCCTGGGAGGAAGCATCTGAGATGAGATCAAATTTAAGCTCGTGGGAAAGGCCAAGGTCAAGGCCATGAGAGCAGGGTGCTCTAGGATCCCCTATTTGGATTTTGAAATCTCAGTGATTTGTGAGCGGCCTGGGGGGCAATGCATGTAGATGGTACAGCATTAGGAGGTAAGGGTGGGGCTAGAGCCTGGTGAGAAGATGAGGCATCGGGGCACTGCAGGGGAGAAGGGACGCACAGACGCACACTGGTGAGGAGCACGGAGAATCTGCACCTGCCACCAGGCCCAGTGCGTGAGGGGGCTGAGGCAGAACAGTGTCACAGGCAAGAAAACACAGGAATTCGGACCTCACTAGGGGCTATAGGGCACAATGGCATTAGTCCCCAATGGCCACAAGGTGTATCTTATACAGGCTGTCAGCACCGACATAGTGGAGGTCTTGCCAGGTACAGCAAACAACCACAGTGTCTACTCAGGACCATCTTTGGCCGTGGACCCTGAAGCCATAAGAAGCTGCCTCCTTCCAGGGAGTGGACAGCACCCATCCCTGTTAAGGGCCACCCATGGAGGGAGAGGGGTCTTCTGAAAACCCCATGGACTCCCTCACGGCCCAGGCCCTGCTGACCACAAAGCCCAGGCCTTGTCCCCATGGTGAATAAGCAGGTGGGTTAACTATTATCTTGCCGGGAACTCTCACCCAAGAGCTGGGCCCTGTGATGCCTTTCGGATGATGCATCCATGGGGATTTCTAATTTTCAAACACTCTTTCATAAAGATGACTGCAGAAAAACAGAAGACAAGCTTACGGGGTTGACAATCAGGAAACAGCCAATGTCAGTAGTTGAGCTTACTGATTCATTCAGCGACGTCAAAAACGTTCACTTATCTAAAGAAAGAATATTCTTGTGGTCTTTCTGATGATGCCCCTTGGATTTCGGTTCTGATCTGACTTGGAGAAGAGTATCTTGAAAATAATAGCAGGGGCCGGCGCCGTGGTGTAGCAATTAAAGCCTCCGCCTGCAGCGCCGGCATCCCATACGGATGCCAGTTCAAGTCCCGGCCGTTCCTCTTCCGATCCAGCTCTCTGCTGTGGCCTGGGAAAGCAGTGGAGGATGGCCCAGGTCCTTGGGCCCCTGAACCCACATGGGAGACCCAGAAGAAGCTCCTGGCTCCTGGCTTCAGATCCTCCCAGCTCCAGCCATTGCAGCCATTGGGGAGTGAACCATGAGTGGAAGATCTCTCTCTCTCTCTCTCTCTCTCTCTCTCTCTCTGTCTGTAACTCTGCCTCATAAGTAAATCTTAAAAAAAAAAAAAAAGAAAGAGAGAAAAGAAATGAAAAGAAAAAAGAAAAAGGAAGCCTATGTGAGGAACTTATCTTCGTATCCACCAATCTGTATTCTCTTCTTCCAGAGTAAGGGGTTTGGGTCTGGCTCCAAGGCTGCCCAGAGAGTCTCTGTTCCCAGCCTCCCTGGAGCCTTCTACTTCAAGATCTAAGATATTAAAGATGCCTCCTGCATCTCTTTCCTCTTCCAAGTCACTGGAAGACGTAGGGGCTCAGGTCCAGCCATGCAGTCAACCGCCCCAGAGTACTAGCAGGACACTAGCAGTGGGTAGACCAGAGAGTGCCTCTGTCATGTCACGAGAGCTGAGTTGGCTTCTGCATTCTCTGACACGGAATGCTTTGTCCGGGCCTCTTTCTCATGGTAGCTCAATGCTCTTCCCAGTCCCACCGCTATGAGCCACGCCATGCGCTGGACGTCTGACAGGTGACGTCTCACGTGGCCCTCTCAGGTCAGTGTCCCTGTGTTATGGATGAGACAGCAGGCTCAGGGAGGAAACGTTCAGAGCTAAGAGAGGGAGGCTGTCCCTAGAAGCCAGGTCCTTGATTCTTCCACACATTACAGGGAAATATAAAGAAAAAATGAAAACCACCTACATCCTGGGTGGAAAAAATACACAGGTTACCCCAAGCCTGACAGAGGTCAGTTGTTCCAACAGTTTGGCACATTGGGAGCCTTGGATGGTGCTGTACTGGATAACCCCAAGTACAGAGCGTTTGTCCCCAGCCTTTGTCAGGTCTGATCTGCTCCAATATGTGGATCCGGGCAGATCATGGCTGCGTGAGGTAAATATGACCTGGTGCTACCAGAGCCGAGTGCCCTCCACTGTGGCCGGGGATCCTCCATCACGGGTGTGCTGTGTTAAGGACCCTGGCTCTGCCGTCTTCCCCACTGCAGGCACTGAGGAAGGAGCTTCCTCCCCAGAGCTTCAGTTTTCTCAGCTGAAACACGTGGACTTGACAGTAATGAAGCCTTTTCCACGGACAACTGGGACAGGACTCGGATGACTGATTGCACTTGGTACAACATCCTAAGCCAATGCGCATCGTTTTTCTTTACGTCATACAGCGAGGATTTGCTTCCTCGTGTGTACACAGTGTATTTTGGCCTTTGGGAGAGAAGATTAAAGAAATCTCTCTGCTGGTATTGATAAGATCTGGCATTTATGAGGAGTATAGTGTAGCCCTCTCATCCAAGGAACATGTTCCTCCCTTTGCAGATGCGTAAACCGAGCCTGAGAGAGCTAAAGGGACTCATTTGGGTCTTGCAGTTAAGAAATGACATATCCGGGGGCTGGTGCTGTGGCACAGCAAGTTAAAGCCCCAGCCTGCAGCGCTGGCATCCTATATGGGTGCCGGTTCGAATCCTGGCTGCTCCCTTTCTGATTCAGCTCTCTGCTATGGCCTGGGAAAAGCAGTAGAAGATGGCCTAAGTGCTTGGCCTCTGCACCTGTGTGGGAGACCCTGAGGAAGCTCCTGGCTCCTGGCTCTGGATCAGCTCAGCTCTGGCCATTGTGGTCATCTGGGGAGTAAACTATTGGATGGAAGACCTCTCTCTCTCTGTCTCTACCTCTCTCTGTAATTCTTTCACATAAATAAAATAAATATTTAAACAAAAGCAATGACATATCTGGAGGGTGTTCCCAAGACCAATGACTATTCTGCTTCTAACTCTCAGAAATATCTGAGAAGTTTTAGACCCCCAGTTTCACAGCTGTAAACATCAGCTGAAATTACAAAGCGTTGAGGGTGCCACTCCCCAAGGACAGACCCTATCACCAGAGTTGGTAACTTCCTCGATACCTCTGACCTCTCCCACTGTGGTCCACCTGCTGCATGACCCTACCCTGCACAAAACGCCCCAGTGCCACCCCATCATTCTCAGTAGAAAGTCTGGCTCCCTAGACGGCTATTAGGGGTCTTGTGGAACTTTCTGGGGTCTCTCCTCCTTCTTGTCCTTAGGTTCTTGTGTCCCTGGTAGACTCAGCCAGACTTGGGGATCTTCTTTTTTCATCCCAGTGATTTCTGCTCTCCTACCTCTGTGTCTTTGGCCCTGCCGTTCCCTTCACTTTCATTCCCACCCATTCCCCCAGCTTTACACATTTTGCCATCTGAGATCCTACATAGACTTTGAAGTATGATTGCCAATGCAGCCTTCCCGTGGAACGACCTCAGATGGCGCCACCAGAGGAGACCTGGAGCAGGTGCGTGCACTGGCTGCTGCTCCAGTGTCGAGCTGACCCCCTTCCCCAGGCACATTTGAATCTCCTGGCTGTTGAGATTTAGGTGACATTGACCCCATCTATGGCTTCAGGGTTGAGTCCTTAAGGGCTTAATCCTGGTCATAGTCATGGGTTCAAGGATGGGCAGAGACCCAAGTCAGGTCGATCAGCGCCAATGTAGCCCGACTTTAAGTCATTGATTTGTATTCACTAGTAAGGCACATCTTCTTCCTTGCTACAAGATTTGAACGTGAAGCACAAGCCCCAGAATATTGTTGACAGGCACCCTGCAGCCACGAACCTGTGAGACTGAAACCACAGAGGAAATGTAAGATTCCAGGCCCATTGTTAGAACGACTGGGTCAGACCTCTCCTATAAGCCACACTGAACACTGCTGTTAGACAACCCACTCAGCTCTCTCTCCCGTTGAGGGCTATCTCTTGCTCCCCAACACTCTGCAAATCCAGTGGCCCAAAACTTCTAGAAAGCAGGGACTCCTCTCTCCTGTGATAATCACCCCAGTCTTTTGGCTTTAGGCTTTCACGCTGTGTGCGAAGTTATGGAGACATTTCTCCTTTCTACAGGACGTCCCCCAAGAAACAGATGTCCATTTGAAGGATTTAACATGAAGCTCTCAGACCACAGATAACCATGTCACACAAAACACTGTTTTCTGTCCAAAATCATGACTTCCTTCAAAGGGGAATGAGAAAAGAAAGAAGGAGCAACCACAAATGAATCCTCTTCAACGAAGCAGGAGGTGGGGAAAAGTGAGTGACTGCTCAACAGAGAGAGATGTTTGACTTGTCAACGCAGCTCAGGAGGAGAGGGGGAGAATGGTAGGAAGACATAGCTGATGTGGAAGTGAAATCGTCAGTAGAAATTCTCCTCGCGGGGTAAGATGCATGGGGTGGAGGGGGCAGGGGCGGAGAGAAAGGCCATTCGTGAGGACCTTGCTCAGTTCAAATCAACACCCTCATTGCAAATAAAATATATTGCATTTGCAGAGGAGGTGCTAATAAATATTTATCAAATAATGAATGGATGAGCTAGGCAAGCGAAGTATAAGGACTTTACAAATGCACATCAAGAAACATAATTTTGGGTTCAGGCAAGATTCCAGGTGATAAACTTGAAGGTGTCATTTCCAGTAACTGAGCTGGGGTGAAACACATGCAAATGCTATTCCCAAATGTAGACAACTCCGCCTAAAGTTACTCCCTGATCCATGATTCCTTGCTACTAGGAAGATAGAATGAGAGAAACAGAATTGAAACTGACATGGAGTATTATTTCCCTGGAGAGTCCCAGACAGCTGACTTTACCTAACAGATCAGCTGCTTAGCTGGGGTGGCTAGCAGAAGGCTGAACCCCTCAGGCCAGAGGCTGAGGAAAAGCATCTTGGTGCTTAAAGTATGCAAAGCCACAAAAAAGAAGAAGAAGAAGAGACATTTTTCAAAACAAAAATCTATTCATGCATTCAACCACAGCAGTGCGTGGCAGGTACTCCTGACACCTACAGTCATGGAGCATTCGGTCTAGTGGGAGAAATGACTGCTATAAAAATAAATGTACATGGGGCTGGTGTTGTGGTGTAGTGGATAAAGCCGCCACTTGCCGTGCTGGCATCCCATATGGGCGCCTGTTCGAGTCCCGGCTGTTCCACTTCCGATCAGCTCTCTGCTATGGCCTGGGAAAGCAGTAGAATGGCCCAAGTCCTTGGGCCCCTGCACCCGTGTGGGAGACCCAGAGGAAGCTCTTGGTTCCTGGCTTCGGATAGGTGCAGCTCCAGCCATTGCGGCCAACTGGGGAGTGAACCAGCGGATGGAAGACCTCTCTCTCTCTCTCTCTGTAACTCTGCCTTTCAAATAAATAAATAAATCTTAAAGAAAAGAATAAATGTACATATTTGTTAAAAGTAGATTACAAAAGCAGACAATAAATGCCCAGAGGACAGAGAAGGCTTCGGCAGGGAGGGGCCCCAGCGAGGGCTTTCCCTGAGGGACGTGGGCGGGGCTGCAGCACGATCTGCTGGGGCCTTCAAGTGCTTTTCCTTTCCTGGGCCTCTTCCTCCATTGAAACACACGGACATCAAAAAGCTCATGGAGAATGGAACTGAAAGCTACGTTCGTGGGTCAGGTGTGTGGCCGTGGCTGAGATGAAAGCTGGGATGGTTCTGTCTCCTGTTGCTGGCATCCACCCTGACTGATCCTGCTCCTGTGGACTCTGGGAGGCAGCTGGCGATGGCTCAGGTGGTTGTGTTTCTGCCGCTGATGTGGGAGAACTGGATGGGGCACTGGGGATACTAATACCCCATCTCCATCGGGTTGATGCGAGAATTAAATGAGACAACATAGTTAGGGCTGCAGGCACACGATCGTTACTTAAGCTAAGTAGGCCTGATGCTGTTGCATTGTAGACAGTCTCATCTGTTGCATGAGATCAGCAATGGAGAATCTTGCTTGCAGAGGCCCATAGCATGAGAAGCGCAGTCCAAGGTGAGAGGGGTGGGCACAGGGTGAGACAATAGACGTGAATGGATTCCAAAGCTTAAGTGTCCATGAGATGAAACCCACAGGAGGCCGAAGAAAGGAGTCACTTTGTAGGGGTCGCCGGGAACGGATAACAGATGTGTGTGCTTCCCTCGGTGTATGGTAAAACTCGGCAAAGATAGTAGCAGCAATAACACCCTGTTTGTAACAGGGGCGCCCTCATCCCTTTTATGTTGGGAGGTGATTTTCCCGCCTTTACACAATTGGATGCAAAACATCCCTTAACGCCAGAGAACAGGGCACAAATGGATCCACATCTTGGCTTCTGGATGTTGAAGGCCAACACACAATTACAAAAGCATTGAAGCACACGGAATCATCAACACGGCCCGTTTGTCCACCTCTGAAGGTGCTGCATCTGTTGGGGACACAGGGAGGAGACGGAAAGAAGAGAGGACAGAAGCCGTGACGAGCTAGGGTAAGGATAGTGAGAGGTTCAGAGAGGGAGAGAGAGAGAGAGAGGCCAGACCAGAAGCCACAGCCTGGGGATCCTGGCCCCAGGAGAGCAGCCACCTGCACCCAAGTGAGCACTGCTCCCACCAGCAGCTTGCATAGCCCCCGGGGACAGCCCAGGTCGCATCGCAGCGGGTGGTGTCCCATGGCAGTGCCAAGGTGCTGAGCCAGCTGCCCTTGCTGTGGGTGAGATGGAGGAGCACCCACTGCCCACTGCCAGTGCCACAACACCCAACAGCAGCTACGCCAGCCCCGACATCGCTCAGTCCCCATCTACCTTCTCCGGGTAAGTCACTGCGGGTTCAGCACCCTGGGACCCTCGCAAGCACCCTTCCCAGGATGGGGGGAGGGGGGGGCTGCAGAGGCCAAGAAGGAGATCCTGGGAAAGAAGTTTCCCCTTTTGGCCTCTCCCAGGCAGGTGTTTGGTTTAGTGATGAAGACACCACGTTTTAACACCTGGCTCTGCCCTGACTCCAGCTTCCTGCTAATGTGCACCACAGGGGAGGCACCACATGCGAGACCCAGACTGAGTTCTAGGCTTCCGGCTTCGGCACCAGCATCGCCCCTACTATCGGACATTTGGGGAGTGAATCGGTGGATTTGAGCACATAGTCTCTTTCTCTCCCCTCTCCCTCTCAAGTAAATAAATACTCTTTTAAAGCTTCTCCGCTCACACACAGGTGCATGGGACAGCCCCAGCCTGTTTGGTCTGGGAGCTTCTGTTTTATTTTCATAATGAAGTCAGATTGCAGATATTGATCAGGACCTGTTTTTCTCAAGTTCGCAATGCAGCTTAGAGACCGTTACTGGTTAGACTACTGCCTTCCTCCAGTTCGTGCTGTTGTAGCAGAGTACAGGGTCATTTATCAAGTACGGGGATTTCTTTCTTTCAGTTTTTTTTTTTTTTTTTGACAGAGTGGACAGTGAGAGAGAGAGACAGAGAGAAAGTTCTTCCTTTTGCCATTGGTTCACCCTCCCATGGCCGCTGCGGCAGGCGCACTGCGCTGATCCGAAGCCAGGAGCCAGGTGCTTCTCCTGGTCTCCCCATGGGGTGCAGGGCCCAAGCACTTGGGCCATCCTCCACTGCACTCCCAGGCCACAGCAGAGAGCTGGCCTGGAAGAGGAGCAACCGGGACAGAATCTGGGGCCCCAATTGGGACTAGAACCCGGTGTGCTGGCACCGCATGGCGGAGGATTAGCCTATTGAGCCGCAGTGCCGGCCTCTTTCTTTCAATTCTAACAAGAGGTTTGGCGTTGCAAGCCAGCATCCAGCAACTGTCCCCCGAGCTGCATCGCTACATGGCAGTGTGAGATCATGGACATGAATGGATTAGAGGCCAGGGTCTCCCCTCCTTTTCTGACAGAACCACTGATGACGCCATGGAAACCCCACGCCCACCGCTTCACCAGACTCTACCTCCAGACCTGAGCTACTAAGCACTTTGGAGATCAAGTTTGCAACATTCAGACTTTGAGGGGCACACTTAAACCAGAGCAACTGTGTCATTAAAAATGCTTCAGATGCATTTGAGAAGCAGGAGGACAGACAGTTCCCAGCTGCTGGTTCACACCCTGAACACCTGCATTGGCCAGGACTGGGTCAAAACTGGGGCTGGAAACTGGGAATGCAACCCAGGTCTCCCAGAAGGGTAACAGGTACCCGTTAAAGGAGCCATCACGGCGGCCTCCCAAGATCTGCATTGGCAGGAGGCTGGAGTTGGGAGCAAGAGCTGGGACTCAAACGCAGGTACTCCAGTGTGGGACAGGAACAGACTGAAGCCTGCTCCCTCCCTTGTTCTTTCTGACATGTTCAAAATAACCCATAACATGGAAACAAATGAAATTTTAAACACAGTCTGTTGATGAATGCTACATTGTTTCCATTCCCCACTACCATAAGGAGATGTTGCAGGGACTAACCTTGTATATTCAAGTGTGTGTGTGTTTGTGTGTGTGTGCATATGGATGTCTTTGTACTTTTAGATTATAGGATTAATTATTTTTATTTATTTTGCAAGTCAGAGTTATAGAGAGAGACTGAGATCTTCCATCCTCTGGCTCACTCCCTCAAATGGCCGCAATGACCCACTGGGTCAGGCCGAGGCCAGGAGCTTCATTCGGGCCTCCCATGTGGGTGCAGGGGCCCAAGGACTTAGGCCATCTTCTGCTGCCTTTCCTAGGCCATAGCAGAGAGCTGGACTGGAAGTGGAGCAGCCAGGACTCGAACCAACACCCATTTGGGATGCTGGTACTACAAGTGGTGGCTTAACCCACTAAGCCACAATGCTGGTCCCTGGAGTATACGATTCTTGGATCAGATTTTGATGGTATTTTGCTTTATAGATAAAGAGGGTGCCATTATAATCATCACCATTTGGGAATTATTTCGCCTAGACTTAAAGAGAAAAAGGACTCAGCCCAAACCATCTGAGTGGTTGAGTGACAGACGCTGGATTTGAACACAGGTCTACCAGTTGCCAAGTGAGGAGACATGGCCTGGATTGGACATAGACTGTGTTGCTGTGGCAACAAGGGGACTTTGATGATTTTAAAGGACCCAGGCATCCCATGGGCATTTCCCCGCCCCAAAAGGCTTAGCCTCATCTCAGTCCTACACCCCAGAACTCAGCCCAACACTGACTTCTCAAGAGCAACGCCTGCTCCCAAAGGCAGGATCTGCTGGACCAACTCCTCAGTCAGGAGTCAAGGTTACCAAATCAAACAAATTTGCTGCCTGCCGAGCGGATGGCTGAGCCTGTCTTCCCTCTTCAAGCCCCATTTCCCATCTTGCAGGCTTGCAGCTGCATAGAGGGTGACATGACTTCCACAGTGCTCAGCGCAAAACACAGTCCCCGGTGGTGAGGTCTCATTAATTTCTTACTCGGGCTTACATGGAGGGTGGAGGCTCCCAGCACAGATCTTGGGGCTCTGTTCCATTTCTCCCTCTGAAGTGGGAAGAAGACTCTTTCTTCGAATGTATTACTTACGGGCGGTATTTAAATGGAGAGGGTCAGAGGGGGAGCGGCGTTCGGCACTAATTGGCAAGCTGAGGGTAAGTAGTTAATTAATGTCCTTTGGACTCAGCAGCCAGGCGTGCAGCCCATTCTGTGAACCCTCCTTTAATTTGTTACAGCCCAACTGACTGCCCTCACGCCTACTTATTTATTGCACCAGGTGACAAGGGGCTGCTCGCCTTTCTTCCCCAGAATAAGCGCTCCCGAGGGTTCCGGCAGAGTAGGGACCACGCTGATTCCTCTCCATGCCTTGCACAAGGTCAAAGGCAAGAGCAGGTGCACCTTAAATGTTTGATGGCTGGAGGCTGGATTCATTCATTCCTTTGATAAATATTTCACAGCTACGATGCGCCATGCTCTGCTCAAGACTCTGAGTTTCTGTGATTTCAACAAGAAAACAAAGATAGTTAATGGTGCAGGGAAAGAGATTTGAGATTTTTGAGTTTCCTCTTGGCTAGGTCCCAGCTTTCTCTGCTCTGTAATCAGAGGCCCTGGAAGACCTCCAAGACCCTACAACCAGCTTTTTGAGGAATAGGTGGTGACCTTTATAGCTCGGGTAGCTTTCCAAGGAGACAGACAGGCTGCTTGCTGAGCCCTGAAAGTTCAACCAATGTCATCAGTCTCGGGGGAAATCACCAGTCTGTGTTGTTTGCAGACAAAAGAGTGGGCATATTCATAGGTAAACCGGCAGCCATTGGCAGGCAAATGGCCGAGGCTGAGACCCAGGTGGGATGGGCCAGGAAAGAGCTACGGGGCTGGAAGCAGGAGCCCTGGGCTTCCCTTCCCAGATGCAGCTTCTCCAGGACGCTGTGTGCCTCCCTCACCACATCCGATCTCCCCCAGTTATGATGCGAATTAAAGGAACCTGTATAAGAATGTGGCACCACACAATGGCTCAACTGTGTGCCAGAGTCTAGTGGCCTGGGTTCAAGCCCTGTCCTTGATCTTGGACAAGTCATTCATTGTAAGGTGTTTTTTTTTTTTTTCATATAGAAAATAAAAATCTTTTAAAAATTATCATGAACTCCCAGTAAATGGTAGTTATTAATAAGTAATTGCCTGGCACATAGTGGGTGCTAAAATATTCCCCTTGGAAAAGTTTATTTGAATAACAAGTGTTGCTTGTTCCAGTGCCTCATAGGAACACAGAGTGTGATAAGGCTCTTCAACTGTCATTAGGCATTGTATTTGGTGTCTTGGCATGAGGGAAGAATGGTTAGATTATTTTTCTTTTTATTCTTAAGATTGATTTATTTATTTGAAAGTCAGAGTTACAGAGAGAGAAGGAGAGGCAGAGAAAGAGAGAGGTCTTCCATCTGCTGGCTCACTCCTCAAATGGCCTCAATGGCTGGAGCTGTGCTGATCCAAAGCCAGGAGCCAGGAGCTTCTTCCGAGTCTCCCATGTGGGTGCAGGGCCCAGGGACTTGGGTCATCTTCTACTGCAATCCTAGGCCATAACAGAGAGCTGGATGGGAAGTGGAGCAACCAGGACTCGAACTGGCACCCATATGGGATGTCGGCACTGCAGACCGTGCCTTACCTGCTACACCATGGCACTGGCCCCACGACGTAACAATTTTGAGAGGTTTTGGCACCTTTCAGAGAAAACTAGGTCACGGGGCTCCTCCTTCAGGAATGAATGAGTGCCTTCCTCCCCAGGCTGGGTTAGGTTTCAGGGACTAGATCAGTTACGTCTATACATGGAGATCAGGTTGTTACAAAGCAAGGTCACCCCTGTGTTTTGGTCCCTTCTGCCTGTGCCATGCTCCCGCCATGTGATGTCATCAGCCATGAGACCCCCAGCAGAAACTGGGCAGAAGCCAGCGCCATTATCCTGGGCCTCCAGAACTGTGAGCTACATCAACCTCTTTTCTTTCTCATGCACCTTGCGTCAGGTGAAAGGGACAAAGAATGCGACTTCTCGGGAGAAGGAGATGGGGAGTGGGGGAGTTTGGGAAGAAGCAAGAGGTAGGCGATGGCGCTTGCTTCAGGACACAGAGCCCCCAGCTTGTCTGCTACCACTGTGGACATTCATCTTTCTGAAGGACGGAGGGCAGAGGGGAGCGGACGGGGGGTGCTCAGTGTTCCACTTGAGCCAACAGTTACAGCCTGACTCGAAGTCACTGTGGCAGGGCTACCTGGGACTGGAGGCAGTGCATGGAACTCTGTCCCATGAAGGGGGAGGGTGCGGTCCGGGGTCTCTGCAGAGGACGAGGCTGTGTACTGGGATCTGGGAAGTTGTGTCTCTTTGGGAAGGCGTTCCAGCTCTGGGCAGAGCAGGCATGAAGGATTCACAGAGCAGCATCTGCTCTTCTTGGAGGCATGTCCTGGCTGCTGTCATCTCACAGAGACCTGAGATCGGATCCTCACGGCTACGCCGTGCATCGCAGCGTGGGACAAACCACAGGCGGCATTACGACAGTGCTTCTGTAAAAGGCTGTGGCAGCTGAAAAAATTCTCATGGCCGATGACGTCGTACACATCATCATGTGTTAATGCGATGCATTCCTCGTGTGGGAGGGGGGGGATGCTGGTGCGAACACACCTACTGCATTGACAGCAGCATAAAAGTATCCCATGGACAATCGTGTACAGTACATGATACTGGATGATGCAAATAGATGTGTTAATGCTGTGGTAATTACTGTACCTTCCATTGCTAGTGTAGAGTATGGTTCTACTATACATTTTTAAAAAGTTTTCTGTACAGTCCTGCTTTGTTACTTGGCGGCTGCTTCCTGCATCTCAGGCTTATCACTTCTATTTTGTTTAAAGATGTATTATGTATTTGAAAGTCAGAGTTGCAAAGAGAGAGGGAGAAACAGAGAGAGAGAGAGAGAGAGAGAGAGAGAGAGAGAGATCTTCTACCCACTGATTCATTCCCCAGATGGCTGCACTGGCTGGGGCTGGGCCAGCCAGAAGGCAGGAGCTTCTTCCAGGTCTCCTATGTGGGTAGCAGGGGCCCAAGCACTTGGGCCATCCTCCATTACTCTTCCCAGGCCATTAGCAGGGAGCTGGATGGGAAGTGGAGCAGCTGGGGCACAAACCGATGCCTATATGCTGGCATCCTAGGTGTGGCTGCTTTACATTGATCAGATTGTGTCCCTGTTGTTAAGGGGCACGTGGCTGCATACAGACCGAGCAGCCAGAGACCTCAGGAAGAAGGTGCTCAGGCAGCCCCTTCTCTTGTCCAGTGTAAATGAAGGCAATGGAAAACCAAATGTGAGCGTGGAAACCATCGCGTACTGGACGCGAGGCCCTGGGCTACGCACTGGCTTATGTTTAATGTCACAGGCATCTTGCCGGGTAAGGGTTATCACCCCCACACTAAAGACGAGCAGGCTGCGGCTTAGGGAGGCAGAAGTGATGCATGCAGAGGTGCACCTCAGCTACAGCATGAAACTGACCCGAGCCGAGTTCTCTCCTCTGGTCTCCTCCCCTTCCTGGGTTCCAGCTACCTGTGTGCTACCGATTGAATATGATTTGGCACCCAGACTCACGGAGGCTATTGGATCCCAAAGTCATCAGTTAACAGAAACCGAATGTAGTTACAGGGTCTGCAGGTGGGCACAGTGGGAGGCCCTCAGGTCATCAGGACGGGCCCTAGGAAGGCAGTTCTTGGGAGAGCATCATTGTAAAAGCATGAGTTGTGCTCAAACCTCTACGCCCAGTTCCCAGCTCACCATGTGATCCTCTTCCCACCTGCACTGCGCCATTGCCATACGCCACCCTCCGCAGATGCCAAACCTTGGACTTGATCCAGAAGACCAAGCGAAATCTCTTTCCTTATAACATTAGGCTGCTCGGGTATTTTGTCATAGTGAGGAAAAACCGCCTAATACACCGTGGCGGGTCCACGTGCTGTCTTGTGTCCCCCAGAGCCAAAACCACCCCCTCCCCACTGTGGCAGAGACTGCAGGTACCTCCCACCCCCACTCTCCCCTTCCTCCCAGGAATAGACTCTGTTGATGCGCTCAGGCAAAGCACCAGCTTAATAATAATAATAATAATAATAATAATAATAATAATGCTATAGTTCCCAGAAGCCTTTAGGCTGTGCCTCTAGCCCCTACTCAAATCCTGTGAGGGAGGTTTCATCAGGCCCCAGGATCTCCCCTCAGCTTGCTGTGTGCCCTGTGCCGATTCCAAGTCAACTCCTTGCTAAAGACGAACTCATTAAATTACAGGAATCTGTCTCTGCCTCCCTCTCTCTCAATCCCCCACCCTTTCTCTCTGTCCTTCAAATAAATAAAAATGGCTTAAAAAAAAAAAGGAGGAGCTTGCGCTTCACACACAGTGGTTAAGATGCCGCTTGGGGGCCGGCGCTGTGGCATAGCACTGCCGGCATCCCATATGGGCACCAGTTTGAGTCCCAGCTGCTCTACTTCCAGTCCAGCTCTCTACTGTGGCCTGGGAAAGCAGTAGAAGATGGCCCAAGTCCTTGGGCCCCTGCACCTGCTTGGGAGACCTGGAAGAAGCTCCTGGTTCCTGGCTTCAGATCAGCACAGATCCTGCCCTTCGGCCATCTGGGGAGTGAACCAGCGGATGGAAGACCTCTCTCTCTCTCTCTCTCTGCCTCTGCCTCTATGTAATTCTACCTTTTAAATAAAAATAAATAAATCTTAAAAAAAGAAAAGACACCTCTTGGTGTGCCCACATCCCACATCAGACTGTCTGGGTTCATGTCCCAGCCCCACTGCCATTCCTGCACTCCTGCTAGTGTGCAAGCCAGGAACTGGCTCACTGCACACTGGGTGAGTGCACGCAGCTTGGGGGTTCTCCAACAGCTGCAAAGCCCTGCCATTCTCGAACCTCCAAGCCAACACCAGCAACCGCCTCCTCCAACCTTCTTCCTTCCCCCATGTGTGCAAAACAGCTCGGCACACTTCCTCCCAGATTCACCAGTCCCAACCAAAATGTTGGTGCTGCTTTGTGCATTTGGTAGACGCTACTACCCACCTGTGAGTCATGCAACCTCCTGTTGTTTTTCTATCTCCTTCCTCTCCCTTTTCCAACTCTTGCTCGTTTTCTCCCTACCCGAATTCTCAGGAATCCCTAGCTTTCCTTCCTCCAAAGACGGCCAATGCATCCTCAGCCATAGTCTCTAAACTTCAAACACAAGCCCATCAGAAGCTCAGCAGAGCAGAAGCCTTGCACATCACAGGACCTCTCCCCCACACACACATAGGTGGGTGTGTGGGTTTGGGCCTCGTGGCCAGGACACCAGTTGGGTCACCTGTATCCCATATCGCATACCAGGGTTCAGTTCCCGATTCGACTCCCGGGTTCTAGCATCCTGCTAATGCAGACCCTGGGAGGCAGCAGTGATGGCTTGGGCACTTGGATTCCTTGCACCTGCATGGGGAGCCTGAGTTGTATTCCAGTGCTGTGTCAGGGAACCCATCAGTGATGCACTCACCTAGAACTAGAGGCGCCTGACACCCCCACGCGTCCCTTGCGGTGGTTACTGTCCCAGATGCAGAAACGGAGTCTCTTGTTCCCATTGTATTAACACACAGGCCAGGATTTATTTGTCTGGCTGTGGCTTTCCACAGCTGATGCTCTGAAAATCGCTCCCAACCTTCCCCTGTGGGCACAGCAGGAAGCCGCCTCCTGGCCCTCCACACTGAAAGGCCATCCGCCAGCGGGAACAGCTCTGTGGCAGGAGCCCTGCAGAGCTGGGCACTCTCCATGTTTCCTTTAATGTGTGTGGGTTCATGCACCGGCCAGCTTCAAGGTCAACCAAGAAGCAGAGGGGCAGGAGGGGCTGGGAGGTTCACATCTCCTTCAAAGATGACCCTGGACTGCTCTCCAGGGCAGGAACATCCTCTCTGCTTTACACCACAGATTTTTTTTCAATTTTTATTTAATAAATATAAATTTCCAATGTACAACTTTTGAATTATAATGTCTTTTCCCCCCATAACCTCTCTCCTACCCACAACCATCCCATCTCATCTCCCACTCCATCTCCCACCCCATTCTTCATCACGATTCATTTTCAATTATCTTTATATACAGAAGATCAACTTAATATATACTAAGTAAAGATTTCAACAGTTTGCACCCACACAGAAACACAAAGTACAAAGTACTGTTTGGGTAGTAGTTTTACCATTAATTTGCATAGTACAACACATTAAGGACAGAGATCCTACATGGGGAGCAGGTGCACAGTGATTCCCATTGTTGATTTAACAATTGACACTCTTATTTATGACATCAGTAATCACCAGAGGCTCTTGTCATGCGCTGCCAAGGCTATGGAAGCCTCTTGAGTTCACCAACTCTGATCTTATTTAGACAAGGCCATATTCAAAGTGGAAGTTCTCTCCTCCCTTCAGAGAAAGGTACTGCCTCCTTTGATGGCCCATTGTTTCTGCTGAGATCTCACTCACAGAGATCTTTCATTTAGGTTATTTTTTTTTTGCCACAATGTCTTGGCTTTCCATGCCTGCGAAACTCTCATGGGCTTTTTAGCCATATCCGAATGCCTTAAGAGCTGATTCTGAGGCCAGAGTGCTGTATAGGGCATTTGCCATTCTATGAGTCTGCTGTGTATCCTGCTTCCCATGTAGGATCATTTTCTCCTTTTTAATTCTATCAATTATTATTTGCAGACACTGGTTTTATTTACATAATCCCTTTGACACTTAATCCTATCTTTCTGATCAATTATGAACTTAAAGAGGAAATCCAAATGGCCAACAGACACATGAACCAGGATCACTAGCCATCAGGGAAATGCAAATCAAAATCACAATGAGGTTTCACCTCACCCCAGTTAGAATGGCTCACATACAGAAATCCTCCAACAACAGATGCTGGCGAGGTCGTGGGGAAAAAGGGACACTAACCCACTGTTGGTGGGAATGAAAACTGGTTAAGCCACTATGGAAGTCAGTCTGGAGATTGCTCAGAAACTTGAATATAGTTCTACCATACAACCCAACCATCCCACTCCTTGGAATTTATCCAAAGGAAATTAAATTGGCAAATAAAAGAGCTGTCTGCACCTCAATGTTTAATGCAGCTCAATTCACAATAGCTAAGACATGGAACCAACCCAAATGCCCATCAATAAAAGGCTGGATAAGGAAATTATGGGATATGTACTCTATAGAATACTATACAGCAGTAAAAAAAAAAATGAAATCCGGTCATTTGCAACAAAATGGAGGAATCTGGAAAACATCATGCTGAGTGAATTAAGCCAGTCCCAAAGGGATAAATATCATACGTTCTCCCTGATCGGTGACAACTAACTGAGCACCTAGAAGGAAACCTGTTGAAGTAAAATGGACACTATGAGAAACAGTGACTTGATCATCCCTTGTCCTGACTGTCGAGGAAAAACTTAATATTTTATTCCTTTAAGTATTTTTTTGTTCTTCCTAATACCATTGGTTGAACTCTTTAATTAACACACAATTATTCTTAGTCATTTAAATTTAACTGAAAAGCGATCTATGTTAAATAGAAGAGTGGGAATAAGAGAGGGAGGAGATATACAGGTCAGCACATGCCCACTCGGACTTGCCAATGGTAGAGCTAGAAAAATGCCAGGGGATTCCAATTCAATCCCATCAAGGCGGCATGTACCAATGCCATCTTATTTGTTAAAGTGATCAGGTTAAGTTCATAATTCATCACAGATTTCAAACTCCCAAATGGTTCTGTCTGGAAACACACATGGCCCCAGCCTGGTCCCACATCCGCACCAGTGGGCTAACCCCACCTTCAGGACAAGTATGTGTTGCAAGGAGCAGGTCCAGCTCTCTGGTCCCGGCCTACCTTCTAAGACTCGTGTCTCAAAAATAATAGTAGGGGTGGGTGTTTGCCTAGTGGTTAAGACACCAGTTAGATCACCAGCATCCCATATCAGTGTACCTGGTTCAGTTCCCAATTCCACTCCCAATTCCAGTTTCCTGCTAATGCAGACCCTAGGAGGCAACAGTGATGGCTCAAGTCATTGGGTTCCTGCCACCCACCTGGGAGACCTGAGTTGTGTTCCCAGCTCCTCGCTCCCAGCTTTGTCCCAGTCCCAGTTGTTGCAGGCATTTGGGAAGTGAACTGGCAGATGGGAAGTCTCTCTCTCTCTCTCTCCCATAAATCAATAAACAAACAATAATAGTAACCCTGCTACTTAAACAGAAAGGATGTGTTATAAGTTGAGCATTTCTTATCTGAAATGCTTGGGACCAGAAGTGTTTTAGATTTAGGATTCTCTCTGATTTTTGGCATAGTTACATATGCACCTGAGATAGCTTGAAAATATCAGGTCTAAACACAAAATCACTTAAGTTTCCTACATACATGATGCACAGAGCCTGAAGGTAATTTTGTACAATATTTTAAATAATTTTGTTCATGAAACAAAACTTTTCTGTTTATGGTATTATAACTATACTCAAACGGTTTTTAATTTCAGAGAATTTTGAATTTTGGATTTTTGGATTGGGGTACTCCAAGCCACGCTTACATAAAAGGAGACTTCTCAGGGCAGAACCACCATCTGTGAAGGGAGAGAAGACAGAGTCGGGGCTTAGAGTCGCCTTGGTCGACTGGGAGGGTCTTGCAGCTCTCACCCTCGTCTCACCAGCAGCCCAGTGTCCTCAGGACCTGGTGCCTGGGCTGGGAGCCCGGCTAAGGAGAGTCCCAGCCAAGTGCTAGGAGAGTGGTCCAGGGCTGTACCCACCTGCCTTCTGTCCATGCCCCCCGTCTCCCACCATTCACCTGTTTCTGGGCGGCTGTTGCTTGGTTGGTTGGTTCTGTGAAGTAGAAGACTGCTGTCCCAGCTAGTCTAAGCTGGGCTGTCCAGTCACCAGCACGCCAGCTGGAGAAGTTGGCTGCCCCTGGAATCAGCACCTATTGCTTCAACAGCGGGCTGGAAACGCAAAGCATTGGGGTTCACCACCACCAGCAGCTAGCTCATCCATCCAAATTTTTGGTCAAACAACTAAAAACGAAAACCATCTTCCTAGTTACAGAGGCCCGCTTGTAAGAGGAAAACCATGGTGTGTGTATCCGTGTCCTACGGCTGCCTTAACAAACAAGCCACAAACTCGGTGGTTTCAAAGGACATCGCTTCTTCTCTGGCAGCTCTGTAGGTGAGAGGTCAGGGGGCCAGTGGAGTCGGATGGTGGGGAAGGGCAAAGGCACAGAAGGAATTCAGCCACAGGTGTGTCCACGGCCCAGCAGGAGGGGAGGGAGATGAGCTAAGTCTGCCCCACTCCCCGCCCCGCCCCCCCCCCCCGACAAACACCCACCCCCTCCTAACCCAATGCTCAGACACCCCTCCCTGATTTGCAGCTCGCGCCGAAGCTGGCAGAGCTAGCAAGCCCCTCACATCCTTTCCCTAGAAAACTCTCTCGGCCTGCAAGACAGACGTCTTTGGTCTTCCGTCTCTATGGTCTGATCTCTAATACACTCACTCGTCCAGCTGTTGACCTGCCTCTCACTCCTCAGCTGAGGCATTCACTGCAACTTACTGTTTCTAACACTAGATCCTCCTGGAACCCGTGGGAGGAGTCTGCTCTTTGTGTCTCCCAGCTTCTAGTAGCTTCTGGGACCCTTGGCTTGTGGCGGCTGATTGCACCATCTTATGAGGGCTATGAACGACTGTGTCAGTCCCACCTGGGAAGCCCAGCATCATCTCCCCGTGTTGATGTTCCTTAACCATACAAGTTAACCTTAGCCAATCCTAGAGATCAGGACATGGACTTGCTAGGGGGGGCGCTATTCAACCTATCACAGTGATGGCCAATACCCAGGCTGTGTGTGTGTGCACCTGCCTGGACACACGTGCGTCCATCCCTCCTACCAAGCTTTTCTCCGAAAAACGCACCCATCTTACAGAAACCTCCACTTGAGGCCAACTATGTAGACCTCCTTTGCCAAGCCAGCTGTGTGCACAAAGTTTGTGAATCAAGATCAAAAGCAACTTAGGAGGCTTAAGCTAGCAACTTCTGCTTTTCCCTCTCACCTATAAGATGAGGAGGGTGGCCCAGTGCCACAAGCTCCTGGACGAGCTGCCATGTGCACCGGGTCCTGCACTGTGGACTACCCGTGGAGGACACAGGGACGAAGGAAACTCAGCCCCTGTCCTGAGACTGGATCCAGGGAGAGAGGAAGTGGACAGGCCCCATTGTATAGCAGCCTGATGGGTGCAGCAGACAACCAAAATTGGCAGGGTAGCTGGGGAGGGTCCTAACGCTACCAGATCAAGGCCTCTGTGGCTGCAGAGTGTGACAGGGAAAAGCCAGTAACCCACAGGCACATTCGGCAAAGGCTTGGGGAATGGCCACAGCATAGTGTGCCTGGGAGCTTCACGGAGCTTCTCCATCCGTGTCTCCAGGTTGCGTGAAGCTGATGGAAGGTGACAAGTGCGAGCAGCCTTCCCATGAACCGCATGGCTACGTGCAGGCAGCGGAGGCCCTGCTGTCACCGCTGTGTCCGAGGCACCTGTCTCCTCACTCCAGTTCTCCTAAGACAGGAGCGATCGCAGGAAGTGACCTCAGAGGGCGTTCAGTTGGTGGATGAGGCCAAGTGGCTGGGCTTTGGCGGGGGGGGGGGGGGGGGGGGCGGAAGTGAATAAGACGTTCACGTGGAAACCCGACCGTCACTCTTGGGGTTCAGCCCTCTGATTGGTCGACTCCTCCGCAGTCAGGGCCCAGTGAGCGTCTCTTCCCATCCAGACCGTCGAGCTTGGCTCCTGCAAACTCCCCACACGCATCTGCCTCCACCATCGCTCGCTCTCCGCTGGGCACACACCATGCTCGCCTTCTCCCTGTTCCCCTGACACTCCCATCTCACGCTGCCCTGCGTCTCTGACACTTGCTACACCCTGAGTGTCCACTGCCAGGCTCCCAAGCCCTCCGTGTAGCTCTCTCTCTCTGCTCAGCTCAGAAGACTCTTCTGACCATCTAGCCAAACCACCCCCATGTCCCTAGCCACCACCACACACAATCGGCCCACTGGTCGGGGCTCCTAGCTCTCTTCCTCTTCCGCATCCAGCCTGTTCCTCCGTGTCACCAGTGGCTCGTGTGTCTCCCACCTGGACCACGAGCTTCCCGAGGCTGGGTGCCAGGCCAGGTTTGCCACTGCCAGATGCCCGACGCCTTCCTTGCTGTCCGGCTGCTCTTACATCTCAAGTCCTCCAGTGCGGTCCAGCCTTGTTGTCCACACCCAAATGGAGACTGATTATTGTTGGAACGCATTTGTCTCCCAGGTTACATCTGTTTCTGTCTTCTAGAATGTCACAGCAGGTGACAGCGCCCAGATATCTGGAGAGAGGAATAAAAATGAAGGCATCTTTCCAGAATTCATCATGTCAATGCACATGATCTCCTTGTTCTTTCCATAGCAACCCTGCATGGTGGCTGGCATGATTCCCAGTTACACAGATAGGACATAGAAGTACAGAGAGGCTGTGTAACGTGCTTGAGGTCACACAGCTCAGCTGTGTTGGACCCAGGCTCCTAGCGAGCCTGTTTGAAGATACCTTAGGTATCTTCTCACTGAGAACACTAATATCTGTCCATCGTTCTGCAAAAACTTGAAAGTCCTCAGTGGCTGCGTTCGATGGAGTCCAACACAGACGAGGTGGTTTGTCCCGAGCTCATGTAAACGAGTTTCTGGGTTGAGACATTCCTGAAGGCAGAACTGTCTGGACATGTGAGCACCGTGAGCCTCAAATTGTCTTTTCCATTGAGGATCAGGTTTCTTTTGGATTATTGCTGCTTTTATAATGGATGAATACAATTCACATGTATTTATGGTGTGCAATGTGAGGTTTTGACAGATGTATGTATTGCAAAAGAATGAGATCAAACTGACATAGCTTCACCTCACACTGATTTGTGTGTGTGTGGCAAACACATAAGATCTCCTCTCATCAATTTTTTTTTTGTAAGAAACGTAGAGACAAAGAGTGAGAGAGCAAAGTCTTCCGTCAGCTGATTCACTCCCCAAATGCCCACCATGGGCTCATCGTGGTGAAGGCCAGGAGTTAGGAACTCCATCTGCGTCTCCCAGGTGCGTGGCCAGGACCCACCCTGCTGAGTCATCTCCCGCTGCCTTCCAGGGTGCACCACAGCAGGAAACCGGAATCAGGAGATGAACACAGATACTGAGCCCAGAAACTCATATACGGCTGCCAGTGCCTTACCCGCTAAGCCCGACTCCTCCCCTAGCAATTGTTGACTATGTCACACGTCCTTGGCCGTTAACTGGAGTCACCCATAGTGCAAGGCGGGGTTTCTGACTCTGGCAGCTGAAAGATTCCTGTGTGCGTCCTTACCATACCACGTGGCCTGGGGTTTCATCATTCAGAGGCCAGGGAAGGCCTCCTGGAGGAAGGGACATCTGAGTGGGCATTAAAGGGTGAGTACGAGCTCTCGAGCAGAGCTGATGGGAAGAACGCAGAGGACGACCCTGCCCCCTGCCCTGGGCCTGGGCAGCCCCGGGCTGCTGAGCGAGACTGAGGTGGCCAGAGGCAGAGGTGGGTCAGGAGCACCTGCAGACAGGCGTCAGCCGCCTCACCAACGATTTCAAGCTTTGCTCTGCAGACGGGAGGTTCTCACTCCTGAGCTTTGAGCCAAGGGGCTTGGGTTTCTGAGTCAGCTCCCGTGGCACCAGGTCTCCTCCTCCTGGAAGCCTGCCGGCTCTTCTGGGGCTGGGTGAGCCGCTCCTCCCGCCACGCTTGAGGTCGTGGAAGGGCCTCGTCATCGTTAAGACAGCCTGGGCCAAACTCCAGAAGCGAAGCAGCCAGGTGGAGGAAAATCGGGTGACACGAGCAGTCTCAGGCTTCTTTCAGACTCAGGGTTCTCCCTTCCCTTGCACCCTCCTCGGACACAAAGCCCCACCGGCTTGTCACGGACTTCTAGTTTGTTGGGGGTAGGAGGTGCGTTCATCCTCATGGCAGCACCAGTGGGGTTCCCCATGCAAGGGCACACACGTGCTTAGATGCAGGGAGGGGTGGGCACCCTGCTCTCTCCCTCCTGACCAAAGTGGACCTTGGGTGGAAGAAGCAGCTGGGGACAAGCAGAAGACAGGAGGAAGTGGCATCGCTGCCTTCCTTCAGGCCAACCATGGTCCCGTTTGCATCTCAGCTGCGTCCTGCCGAGAGGTCCTGGGCCAAAACCTGGGCTCTCCCTGGCTGGAGGGGGCGGGGGTATACCAGGCACACTGGCCACCTGGACCCTGCCTAAGGGCGCACTCGGCAGTGGATGCCCTGGTCTCTGGGGAACCTGGTGCTGGCAAAGTCCCACAGAGGTAATAACAAGGTGGGACCCTCTCTCGTCTCCCTGCCTGCACTGGCCGCCCTGGCCCTTCCCACCCATGCACACGCCCCTTCCCACATGGGCAGAGCACCTGCTCCCAACCAACCAGGCTGCTGCCCATGCCCCACACACCAGCTGGCTCGGGAGTGGGAGTAGGGTAGGCAGGCAGCCGAGGAGCCCAACAAGGAAACTATTCACACGCTGACCCGGGGACTCAGGGATGGCCCACAGGTGGGCTACAAGGAAGAATCCCATTAGATCTGCAAACCCTGTAAACCTCTTCCTCCAGCCGCTCCTGGCTCAGGGCCCCCATCTCCCGGACAGTGCTTGGACCGCAATATAGGGCCGGCACCGCGGCTCAATAGGCTAATCCTCCACCTGCGGCGCCATCACCTCGGGTTCTAGTCCCATTTGGGGCACCAGATTCTGTCCTGGTTGCCCCTCTTCCAGGCCAGCCCTCTGCTGTGGCCCGGGAATGCAGTGGAGGATGGCCCAAGTGCTTGGGCCCTGCACCCCATGGGAGACCAGGAGAAGCACCTGGCTCCTGGCTCCTGCCATCGTATCAGTGCGGTGTGCCGGTTGCTCTCTCTCTCTCTCTCTCTCTTTCTGGCATGATCTTAGTGAGTGGAAAGCATTTAATAAATACTTGCCTAGAGCCCGGGCCCTTCACTGGGCCCTGCCCTGTGAGTAGCTGCGCCCCTCTTTCTGGGTCACTGTGGACCCCTACTGTGTGTCAGGAACACTCAGACGCCTGGGTCCCCTCCTCTTGGTTGGTGAACCCGTGTCATTCCCACGGGCGCCACCACCAGGGAAAGCTCAGAAGCTCTGCTTCCTGCCTCAGGCACCTGCCCCTTGGAGTCACAGTGGAAATTCACCGTAGTTATTAATTCCCTCGCCTCGGAAACTGGCCCTTTGCTCATTGACGCGCCCCCGTGTAGACACAGTGAGTGGCATTTCAGAGGGGTGCAGCAGCTTACCAAGGTGCACTCTGGGTAAGAGGCCAGCAGTGCTAGAGCCGGGACTGGGCTACTCTGGTCACGGGAAGTGGAGGATGGCAGGCGGGGAGGGGTGGAGGGGCAGTGGGCAGCCATGATGTTGTCACCTAGACAGGAAGAGGACAGTGGCCTTCCATCCCCCAGGCATGGGCCAGGCTCATGTAAAACACTGCTTGGAAGACAGGGTCGGTGGGAGGGAGAAAAGGCCAGGACATTCTCGCACAATGGTGAACGAGCACAAGGAACTGTGCGTTGATTCTGCATCCATCTGGCTGCGGACATCGCTCTCGGCCTACCCAGCATCCACTGCTGACTTTTCTGATTACAGCGTCCTGAGTTTTGGGACTAATCCTTTGGTCCATCTAATGGGGCTGACCAACACACACCTCTGCTTCCTAAGTGGGCAGCGACAGCGATGGAGTCAAGGACAGCCAAGTGCAGGACCAAGTACAGCGGAAGGAAGAAGTCCCAGGACTGTTGGCTGGAACTCTGGAAAAACATCTTCTCGTTTCCCTCCAGGGTTGTAAGACTGGAGTAGGAGCTGTGCGGGGTCCCCATACGAGCAAAGTCTAAATAGGAAACCAAAAAGCCAACACAGGAGAAAACCATACACACACACACACACACACACACACACACACACACACGAGAGGAGGCACAGGAGAAAGGAAACTTTGGTGACTGAGTCCCTGGATCCGGCTGTGCCGGAAGCGCATCCTACTCCTCCCTGGTCTTTTCATTCGTAGCATCGCCCCTTTTCATTTGGGGGGAGGTGAGGGAAGGACCCCGAAAGCAGGTGCTGTGTCAATTGGGTGAAGCCAATAACAAAGCCAGGGCTGAGAACGAACCGCACCAGCCTTGTTCAGTGGCCAGAGAGTGGAGAAACAGGAGCCTGGCCCAGGAGTCAGACAGATACACACACACACACACACACACTCACATGCACACTAGCATCCTGAGGACGGGGAAGGATATGCTAATAAGCGGGAGGGATATTCACTAAATCTCAGGAGCAGGGAGCCGCCTTCTTTTTGTCCTTTTATGGTCTTTTCCCCTGGTTGCCATAGTGATTGTCGTTTGTTATGGTTCCATTGAGGGAGAGTTTCACGGAAATGAGATTCTAATGAGCCCTGGGGTCTGCCTGAGGCAACCCCCACACACACACACCTCGGCAGCCTTTCTGGGTCTCTCCCTGATGCAAACTCTGGACACGACACCCCCCCGCCCGGAAGGAACTTCAGCCACCGGGAGAGGAACTGTGGCCCTCAAGCCCTCCTGCTCTTAAAGGGAACAGTGTTAGGGAGCGTGGGGGCGGGACCTGAGGGCACCCTGTGTGGGCTGCAGCCGGGGTATGAGTCACTACATCTCCTTTGGCTACTGCTGGGTGGCTGTCATTTGCTGCCCTGGAGGTTCTCATTCCTGCACCTGCTTTGGCTTAGCCATCGGGCAGCTTGCAATATGGTCAGAGGTTAAGGTTAAGCTCCTTGTCAAGGCTTCCTGTCCCACTGTGTCCCCTGGTCCCTGGTGACAGAGGGAGCGCTTACTCCGGGACTGAATTTACCTGCAGACCTGGTCAAAGCACTGTATGGGGCAGAAGGAACCTGGGCTCCGTTCTTTGAAATCTTCCTTGCCGGGGAGGCTCTGTGTAGACTCGCTCCACCCAGAAACAGAACCTCATCCAGAGGACAGAGGCAAATTCTCCGACCTGAAGAGCAGCCCTGTCCCCTCACCTGTGCACAGGGCTCAGGTTTGTTCTGGGAGTCTGTTCCAGAGACCTCAAGGTCACGGACGACTCAGCCAGGCAAGGGGACGGATCTCTGGTCGAACAAAAGTCACTGGCTGTTGGCACCAGTTTTTGTCCCTGGCCCAATGGCTACCCGTGGATGCGGCTTTGACTGTCTGAACTGCCGTGCTCCACCAGATCTGCCCACTTAGCACGCCCGTTTCTGGCGGGATCCATTCTTGCTGTTGTGCTTTAATCCCTAAAGCAGGGGTCACAAATTCCAGCTCCCATGGGGCTCACCCTGCAGAAGCAAACAGGGAAGCTGCCTGAGTGTGAGATCTTGGGGCATGGTGGAGTCTGCGGTGAGCCGCTGAGCCGAGGCCTGGTGCTGTGGTTCCGCTCGGCTCCAGGATCATGGCCACGGCTGCAGGTGATTCTTGTTTTTAGAATTTTCCACTACACCAGCAAGACTGGAAATGGGCATGTTATGTGAAATTTTCTGAGATTCAGGCAGGCCACCCACTTTTAAAAAAATTATTTATTTATTTGAAAGTCAGAGTTACACAGAGAGAGGAGAGGCAGAGAGAGAGAGAGAGAGGTCTTCCATCCACTGGTTCACTCCCCAGTTGGCCACAACAGCTGGAGCTACACTGATCTGAAGCCAGGAGCTTCTTCCAGGTCTCCCACGTGAGTGCAGGGGCCAAAGGACCATCTTCCGCTGCTTACCCAGACCATAGCAGAGAGCTGGATCAGAAGTAGAGCAGCCGGGACTTGAACCGGTGCCCATATGGGATGCTGACGCTTCAGGTTGTGGCTATACCCGCTACGCCACAGCGCCGGTCCCAGGCCACCCATTTCTAAACATGACCTAGATGATGATATTGTTGTTCTAGTAAATAATAACTGTAGCGAGCCCTTGTCTGGTAATCTTCAGGTTGCAAAATACTTCTCCTGCTGGCAGTTTGATTTGTTAATTTTTCTGCTCTGGACCTGGTGCTGAGGGCTGGGGGTGCAGGGAGATGTCAGGAGTGTTGCTGCCTGCAGGGAGCTCCCAACCCTGCTGAGAGAGACCCATGGATTCACGGTCATCAGTCAGATCCCCAAGATCCCCTTTGCTCCTGGTGGAGTCCCAGTGGACGAGGAGGGGACACAGTAGCCACCCAGCCCCCTGTTCCTGAGCCCCAACTTCCTCATCTGTGTAATGGTGAGGATGGAATGCAACGGTGAAGACCACCAGCCTCTGTTAACAGGCAAGCCCCCTTTCCTTCCTGTGGGGAATCCAGAAAGCCTAGATCCAGCTCCAGGGCTCTGAAATCCAAGGCTCCAGTGTGGCCCAGGGGAAGAGACAGCTGCCATGCAGAGGTCATGGTCAGGCAGTCCCGGCTCTACTGTTCATCGTGACCTTGAACAAGCCCCTATGCCTCGCTGACCTTCAACTTCTTCTATAGAATAGGGGTAAAATCTACCTTGGAGGATGAGCACGAGACGGGGTCACAGAGAGACAGCGCAGAAGGCGGCATCTAGTAACTGCACGATACACATCTCTCATCTACCATCCACCACGTCCCAGGGACAAGGCCTGGGTCCCCAGACTTCACTGGCACTGGACCCTCCCCTGCCCAATTCTCAGACCTTGTCAGGGCTCAGCTGCACCATCCAGAAAGGCTCCCAGCTCAGGATTTAGAGAGGCATCAAAACGTGGGAGAGGAAGGTGGAGGAGACCTTCAGCCTCACGAAATTGAAGCTACCTGTGCGCTCCCGGCATGCCATCGCTAATTAGCTACTGAAGCCGAGAGATTTGTTTGTATAAACACTAAGAAAATTCCACCTCCACAGACAGCAGGGGAGGGTTGAATTTGACCTCCAGCCTTGCCACTAGGCGCTGGCTCGCATTGCAACATCCGGGCACACGGATCTGGGTGCGGGCTGGCCAAGGAGGCTTTTCCAGTTCTCAAGTGCAGCTGGGTGAGTCTCAGGTGCAGTCAGTGTCGTGAACCCCTGGAGAGGGAAAGGAGCAAGAGCTTAACTTCTCACTCTAAATATTCCTGCTGTCGAATCTCATGGAGGCTGAGAGGCAATTTTCTTTTCACATTTTCACGTCTGTGAAATAAAAATGTCTTGTCGTCAGCGTGGGAAGGAAGGGCTGCATTATAATTGAGTTGACAGTGCTCTGTCTTGGCGGTGTGTTGATACCACGGTGCCTCCTCTGCGCAGGTCCGTGGTAGAACCAGGAGCACCGTCCGTTGCACAGAGGCAGTGAGGAGGTGCTGTGCTCCAAGCCTTGAACTTGCATCAACGTGACCTGGAAGGCTGGTAAAACGCAGCCTGCTGGGTCCCACCCTAGAATTCTAATTCAGCAAGTTGGGAGTGGGGTCCAAGAACTGGCAACTCTATTACGTTCCTGGGTGATGCCGAAGCATCTGCTGACTGGGATGACACTGACAGGTGTCGGGGCTGTGCCATGCACTTGACCTTGCTGAACTCAAACCCTCACGGCAGTGCCGTGACGTGACGTGGCTGCTGTTCTTCCTCCACGCTGTAGAAAAGCAAGCTGAGTTCTTGGAGCTCAAAGCAGCTGGGAAGAAGCAGAGGCAGGCTTGGTCCCGGGTCCCTGCCCCGTACCACTTGCCACTTGTTGGTAGAATCAACCTGGGGGAGTCGCCTCTGCTGTAAACTGAGGCTGGTGGGCTCCTTCCACTGAGCCAGGCCCGTCTCCAGAGACTGGGCCACTGTGGAGCAGGGTACTGTGGGGACAAGAGCTGTCTTTCAGAGTCAAAGGATTGGTTTTACAATTCTGTTTGCAGCCAATGGGGACTCAGATGGATCCTAAGTACCTGAAATTCATTCACAGCCATCAGGCCTTGGGTGGGATAGCTCAGAGTGAGGTTAGTCTTTTGTCTGTTGATTGCAAAGATTCAGGTTCAAAGAGGAAGAGGAGGGCCGGCGCCATGGCTCAATTGGTTAATCCTCCACCTGTGGCACCGGCATCCCATATGGGCTCCGGGTGGGAGACCAGGAAGAAGCACCTGGCTCCTGGCTTCGGATCCGCATAGCTCCAGCCATAGCAGCCATTTGGGGGGGGTGAACCAATGGAATGAAGACCTTTCTCTGTCTCTCTCTCTCTCTCTCTCTCTCTCTCACTGTCTAACTCATCTGTCAAATAAGAACATTTTAAAATGAAGAAGAAGGAAAAGGAGATCCCCAGTGGAGCCTTCATTCAACTTTCCAGGAAAATGTACTGGGCACCTTTTCTCTGGCAGCCACTGTGCTGGGCCTGGGGGAAGAGCAGTGAGTGGGGAGTTGTGTGCCAGGGCTTTGCATTACGGTTGGAGGCTGGGAGCAGAGAGAGGGGCACAAAACCGATACATAACAAACCAATCCGGAAAACTGATACATAATAAACCAACTCCAGAGTGAGCTAAGCGCTCAGAGCTGGGAGGGAGATAATCCCTGTGTTGAGGAAATACAGACAAAGGGCCAGACGGACAGCGGACAGCGTGGTGACAAAGTTTAACCACAGAGGTGCCCAGTGGGAAGGAACACTGCAGGGAGTGTGTGAATGAGCCAGCACTGATAGCAAGGGGGGCTGGTGTTTAGCGCTTGCTGTGTGCTGGTTACTGCGCTAAGTCAAATGAACGCTTGCAACAGCCTGTTGAAGGCACCGTGAGAGCCAGCCTTCCGTACCCAAGGGTTCTGCAGCCACGCAATCAACTGAGAATTGAAAATACTTGAAATTATAATTGCATCGGAGCTGGACATGCACGGAGTCTTTTGTCTCCTCATTATCCTTGAACCAGTAGAGTGTAACATCTATTTACCTAGCACTTACATTGTGTTAGGTATTACAAGCCATCTAGAGAAGATTTCAAGTACACAGGAGTGTGTGTGTGTGTAGGATATAAGCAAATACGCCATGGTGCATGAGGGATCTGAGCAGCCCCAGATTTCGTTATCAACAAAACTAAGGAAGTAGGACTCCATCCCCTGAGGACACTCACACACAGCTGTACTATTATGAAGTCGATTTTGTAGGTGAGAAAATTCAGACTTGGTACGATTACACGCGTGGGCTCTTGAACCCCACTTCACCTGTTAAAATCCCAAAACACCCCCACCCCTCTGCACCCTGTGATGGTTCTAGGAGGCGGGGCCTTTAGGGCACAAAGGTGGAGCCCTCCTGGAAGGGAGCCCAGTGAGCTCTCTCCTGGCACTCGACACACAAGGACACAGAGAGACCGCAGCCACCCGGGGTCCGGGGAGCAGGTCCTCACTGGACACCAAGTCGGCCTGCTCCTTTATCCTGGACCTTCTGCCTCCAGAACTTTGAGAAACTGATTTCTTAGCGTTTGGGCCTCTGGGCTATGATGTTCTGTAAACGCAGCCTATAGTGAGCCAGACCAGGCTGAAGAGGAAAAGGAGCATTTTAGGAAATCAAGGGGTCTAGTACAGTAGCGCCTGCTCCCCGGCAGACTCCTGGCCCCGAAGCCCAGGCCTGGGGAGGCTGGAGGGGTCTGGAGAGGCTCAGGAGTACAGGCCTGGTGATGCCTTCAGTGTCAGCAGCTCTGGGGCGGAATCCCTGGCATGCAACTTTAAATGAGTCTCCGCCCCTCTCAGAGCAATGGTTCTAGTCCCAGCTTCTCCACTTCCAATCCAGTTCCCTGCTCATGGCCTCTGCTACCCATGCGGGAGATCTGGATGGAGTTCCAGGCTCCTGGCTTCAGCCTGGCCCAGTCGCAGCCATTGCAGCTGTTTGGGAAATGAACCAGTGGATGGAAGACTCTCTCTCCCCTTCTCTCCATCACTCTGCCTTTCCGATAAGTAAATACATAAATCCTAAAGAAAAAAAGGAACGAGAGTGGCAGTTACCATCACTGCTGTTAAACGTGGGGTGGGGAATGCAGTCTCTCAGGTGGCTGGGGCAGGGGTGGGTCCCCAGGGTCCCACAGCTGCTGTCTGACATCCATCAGGGCTTCCTGGGCAAGTAGTCGGCCTTCTGACGTGTCCTTAACACCCACCCTGATCTTTCTTTCTTTCTTTTTATTTATTTATTTATTTATTTAAAAGTCAAAATTATACAGAGAGGGGAGAGGCAGAGAGACAGAGAGGTCTTCCATTTGCTGATTCACTTCCCAATTGGTTGCAATGGCCAGAGCTGCACTTGTCTGAAGCCAGGAGCCAGGAATTTCTTCCAGGTCTCCCACGTGGGTGCAGGGGCCCAAGGACTTGGGCCATCTTCTACTGCTTTCCCAGGCCACAGCAGAGAGCTGGATCAGAAGTGGAGCAGCCAGTGCCCATGTGGGATGTCAGCGCCCCAGGCAGAGGATTAACCTACTGTGTCACAGTGCCGGCCCCATCTTAAAGGGAAGTGTGATCCTTTCCCTTCCTTGTTGACCTTAACCCAAACTCATTCTCTCAGCCAAAGGAAGTCACACATTTTCTTTTCATCCATAGCTTTTTTTTTTTTTTTTTTTTTTGGCTTTGGTCAGAGATGGATGAAGTGCTGTTTAGGAGGATACTGAGCCTGCGAGGGAGGGGAGAATGGGGTGAGCTGAGGGGCAGGGCCGTGATCCCAGCAGGGGAGGGCCCTGGCCAGGTGGGAGAGTTCTGTAGGTGAAGATACCCTGTGAGCAGGTGGATGTGCGGGGATTGGAGCTGTTTCTTGGGACTTGGCTGAGGATGATCGAGGAAGCATCTCAGGCCAGGATGTGGCTGTGTGCCCTCTGGGGTGGACTTGCTGATGGCTGCTTGCCCAGTAGTTTGAAGGAGAGGATTTACCAAGTGGCTGGGAGTCAGGGGCAGAGCTGGAGGGGGAAGGGAAGGTATCCAGGCAGGGTGCACACTCATATCAGCTTCACAAGTGGCCGGGGTCTCAGTACCCATGTCAGTGTGCCTGGCACACTGCCAACAAAGCAGGGGTCAGGTGTGTCTGAGTTGTGTGTGTGTGCGTGTCCGTGTGCATGGGAAAGTGTGTGTGTGAGCAGTTGTGAGTGTGTGTGTGTGTATGTGAATGGTGGTGAGTCTGTATGTGAGAATGTGCATGGGTGCGTGAAGCCATAAATCTGTGTGCACCAGTCCACGTGTGATGTGGGAGCGTGTGTTTGTGTGCAACTGTGAGTCTGTGTGCAGATGCATGAATGTGTGAGTGTGTGAGAGATGATGGTGTGCATGGTTAGTGTGCATGTGCGTGTGACAGAGCGTGAGTCTATATGTGACTGTATGTGTGTGTGTGTGCACAGCGCCTTGTTTGCATGTGTTCATGATGGTGAATGTGACATGAGTGTGAGTGTGTGTATGTGCATGTGAGCCTGTCAGTGTATTGTGAGTGTACCTGTGAGTGTGTGTGCGGGTATCCCCCCCACGACCTGGTGACCCTGTCCTCAGGAGCCAACGACCTCCCATCAGTGCCCCTCCCAGGCTGGGGGGCCTTGGTGTCAGATCTTGGAGCACACTCACGTGTGGCCCAAGCCAAGTGGCTTCTCCCTGAGCCTCAGTTTCCACGTAGACAAAATGGGTGCACTTTCACTGCAAGGTGGTTTGGGGTGGTTCTTCAGGGCAGGTGTAGAGGCACGAAGATGGCATCCTGGGAGCCCCTTCAGGGAGGAATGTTCTGGGCTCGACTCCATTCCACTGGGACCAGTTTATCCAATACCTATGGCCATTTGCCTTCTTCTAAACCTCACTCACCCTATGCGATTTTCCTCACTCTCCCCCGCAGCCCTCTTTCCACCTGCCCACTGACAGATATGGCCAAACTGGGAGCTATGGTTCTCCTCTGCTCCTCCAGACACCAGCCCCTGTGACTCCACTTCTGCATCCATGCAGTGGGGACAATATACCTGCCACCGTCTACACAGTTGTCATGAAGAGCTGGTGACTTAGCACACACGGATGGGCTGGGTCATCTGTTAAGCTGGGCTTGTGACGGGATAATGGGCGATGATGGGGATGTCAGCAACTCAGGCGAGACCTTGCAGAGAACAGAGCAGCCCCGGGCTGCTGACCACGCGGCATGGGCTGGGAATCAGACTGCCCTCACCTCCACCTTTCCCCCATGCCTCTCCGCTCCCCTCCTATGTCCTGGTTTTATTTGGGCAGGGACATGTTCCAAGAGAAAGGGAGCAGAGATTGCCCAAAAGAGAGGCCAGGGTAGTCCCAGCTGTAGCTCTGTGGAACATTCTGGCCTCCTAACAGCACCCTTGGCTCCAGAGGGGCCACAGTGAGACCCAAAGCAGCTTCTCCACTATCCCCACCCCCTAATCTTTGCAGCCAGTTCTGCTCCCAGAGCAACGGGGAATAAATCTGCAGCCTTCAAGGGCTAAAATTCTCTTGATTCTTGCTGGTGCCCAGTTTCCATGGCAACCAGAAGCTCTCCTCTGCCACCTTGGGGAATGTCATTAGGCTGCGAGGGGGAGGTGGCATACAAAGCCGCAACGTTTCAGGCTGCTGCAGACGCCAGGGGGCAGCTCTGTGGGGCAGCAGCCCTTTTTGTGGGCAGGTTTAATTAATTTATTTTTTAAAAATTTCCTCTTAAATAAAATACATAAACCATTTCCTTACATCAAACCGGTTTTTCTAAGGGGGCGGAAAAAAGCAAACTGATAACATGCACCTCAATACTCAATCAAGGAATTGGATAATCCATGCTCACATTTCAACTCAGACAGCAGGATGCTAGCCATGAGGACCTGGAGGGCGTCGTCCCATCAAACCCTCCCCGCCACCTCTACGGGCCTCCAGAGGTTTGCAGAAAACTCATGCAAGGCAAAAAAATATGCATAGATTTCAAAAATTTGCAGCAAAATAACTCATCTCTTAATTCCATCTTCCACGAACTTTTAAAAATACTTTCATATTTGATGGTTGAAGAAAGTCGAGGAGGTGAAGCAGAAAGCCGCTTCTTTGCTTTCTTTCCTTATTTCTTTAAAGATTTATTTATTTATTTATTTGAAGTGCAGCATGCTAGAGAAAGAGAGAGAAAGAGAGAGACAGAGAGAGAGAGAGAGAGAGAGAGAGATATCTTCCACCTGATGGTTCAGTCTCGAAATACTTACAACAGCCTGGGCTGGGCCAGGTTGAAGCCAGGAGCCAGGAACTTCATCCAGGTCTCCCCCTTGGGTGGCAGGGGCCCAAGCACTTGGGCCATCCTCCACAGCAGAGAGCTGGATTGGAGGTGGATCCTGTGGGACTCAAGCAGGTGCCCATATAGGATGGCGGCCTTGCAGGTGGTGGCTTAACCTGCTGCGCCGCAGCATGAGCCCTGGCAGCTTCCTTGTGACACTGAGTTCCATCCACAGAGCCTTTCTCAGCATGTGGCGTTCTCCCCAGCACCAGTTCACAGTCAGGCGCCTGGATTTAGCAGCCAGGTGGGGAGAAGGGAAAGAACACTGCCTTCCTCACTCTGCATCCCGGGGCTGTGATGCTGATGCGAACCTGGAAGAAGCCCAAGCCATGTTGCCTGCCTTTGGCCAGACAGCACAGGGTGAAGTCCCAGCTCCTCAGTGCCTCCCTGATAGGCCGTCCTGGTGGGGTCACTGTGGATCCTCCCCCAGAACCGCGCCCATTGCTTCAGCCAGCTGGAGCCCCGTGTGGCTAACCAGACCCTCCGCATTCCCCTTACCTGTTTGCCTTTATTTAAGCTGATGCCTCTACCTGCAAGAGCACCTTTCCCTGGGAGATGCAAACCCTGGGTGAGCATCCAGCTTCAGCTCGTACCCCCTGCCTTAGAATGTCTTCTGCCTCTAGCTGCTTGCTTGAAGTGCGCCCTCTCAGCTCACCTGCTCACCTATCTGTCTCTTCCACTAAACCATGAACACTTGGAGGACAGGGACCCTATCTGGCATGTCACTGTGAATCAAGCATGTAACAGGTAACAGGGAATTTCTCGGTGGTTGACTGGCCCACGTGCACCCTCACACACACACACACACACACTCAGCTGGACAGAAACAAGAAGAGAACATGCAAGTGTGATTAAAAAGCACTTAAAGTGGACTAAGCCAACCAGAGAAGCTGGGATGTACTACTTTCTGATTTGAAAATCTCTTTGGAGTTGCTGGAACATAATTTGTGTGATATAAACAAATCTGATCTGGTGTTGGCCAACAACCAAGCTTATAGCATGGTTATTCAGGCGTGCCCGGGGACTTCAGGCAACTCGTCTTATCTTGTCTAGCGCCGTTAACATCTCCAGCTAGTCCGCTCACTTACAGAAAAATCTATGGCTTTAAATGTGTTTATAAGAAAACCACAACAGTTGAAAGAAAAGGACTGAGCATGCATCTAAAAAACAAAGCAGAAAATAACAAAATAACTCAGCTCTCTAAAGGAAGCGACTAAAAAAGATGAAAGCAGAAATTAATGAAATAGAATATAAGCAAAACAAAACCGATACATTTGATTGATGCAACCAGAGAAAAGTCCTTTCCAAAGACCAATATTACAGACAAATTTCTGGCAATTCTTATCAAGAGGATCAGAGAAACAATATTAAAAAAATAACTTTAGAAATGAGAGAAGGCAAAGAGCTCTAGATAAGAGCGATATTAAAAATGTGTGTAAGAATACTCAGTACAACTTCATGTTGACAAACATGAGAGGTGAATGAATGGCTTCTTTGGAAAATGGAAATGATTCAAGTTGATTCAAGAAGGGCAGACAACCTAAATAGATCAATAGACAAAGAAGTTTATATGGTGACCAAAGGCCTACTCAAGTGGTTTCTGGTGAATTCTACCAATTTTTCAAAAAAAGATGATAATACATAAACTGAAGAGAAAATAAGGTGGAATATTTCTCGTGCATCTCTGAGAAGAATTCTGACATCAAAGCTGTAAAAGGCAGAGGTAAATCACATTCACCAGAAACAAACACACTGAATAAAACATGAGCAAATCAAGCCTGGTTGTATATTAAAACAGTAATTTCACTATTCAACATGGGTAAAAATCTACAAATATAATTTATCAGTGTAAGAGATTAGAGAAGAAAATGATATATGATTGTTTCGATAGATACTTCAAAAGCACTTGATAATATTCACTACTCGTCTGCTGAAATAAAAGCATAACTCAAAAGCTGACACTGAGCACAGTTCAGATGTGCTGGGGAAGTATAGACACATTTTCCTCAGCAGGGGGCCAGGCGATGTTGCTTTCTGTATCAATCCCTGGTGTCCAACATTCTGCTCCTGGTCCCTGCCCATGCAATAAGGCAAGAAAAAAGAATTGGACCTATGATCTAGGAATCAACCAAATAAGAAGAAGATCCAAATTCAGAAGATCCAAATGAAGAAAAGTATTAGGCCTTATGAAGTAAACAACAATAACTTTTAAAAACCATAAATCATGGAAATTTGGGGCATAATCCCAGAGAAAAAGACAAATTATAAAATGTCAAAGGTCTTGCTACATAATCATATTCAGTGCAACC
Organism: Sylvilagus floridanus; assembly: GCA_949820135.1. NCBI lineage: Eukaryota > Metazoa > Chordata > Mammalia > Lagomorpha > Leporidae > Sylvilagus > Sylvilagus floridanus. Next base: position 57,857,304 of record OX463241.1, on the reverse strand, counting down.
ACCATCATAACTTGAACATTATTTTCCATGAAAAGAAGTAAATTCAAACTTTATATACAATGAATAAAAATGACTAGAAATATCTTCAAAAAGAATAACCATATAGAATTTGATATACCACAAGCTCATGCAAAACCATACTACAAGGCTATATTAGAATACTGCATAACCGACTCAGATGTAGACCCTTGCATGTGAAAGATACAGAAAGTGGATGCCAAGGCCACAGCCCCAAAGCCCATGAGCAACAAGCATCCTTTCCCCAGAAGCAAGGGACTCCGTGGCCACCGTCCACCACCATCTTTCTGTATTCTGAATCACCACCTCCTGGCCTTTTGTGCCAGAATCATTTCCATATGTCCAACGGCTTCTCAGTAGAATGAAGCAGAACAGGGACTAGGATTTTTTCCCACGTGTTCTAACCATGCACTAGAGGCACGCCAGACCCCCGGGTAGGTCGTCTATGAATAGTTATTGGATGATTTCAGGGAGTCATAGAGAATAACTTGTCTAGAGATGCACCACGTTTGGTCAGTTTCACAGCCTCCTGGGGCTGCAGGCACTGAGCAAACAGAGGAGCAGCTTCCCCTGCTGCCATGGTTTGGGTGTGGTTTGTGCCCCACAGGCTCCTGTGCTGGTCTTGGTGCCCCTGGTGGCGATGTTGGGCGGGGGTGGCAGCTTTAGGAGGTGGGGTCTTCTGAGAGGTCATTTGGTCAGTGGGGGTGCTGCAATGTACATACTGGTTTTGTGGAGTGACTTCTCCCAAGAACCAATTGTCGTAAGAGCCTAAGCCTGGGGCCCGCACTGTGACACAGCCACCGCCTGCAGGTGGAAGACCTGTCTGTCTGTCTCTCCCTCTCTCTGTCTGTAGCTCTATCTTGCAAATAATAAACAAATAAATAAAATCTTTAAACACACACAGCAGTAGTGGAGGGTGGAAACAAGGCAATAAACTCGGGTTTCTCTGAGGATGACTCTTCAGCAAGTGTGCAAGAGACAAGACTTGCCTACAGAGATACAGAGACAGCTATGGTTTCTGCCCCCCCCACCCCCCAGCCTGCCTTTCCCCTGGAGAGAAGAACTGAGATAACGAATGCTTTCAATTCATCTTTCTGAACACAGACCAAATCCTAGCGCACACACATTCTCTGACACACAGCCCTCCAACCAGCAGCCCTGGGCGACAGTGACACACTTCAGGCCCCTTGCTGGAGGGGAGGTCTGGACACTCACTTCTGGTGTCCAGATCACGTCAAATGGAATATACTGTTTCCTGCTTCTTTAAAATCCCTTGCAGATTTCTGTGACTTGTAAGGCAATGTATTCAGAAGCATGGGCAGCGACCTCAATGCCCAGGGTTTCAAGTGTATCCCTTTGGAGCGCTCTGGCTCTTTTGTCTTCCCCATGCCAGCACAGTGCAAAGCAATCTGCGTGTCCATCCCTGCTGCGGGCGGGCATGCGCGCCTTAAGACGTGATCAAAGGCGACGCCACTCCAGTCCCAGGGAACTCACAAACGCACCCTCGCAGGGTGAGAAGCGGAAAGAAAAGAGGATGTTTCCTCTGACCTGTGTGTTGCTGAGTTTCCTTACAATAATTTTTGTAAACTCAATGTTTAATGGTGGGCCAAAAAAAAAAAAAAAAAAAAAAAAAACACGGCAACCTTTATGTTCACTTGAAAACAAAGAATAAGGCAACCTAGATTTTTTTTCTTCCATTCACACATCTGGCTGTAGTCGTGAATGGATTTGCATTCACAAAAGATGAAGGAAGCCGGCGCCGTGGCTCAACAGGCTAATCCTCCGCCTTGCGGCGCCGGCACACCGGGTTCTAGTCCTGGTCGGGGCGCCGGATTCTGTCCTGGTTGCTCCTCTTCCAGGCCAGCTCTCTGCTGTGGCCCGGGAGTGCAGTGGAGGATGGCCCAAGTGCTTGGGCCCTGCACCCCATGGGAGACCAGGAAAAGCACCTGGCACCTGGCTCCTGCCATCGGATGGGCGCGGTGTGCCGGCCGCGGCGGCCATTGGAGGGTGAACCAACGGCAAAGGAAGACCTTTCTCTCTGTCTCTCTCTCTCACTGTCCACTCTGCCTGTCAAAAAAAAAAAAAAAGACAAAGGAGATGGTTTATATATGGAAGTGTTGGCCGATTCTGCTTTTACCAGTTAGGATTTACAAGGAAACCAATGTTCGCTTGAGGATTTTTTTTCTTTTTTTTTAAAGGAAGCTTTTTTCCCAGCTTAGTGCTGAAGCTGCAGAACCTGGTGCAGGTGAGCCGCCCAGCGCCTGCCCTTGCTCCTCCACCAAGAGAGTGGGGGTGCGGTGTCCGGTGCTAAGGGCAGGCGCACCGTCCTGCCTCTGCTCTATGCTCACAGTGCTGCCTCCCAGGGAGTTCCGGGACAGTGAGTCTTTGGATATCCGCGTCTCTAGAGTGGAGGAAGTACAAGCTCTGACCCTTCCCGGCTGCTCAACACCTGGGGAAGTTGAGGCGTCCTCTTGATCTCGCCGCACACCTATGTGCCCTCTGTGGACATCAGCCAGCACCTCAGCAGGCCTCCCAGAACCCTCCCTAGGGCTCTCAGGGGGCAGAGTGGACCCAGCCCTGTCCATTTCAGGGTGCTCCTAGACCAGCTGTGCTGCGGCAGACAGACGGGAAGAAGGAACGCCCCCTGCCTGTCCCCTGGGGAAGCCTTGTCCCTCCCTCCCCTTACTGTCGGGGGAAGCCCAACAGGGACTTGAACTTGCAATCGATGTCTCCCCTGTTCCTGAAGCTCCCGTGTCCTGCCCAAGCCAAGCAGGTTCCCCTCTCTGTCTAGGAGGCTCCACCTAGAGGCAGCATCTCAGAGTGTGAGCCAGCCTAGGCTCCACCCGGCAAGGCCTTGTGCTAAGCCACGCCTCCCTCCAGGTAAGCCACGCCTCCCCTCTGTTCCTGGAACCGAGGCTGGAGAACATCACCTCCCTGGTGTCGTTGGAAAAACAACTAAAATAATTGAGGTCAGCTGTGTGGCTCAGAGTGGCAGGACTGCTAATTATCCGCCTGGTTGTTCCCGGCGTCTGATCTGTATCGTGGGTCACCGCGCCCCTGTGTCGTCCTCCGTTTCCTTGCCTGACTGCAGCCTTCAGGTGGAAGAGGGGGGACATCCTGCTGTCTTTTGTGTCCTGGCCCCTGGAGCGGGTGGAGGGGGGGTGGGGGGGCAGCTCCAGCCAGCCCCTCTCTTTGTGAATGAGGTTTGTTTCCCAACTGCTTATGTCTGGCCCACAAAGCCTTGCATTGTCAATGTCTTGTCATTTCCAGAAACACTTTGCTGGCCTCTGGCCTCCATAAGGGCTGACATCCCACAGATGTGCGGAACCCCTTGTTCTGAGAGTACCCTGTGTCGCGGGCAGTGGTAATGGGTGAGTCAGCTGGAATTCCCCTCCCGGGAGGGATTGCTCTCCTCTCTTTTTGCCAGGTGGGCTCTCTCCCTGGAGCTAACTGGTATTGAATGCTGACGCCCTGGTTCTTAACTTCATCACAACGTGCTGGCTCCATGGGGGATGGTGAAACCCCAGTGGAAAGAGAATGAGACTGAGAAGCAGCAGGGAAGAGAGAGAGGCAGAGTCACAGTAGTTGTCCTCTCACTCCTGCCTACTGCTGTGGGCCTTGGGCAGAGCCCGTCAGTCCAGCCCGGACTGGCGCAGTAGCCCAGCCCACAGCCCTGCATGGGCAGTAGCTTGCTGTTGAGTGAGTGAATGAGATGGCTGGGCAGTCTCTTTCCAGCCTAGGGACCTCAGAGAGGTGAGCTCACAGCAGCCTTGCCTTGCTTCCCTCCCGGGAGGGTGGAGGGCACAGAGGTAGGGAACTGTCACTTATGGGACAGCATCTCTGTGCCAGGCACTGTGCTGGGCACTGTAGTTTTTTTCCCCCCTATCTTTTCATGTCTCTTTGAGTTTTATGACCTGAGCTTCTCCCAGGAAAGAGGAGGGAGGGATGGGGGACTGTTTGCTAAAAGCATTCTCAATCCATTGTCCTAATTCAAGGAGGGGGTCTGCTGACACCAAACAGAAAATAGTGCTACCGGGGGCGGGTGTTGCGGTATAGAGGGTTAAGCCACTACTTGAATCGGAGGGCCCCTTTGAATCCCAGCTGCTCCGCTTCCAATCGGGCTCCCTGCTAATGTGCCTGAGAAAGCAGAGGAAGATGGCTCAAGTGCTTGGCCCCTGCCATCCATGTGGGAAACCCAGATAGAGTTCCAGGATCCTGGCTTCAGCCTGGATCAGCCCCTGATACTGTAGCATTCTGGAGAGTGAACCAGTGGATGGAAGATTTCTCTCTCTCTCTCTCTCTCTCAGTTTTTCAAATAAATAAATCTTTAAAAACGATATAATGCTACCAGATAGTGAGTGCTGATTTTATTGCTTTGAGAAGCCCTGTTTGGCAAACCTCACACGTCCATTTTGTACAGATGGTTTCAACCCCATTCCACAGATGGGGTAACTGACGCTCTGGAAGGTTAAGGGACTCGCAAAAGGTCACACAAGTACTCAGTCCACTAAGCTCACTGTGTCTCTTCCTACCACTGATCTGTTGCCAAAAGAGAATTTGCTTTGCTTTCCTACCAGTAAAGAGGTCCCTGGTTAGCACAGGGAGGGTAGCGTGGTCACGAAAGTTATCACATTGTGCAGGTCAGGTGCTCAGGTGTTGTTCAGTCCAATACCAGAAGCACAGCCCAAGCAGCCCGACTCTTTGGAAAGAGCTGATAATTAGGTTCTTATAATTACCCCTGTTTCCTGGAGATAGAAAGAAAAAAATTAGGTTCCGTAGGTTGAAGGAGAGTTCTTTGCAATTGTCAGAACTGACTATTTTAACTGAACCGGGGAAAATGCCACTATGCAGATACACCTCCAGGAGCTGGGGTGTGCAGAGCACATGGCCCATGGCTTTGCATCTGGAAGGCTTCTTGCTTTGAACAACTCCATAAACGAAGCATGAAAAGGCTTCGGCGAAGCTTCATTTCAGAGTGGATTTCATTGCACACAGCTGGTGCTCAGAACAGATGTTGGATTGTGCTGTGCCTCCAGGTGCACAGGGCTCTTGGACTTGGGTGTCGGCCTCTCCCAGCATCCTAGCCCCCTTCCTTGGCCAATAGCTGATTTGTGTAGGGGACACGCCACTCCTCCTGCCCTTCAAGTTCCCAGACAAGGAGGGGAATATGGGCCTTAGCCCATCAGCCGCTGAGCTCTGCCCTTGCTCCTGGTGACTGGAGCAGGCAAGCTGACCTCTCTAAGTCTCCCTCTGCTCACCTATACAATAGGCCTTGCCATGATGGTTAAAAGCAGTGAAACGTAACCACAGTTTTGCAGACATTAGCGCTCAGAATGGTAGCTATCCTCATGATTATTGCTGCCTGCCATGGTTTACGAAATTACTGCTACACTCCTTAAACTGCGAAGTTAAACACAGCCAAGTTATCCCAAGGCCCTCGGCAGGTGTCAGCCCGCAGCGCGTCCTCGGCGGGGACCACGCACCTGCTGCGGCTCACTCTCTTCTCCTGTCCTTAGTATTCTGAGCTGCTTGCCCTCCTTCTGGGCTCTCAGCAGTGGCCTGAGGAGCCAGCAGCTCCTGCAGCCTCTCTTGTCTCAGCAACAGATCTATGGCTGTCCTAGCGACTGGGGAATGGCCGTGCAGTTGGAGGTGACAGCTTTACCTTCTATGCCATGGTGCTGGCCCTGAACCTCCATTCTTAAGGGGACCAGCACTGGCTTCCTCACTGGGCTGCTGGGGCGGGATCCCACAGCTCTCAACCCTCATGCATTCCAGACCCAAGCACCCTCTGCCACTTCATCCTCATGGTGGGGAGGGGATGACCCCTTTGCTGTCTTGCAGCCATGGAGGGGGTGGAGATGGAGAGAGTGGCCAGCAGCCGTGGCCTCGTGGCAGGTGACTTGTGAAACTGGATGGAGAACCCGAGCACATCTATCTCCCAGTGCATGGCCATCTGCTTCCGGCCATAGAAGAACCTAGGACAGCTGTGAAGGCCGCCATGATGAAAGACCTGTGGACAGCGGTGGCGGCAGCTCCTCACGCCATCTCACGTTCCCTTCCAGCTGGGACAGCTCCCGGAACAGGGCCTGTGGCTGCGTTCATTGTTCCCTGATCTTTTGGTCATAAAATTCAGGCAGTATTCATGCGTGTCCTGCGACACCCAGGGCATGTTCTTAAATGCTTCATTGACGTTACTTTATTTATGTTTTTGAAAAGTCATGCCATGACCCCAGAAGGCAGATGTTAAAAAGCCACTTGTGGAGCCAGCACTGTGGCGTAGCGGGTAAAGATGCCGCCTACACTGCCATCCACTGATTCACTCCCCAAATGACTGCAATGGTTGGTCGGAGCTGCGCTGATCCGAAGCCAGGAGCCCATGCAGGTAGCAGGGCCCCAACCACTTAGTCCATCTTCTACTGCTTTCCCAGGCCATAGCAGAGAGCTGGATCAGAAGAGGAACAGCTGGGACTCGAACTGGTGCCCATATGAAATGCTGGTGCCACAGGTGGAGGCTTAGCCTACTATGCCCACAGTACTAGGCCCCCTGCTGTGTTTTGACTATGCTTTATGCCCCATCAAAATCCGTGCTGAGGCTTGGCCCCTGAAACAGTGCTGCGAGTGACGGGACTGTTAGGTAGTGGAGAGGGATCATTGCCTCCATTGTGAGGCTGGGTGAACTCTCTCAGGAGTGGGTGAGTCTCACTTGTAGGGAACAGAATCAGATCCCACAAGATCTTCATGAAGAGTGTTGACATCTTCTGTGTGCACTCACTGCCCTGCACTGCCCTTCCTCTTTCTGCCATGTGATGCACCCCATGGCCCCCACAAGAAGTCGAGAAAATGTGGCACCATATTCCTGGGCTTTTCCAGTCTCCAGACTCAGGAACCAGTAATCTTTTCTTTTTTAAAAAGATTTATTTATTTATTTGAAAGAGTTACACACAGAGAGAAGGAGAGGCAGAGAGAGGTCTACCATCTGCTGCTTCACTCCCAAAATGACCGCAATGGCAGGAGCTAGGTTGATATGAAGCTAGAAGCCTGGAGCCTGCTACAGGTCTCCCATGTGGGTGCAGGGGCCCAAGGACTTGGGCCATCTTCTACTGCTTTCCCAGGCCACAGCAGAGAGCTGGATTGGAAATGGAGCAGCCGGGACTCGAACTGGTGCCTATATGGGATGCCAGTACTGCAGGCGGCGGCTTTACCCACTACCCACAACGCTGGCCCCTAATCTTTTTTATTCTTTATAAATGACTCAACCTCAGTATTCTGTGGACAGCAGAAAACACATTGAGACGGTGGCTGTGTGGGTGCTGGTCCTTTGACCTTGTATTTCCAGGCTCACTATTTCTGCATCAAGAACTTCTCCTTTTCCTGTCAAATTCAGCTTGGTGCCTACTTAGAGCAGGGTGAGTGAGTTAACCCTCCGCAGGCCTCACTCTCCCCAGAAAGAACAACCATAAGCCACAGAGAGGATGCGAAACACATCTGCAGCAAAGACCTAGAAAGCCATTGACTGCAGGGAAGTTCTGGAAGGGAGTCAACATGGAGAAAGGACTGGCACGCAGAGTTCCTGGGGGTGGGCTGTGATCCAGGGTGGTGGAAGACAGCAGCCGCTCTGAGAGAAAAAGCCCCCTCCTGAGGAGCAAGAGGCTAGAGCTGTGAGGCCACAGTCACCAGAAAATGACCCAGGAAAGGAAAGATCCGGAGAGGGGAGTGGGAGCCCCACACTCTGTGTGTATACTTTGCCCACATATGTGGAATGCACTCATTGTGCATGCATGGGACAGACTCAGAGTGGTCCAAACAAGGATTAAATACTGACCCAAGGGTGTAGGTGTTGTGCTGTGGTGGGTTACGCCACTGTTGAGAACACCCACATTAGATATCGGAATGCCCGTTCAAGTCCCTGATGCTCCACTTCTGATCCAGCTTCCTGCTAATGTGCCTGGGGAGGCAGCAGGTGATGGCCCAAGTTCCTGAGTCCCTGCCACCCATGTGGGAGACCAAAGGAGGACTTCCAGGAGGAGCCCCAGCCCTGGCTGCTGCAGGCATTTTGGGGAGTGAACCAGTGGATGGAAGATGTCTATGTCATTCTCCCTTTAAAGGGAGAACAAACAAATAAATAAGTCTTTTTAGAGTAGTGACCCAAAAACTAAGCTAACACCCACTACAGTTAAGGCAGAAATCACAGTTTGAGTCTGAGTTACTATCTGCTAAAACAAAATCATCAACATTCTTAGACTATAGCAGAAATGCAAACTTGCTGCAATATAAAAATTGAGATATTCGAAGTAAACTCAAAACACATCAGAATATGAAAAACCAGGAAAGCGTGATGCATTTTAAAAGGAAAAAGAAGAATCAATAGTGGCAAACCACAAAATGGCTCTAATGTTGGAATTACTAGAAAGAAAACCTGAACTATGCTCAGTGAAGTAAAAGAAAATATGGTAATACATGGAAAGTTGGAAAATAGCATTAGAAGAAGAGAATGTGGGGTGTGTGTGTGTGTGTGTGTGTGTGTACACCCAGCACAAAATCCAGATCTGAAATTTAAAGTACACTGATGATGGACTTCCCAAACTAGCTTAGAAGACATAAAGCTTGAAAAGAAAATCAAACATTGCTCTCATCTTGACAGAAACAGTAAAGTGCCCAGCAACCTGAAAAAATTAAAACTTCTTAAAAACTCATCACATGTGAACACTGGACATATTTTATTCAAATTGCTGAAAACTTAAGATACGGGCAATACCTTGGAAGTATCCAAAGGGGAGAAAGACACTTCAAACAAAGTCAATTTTATAGCAGTGTCATCTATGTACAGTAATTTCTGTCCATTAAAGTATAAAGCTCAAAGAGTTTGATGGCTATACACTCATGAAACCAAGGTCATGATCAATACACAGCATCATTTGCCTCATTCCTAAAGGATTCCTCACACCTCTTTATGCTCCTTGCCCCTCCAACCTGCCTGACAGCCTCAGGCTGATGTGATTCTTACTCTATATTTCCTTGGCTGTTATAACAATGGCTGCTTTCAACCTGTATGCTGATTTTTCTGTTTCAAAATAATTAAGATATGGCATACATGCTATAAAATTTACCTATTATAATTCCTCAAATTTTGACAAGTGCATTGTGTGGTTATTGGCCAATCAAGATATGGAACAGTTCCGTTAACCACCTCACAGATCCCTCTGTGCTCTTGTACTCAGTCCTCCCACTCTCAGTCCTCTAAGAAGAACGTGTGGTTTTCTGTCCCTTGTTTCATGATGTCCAGGACATCATATAAATGAGATTGTGTGGTTCTCTGTATTCACGGGTTCTGTATCCTCACATTTCAGCCAATTGTTGATTGAACATAAATTTAAAAAACATGTAGGGGCTGGTGCTGTGGTGTAGCAGGTAAAGCCGCCACCTGTGGTGCCAGCATCCCTGGTTTGAGTCCCGGCTACTCCATTTCAGATCCAGTTCTCTGCTATAGCCTGAGAAAACAGTAGAAGATGGCCTAAGTCCTTGGGCCCCTGCACCCATGTGGTAGATCTGGAAGAAGCTCCTGGTCCCTGCTTCGGATAAGCGCAGCTCTAGCCATTGCGGCCATCTGGGGAGTGAACCAGTGGGTGGAAGACCTCTTTCTCTCTGCCTCTCTGTAACTCTGTCTCTCAAATAAATAATAATTTTTTTTGAAAAAAAGTATCTATACTGAACACGTACCAACTTGTTTTTCTTATTGTTATGTCCTAAACAAATACAGTATAACAACTGTTTACATAGCATTAAATACATAGTAACGGGTATTATAAGTAATCTCAGATACAGTCAGCTTGGACATCTTTGAGTCCAAGTCCCTGAGACCTGGTGGAGAATAAACAACCCCAGCCACAGTAACGAGACAGACATTGGGACATCCTTCATGCCTTCCTCCTGAGTGCTGAAGCTTGTCCGGCTTGTGCTGCATTGGCATGCCCAGGGCAGGGGCGCTGGGGATAGAAGATCCTTGGAATGGGCCTTCCCAGTCTGAAGAACTCAACACTGAAAGAGCTTTCAGGATCCTGACTTGCCAGAACATTCGAGTGGCTTCCAGAAACTTCTGAGGCTCTTAGCAGATGCTTTTAGACCTGATGACCACCTGCTCAGCTCAGCTCCAATGTCGACCTCTTGTCCCTTCCTGTAGAGAGATAGGGATTCCTCCCCATGCCCGCAGCTCCCTTTCAGCAGTGCCCCCCAGGAAACACAAGTAGCTGTGCCTGAGGCTCCCAGGCCTGGGAATACCTGGGAGACAGAATCTGAGGCACATGCAGGGCCTTGCCAGGGAGAGGAGACAGGGATAAGCCTGTCTCTCTAATCTAAGCAAGAGAGGTAGATGGAGCCTCTTGCTGAGTGGGATGCCGGAAGGCAGCTGGGTGGGTCTGGAGGGGGAATTAGATGCTCTGTAATGAAGGGATCCAGCATCAACCCCAGCACTCCCCCAGCAGGAAAATCCTGACTTCCCGGGAAAAGCTTTGGAGACAGAGTCAACACACCCCATCCCTCAAGGACCTCCACTCAGATGATGGAAACCCCTAGAAGAAATGGATTCTTTTCCTTCCTTCTTTTTTTTTTCCCCGAAGATGTATTTATTTATTTGAAAGACATAGTTATAGAGAGAGGGGAAAAAACTGAGAGAGAGCTTCCATCTGCTGGTTCACTCCCCAGATGGCTGCAATGGTCAGGGCTGAGCCACGAAAAGGCAGGAGCTTCATCCGAGTCTCCCATGTGGGCAGCAGGGGCCCAAACACTTGGGTCATCTTCCGTTGCTTTTCTGAGGCCATTAGCAGGGAGCTGGATCAGAAGTGGAGCAGCCAGGACTTGAACCAGAGCCCATGTGGGATGCCAGCGTCACAGGCAGCAGCTTTACCCGCTACGCCACCACACCGGCCCCTTTTCCTTCCTTCTTATAGTTCACCAGGAGTATTCAGTGTGATGAGCTCAGTGGGTCCCAGGATGCCAGGAGTCACCCTCCCCTCTGATTCCAGCTGATGTCCAATGAGCATCCCCAGTGGCTGTTGGGGACAAAAGGGACAGTGTTAAAAACATCCAGGATCCTGCCGTTAGAACAGAGCCCAGTCTTGGAGTCAGGAGCCCTGTGAGTGTGGCCTGGGATACCCCGTCCATCCTGGGCACTCTTTCTGCTTCTGTTTCTAGACCGTTTTCAGGAAGGTCTTATCCCCCTATCATGAGTGAGGCATTCTCCGCGTCTCTCCCTAGCACCTGCACCTGCTCCTTCCTCACTCACAGCAGCTGTCATTACAAACCCAGTCACTGCTGTGACCCGAGAAGACCTTGGTCAGCAGAGAGTCAGGGATTCCTGGCCTGAGCTCTGCCTGTCCACATTTGGAGCCTCAGAGAAGTCTCTCATCTTTGGGCTTCTGTTCCTGGTTGTTGTGAGTTTTTTTTTTTAATTGAGAAGTCCTAATTTTATGCCCGTTTAGTAACATGTTTGTTCCACAAACTAATTTCTCACAAAGCGAAGCACAGCTTTTTCTTACCAATCGTATAAATTATTTTATTTGCAGAAACTTGTTACAAACCAAGTAGACTACATATTTCTTCTCTTTTAAATATCCAAAGTAATTTTCTATCCCTTGACATTTGTTCTTGTTCTCTACAGCAGCCAACACGAGTCCAGCTGAGATGCTCTTGATTACAAATTATCAAGCCAGTCACACATTTGAACACAGGAGATTGCTCTCATAACCGAGCTCAAAAAAGCTTAGCAGATTCTGTTACCAAGGAAATTTCTTAATGTCTCTCGTTGTGTCCTGGGTGGGGAACAAAGTTGGGCTTTGGAAAATGATCCTTAAAAGTTTTATTTGTTGTTTAGCAGAAAAGAACCATTTTTACAGTTTGTGCAAAACATTTTGCGGTTTTCAGATCGCTTAAGCGAGCACTACGTTACTGTCAGTGTGAATGTAGGGCCTTGAAAGCATTTTGCCAAGTTTTTTGTTGTGAGGTTTTAAACACAATAAAAAAGGCATGACACAGCTTGTCCCTGGAGTGGGAGCGTGTTGTGTGCACAGTGTAGGTGAGAACCCGCCCCCAGGACGGCAGAGAGCCCTGGGGGCAGGGACCCTCCCATCCTCGTAGACTCAGCCTCCAGACTGAAGTGCATCCTTATTCTCACTCTGCCCTTTACCGAATGGATGGCGTAAGGCACACAGGCTTCTCCTCTGAGCCTCAGTTTCCTAAGCTGTAGAATAATGACTGTGTTAGAAGAAAAAAATGTGGCTAATAAACATGAAGTGTCTGATAGTTACTATGATGGAACTATACTCCTTAAACTGCAGGGCCCCATGAGGCTAAGAATTGGTTCTCTAATTTGTGCACTCTTCTACCCTCAGGGCTTCTGTGTACAGCTGTACAAGTTGTGCACTGCACTATTCCAGAGCAAGATTTTGGTGTGAATCATGCCCCTGGAGCTGTACAGCGTCTGGCATTTGAGGTGCTGTAAATAGAACCGATTCCGGCTCCCAGGAGTAAGGCACAGAATAATAACTAAAGAAAGAAGTAAACGGCCAATACGTGAAATGAGCTGATAGGATGGGACGACTGGGAGAGAAGAGGCTTCATGGAGAGACTGACAGGAGCTGAAGCAGGAGGGGCAGCCCCCGCAGAGGTGGGGTGGGGAGGAGGGTACCCCCGGAGGAACAAACCAGGTCCTGGGGCCGTAGCAGTGTGGGCAGGAGTGCGCACGCCCCAGGCCAGCCTCTGTGGGTCGGGAGAGTGGGTCCTTCCCAGGCTCCAGGGTTTCCTTCAGGGTTTAGATGTGAGTCAAACATCCAAACATCCTTGTTTTCTGCAAGGGCGGAAACAGGGACCCATCAGGAGCCCACTGGAGACGTCCTGGTTAGAAACAAAGAGCACTGGGACCAGAGAGGACGCGGTGGAAGTGGAGAGAAATCCATGCAGTGAGTGCCCATCAGGTGGAGGCGGCGGGGAGACACGCAGACACGGGACGTGCAGGAGGAGCCCCCAGGGTGGCCCTCGTCACTGGGGCTCCAGCCCCACTTGCACGGATGGGGAGACCGGGAGAGGACTGGGTGTGCGGGAGTTTGCAATGCCCACTGGGCGTCCACACAGGGAAGCCTCGTGCTCAACTAGTGCTTGATCAGACTCCTTGGTGAGTGACTCATTGCATGATGAGGCTCAAGGGCTTCTTCTAACAAGCACAATTTTGTGAAAAGTCAGTGAGATCGTGGCTCGTGGGTGGGGGAAGCCACCCCTGACGCTGCTCTGAAGAGAGATAACTGATCTTCATGGCCTGATCTTCAGCCGTCCCGCACCACCCACCCACCCATCCCCCTGTATGTCCCAGGACCCTCAGACTTCCTTCCCCAGATATCTCCTGTCCTGCTGCCCAGGGGTAGCCGCGGTCCCTTCTCTGCCACGGGAGGCCCCGCCCAGCTCCTAAAGGCCCAGGATCAGAGTGGCCCAGCCACAGGGCTGCTGAGAGCAGAGACAGAGACAGGAGCCAGGGTCCCCCGTGGTGGATACCCAAGCGATGCATGTTGTCCAGCCAAGCACGGTGGGATGGAGGAGGACACTCCCAGGGTCCTAGGGAGGGGCTGGGACCCGGGCTGTGCAAGGCTGCGGCTCCCTCTCCCTGAAACTCCTCCCCCCTCCTCCACGCGCTGCTCCTCCCACCCTCTCATTTGGCCTTTTCAGTCTATGGCAGGTGCCGTCTCCAAGCTGAAGGTACCTGCTAACACCGGATGTGCGAAAATGTCAGAGCTCTTATTTCCGTGAAGTTTCATTTTAAACGCCCTTCACAGAGACCTGGGACTTCCCAGCTGAGCTCTGCCATCAGATAGGCTGGGCTTGGATCCCAGCACCGTTCACCATGAGCTGGGTGGCTCTGAGATTAGCATCCCATCTCTGAGCCTCAGGTGGCTCACCTGTGGGCTGCTGGCGAGGAGTGGTGTTATTTTTGGCAGTGTGCGCTAGTTCGCAGCCCAACGTCTGTATCATAACAGAAGCAGACTAAGCATGAATGCATTTCCTTCTCCCAAATCGATACCAGACCAAAGACCCCAGGAGACTGCTCATTTCACAAATTCCAAGCCAGCGTGGAAGGCCTGGCCCAGGTGTTGGGGTAAAGGAAGTGGAGGGCAAGATGTAGAAATTCAGTGTCTGAAAGAGAAGAGCAGTGCCCAGCACAGGGTGGAAGCTAACAGCCCCCCACTCAGCCTCAGACAGCAGAAGAGTGTCTGGGCTGAAACCCGCAGGAAGGGGACCACTATCAAGGTCGTGGTGTCAAGGGAGTCCCATGCTCTGAGGCAGGCAAGAGCAGGACACTTAGAGAAAAGGAAACAAAGGGGCTGGCACTGTGGCATAGCAGGTAAAGTCGCCACCTGCAGTGCTGGCATCCCATATGAGCACAGGTTTGAGTCCCGGCTGCTCCACTTCCGATCCAGCTCTCTGTATGGCCTGGGAAAGCAGTAGAAGATGGCCCAACTCCTTGGGCCCTGGCATTCATGTGGTAGACCCGGAAGAAGCTCCTGGCTCCTGGCTTCAGTTCAGCCTGGCTCCAGCCATTGCAGCCATTTGGGGAGTGAACCAGCAGATGGAAGACCCCTCTCTCTCTCTTGCTTCTCCTTTTGTCTCTGTGTGTAACTCTGACTTCCGAATAAATAAATAAATCTTTTTAAAAAAGAGAGAGAAAAAGAAACTAATACGAAAGGGGGATGGGGCTTGAGGGAAGGAAGGGGAATCTGCCTACAGGCTGAGCAGTGCTGTGGAATTGAAGGAGAGTGGACCTCATCCAGAGGCACCCGGCAGCGTGGGTGGGCTGGAGCAGGAGCCCGACACAACCCCGCTGATGGGGGCTTTGTAGAGAATGAGTTGTAGCAGACAATGGATGAAGCAGGGACGAGGTCAATGCCCACCTCCTCTTCCTCTCTGGAGCCCTGGAATCAAGTGGACCAGGTTAAAATCTCAGCCCTCCCACCCCGTTTCTAGGTGCACTTGGATAAGCCACTCTTCTTTCAAGTCCTGGGTTTTCCATCTGTAAGAAAGGTGTGGATTAGAGTATGCCTCTGGGGACTGACACGGAAAATGCAATGATTTAATCCATGCACGGTGGCTGGCACAGAACAGGCTCCCTTGGAAACTGTTACTGTCGCTTCCCCTTCCTCCCCATCATGCAATACCCCCCCAGTCGCCTTTATCTACCCCTTTGCCCTTGCATAAGACCCTTCCCCGCATTTACAGCCACTTCCCAGTCAACCACTGTCAGCAGCTCTGGGTTGAGGGATGAGTGGAACAGAAGTCTCACGGGATTTGTGCTGTAGCTCGGTTGCCTAGCAACAGCATCAGCATCTGCATCACTGCAGAGCTGGCTGCATCAGGCACTAGTCAAAACAAAGGCAGCAGAAGTGAGTCACAGCCAGGCTCTGCGAGCTAGAGGGAGCGAGACCTCGCTTTTGGCAGGGATCAGATACACCCAGAATCTAGCTCAAAGAAGAGCCCAGCCCCCTATTCTAGTCCTCTCTGCTCCCAAACTTCACAACTCTTGGGCCTTCTTGCACAAGGAGGAGACTTAGAGCTGACTGGGTACCAACCATGTGGTAGAACACTCTGCATGCGTTTGACTTTCATAGTCTTCTGAACAATATTCCTCCCTCCCACCCCTCAATATACAGCTGTGGACCACCAGGCTCAGACCAAATTCACATTCAAAGTTCAAGTTTATGCACATTCAAAGGCCAAGCTCATTTTACTATGCACAGGGCACAGAGCCCCCACCCCACCCCATGCCCCCTTGCTGGACCACTCTTCTGATCTCAGGATATAAATAAACAAGCATTCTTGGGCCTGGCCCATATGTGAACCACAGGCAGCTCACTTGAGATGATCAGCACTGGGCTGTTCATCTTCTCAGCACCGGCACCAACACCTACCATCGCCCAGGCCTGACAAAGTGGGCTTCATCCTGGAGACTTCCTGGTCTACCTCAAGGCCACTCAGCCACATGTCCCAGTGATGGGCCCATGTGACCTCCTTGCCATTCTCAGTTCTCAAGGCCAGGCATGGCCCCGGTCTCTAGATGCAGTCCCATCCAGCCCCCAGCCTCAGCCTCCCCACCCCATTCTGCACCCTACGGTTCTGTCCAAAGGTTAAATCTGGTTACTCCTGGGCTCGAATCCCTATCACAATTCCATCCTGCCCATACTTTAAAGCCCAGACTCTTTATCAGGGCCTTCAAGGCCTTGAATGATCTGGCTCCCACGCCTGCTGCCCACAGCACAGACCTGCATGTGTGAGCACACACACACAGAGACCCACCTCCTTCACTTCCAATGCATTTCGCCTCCCTCCCTCGCCAGTGTTCCAATAACGTGCATCCTCCATTCCAGGTCAAGTGCAGCTTATCCCTCACTCCTGGTGCTCTGATGCCTGCTTTCACCTGTGAGACTGACCAGACCAGCAATGCCACAGTGACCCTGAAAGTGCACAGGTGACCTGGAAAGGCAGTAGCAGGACACTCAAGAGGACTCAGCTTTGAATCCCAGGGAGATGATTCACGGGTTCTGACTGTGGTTGTTTTAAAGTATGCCCATGGGGCTGCTGTTGCGGTGGACTGGTCAAAGCCACACCACCTATGATGCCAGCATCCCTTATGGGCTCCAGTTCAAGTCATGGCTGCTCCACTTCCTATCCAGCTCCCAGCTAATGCACCTAGGTAGAAGCAATGGAGGATGGTCGAAGTGTTTGGGCCCCTGTACCCATATGGTAGATCCAGAAGCAGCTCTGTGCTCCTGGCTTCTACATGGCCCAGCCCCCACAATTGCAGCCATTTGGGAATTGAACCAGTGGATGGAAGATACCTCTTTCTCTCTCTCTCTCTCTCTCTCTCTCTCTCTCTCTCTCCCTCTCCATCCTTCTGCGTAACTCTGACTTTCAACTAAATAAATAAACCTTTTTTTAAAAAAGTGTGCCCACACAATCTGTTATTTATTTATTTATTTATTTATTTATTATTGTTTGAGAAGCAGAAGGGGAGGGAGAGGGAAAAAGAGAGAGAAAGGTCTCACCCACTAGTTCCCTCTCCAAATGCCTGCAAGAACTAGGGCCGGGCCAAGCAGAAGGGAGAGCTGGAAACACAGCCCAGGTCTCTCACGTGGGTGATGGCAAATGAGTCACCTAAATGATGACCGTGGCCTCCCAGGGTCTGCACTGGCAGGAAGCTGGAATCATGAAGCAGAGCTGGGGTTCAAACCCAGGCGCTCCGACCTGGGGTGCTGGTGTCTTACCCGGGGTCTTAACTGCTCATGCAAATGCCTGCCCTGCTCCACTCACTCTTTGACATGCCCTTCAAATGTTGGAGCTGAATGTTCCCCCTTTGAGTGTTCGACTGGAATGAGTGATGAGAAAGCAGGAGTGATGGCGTGTGACTTCCAGGGTCAGGCCACAAGAGGCCTCCGGCATTGTCTCTGCTCCAGGTTGGATCACTCCCTCTGGACAGAAGAGAGCTGCCATGTCATAAGGATGCTCAATCAACCCTGAGGAGGCCAACAGCTGGGTGAGCGAACCCTCATCATCTTCAGATCATGACAGCCTCGAGGGAGACCCTAATGCACCACCAGCAACTCCATTCGCGGGTCATTAGCCACAGGAGATGATGAGCAGTTGCTCTTGTCAACTCCTAAGTTGTAGGACCATTGCCTGCACAGCAACAGACGACTCAACAGCATTGTAGAGTAAATTGCTTAACCTAACGATGCCTCCAATTCCTCTTCATTGGGACTAATAAGGATATGTGCCTAGGAGATTAAAAGAAGTGAAGGGTTAGAAAGCACTTAGCATGGTGCCTGGCATGTGTTATGTTCAATAAATACTGTTATTTTTTATATTATTTATTCTGAAGCATTTATTTCTCATTTCTAAAGACTCCACATTAGATCAAAATCAGGAGGCTGACCCTGACCCAGACAGGCCTCGCTGGTGTGTTGTGTCTCCCAGGGGAAGTCTGGAAATTATGACCACGACAGCCATGGCCACGGCCTCTGCTCTGCGGGAGAATTTCAGCCTAGCAGGTGGTTAGGGTTTGAACAGGATTTGGCTTCCCTTCCTCCTCCTCCTTCTCCTCTTGCTCCTCTTCCTGCTCCTCCTTTCAGGAAGATATTTAAATCCCAAATTTACAAATTAATGGCACTAGGCAGGTGGACACTTACCGCAGTTACAATGCCTGAGAAGTGGGCCCAGAGCAAGGTCCCGAGATCACTGGGTTGAGCCCTGGGAGGGGAGTTCCCCCGAGAGGACTGGTCACCAAGGCCAAGCTGGGCCCAGCTTCCGTCTCTGCTCCTTGGCTCGCCATGCAGTCCTTCTCCTGCCCAGCCTCTGCCCCTGCCTTCCCATGCCTCACCAGAGGCCAAACCAGTGGGGCCACCTGGTCTCGGACTTGAACTTCCAAAACTGCGAGTTAAACTAAGTGTTGTCTTTATGAAGTTAGCCACATATTTCATTGTAGTAAAGAAAAGCTGGCTAATCCCTAATTCCTAGACGACCGAGAGATTGATGAGTCCCCTAATAACAACAATAATTATAATAATTAACGATAGGTAACTGCTATCATGCCCTGAGCTCTTACCCTAAGTATCTTGCAAATATGAATCCTCATACTAAAAGATACTGGGTTCAGAGACGGATGAGGAGATGGAACCCCAGAGGGCAGTGAGCCGTGGCCAGGGCTCCCCAGTGCATTCGCAACGCAGCCAGGACACAAATCAGCTATGTCAGATTTGCAAGTCACTGCCAAAGGGAGAAAGCAGAACAGACACTCTGCCCCTACCTGCAGCCCCAGGAACTTCCAGAAGGGAAAATGTTGGTTATAGCAGGAAGTGAACACCTGCCCTGAAGTCAGAGGCACTGGTTGTTGGAGAGGCCACAGTTGCTGAACACCCTCCTGCCTTCGCCTCCAGAACTCGGGGCCTCTGGGTGATTCTGGAAGCCAGTAGGTCTGTTTTTCTAGATATGTTGGCACCTATGAGGTGCTGGCAGCTCCCCGACCCAGGAGCCATCTGTTGCCCGATGTCCCTGGGGAGCCAAGAAGTCAAAGGCACTGGAAGGAGGGCCCCTCAGAGTCAGCCCTGGGGAACACCTGAGCTCCCCTCGCTGAGGGCCCACAAAGACCAGCAGCACAGGGCAGCAGAAAGGGGCTGCTGACCCTCCAATGCAGTCCACGGCCATGGACCCCGGCCCTGAACATGGCTGACTGGCCAGTTCTTGTCTATGTCTGGGAGCCAACAAGTGACCTCAACAGGTCATCAGAAAACCTGCCTTTATAGCCCGTTGTCCAGTTCAGGGAGGAGCAAGCGTGCAGGAGAAAGACCAAGTTCTGTGTGCGACTGGGAGTGGGAGGTGGCAGTCCCTGCCGACGTGTGGGCTCACTTCCACACTCTGCTTTCCTAACCCAGCAAGAAGCTGAGGCAGCTCCTCAGTGAGCGTATGGCAAAGGGTGGCTTTAAAAAAAAAGAAATTGTTTATTTGAAAGGCAGGAAAAAACAGAGAGAGAGAGAGAGAGAGAGAGAGAGAGAGAGAGGTCTTTCATGTGCTGGTTCACTCCCCAAATGCTCACAACAGCCAGGGCTGAGCCAGGCCAAAGCCAGGAGCTGGGACTCCCATCCAGGTTCCTCAATGAGTGGCAGGGGCCAGGTACTTGAGCCACCGTCTAAGCTCTCCCAGGGTGTGTACTGTCAGGAAAGTAGACTCAATCAATAGAGCCAAGATTCAAACCCAGGGACTCCAACATGGGATACTGGTGTCCCAAGGAGCATCCTCACCACTGTGCCAGTTGCCCACACCCAAGCTTGTTTCGTGGTGGTGGTTGTTGTTTGTTGATGTCAAGGACGTAAAGAAACAGAGAGACTCCCCTCCCATGCACCCAGAAGGGACTTGTCCACACGGTCTCACAATGAGGGACCCCGAACCCAAGAGGGAGCAAGAGAGACTGCCCGTCCCACCTCCCAGCCCTCAGCACCTCCACCTTCTTGCTGAGAGGATGCTCGGCTTCTCCCAGCACATCTGCTGGCAGACAGCTGCTGCTCTCCGAGCCACTGCTTTCTGGAATCCAGATTTTGGAACTGGAGCCTTGAGCTGGATACTGGGTGCAGCTGTGTGGCCCAGGACAAGACCCTTCACTTCCCTGACTTCCAGGGCCCCTGGCCATATAGAGAGCTCAGAATCTCCCTCCCAGGCCTGCAGAGAGACTCAGATGTCACACTCCGGCTATGGATGTGCTTTGGAAAACGCAAGCCACATACAGGAGGTGAGGGTTATTTCTGTCATAATTACTGTGATTACGAGGCTGTCACACAGCACTAATTGTTCCAGAGCCTTCCCTGATATTGAACCCACATGCGCTCCCCTCCAGCACCCACGCACAAGGTCTCTGCCCCCCGTAGGGTGATCTCCTTGGTTGTGGTGAGGAAGATAAGCATTTGTCAGCTTTAAGACGTGAGTGCAATCTGGAAATTGTCACCCTGGAAAACCGTGGCCAACACGCACACACGGATGGATTTACCAGTTGTCACAAGGCTGCAGGCACCAGAGGGAAGTGAACGCGTCATCCCTCCCCCTCCTCCTATCTGCCAAGAAGCATTCTAGCACCTTCTGTGCAGGATACAGAGAGACCTGCACAGTCCACCCAACACACACCCAACTCCCCACCCCATCTTCTGCTGCCATCATTGCTTTCCATGGTATCCATCACCATCCAATGTCATCTCACTCAACGGTAGTGGTCCCCTTATCCGGGGCTCTGCTTCCTACAGTTTCAGGTATCTGCAGTCAACCATAGTCCAAAAATATGAAATATGATTCCAAAAATCAACCACCCAGAGGTTGCACACCATTTTGAGTAGTGTGATCGAATATCCCTCTCTCGCACTCCATCCTGCCGGGGACACACACCATCCCTCTGGCCAGCGTGTCCGTGCTGTACACACTACTTGCCTGTTAGCCTATTTGCACAGCTACCTGTGCACCCCTGCTGCTTGCCGGGGTGGGGGACCGTCAGTTCACGAAGCACACAGTCTCACCTCCATTTTGCAGATGAAAAAACTGAGGCTTAGAGAAGATGAAAAATCCACCAAAGTTTTCACCCATCCCAAAGGGGAGAGGCTGGAGTGAAATCCACTTGCTTCTGACAGCAACTCTCAGCTCCTTGTGATATGTGTACCACCTGCATCCCAACAGTCTCTTGTTTTTATTTTTTTTAAGATTCATTTATTTATTTGAAAGTCAGAGTCCCACAGAGAGAGAAGGAGAGACAGAGAGAGAGAGGTCTTCCATCTGCTGGTTCACTCCCTAGTTGGCTGCAATGGCTGGAGCTGTGCTGATCCGAAGCAAGGAGCCAGGAGCTTCTTCTGCATCTCTCACGAGGGTGCAGGGCCCAAGGACTTGGACTGTCTTCTACTGCTTTCCCAGGCCACAGCAGAGAGCTGGATCAGAAGAAGGGCAGCTGGGTCTCAAACCGGTGCCCATATGGGATGCCGGCACTGCAGGCAGAGGCTTTACCTGCTATGCCACAGCACTGGCCCCCCCAACAGTCTCTAGGGAGACAAGTGTGGAGTGGAGGGAACATGAAATCTGTAGGGGATGAGACTCAGATGCCCATGAAGGGCCCCTCTGGTCATAGTCAGTCTTGCCTGAATGTCACCAGCAAAGACAGCAAGTCTGCCTTTGCGGGACTTTTAAAAACGTTTACTTATATTTCCTTATTTAGAAATCATGGGCACCAGTTCGAGTCCTGGCTGTTCTGCTTCTGATCCAGATCTCTGCTGTGGCCTGGGAAGGCAGTAGAAGATGGCCCAAGTCCTTGGGCCCCTGCACCCACGTGGGAGACCCAGAAGAAGCTCCTGGCTCCTGGCTCCTGGCTTCAGATCGGCGCAGCTCTGGCCATTTCAGTCATCTAGGGAGTGAACCAGCAG
Source organism: Sylvilagus floridanus (assembly GCA_949820135.1). NCBI lineage: Eukaryota > Metazoa > Chordata > Mammalia > Lagomorpha > Leporidae > Sylvilagus > Sylvilagus floridanus. The sequence continues at coordinate 57,835,315 of OX463241.1, read as the reverse complement.
ATGGAAGACCTCTCTCTCCTTCTCTTTCTCTGTCTCTACCCCTCTGCCTTTCAAATAAAAAAACAAGCAAATCTTAAAAAAAAAATAAAAAGAAATCATAGTGACTTGGAGAGAGAGAGATGAGGTGTGGGGGTGGAGGGAGGCAGGGAGTAACAAAGACAAAGAAAGATCTTCCATCCACTGATTCACTCCCCAGTCACCACAGCTAGGGGCTGGGCCAGGCTGACGCCAGGAGCCAGAAACTACCCACGTCTCCAACATGGGTGGCAGCCACTCAAGTACCTGGGCCAAAGCCTGCTGCCTTCCAGGGTGTGCGTTAGTAGAAAACTCTATCAGAAGGCTGGCACCGCGGCTCAATAGGCTAATCCTCTGCCTTGCGGCACCGGCACACCAGGTTCTAGTCCTGGTTGGGGTGCCGGATCCTGTCCCAGTTGCCCCTCTTCCAGGCCAGTTCTCAGCTGTGGCCCGGGAGTGCAGTGGAGGATGGCCCAAGTGCTTGGGCCCTGCACCCCATGGGAGACCAGGAGAAGCACCTGACTCCTGCCTTCAGATCAGCGCGGTTCGCCGCCCGCAGCACACCAGCCTCCGCGGCCATTGGAGGGTGAACCAATGGCAAAAGGAATACCTTTCTCTCTGTCTCTCTCTCTCACTGTCCACTCTGCCTGTCAAAAAACAAAACAAAACAAAAAAAAACCACTCTATCAGAAGCAGAGGCAGGACTTAATCCCCCTCCTGTGATTGAGCACTCTGGGAGGCAGCAGGTTATGGCTCAAGTAGTTGGGTCCCTGGCAGCCATGTAGGAGACCTGGATTGAGATCCTAGCTCCAAGATTTGGCTCCAGCCCAACCCTGGCTCTTGCAGGCATTTGAGGAGTAAACCAGGAGATGGAAGCTGGCACTCTCTGGTTCTCTCTCTCTCTCTCTCTCTCTCTCTCTCTCTGTCAAATAATATTTTTAAAAGAAATTTTTGCAGACGCCTTTTCAGATCCTAAGGAAACTCTTCCTATTGCTCAAGGGTGAGATCATTACTGGGAATTGTAAGTGGTTCGCCAACCCCGCCCATTCCCCCATATTGCTGCTCCTCCTCTGTGTCTACCCCTCCAGGCCTGCTCTGGGGCTGCCTCAGGGGCTGGATGTGGGAGCTTAGAGCCGAGAAGAAGGGAATCTGTTCCCAGCTCTTCACTTCCAACTTCCAGAAATCTACACCCTGGGGGGAAGAATTACAGCACAGACTGAATATTTAGGCGAAAACATGAGTCTGTGCCAAGATGGGCTTCCCTCCCTTTGTAGGCTGCCACCCACTCAGATCAGAACAGGTTTTAGAGAGGAATCAGGATACTTCAGTGGGTTCTTAAAGAAAAAACCCGGATCTGAGCTACAGACTGAGCCCCAGGTAGGAGAGTACCCCAAAGAAGTTGGTGGGACTCCAGAGCAGAAAGGGCGTGCCCCTTGCTTCCCCTAAGGAGCCCAAGGGAGGTGAAAGAATCCACAGAAATGGATGCACTCTTTATTTCGGAAGCAGGGCCATGGACAGCTTCACATAGTGACCAGTATGGAATGACTTCTGGGCACCCAAGAGCCAAACAGCAGCCAGTGGGCCAGCCCAGAGTCAGTACATCTCAAAGAGAGCAGCCTTGATCAATGCTCTGTGTGTGTGCCTGTGTGTGAGATTGTCTCCCACCCAACCCCGTACCCAATGCATAAGCAAATCTCAGGTGGGTTCCCTACACCCGAGTCCTAGGAGATTGTCCCTCATTGTCACTGCCTCTACTTTTGCGTTTTGGGTCATCCTCACACTGTGTTTCTTATAGGGTTGCAACAAGAATCAAACAAGTTAATGGATTTAGAACACTTCAAACCACGCCCAGTGAGGAAACAAATGTTCTATGTGTTAAGTACAACTATCCGTGTATTCGACGCATCTGTATTAAGTTTTGTTGGATACCAGACACTGTTCTAATCGCTGGAGACATGATAGTGACCTTGATAGACAAGGTTGTAAGACCAGCAATGAGCATGTAGACAAATAAAGGAACAAGATATTATGTGCTATGAGTTCCCTAATGGGTAAGTCACAGGGTAGTAAGAGGGTGAGCGTCTGGGAGAGGTGACCTAGATAGCATACACAGCAAGGCCTGCCATGGGAGGTGGCATGGGAGCTAACTCCAGAGGACGAGCTGGGGCAGAGAGCTCTGCACATGAGCAATGGCAGGTGCAATGATGCTGGATGAACGCATCAAAACTCAGCATAAGACTTCCTGGCTAAATGTGTGTTCAAAGATGGGGAAGAAGTGTGGCTGGGGCAGAGTTCACAAGAGGGGAAGCAGCAAGAGCCACACAAGACACACAAGACACACGAAACACAGCACAGAGCAGCAAGGATTAAAGCAGTTTCAGGATCCTTATAGGGAAAGAAATCTGGCTTTGGTGCCTCCAGAATCATGGCTGAGCCACGATAGGGGAGGATGTTGAAGAGAGAAGTGGGCATGTGAGCTCTGACGGATACGTAGGGAACTACGGGGACCTCTACGGGACCAGACTTGATGGGAAGGAAGACTCCTCTTCTGTTGCTGTTTGACCAAGTGCTGTTCATTTCCCAAGGCTGTTGCAACAAAGCACCTGAGCAGGGGTGGGTACAACGTTTAAGGCAGCAGGAACATGCGTGTCTCCCTGGCTTGCATCTGCTGTGCCTCTATTTTACCTCTGTTGTCACATAGTGTCCACCCCTCCTAAACCCGGTACATGACATCTTGGGACACAAATCACCCCAGATTAGGACTTACCCTCACCCTATTTCCAAATAAGGCAGCATTCATAGGCACCAGGGATTAGGACTTCAGCATGCCTTTGAGGGAGACACAATTCCACCTGCAACCCATACGTATACCAGAGTTTCCCCTGATTCACCTTAGCAGGCATCTGTAGGCAGGAAGCCATCGCCTTGACACTAGCTAGGAAGCAAAGGTGAGGACCCATGGTTTTGCAGGTTCCAGACACAAGTGTTTGCCCTTCAGACCTTCTCAAAACAGTATCTGGTGCGATTTGTTGCCTAAATCCAGCTGCCAGCTCCCTCTGTGGGTGTGCACGAGTGTGCATGGGTGTGCATGTGTCAATAATCTTGCCTCAGAGACTGTACAATGCATCATCATGACCAAGCTTTCTCCTTCCTGCAGATGAACTCGCTTCTCTGCATTTTCGGTAAACTGTCTTCCTGTTCCCTCCACCCAAACAGCAGCAAGCTCCTGGGACTGAATGCGGGCCACCCCCAGGAGGGGACATCCCTGTCTCTCTGGCCTGCACAATGGGAGGTAGGAAGAGGGCTGGGGACGGGGACTGAAGCTCTCCAACCTCTGCCATGGGGCCAGGGGCTGCAGAGACCCCCTTCTGAAGCCCACCTGGTGAGGAGCCCCCACTCGAACCAGGCCAGTAACATGATGCGGGAAGCAACCAGACTTTGATAGCAAGCACACTAAGCTTCACTGTGTTAGGCACAGGTGCCTCGGTGCAGACAGCACTGGGTAGGCGCTTGGCCAGTTCTTCCTGATCCTGTGTGTTTGTCAGGACACACGAACTGCTGGAGAGAGCAGCCCCAGTACACCGCTGGCGCATCGCAACATCAGGAAGCTCCATATGGGTGATCCTGAAGGTGCGATTTCTTGGTCAAGAACTGGCAGCAGTTAAGATTGTCCCGCACCTGCAAGCTATTGAATGGGCCTGGCCTCATAGCGTGGGAGCTAATTCCTGGGTCAGAGACAAAACACACGAGCGTGGTGTTCGTTCACATTGGTTTCCTTAGCTCCCCGAGTCCTTTGGCAGCCAGGCAGCATGGCCCCGGCACTTGCTACACTGCGGATCTGGACAAGGAACCCCAAGTGTAGGCAACCTGCATCTTTTATAATGGATGGATGTCCTTTTGATCCTTGCCTCAGAAGCAGGCATTTAGTACATCAGGCCCTAACCCAAGGAGACACTATCTTCATCCTCCAAGGCTGTTGGCCATACACAGGGCTCTGAGCAAATGGTCTGGGTAAAACCGATGGGGCACCTGTGCTCACAAGGCATGGAGACGTGGAGGAGCCCGGGGGAAGGATCATCCTTTAACTGTAACTTCCAGCTAAGCAAGGACTCAGGCCCAGGCCCATAGCAATACTCTCTGTGTTCTAGAATCTTCTCTATGCAACAGGAGCAGAAAGAGAGGAGAGCCTTAGGAGTGTTTAATGGCCCAGGCCTAGAAGGGGTGTCCTCATATACCGAGAGCCAGGACCTAGCTAATGAGTCATACCTGCCCACAAGAGAAGCCGCGAAGTATAGTCTGGCTGTGTGCCCAAGGAGGGAAATGAAGGCTTTGGTGTGTCACTCATCAAACTCTCTCTTCCTGCTTTCTTTTTTAAGCCAGATTCCACAAAGATGCTCCAAGAATTTCTGAGAATCTTCTGGAAGGTAGAGAGAGAGAGATGGGCGGGGGGGGAGTCAAGAAACAGAATGGAAGGGAAGACCACAGTTCTGATGGCATGAGAAAATATTTGTTTAACAAGAGCGAGGGATGACAGTCACGATGTTAAATCTCCTGGGCTACATTTTCCCAGGATGGCCCCACTGTCTCCCCTTGAAGGATTTCCTGGGATGTAGGACTGAATGGGTCCATTTTCCAGTGCTGGAACAAAACACCTGTGGCGGGGTAGCCTGTACAGCTCACACTTGGGGGGTGTGACATCCGGGTCTCGGCTTCTGCTGGCTCCATCATAACACGGCAGATGGCACCCGGTGGGAGTCTGTGTACAGGGGAGGGGTCACAGAGGGAGGCAGGAAGCCGGAGGAAGGGGAGGAGTTAGTCTGCTTGTTTCATAACCACCCATGCTCATAGGATCTGGGATCCCATGAGAACTATTCAAGAACCAGTGAGGTCCAAGCTCTCAACACGTTAAGGCTCAGGAGACCAAGCAGAGACTGTCAGGGAAGTCCCAGGGAAACCGAGGCAGCTGCGCACCTTACCTCGGAGCCCTCAGCCGCCGTGGGAAGCTATTCCACCCTTCTGAGCCTCGTTTTCTTCGTTTAGCCCCCAGCTCACTGTCTACTGAATACGAGATGAGCGGTCCACGAAGAGAAAGTCTTTTGTAAAGGATCCCACACCCTTAGAGAGCAGTCTTGGGAAACTGAAATTTAGGGTGGAACAGAGAGTGTTAGCGTCAAGTAGGGGACAAGCTCAGACTCCATTGCCCATTGCTGAACTGGCTTTTTTTTTTTTAAATAAATGAAGGAATTGACGGGCCTCGGAGAATTAGATGGTGGAGACTCACCCAAGGCCGCCTAACACGTTTGCTGGTGGAGTTGGAACTCCCAGGCCTCTTTGCAGTGGGCTCAGTGCCCTTCCTCTGCCTGGCACTTAATTTTTTCTCTCTTCTACTCCTACCATCTAACAAGCCCCTCCGAGTTTCAGAATATCGTTCAGAGATGAGTGTTGCTCACCCGCGGGTCTCCGTATGTGGTCAGATCAGTAATCGCCAGCCGTCAGTCCCCGCGCTTGCCAACTGCTACATGAAGCGAGTTTGGGAAATGAAATTTTTGTCACTGTCATGAGTATTTATTTCCTTCAATAAACTCTAGCATTGTATTATGTGAGCCCTAAAGTATTGATATTTATCTTGTTTGCAGTCGATGGGGAGTAAAATGCTTTGCACAAATCCCAGCTTATAACTTTAGAGATTTAAAAATGAACTCCTGCATTTCTGTTCAAACTTCAAATGCAGCCCTAGTCTTCCGTCCGGGTCTGGCCAGCTTCTGACCTTCACTGGATATAAATATCACTTCTTTCTTCTCGAGTCCGAAGGTGTCACTTACGAAATCATGCTAACCATTTTTAAAGGCTAATTTAGCATGGCAATGCGTGGAATATTAGGGAGGGAATCTGTTCAGATGTGTCGTTCAAATGCTTATCTGTCATGAAACACTTTGTCGTGGGCACACCAATGGTCCCAACCTGAACTGACAACCGACCAAAAGACAGTTCACTGCTTCCACCCGGACCTGATGTTGCAGCTCTTGTCTTCTTGCCCTGGCAATGCCAGAACTGTCCACTCAGGTGCTGGAAATGCAGAATGTGTTCTTGGTGCCTGCCTGACCATCACCACCCTCATGCAATTCATCACATATGCTATCATGCCTACATCATGCAGTCCATCACACACTCCTTCATTTCTACGCTCCCCGGTGTACCTCTGAAATCTGTTAGTCACTCCCTCTTCTTGGCTACCAACTTAGCGCCATTCTTTTTTTTAAAGACTTATTTATTTATTTGAAAGTCAGAGTTACAGAGAGAGAGGGAGAGAGAGAGAGAGAGAGAGAGAGAGAGAGAGAGAGACCTCCATCTGCTGGTTCACTCTTCAGATGGCTACAATGGCCAGGGCTGAGGCAGGACAAAGCCAGGAGCCAGGAGCTTCTTCAGAGTCTCCCACATGGGTACAGGGGCCCAGGCACTGGGGCCATCCTCTACTGCCTTCCCAGGTGCATTAGCCGGGAGCTGGATTGGAAACGCAGCAGCAGGGACTCAAATCGGCTCCTACAAAGGATGCCAGTGTCTCAGGCAGAGGTCTTATCCACTATACCCCAACACCGACCCCCATTTAGTTCAATTCTTTTCTTCTTTCACCCAAACTGTTCTAATAGCCCCCTTGCTGGAATTTCTGGTCCAACATCTCTGGTCTCTGAGGCACAGCCCACCTGACTAGAGAAAACCCGTCCTCTGTGTGTCTACCTATGTGCCCTTTCTCTCTCTCTCTTTTTTTTTACTTTCTCTCCTTCTACTCTGATTCTTTATCAGCATTACTGTCCTTAGTACTCAGTCTAATGTGTCTCACCTGTAGACTGAAATATGCATTGATTCTAATGTGTATGTGTGTATGTGTGTATTGCATCTGCTGGTTCACTCTTCAAATGTGCACAATAGTGCAGGGTGGACCGGGCTAAAGCCAGGAGCTCCAACCAGGTCTCCTCCATGTGTAGCAGGGACCCATGCACTTGGGCCATCATCCACTGCCTTCCCAGGTACAATAGCAGGGAGCTGGATGCTAAGCAGACAGCCAGGATTCAAACCGTTACCCCTACATGAGATGCTAACGTCACAAGCAGAGGCTTAACCCTCTGTGCAGCAGTGCCGGCACACAGATGTCAAATATAATAGGTGCGTGAGAAGAAGCAAAGACAGGACAGAGTTGGAGGGCTTAGTAAATTCCCTTTCCCTTCTCTGATTTCCAAGGCCCAGCTCCTTGGGCCAGCACAACATCTATGTAAACCGTATTCCCCAACTGCTTTTCCATAAGATAATATTGAGACTGTCAAAGACTTCCTTTATCCTAGCCATATCTTGTACCATACTTCTTTCTATTTCCTTAATATTTTCCTTTAAATTGACCAGGTATGTTTGCTTAAATTTTTTTTGTTTGTTTAAGGAAGACACTTCATATTAAGACTATAAATAGGGGGCCGGTGCCATGGCTCACTTGGCTAAACCTCCGCCTGCGGTGCCGGCATCCCATATGGGCTCTGGGTTCTAGTCCCAGTTGCTCCTCTTCCAGTCCAGCTCTCTGCTGTGGCCCAGGAGGGCAGTGGAAGATGGCCCGAGTGCTTGGGCCCCTGCACCCACATGGGAGACCAGGAAGAAGCACGTGGCTCCTGGCTTCGGATAGGTGCAGCACAGGCTGTACTGGCCATTTGGGGAGTAAACCAACAGAAGGAAAACCTTTCTCTCTGTCTCTCTCTCACTGTCTATGACTCTACCTGTCAAAAAAAAAAGACTATAAATAGAAAATTAGTGCCATTTGATATACCTAGAGGTAATGATGAAAGTAAATACAATTAAAATAATGTAAAGATTAGCAAGGTGCCATCACACACTGAAGTTAGAGATATATAAAAATGTATTAAGACAAATCAGATCTAAATTAAGACTTCCTCTGTATTGTATTAACACTTAAGGGGCTTGGAAAAAAGAATAATCTTTGCAGGATTCACTGTTATTCAATGTCTTTTCCCAATCTTTAATTTATTATTTTCTTTTTAAAAAAGATTTTATTTATATATTTGATAGGTAGAGTTAAAGAGAGAAAAGAGAGAAAGGTTTTCCGTCACCCTAAATGGCCACAATGGCTGGAGCTGAGCTGATGTGAAGCCATAACCAGGAGCTTCTTCTGGGTCTCCCACACCAATGCAGCGACCCAAGTACTTGGGCCATCCTCTACTGCTTTATCAGACCTAGCAGAGAGCTGGATTGGAAGAGGAGCATGTGGGACTTGAACCAGTGCCCGTATGGGATTCCGGTACCACAGGCAGAGGCTTATCCCACCCCGCCACAGCACTGACCCCTATTTTTTTATTTTCAAAGATTTACTTTATTTATTCATTTGAAAAGCAGAGTGACAGAGAGAGGGGAAGAGATCTTCCATCTGCTAGTTCCCTCCCGAAATGACCACAACAGTCAAGGCTCGACAAGCTGAAGCCAACATCCAGGAATTCTACCCAGATCTCTCACGTGACAGGGATCCAAGCACTTGAGTCTAATCCACTGCCTTCCCAGGTGGATTAGCAGGATTCTGCATGGCAAGCAGAGCAGCCAGGGCCCTAACCAGCACTGCAACATAAGATGCCTGTGTTGAAGGCAGCTGCTTAATCCACTGCACCACGACACCAGCCTCACCCCAAACTTTTAAAACCACTTCCATCTCAGTGGGCACCTTGAAAAGCTAGCATTCTAAGAAATTCCTCCTCTCTCCCCAACCAACTTTTCCCTTAACCTACTAGCAAGTTTCTGATCAGTGCAACCAAAGCCATCATAGCAAATGAGGTATCTGCAGTTAAGTGAACCTCACTTTCTCATGTGTCACTAAGGAGCAGGCTGATGGGAAGTGGCCTACATCACTTCCTCTCACTCCATTGGCTAGAATTCAGTCACATGTGCTCGTCCTAGGTACAAAGGAGTCTGGGAAATACCGTCCCAAACTCAACAGCTACTTCCTGTTTTTCTACTCCATTGAAGAGATGTCTGAGTCTTTTGTGGACCTTGTCTGCCACTCACTGTCACCAGCAGCTAGCACAGGGCTGGTCACATTCCAGGAGCTCAGATAAAGACAAGGGAGAGGCCGGCGCCAAGGCTCAATAGGCTAATCCTCTCCTGCGGCGCCGGCACCCCCGGGTTCTAGTCCTGGTTGGGGCACTGGATTCTGTCCCGGTTGCTCCTCTTCCAGTCCAGCTCTCTGCTGTGGCCCAGGAGGGCAGTGGAGGATGGCCCAAGTCCTTGGGCCCTGCACCTCCATGGGAGACCAGGAGGAAGCACCTGGCTCCTGGCTTCGGATCAGCGCAGTGCCGGCCGTAGTGGCCATTAGGGGAGTGAACCAACAGAAGGAAGACCTTTCTCTCTGTCTCTCTCTCACTGTCTATAACTCTACCTGTCAAATAAAAATTTAAAAAATAAAAAAAAGAGACAAGGGAGGAAGAGACAAGGAGGAAGAAATGATACCATGTTCTTTTCCTTTAAGTGGGACAAAATTTCTATTTACTCTTGAATCTCTTACTCTTTTAACTGAGGGTGGACCACTTTTTTTCATAGACATATTGAAATATAACTCAGTGAAAACTTTATGGTTTTATTAAGCAATTTCATTTTCACTCTCAGGATCTCTACAGGAGTAAATCACATATAGATAATTCCTGAAAGGTCACCTGGAAAATAGATTTCTGTGAATTAAATCTTGTCTTCCCCTGGCCTTTATTATGCTATCAAAGTCAAGTTTCTGTGGGAACACATTTCTAAGCTATGTCATATTTAAGAATTCAGCTACACATATATCACAAACTTCAGTGTGTGTGGATGGGGGCTTGCAAAATAAGTCATATAAATAAAATGCCTTGGACGAAGATGATTTGGACATTGTATTAGTTTCCTAAGGCTGCCACAACAAACTACCACAAACTGGATGATGTGCACTTGTTGTTCTTGTTCTAGATGCTACAAGTCCCAGTTCAAGCTGCCGACGGGGTTGGCTCCTTCTGAAGACTGCAGGGAGAATGTGTTCATGCGTCTCTCTGAGTCTCTGGTGGTTTGTTGAAGATCTATGCCTTTCTTGGCTTGTGGATGCCTCCCTTCTGTTCCTGTGGCATTCTCCCTGAGCATATGTCTGTCACCGTGTCCAACTTTACCCATTGTACAAGGACACTGGCCATCCTGCATTAGGGGTCATCCTAATGGCTTCCATTATCTGTGAAGACCCAAGCTCCAAATAAGGTCACATTCGCAGGTACTGGTGGCTAGAGTTTCCACATGACTTTTGGGAGGACATAATTCATGAGCAGACATTTAGCCTGGCTTCAGCTTCTTGTCAATGAAGAGCCTGAAAGGCACAGCGGTGGCTCACGTGGTTGGGTCCCTACCAACCATGTGGGAGATCCAGATTGAGTCTCCAGGTCCTGGTTCCAGTTCTGGCCCAATCCTGGCCACCGCAGACATTCTAGGAGTGAACCAAACGATGGCAGTGCTCTCTCGCTCTCTCTCCCTCCCTTCTCTCAAATAAATAAGTAGATAGATAAATAGATAAATAAATAAATAAATAAATAAATAAATAAATAATAGTGGAAATAACAACAATTCAATCCACAAGAGTTAACATCTCAAACAATGTTCAAAATGGGAGCAGCAGGGACCAGATAAGAAAAGAAAGTGCCCTGCACCAAAGCAACTTAACCTCTGCTGTCCTCACAGTCTTTCGCTAGAGACCTCAGGATCCTTTGGGATTTCCCCAGCCTTATAGTGCCAGGCTTAAAAATAAAACAGCACTGACCTCTAAAAGAGTGAGCATTGAACTTGGGGGGAGGATTGAAGTGTGTGGGTGCCAGAGGAGAGCTGCCTGGGTGCAGACTTCAGGATATTTCCTCCTTAACCGTTCAGCGTGAATGCCATTAGCTAGCACTCAGCATTGGTTTAGACCTGGGTTTTTTAGTAATGTTGAGGTGAAATGTGATAAATGAAATGCACAAATGCTGAGTTACATGTTGTAGGCTTGTGACGAAGGACATCTCTGTGCACAAACACACGTGTATCAAGTTCTAGAACACCTCCATCAGCCTGCTTTGGGCTTCTGTCTCAGTTACTGCACACACTCTCACCACAGAGGCAGCCAGTGTTCTGATTTCTCTCACTTGAGACCATCTATCATTGGTTCACCCACTGCAAAACTTCAGATAGATGGACTCTGGCCTAAGCCTTTTTTCACTCAACACCTTGTTTTTGATGTTATTACATGTATCGGCGGCTCATTCATCCTATTGCTGACTGGTACACAGTCAATGAGGATAGAACGCAGTTACCTTGCCCATTACCCTACCTGTGGGCATCTGTGCTGTTTCCAGTGTTTTGCTTATTAAGGAAAATGCTCCTAAGGAGATTCTTGTCCAAGTCTCCATGACTTCATGGCCTTCATATTCAGTTATATGAGCGAACTTGCTGGGCCACAGAGCAGGTGTTGTTTTATGTAAAAAACAACTTCCAGATTGTTTCTGTAGTAGCTGGATCATTCTAGGCTCCCACTAATACTTTCCTGAGATTTTGAAAAATAATGATCACCCTAAGGAAGGCAGACCAGAGAAGAGTCCAGACTGGCAGGTGACTGATTGGGAAAAGCATGCCACAAAGGTCTCTCTCTCTCTCTCTCTCTCAACTTTGAGAAAGGTTTATAACTCAGTACACTTTGGTTCCTTTGTGTGCACCCAGAATAATCCCAAACAACTACCAAGACACCAGACAGGGCTTGGAGAAAGAAGGCTCCATTCTTAATTTAAACAGTAATTTCTTGGGACAAAAAAAGACCTATACAGTGGAATATTTTAGTATCCATGTCAGTGTATTCTTTTATTCACTATAAAAAAGCTTGACCTACTTAATACAGAGGGAAATAGTCTGGGCTGAGACAGAATGCTTTAGCGACGTTTCCCTATTCGTCTGCACCCAGCAGCTGTGGCAGTGAGCCAAGCCCCCGCATGTGGCCTCCTTATCAGACGCCTCTGCAGCAGGACTTTGGGTGATGCCTTATGGTTTTGAGAAATCCCCGCCTGGAGTTGAGAGTCTCCATCCCTCTCCGTGAAACTATGGAACTCTTAACACACTTGAACCCATCCCTTTCTGCTTTTACTATCTGGGAATCTTCCCCATGAGGAAACAGACCCTCGGAGGGTACACAGAGTTTGTTTCAGGAAATGAATTCTCCAGTTCTTCAACTTCCAAAAGCTCTAGGCTTCTACAACAGTCTCTCTGGCAACTTCCAGGGGCTACCTTCTCTCCTATGCCCTCTGCTTCACGGTCACCCTGCTCCCACACAGCAAAAACCAAGCTGGTCACTCATCAAACACTGGTATTATCACAGTGCTTTGCTACCTCTGAGAATAAAGACCCCCAAGCCCAATTAAAGAGAGAGATTCAAGAATGGACTGCTCTAGAAAGGGAGTCATTTCAGCAAAGCAAAGTCCTAGAATGAGGAATGTTAACTAAATGCTCTCCAAGGCTCTTTACTGACTATTCAGCTATCTGTCTGTCTGTCCATCTATCTACCTCCCTCCCTCCCTATCTATCTCTTTATCTCTTTCCATCTAAGACTCATAATTCAGAAGTGGGATACTTGTCTCAAGGTCAAGTTTATTTGAACTAACTAATGAAGTCACATGTTTTCTGACCAACAGTTGGATTTGGCCAATGGCTTAAAGAGAGGGCCTTGCTATTTTAGGTTATGTGGCAGGCATTTTCCAGATTCAAAGTGCTACATGTACACCCCCAAAGAAAATTCAAAGACAATATATTTGAAGTACATACTTAAGTATCGAAAAATAGTAAGTTCATCTTTTGCAACTGCTTGAGGGATTTACATATCATTCTAAAAATGTGGGAAGGAAAATGTCATTTCCCAAGCAATGATAGGGGACTTTGAGTTCCATGTGCCAGGGCCCATGCCTTAGACTATCCTCTGTCCCATTGCTCTTTCAAAACATTTCCTCCAAATAAACACAGTGCTCTTCTCAAGAGCAATCTGGGGAATTACATTCTCCCCGCATTGTTGTGTTGCAGGGAAAATAAAGCTGTCTCTTGGCTTTTGCAAAAGCAAATTTATTTGTGAAGAGTCCAGTTGGCCACAATGAAGCCGTCCAAGGGGACCCAGATGAAAGAGAGACTTGACAGAGAGACCAGAATCCAGCCCCAGGGAGCGTCCTTCAGCAGCACGGGGTTTCCAGGTCCCAGCTGAAAGAGGCTTTCTTCGCAGAGCTGCAGGAAGGCACCACAGGCCAAATCCCATGCAAGAAGCAGCGCCCATGGCTTTTCAACCACACGGCGTCTGCATCCCCTCTGCCATCCTCGCTTAGTGAGCAGCACTCTTCCCAACGTGGAAATGGCCGACATCCCTCCCCTGACGGAAGAAATGCAAAAGATGGAAGTGGATTGATTTAGCCCAGCCCCAGGAGCTTTCTTTTTTTAAAATATTTATTTATCTATTTGAAAGTCAGAGTTTAGAGAGAGGGAGACAGAGAGAGAGAGGGGGAGAGAGAGAGAGAGGTCTTCTATCCACTGGTTCACTCCCCAAATGGGTGCAATGGCTGGAGCTGATCTGGTCCAAGGCCAGGAGCCAGGAGCTTCTTCCAGGCCTCCCACATGGGTGCATGGGGCCCAGTGGCTTGGGTCATCTTCTGCTGCTCTCCCAGGCGCATTAGCAGGGAGCTGGATTGGAAGTGGAACAGCTGGAACTCAAATTGGCACCCATAAGGGATGCACACATTGCAAGCAGCAGCTTTACCCAGCATGCCACAACACCGGCTCTGCCCCAGCAGTCTTCATCTGTGCTGCCGAGAAGGGCCAGAGTCATGATGTAGCAGGTTAGTTGATGCCTGCGGCACCAGCATCCCATATGGCAGCGCTGGTTTGAGTCCCAGCTGCTCTGCTTTCAATTCAGCTCCCTGCTAATGAGTCTGGAAAAGCACTAGTAGATGCTCCAAGCACTTGAGGCCTTGAAACCCATTAGGGGTCCCAGATGGAGCTCCTGGCTCCTGGCTTTGACCTAGCCCAGCCTCAACCACCACAGCCATTTGGGGAGTGAACCAGCAGATGGAAGATCTCTCTCTCTCTCTCTCTCTCTCTCTCTTTTTCTCTCACCACACACACACACACACACACTTCAAATAAATAAAATAAATCTTTAAAAAAAAAACAAAAAGAGAGAGGTCAAAGAACGATTAATTAAAAGCACAACGTCTCACGCTGGAGAAAATGCAATAATGACTTGAGAAGATTTCCGTGGTTTGTTCCACATGTAATTAAACACCTTTGCTGATTTCAAGCCCAGCTTGCTGATGCCATTCCCTCCAATCCTCGTGATTACAAAACAGGAGATGGAGCGCTAACAGCGTACCTGGGGGGAGGGGCACGTTTTCTAGATCGTCTACGCCAAATGCAGCTCCCAGCTAGCTAATCGCTGCACTGTGGCCTGAGTGTGCCTGTGGTGTGCTGATGGCTGCTCTTGGCACTGGATTGTCCTCCCCTCACCACCCTGCAGGCTGCGGTGATCTTGAACCTCTACGAGCTGTGTAGAAGCCTGTGTTCTGTCCCCTAAGGGGCAGCCTGGGAGCTTAACAAGGGCCGGGCCAGGTCCACCGGCATGTAAGCCCCCAGCAGCTAATCCAAGCAGCAAGAGCCGTGTCCAAATGACTGGGGGCGTTTCAGAGAGCGGCACCTGGGAGCTGGAAGTGCTTGGCATCTGTCGCTATCAACTCCAGCGGCGAGCCGTGTGCATTTGCATCACTGCTGGCTCCCCAGTCCCTGGCACACACCCTGCTCATGTGTCCAGCACAAGGTGTACTGAATTAGATACTTGGGACGGACAGCTAGCACACAAGTCGGGGAAGGGGCACAGCGCTGACTGTGTGTCTTACAAACGCGGCAGCGTCTTGATGAATGCTGCAAATACTGGCTTCACGTTTCTTTAAGCCAGAGATTCATTGTCTGGGCTCCGGAGGTTGCATGAGGAGCGCAGGTGTTTCCTAAGGACTGGGAGGGCGCTGGCTCCGTGCCCCTCCCCCAGCGTCCGGAACTTCCTGGCTATCTTGGCTGCACCTCACTCTCTGCTTCCACAAGCCCTTCACCCTGCCTGTGGGTCTCTGCCCATTTTTCCCTTTCCTACAGACGCTCATCGTGTTGGGTCTGAGCTCACCCTAGTGACCTCATTTTCCCTCGATTGTCTCTGAAAAGACCCCACCTGTCAGTAAGGTCACGTTCTTCGAGCTGCGAGGAGAGGAGAATTAGGACTTCGGTGTCTTTGCGGGGTGGAGGAGCAGATACAATTCAAGTCACAGCAGAGTAGATCCACCTGCTTCAAGTCACAGCCCCGTGGGTTCCCAGCAGTGCGACCAGGTGCTCAAGGGCCCCAAAGGGTGTACGTGTGCCAAGCCTGCTCTTCTACAATTTATTGTAAAGGAATAGCCTTTGCCTGCTTCTAAAGCATCTTAGAGAACCCCAAGCATTTGAATATTTACAAATAATCTTCGCAGCAGCCTGGTGTAGCAGGGATTCCTACCCTTCCTTCCTGGATGAGGAGGCAGAGGCATGGAGAAGTGCTGTGCCCTCTCTGGGCTCCCATGGCCAGAGAGCGCCGGAGCTGGGATTCAGACCCAGCCCCGCCTGATCGCAGCCCCGGGCTCTTTCCACTCCGATCTGGATCTGCTGAGTGCTTCTTCCTTTTCCCTTTCTGGAGCTCACTGGTCGGAATTGTGGGGTTTTTTTCTCTTTTTTAATTAGTTGGACAATTTGCATAGAAGGGAATAAATTGCCAGCATAGAAAGATACATCCTCCTAATCAAATGTGTTTATTTAAAGCCGCAGGGGGGGAAACCAGCTCCGTGGAGATGTCACTGGGTGTTGTCAGTTCTGCTGGGGAGTGGGGCTGGGGGCCTGCAAGCCAGATGGAGGAGGGCTTCCGGGAGGGTGCAGGATGGTGGGGGCAGGCACACACCGACGCCAGGCTCAGGCCCAGGGACTGCAGCAGCAGAACGGGTTCAAAGTCCAGCATTTAACCTTCCGGAAACTCAATTTCTTCATCGAAAAATGGAAGAAAAATAGCACTCAGGTTTCCAATCTGGAAAGCCAAGTAGTTGGCGAAATCACCACCCAATATAAAGGTCACAAGAAATAAAGCATAGTTAAGGGGAATGAGATCAAGAGCCTGGGGCACGTGTTGAGCTTAAGGTTCCTGAAAGGGTGCTCATTTGAGATAACCAGCAGGCAGAGGTGTCTCCAGACGCGGGGTGCGAGACACAGATCCGAACAGGAGAAGGACATTAGGGAATTACTGGCACAGAGACGACCTTTTCATCCATTAAGTCAACCGTCCACCCGGGAGCTCACAGACGAGATATGGGCTGATGAAAGTAGACTGTGATAACTCTGTGCCAAAGGAACAGAGAGGATTTGGAGGACCCCAGTGAAAGACCCTCCCTAGTTTGGGGGCGATCAGGGAGGGCTTCGTGGAATAAGTGGCATCTGAACCAAGTCCTGGAATGTGCTTGATGGTTGAGAGGACTTGGAGGCTGAGTACTATCTGGAGGGAGCCCGCCTGGAGGAATGGAGAGCGGGACACTTAGAGAAAAGGAGGCAAAGGGGCTGGTGTGTGGCTTAGCGGGCAAAGCTGCTGCCTGCAGTGCTGGCATCCCATATGGACACCGGTTCGAGTCTTGGCTGCTCCACTTCCTATCCAGCTCTCTGCTATGGCCTGGGAAAGCAGTAGAAGAAGGCCCAAGTCCTTGGACCCCTGCACCTGTGTGGGAGACCCAGAAGAAGCTCCTGGCTTCGGATCGGCACAGCTCCGGCCATTGCAGCCAATTGGGGAGTGATCCAGCGGATGGAAGACCTCTCTCTCTGTGTAACCCTGACTTTCAAATAAATAAATAATTAAAAAAAAAAAAACAAAGATTCTTCCCCCAAAATGCCTATCTCCAGTGTCACCATGGGAAAACATCAGCCAAAAGCCAAATTGAGAGGCAGTCTTTCAAACACCCGCTCAGCACTCTTCAAAGGGTCAAGGCCATGAAAGAGGAGGTAGGACTAGGGACGTGTCAGCCACAGCAGGCTGCTAAGGAGACATCTAAATACAGTGTGGTGTCCTGGATCAGAACCCGGCCAGAGACAACATTTTATGGAAAACTATGAGATAGAAATAAAGTCTACACTGCACGTAAAGCTTTGGGTTACAGTTGGTTCGCAAATTATGACAGACACCTGAAAGCAATGGTTTCACTTTACCACGGTGTACCCGGGTTCGAGCCTCGGCTCTGGCCCCTGATACCAGCTTATTGCTAATGCAGTCCCTGAGAGGCAGGGGTGATGGGTTCCTGCCTCTCACAAGGGAGACCTGGATGGAGTTCCTGGATTCCTGCTCTGGCTTAACTCAGCCCTGGCCATTGCTGGCATTTGCAGAGTAAAGCTGCAGGTGGGGGCTCTCTCTGCCTCTCAAATGACAATGCTTAATGATATATTTATGTAACTAGATTTATTAATAAGAATTCTTAGTAGACATGGAAGAGACAGGCGGCCCGTAGGTCTGTGTTGGGGCATGTGCACAAGACACGGGAGAGGGGCTTGTGGGACAAGGAGCAGGCAGAGGTAACCGGTGTCCCAGCCCTGGCCTCACTGTGACCCACAGCGACCCTGCTGGGGGTGGGGAAGGTCTTCATGAACAATGCCAGTTTATCAATGAGGAAAGTGAGGCTGAGTGACAGCCCTCTCCACAGCAGGTTAATATGCTGGAGGTAAATCTTGAAACATCAGTTCATACAATTCTCACAAAACAAGGTAGGAGCGACTGTTGTCCTCATTTTCAAGATGAGGAGCTGAAGCGCAGCGAGAGGAAGGCCGCTGGCACAGGCCACACGCAGAGCTGGCTGCCCTCCTCGTGGGACCCTGATTCCTTCTGCCACGTGCCCTACCCTACATGTGGCCCGAGCCCAGCCCAGCGCCAGCCTCGAAGTGACCAGTAACTGACATAGAGTCAGTCTACAGTCTCTGGACACCCTTCCCTTGGGAGGCCACACAGAGATGGGGGGGGGGGCATGGAGAAAGGAGAGGGGGTGGTGTGTGCAGAGAGAGGGGTGGCCATCTTTGAGGGCCGGGGTTCCCAGAAGGAGATCACTCTGGCATAAGGCAGAGTCACATAAACACCCCGCTGTGCTAGCCT
This sequence comes from Sylvilagus floridanus, assembly GCA_949820135.1. Lineage (NCBI taxonomy): Eukaryota > Metazoa > Chordata > Mammalia > Lagomorpha > Leporidae > Sylvilagus > Sylvilagus floridanus. The sequence continues at coordinate 57,817,071 of OX463241.1, read as the reverse complement.
GAGTCCGATCTATGGGATCCAGCATGCATTGTCACCATGGAAACCTTTTTCCTTAACTCTTCAGGATTTTTTTTTAAGAGATAGTATTGTGTGCTGCTTGGAGGAATTTGGGGATCTATTTCTCCTTCTTCCATACGACCCCCTGGTTGGGTTAGCACACGCCGTGAGCGCAGGGAACCTCAACAAGTGATCTTTCAATGTTCCAGAAACGTGGATGCCTCCTGCAGTGTCTCCTGCCCCGAGCGAGGGCTGGGAGTGCACCAGGCCCCATCGCTGCCTCTCATTGTGCACCTGTTGTCTGTTCTCGCGTCTCCTCCCTCACCCTCGGCCTGGCCTGGGAGCCCCAGGGGGACAGGGAAGCCCTGTGGGCATGTGTCAGCTTTGCATTCAGCCCTGCGCAGGGGAGCCATCCCACGAGCACGTGTGCCGGGAAGCCCTGGGCACTCTCTCCTCTGCACTTGTCCAAGGCTCTCCCCATTACCTGGGAGGAGCCCAGCGCGCTACCTGTTGTGCACACTGCTGAATCCAGCCTGCCTAAGTGTAACTCATCCACCGAGGCCCCGTCCTAAGACCAGCTCCTCCGAGAACCCAGGGTGGCACCTACACTGACAACTCCTCCCATCCTCAGGGCTTGGAGCAGACTCAGCTCCTCTGCACCACCTCCTCTCCTGCCCTCACCTCTCCTCCTGCCTCACCTCTCCTCCTGCCTCACCTCTCCTCCTGCCTCACCCCTCCTCCTGCCTCACCCCTCCTCCTGCCCTCACCTCTCCTCCTGCCTCACCTCTCCTCCTGCCTCACCCCTCCTCCTGCCTCACTCCTCCTCCTGCCCTCACCTCTCCTCCTGCCTCCCCTCCCCTCCTGCCTCACCTCTCCTGCCCTCACCTCTCCTCCTGCCTCCCCTCTCCTCCTGCCCTCCCCTCTCCTGCCCTCCCCTCTCCTCCTGCCTCACCTCTCCTCCTGCCTCACCCCTCCTCCTGCCTCACCCCTCCTCCTGCCCTCACCTCTCCTCCTGCCTCACCTCTCCTCCTGCCTCACCTCTCCTGCCCTCACCTCTCCTGCCTCACCTCTCCTGCTGCCTCCCCTCTCCTCCTGCCTCCCCTCCCCTCCTGCCTCACCTCTCCTCCTGCCTCCCCTCTCCTCCTGCCCTCCCCTCTCCTGCCCTCCCCTCTCCTCCTGTCTCACCTCTCCTCCTGCCTCCCCTCTCCTGCCCTCACCTCTCCTGCCCTCACCTCTCCTCCTGCCTCACCCCTCCTCCTGTTCTCACCTCTCCTCCTGTCCTCACCTCTCCTCCTGCCTCACCTCTCCTCCTGTCCTCACCTCTCCTCCTGTCCTCACCTCTCCTCCTGTCCTCACCTCTCCTGCCCTCACCTCTCCTGCCCTCACCTCTCCTCCTGCCTCACCTCTCCTGCTGCCTCACCCCTCCTCCTGCCCTCCCCTCTCCTCCTGCCTCACCTCTCTTCCTGCCCTCCCCTCTCCTTCTGCCCTCCCCTCTCCTCCTGCCCTCCCCTCTCCTGCCCTCCCCTCTCCTCCTGTCCTCACCTCTCCTCCTGCCTCACCTCTCCTCCTGCCCTCACCTCTCCTCCTGTCCTCCCCTCTCCTCCTGCCCTCCCCTCTCCTCCTGCCCTCCCCTCCCCTCCTGCCTCCCCTCTCCTCCTGCCCTCCCCTCTCCTCCTGCCTCCCCTCTCCTCCTGCCCTCCCCTCTCCTGCCCTCCCCTCTCCTCCTGTTCTCCCCTCTCCTCCTGCCTCACCTCTCCTCCTGCCCTCCCCTCTCCTCCTGCCCTCCCCTCTCCTCCTGCCCTCCCCTCTCCTGCCCTCCCCTCTCCTCCTGCCTCCCCTCTCCTCCTGTCCTCTCCTCTTCTCCTGCCTCACCTCTCCTGCCCTCCCCTCTCTTCATGGCTCACCCCTCCTCCTGCCTCCCCTCTTTTCTGAACAGCTTTGATTCTGCACAATCAGTGTCGGTGAATAAATTAGGAAGTGCACAAAAGGCTTTCTGCAAACCGAGAGGCTGCTTTTATGATCGTGGCCTGGGTCCCCAACCCTCTGCCAACCAACAGGGCACTGTTAAGCCCCATCCCCTAAAATGAAGAGGCGCCTTTCCCCACCAAGTCACCTCTGGTTAAACTGGCCCCTCACTCATTGGATATCCACGGGAGCAGGCAGGTCTCCTCCATTTTTTCTGGAGAGAAAACGGTTAACTCTGCCAGGGAGGGCACGTGGTCTCAGCGTCGCTCCTAAAAGCAGAAATATCTGTCACCATCCCCAATCCAGTCCATTTGCCGCCTTTTCCAGTTGTTACCAATAGCCTCCTCATTCCAGAAAAGGAAGAATGACTTTGGCTGGTTTTTTGAGGCCAGATCCATTCATGACAGAATGTTTGCACACGTGCCCATTAAGTCTTTAGTTGACTCTGTGTAATTGAGAAAAACATTGAGTGTTTACACGTGGGCTGTGCGGATCAGCCAGCCCAGGTCCCTGCCCTGCCCCCTCCAGCTCACCGCCGCCTAGACAGGCTGTGTGGTGTGGGTGTGGGGAGGCTGTCCACTGCTGTGCGCTCAGCAGCCTGTGTGGCCCCAAAGGGCAGGAGCTGTGCTGTCTTCCTTCCCTCTCCCAGTCCGTGCATCAGCTCGGAGCCCTGGTGACCGATCCCGGCCTCTTCCACAAATGGCCTGCTGTCTAAATTAGAGAAGGGGTGTGAACACAGGCTATAAACTGAAAAGCAAAATGCAGAGACGCGTGGTTCTGCTGCACGGCGCTGCGGTGAACTCACAGCTACCGAAAAGCGTGGGTTAGAGCCACGCGGCCCTGCACAAACTGCTTCGCGCTCCGTGTCTCCACCTCTGCATCTCAAAATTGGGATGATGACGGCAACGGTGATGGCAGCGGCATCGAAGGTGGGCGTACCTGCCTCTCGGAATAGGCAGGATGGCTTTGTGAACTACAATGCATACAGCAGCAGGCTCTTGTCACAGCACAGGGAGGAGTTCCGGTGTTCTCTGTTCTTAATATTCACCACTGGTCCTGAGTGCTGGCTTAGAATCAGCCAGTTCACACCTGTGACAATGGTGACTGATAATCTTAACTGTTGCCAGAACAATCCATGGGGCCAAGGGGTCACAAAACCTGGGTGTGAATCCCAGCACCTCTGCCGCCGCCCCAACAGTCCCCTCACCCCTCCGAGCCTCCGTCTCTTCGTCTGTCACAGGAAGGGCAATGGCTCTCACCGCCAAGGCCATGCCGAGTCTTACCTGAGCTGGTTATGAGAAGGGCCCCACGCGTAGCTCGTTGTCTTCTTCCTCAAGTTGTCAACTCACCGCCATTGCATGTCCCGGGCACCATCACTCTTCTGTTGTTGAGACCTGTTTCCTTCCCCAGATGTCAGGGCGGTGCCCGCATCCCCCCAAAACCACCTGTCCTAAGCTGAATCCTCAGCGGGGAGTGGGTGATGCGGGGTGGTTGGGCCACAGGAAGCCCACCTTCACGGATGGCCCAGTGTTGATTGCCAGAGGGCTCCAGGCTGCCAGGGGCACCTGTTGCTCCCTCTTGTTCTCTCAACACCCTTCCACCACGGGACCAGGCAGGAAGAGGCCCTTGCCAGGTGCAAGCATATTGAACTTGAACTTCACAGCCTCCAGAACACTGAGGAATCAATAGACGTTTCTTATAAATTACCCGGTTTGTCCCCATCTGTGATAGCCACAGAAGGCAGGCGGAGACACTGTGTCACAGCCCAGTGGGCTCCAAGCCACAGAGCGATGTGCCTCTCTGGTTCCCCGCCTGAGACCTCAGCATCATCTCAGGCCCCAGGTGCCCCTCCACAGCCCAATTCCAGCCCAGGACACTCTGCCCCCAGGGCTGACCTCACCCCAGCGCCCTCCCCAGGAGGCTCAGCAAGCAGATGACCAAGTTGCAAAGAAAGGTCAAGACGCTCAGACACATCTATCTTTATTTGTTTCCTGTCAGAAAATTTCAAGAATTACACCAAAAAATACTTCAGCCTCTGCTATCTACTGACAAAAATACACCACGAAATTATGAAGCGCTCAGCAGTTTTGCTAGGGACGATGTGTTATTCCGCTTCAGATGACAAATGAATGTACAGGTGACTCGAGGTGATGGGAGGGCTGGGGTGGGAAGGGAGGAAAAACCAGATGAGAGCGTTTGGTGGGATACTTTGAGCTATGCTAGTCTTATCTCCAGCAGCCGTGTACGATGATTTTGGCAACGTAGCAAGCCACACACACAAAAAAGTACCCTTTGCATGACCTGTCGGACACTCGTGGGGAACCTGGAGCACCTCTCACATAAGCAATCCTCCCAGCCACTTGGGGCCCTGTCGGGCCTGAAGCCAGCACCCCACAGAATGGGCCTCCCTGAAATGTTTGGGAGAGGCCACAGCGTGGGAGTGTCCAGGACAGGGAAGGGTTCGGTCAGGGCCGGAGGCCGCCTCCTGTCCAGAGCTTCTGGAATCCCACGGGGAGCTGGACAAACGTCCCCTGTCAACAGGACGGAGTGGGCACAGACAGCCAACACCCTTCTCAGCTTCCCTTCGCTGCTGCATCGAGCTCAGTGTCTTCCCGGCTCTCACTGAGGGTCCTGGGTAGAATCCTATCACGGTTCCTACTGCAATTAGCACTTTGAGAATCAACAAACACAGATTCGAAGCTCGGTGCCTGTGCTTCTAGCTCAATCAAGGGTTTACACACCTGCCCTGGGGCTTCCCTCTTCCCAGAGTCCCCCCTCCCCTGTCTCCTCTCTCTACCCCTGCTGTCTTGTAAACCTGGGCAGTGTCCAGCCAGAGATCTAGAAAAATTAGGGAGAAAAAGAAAAATGAAGCGGATCTGCCCACGTCTCAATCTCAATGTGTGTGTCTGCAGAACCCACAGCCACAGAGTGGGCATTCGGAGCCCAGGCCGTGGGTTGGCTCAGCCACATGGGTCAGCCCAAGCCATAGCAGGGACACTGTGAAGTTGGCAGCAGAGGTCAGTGCGCTCCCATCCCGGCCCAGTGCGTCCTGGGCTCAGGAACGCCTAAATCAGTCCTTGCTCCGACTCCGCCTCTCCTCGCTCCCCGTGTTCCTACCCTGCAGCCCAGAGGCAGACCACAGAGCCCCAGCCTGTGCGGCTCCCTTGCGCGGCTGCCATGGAAGCCCACCTCGAAGCTGCTGGAAGCCCGCGCTCTTTACCCTTCAGCACCTTCCAGAGAGAGCCAGTTCCATGCTTTGGGGTCCTTTCCCTCGTGTCTGTCCTTCTCTGCTTTTAAGTTTGCCTAACAAAGAAGAAGCAGGGGCTTTGAAAATATCTTACATGGGAACAGTCAACACGAAACATGCCTTTGTACATGAGCCTGACTCGGGACGAATCAACAATACCAAGAGACAAAAGGGAACACCGATTCAGACAACTCCAGTGCACGAGATTTTCCAAGAGCTCCTCCCTCCCACCCCACCCCCGGCCCCACCCCCGCCCCCATATCCCAGGAGTACGGTGTTGTCTTGTAACTGGAGCTCGGCTTAGCCAACGGGGGTCCCCCTCTCCACCACCGCCCCCCATCCTGGCCGGGCGAAGCCTCTAATGGCCCTGGGTCTTGGGCGGTTTGGGCTCGTGGATGACAGCAGCTGCCGACAGCCACGGCCCGATGGCCCGGGCGGTGCTCTGCTTGGCCACGCTGTAGTGGCTGATGACTGTGTAGAAGCGGCTTCTGGAGTTGGGGTCCTGGGAGGAGTAGTAGGCGTCCAGGGAGGCTGGGATGCAGCGCTTGTGCTGGGAAGAAAGAGACAGGGTGAGGGGTCGTTCAGGCGGCTGCTTCCACCAGCCCACCACTCAGCTGCCCCGTCTGGGAACCACAGCCCCTGTGGGCTCTCATCCAGGTGAGAGCAGGTGGCGGCACCCAGCCTGGGCCTGGCACAAAGCAGGTCTTCCCCAGCCCCAACAGCATCACCATCATCAAAGCTGTCCCTTGGAAGAAGCCCAAGGGAATGAGCCTCACACTGACATTGCTTGAAGGCCAACCTCCTCTGCTTTCTGACTGGGTGACTGTAGGGGGCGCTGTTGGCACCACCACCAGACCTCCTCGCCCGGCCCCACTGGCTTTTCCCGGATGTTGCCCGCAGTCAATGGCTGCTAAGTTTGTTTCCTTCATTTTACACTTGTATCTCTTTTCTCTGGTGTCAATAGTCTCGGTCCCTAGCATCAGTGTAACTGTGTATTTGCATTACCCTACACTATATGCAGAGCCATCACAGAACAATATCGAGATTACTACGAAGCATTTGACTACTGAATGAACTTCAAGGTCTTCCTGCTGCTCTGCGTGTTCTTAGAAGCAGGCAATTCCCAATTGACGGAGCATCAGCTTCAGAGTTTTTGATCTTGCAGTGATGGAAAGCTGTGCCCATATAACCATTCTGGTTTTCACTTCCAGTGCAGTAGCCAACGAATTACACGATCTAGTCAGCACTTTACCATAAGGGAGGCTGTGTGTGAGAGGACTGTGCACAACTGTAGGTCGCTGTGAGTGTGCTGAGCACGTGTAAAGCAGGTTCAGCTAAGCCCTGGCGTTTGGTTGGGTGGGTGGATTAAATGCATTTTCAACTTGTGATGGGTCTATTGGGTCATAAGCCCATAGTAAGTTGAGAAGCATCTTTATAGTGCAGTTAGGGCCAATAGCGTATATTCTGTGGTTGCTGGTGAAGTATTTGCTTTCTCTATAAGTTTGTGTCCCCGACTGGATCTAGAGCTCCGGTCTGTGTTTAGCTTGTTTCTAGTCACAAGGACCAAGAGTAAGCTACATCCAGAGAAGCCTTGCTTCCCTCCCCCCACCCTCCCTTCCCCTTGCGTCTTCATTTTTATTAATTTTCTAATTTATCCCTCCAGAATTTCTTTGTGTCAAACAAGCGAGTATCGTTAGCCTCCCCTTTTCTCACATGAAGGCAGGGCCCCCTTCCTCTGTTTGTCCACATCATCTTAGAAGACAGCCTGTCCACGCTTCCCCCGCACAGACGCTCCACTGCACGGACACAGCGTGGTTTATTCAGCCAGGCCCTAAAGCGCTTCCCGTCTTAGAAGAGTGGAGTCGTGGGAAGCTAACAGCCTGTTCCCAGGCCGGGACACCGCCCGTGCAATCCTTCTACTTTGGAACAGAATAGCTGTGGCATCTCAGCACATCCTCTTAATGTAGCGCTCTTAGCCTCTTTTTATAGAACGGGGACTACAGACCCTAGTTTTCACAATGATGTACAGTCTCCTTGGGATAATGTTCATGAAAATGTCTAGTTAGAGGCCTGGCAGATAATAGACAATTGATAAATGATAATTACAACTATTGATGCTATCACCTGTTTTAGCTCTAAGGCAGATTTGGTCTTGACTGTCTCTCATGCTGATGTGCAGCCTAAAGCTGGACCATCCCCTGACCCTGGAGCGTGGGCTCTACCCTGCCTACTGGAGACGAATACCGGAAAATGCCTCGCCAGGCTCGCACTACGTCTTAAGCGACGTAGGCTTCTGTAGGAAGTTTGCCACAGCCAGAACTTAGAAGCCAAAGAAGAGAAGGCACCAATAATCCCTCTAACGGACGTTGGCACTGGCCTGCGGCCACCCACCTGCCTGAAGCTCCTTACCTTATAGACAAATCCTTCTGGGCAGCTGTGGTCATAGGTGAAGGCTTTGTAAACCACCAGGAACACGATGCAGGCGAGGAACGCTAGGGCCAGGCTGACAAGGATGGTGACCTGGGGGAAGACACCATGGAGAGTCATCCAGCCTCCGCTTGCCCCCTCGTCAGCTCACATGCACGGCTCTCAAAACCTGGAAAGAACAGGCTCCTCCAGGAGCCCAGAAAACTCGAACCTGACTTTGACTCTAACTTGCAGCCTTAGGCAAACCACCTGCACTCTGTGGGCCTCGTCTCCCTTCTGCAGAACAATCTTTGAGGTTCCTTTTTGACTCAACATGTGGATTTCCCACCTTGTTCCACTTTCTCTATTAACTGTGCAGGGAGTGGGACATGGGACCCTTCAGCCAATGCTTCTGGTGCCTCTTGGCTTCCAGCATCCCCACCCCCACCCTCACTACTGATCTCCAATCTCTGACAGCAACTCTTTATTTAACATCCACTGGGACATCAGAGCCACACTTTGAAAACAACTTCCCCCCCCACACACACTCCGTGCTCTTTGTCTATCTCAGTGTTGCTTCCCCTGGATTCTTCCTCGTTGCAGGAAATGTCAACTCCACCTTTGCAGTCAGGAAAGCTGGAAGCTTTGAAGTTAACCTTGACCTTCTTTGCTTCTGCTCCACACCCGATCTCCCAGCAGCATGCTTCCCCATGCATCCATAATCTCACTGTGGCTTCTGGCCTCAGCTCCTTGCACCCTGGCTCAAGCCATCATGCCCCGTGACCTGCAGTCATGAAGCAGCCTGCTAACTCATCGCTTCCTTGCACCCTCTGCTATATTTGACACAGCAACCAGAGGGATCATTGTCAAGTCTGAGCCAGGGCATCTTCCTTTTCTGCTCACAAGGACACAGTGATCTCCAACGTGGAGTCTCCCATCCTTTATCCACATAAGCAACATTAAAGAAACTACAACAGCAAGCAAACTGAGAGCACCACCAGGATTTGGCAGCAAAGAGTAGACGGCTGCCTTCAAGGGAACCTCCAGGCTTGCACTGGCCCAGTGCACTGCCTGTGATCTTGGGACATGATCTTGGGACATGATCTTGGGACAATGGTGTTTGTTAATCAATAGGATTTTATTGCCAAGTTTGCTTTTGGAAGCTGGTAGCCCTTGGAGGCCATTGGCCTCAAAATATGATAGATATCCTCTCGCAAAGAAAAATGCAACCAATCTTAGGCATCTCTGTCCAGTCTCCTTCTCACTCCAGGGCCTGTTTATAAGGATAGGAAGAGACAGGAGTCCGAAGAAGCAGAGCTTTGAGAAAGGAAAGATAAGGGGGATCCGAGGAGAGTCTGTCTGAGTCTTATGTGCAGACAGACACTGTCCCTGAGAAATTTCCTGAGCATGTAGATGAGGTTTGAGGAGGGTGATGTGTCAAATCCCATTTTTATCCATTGCTGATGCACGGTGCTGCCCCCCATTACCCTCCTCCCCAGCCACCCTCGGCTGAAGCCCTCTGCACTTAGCTCCTTGCCCCGAATTGGGTTGAGGGTGGCATAGCGGGGAGATGCTGTGCAGATCAGACCAGAATCACCCAGCAGGATGTGGGGCCGAGATAGAAGTCAGTGGAGGTTGAACATGGAGTGAGAGATCCCCCTCAAAGGCATACCTACCCACCCCTGTGCCCTGTCCCTCTGAGGATAGCATTTTCCTGACACAGAAGAGGGATGGTCAAGGCCACTGTCTACCAGGGCTGGGAACCCAGGAACATGGCTGGCAGACGTTTGGAGGAGTGGAGGGCTAAAGAAACCAAAAACACCCAGATTTCCTGAAGGCTCAGATGGCCAGCAACTGAGGGATGGGTACACAAACTGTGACAACATCAGCCTTTGTATCTGTGGATTCAACCAAGTGCAGACTGAAAATGTGCCGGGAAAACTTGTGTTTGCACTGAACATGTCCAGACTTCTCTTTGTTTCATGACTCCCTAAACAACACAGTAGTTAGACGATTTCCGCAGCATTGCATTGCGCTGAGTGTTCTAAGTCATCTAGAGACAGCTCAGAGCCGGACAGGGGAAGGTCCGGCTGGCGAAATCGCTGGGCCTGGCCCTGCCAAGGCAATCGAAGGCAGGAATTGAAATCCAATTCATTTGTACGGCCCGTGAATGATGTTCTAAGTATCCAAATGGCACTCGCCACAGAAAAGGTGCCCCTCCCCGAGTATAAGGGAGGTACGCATAAGTTAAATATAAATACCGGGTCATTTTATGTAAGCTACTTGAGCATCCATAGATTTGGTATTTTTAGGGGTCCCAGAATGAATCCCCTGACAACTAGCAGGGGAAGACTTTCCATGCATTCAAAGGCACATTATTCAGCTGTAAAAGAAGTGAAGCACCTGTTACAAATACAGATGTACCTTGAAAACTTGACAAATGAGAGGAGCCACACATAAAAGGTCACACATCTGATGATTCCATTTGTATGAAATATTCAGAAAAGGCAAATCCAGAGGGGCTGGGGGTAGGGGAGAGGGTGATGCCTGCCAACTGTCACAGGGTTTTCTTTTAGGCGATGCAAAGCTTTTGGAAGTAGACAGAGGTGATGGCTGTACATTGTAACTATTTTAAATGCCACTGAGTTGTTCACTTTAAAATGATTGATGCAGGGGCCAGTGTTGGGGCATTATGGGTAAATCTGCCACCTGTAGCGCCGGCATCCCATATGGGCACTGGTTTGAGTCTCGGCTGCTCCACTTCCAATCCAGCTCCCTGCTTATGCACCTGGAAAAGTAGTGAAGATGGCCCAAGTCCTTGGACCCCTGCACCCATGTGGGAGACCCGGAAGAAGCTCTTGGCTCCTCACTTCAGATTGGCCAAGCTCTGGCAGTTACAGCCATTTGGGGAGTGAACCAGCAGACAGAAGACCATTCTCTCCCTCTCTGTCTCTTCCTCTCTCTGTCTTTTCAAATAAAATAAATAAATCTTTAAAAATGATTGATTTCATGTTGTAGGAATCTTACCTCAATTTTTAAAAAGCGAAGGGACCAATTGCAAGTGGCACCATGGCCTCAGCCCCCACAGCGGGACTCTGCCCAGACAAGGCTAACTTCCTCAGGCTGCGCCTTACGGTGACAGAGGCTGTTTGAGCTAAAGAAGAGTCTGCCTCCCTGGAAACTTCTGGAATTTTGGCAACTTCTGCAACTCAAGGCTGATCATTCCTCGAGACCCCAGGGCAGCCAGGCAGTGAAGGCAGGTAAGTCAGCCACGGCCCGCTGGGGGCCCCAGAGTCTATTGGGTGAGGAGGGGGTGGGCATTTACTGCACACAGGGTGACACCAGCAACAGGGCTGCTGGACCTGATGGGAGCAGGGTGCAGGGAAGTCCTCTGTGGGGCATGACACAAGAAGTGGCTTCATACAGAACTCTGGGACAGGGGACACTCCCCAGATGGCCACACCAGCCAGGGCTGGGCCAGGCAAAAGCCAGAAGAAGCAAGCAGCTTCATCCGGGTCTCCCACATGGGTGTAGGGGGTTCAAGTATTTGGGCCATCTTCCACTGCCTTCTCAGGTGCATTAGCAGGGAGCTGGATCAGAAGTGGAGCAGCTGGGACTCCAATCGGCACCCATACAGGATGCGCACCTGCTGTGCACAGAGGTTGCAGAAGCCGGGCGGTGCAGGAAGCCTCGCAGCCTTGGGCAAGGGCTGGCCCTGAGGGTGCAAGTGAGGGGAGGCCTGGGAGGCGGGGCAGCTGGGGAGAGACTCCACAAAAACCTGGGCTTTATCTCCAGGGTAACAGGAAGCTACTTAGGGGTTTTAAGCAGCAGAGTGGCAGGCTCAGGATTCTATTTTGGAAGGACACAAGGGAACCGCAATATTTTTGCGGAAAATAGAAATAAATGCCAAGTTTATTTGGGTGTGGGACAATTTCAGAAGGCATGCATCCCTGGAGACTTCAGGGGTCCCCAGCAGGCCATGCCTGCCTCACCATCCTGCACTGCCTGGCTACCCCGAGGCACGATCGGCCTTGAGTTGCAGAAGTTGCCAGAATTCTAAGACTCCATGAAAATGCATGTTATGAAAAGGGCTGTGCATGGATTGCTCCATGGAGAGTCCTGGTTTGGCTCCAGAGTGAGGTTTGTTGCAGGTGGATTTCACCAGAGCGCCCTGCAGAACCAGCGCCGCTGCCCTGCCCTGCCTCTCCCTCTCCCTCTCCGGCAGATTTGTGGAAGGCAGAGGTTGCACACACTGGGTCCCTCAGCAGAGCTCCTGCCATGGCCTCGGAGGCTGGGGGCAGAAGATCCCGCTTCCCTACGCAGCCGTCTGAACATGGCAGTCTGAGCGTGCATCAATATTTATCGACAAGTTTATATAACGTTGCTCCTCCGAGACAAAGCAAAGACCTTGTTCTCAACTCTTGAATTTTACAGCCTGGGACTAGCAATCAACAGCCTGGTGGTTCTCTGGCACTGGGTGTGAGTGTGTCCCCGGCATTGTGATCCTCACCCTCAGCACACCAGAGCCCCCCATCTGGTCCCGTCTCCCTGCTGGCTCGCTCATTCACTCACTCAGCACATATTTATCAGGCCCCATGCCACAGTCCTAGCCTCAAGGAGTCCACCGCTGGGACAGAGGCAGACACGGAATGAGCAAATGAGCAAATAGACACGGGCCAAGCGAGAACGCAGGGCCTGGAGCCAAGCACGGGAAGAGGAGCGCCCAGGTGGGGCAGTCCGAAAGGAAGAGCCAGCCCGAGGTGAGCTCCGGCCACCGTATCGCACGCCTGCCTCGGGGGCAGCCTAAGGTCTCAGAGGGTCCGGCAGGAGCAGTCTGGCAGCCACAAAGGGGCCCAAGGAGGAGAGTGGGCCAAGGGCAGTCAGGGAGAGGCAGAGGCCGGCGCTGTGGGCTTCGGATGTCAACGTCATCCTTGTCCTCCCCAAGACAGGAGTCTCCAGCGTCCAGCCCCGGTCCTTTGAGTGTAACCATCTCATTCAGCCGCCACCCCACAGCTCTTGTTTGGGCCTCCTCCTCAGCCATCCCATCCAGCCCTGGGCTGGAGCTGGGCCCCCTCTGCTCCTCCACTGGGGACTGGGGTCACTGCCACCAGCTCAGTCCTTGCAACCTCCATCTGCCGGAGACACCGCAGGCAGCAAGCGAGACTTGTCTGCTGTGCCGGGCACAGAGACTTGTGCAAAGTAGGGACCAGAGATGTAGCTGAACTGCACTATTGAGTTGAATTAAGCTCTCATGCTCTCTCTCACACACACACCTCACCTGGTCCAAACCACACTCAAGGCAGGTGGGACGTGTCCACACCTCCGCTCCACCTTCTGTTCTTTCCCAGTCCTCCTTCCCAGCCCCATCCATCAGCAGCCCTGCACACCTGCCCACACAGAAGCCCCAGCACTCGGGAGGAATCAGGGCTTGGGTCAGCATCGGCTAAGGCGGGGTCAAGATGTCTCTGTCCGCTTCTAGGGTCACAGAGAGAACAGAGGAAGGCAAGCCGAGGGAGGGGTTGGCAGTGCTGGGGGAGAGGGGCTGGGCCTGGCGTAACAGGGCCCACCTCCGCACAATCCATATCATCTCCATATCAATAATAATAATTAGACGAGCGATTAGGTGTGTGTGAACACCCCAATCCCCTGAAGGAGGTAGAAATACCAGCCCCATTTTTCTGATGGAGAAACTGAGGTTCTGAGAGGTAAGTAGGCTGCCTGAAGCCCCTTCAGTTGGGAAACGTTACGTCGGGACCATTCCCCGAGGTGTCTCTTGGGCACCCAGAGCTCCCCACATTCACAGCCAGCCGTGTTGTCCTCCACAGTCACGGTGGGATGCCCCACTGGCCACCGCTCAGGCCTGGCCGCCCGCATCCCTCCCCGCCTCCCCTGCGCCCCCACCCAGGTCTAGCACCCGCTCAGCCTCCAGCTGCGGTAGCTCCTGGCTCTGCCGTCACTTCTTTACCGCGCCTGATGGTCCTCACTGTAAGCTCCCTGGCCAGGACCACCGCCTCCTCGCCCCTGCCTGCGGCAGCATCCTCATCACTGTCCCCCTGGCCCAGTCTCCACCCTGGACTCTCTAACAAGCCACCTTGGCCACGCTGCTTCCCCGAGGTATGAGTCACACCAGCAGGACGGCGCCCTGACTCCTGAACATAGCAGACAAGGCCCCTCCTCCCCCAGTCTCCATTCCCTCCAGCTCCAGGCCCCCAGCGCCCCCCCCCCAACACACACACATGCACACACACACACTTGCAGTTGCTGCTCCCATGGCCCAGAACACCAAACAGGTGCCTACTGCTAGATCCAGTTCAAAGATTCCCCCATCCTTGAAGACATCCTCTCCAGAGTCCTTGGGCCGTCCTGGGCCACTGGCCCATGTGCCCACGGAGTCCTGAGACTGCCTCAGTGTGCCACAGTAAGCCCCTCGTGGGAGGCGGGGTGGGATGCCACGCCACACTTGCACTTAGTAAACTCTGGCCGCATGCCCAGCGCCGGGCCGGGCGCTGTCCGCAGATGCACTCTGGTTAGCCTCACCACAGCCCTGTGAGCAGGTGCTGTAGCTCCATCTTCCAGGAGTAGAGGCTGAAGCAGAGAGAGATTATGTAACTGTCTCCAAGTCCCACAGCTCATGAAATAACACCATCCAGGGACTGGCATTGTGGCACAGTTAGATTAAGCTTCTGCCTACACCATCATCCTGGATCATAGTACCGGTTTAAGTCCTGGCTCCACTTCGGATCTAGCTCCCTGCTAGCACACCTGGGAAAGAAGCAGAAGATGGTCCAAGTGCTTGGGCCCCTGCCACCTATGTGGGACACCCAGATGGAGTTCTGGGCTTCTGGCTTCAGCCCGGCTCAACCTGATTGTTGCAGCCATTTGGGGAGTGAACCAGAGGATGGAAGACCTCTCTCTTTCTCTCTCTCTCCCTCTCTCTCTCTCCGTCTTCCTCTCCTCCCTCTTCCTCTTAAACAAATAAATGATTTTTTTTAAAGGAGGACAATCGGGAGCCTAACTCGAGAAGTGTGGCCTGGCCCGTTAGCCAGCGCCATCCTCCTCACAAAGTGCTCACTGAAGAATGTCCTTGTCCGCTGGACGTGCACTGGCCCTCCACTGTGTTGCCGATCATTCTACATGAAGGGTTTGGAACACTAAAGAGGACGTGGTGACCCCTGCTCCCATGACCCCATGACGTCCACCTCGAATCCCTGTGAATGAGAATCCCTGTGAATGAGCCCCCCCCCGCCCCGCGAGAGGGAAATAAGAGTATCTGAGGATTCAACCAGATGACGCCTATGAGAGCTGGCCGTGGGCTGCGTGGAGGCCCCTGGAAGACACGTGCACACCCACCTCTCCGGAGCCTGCGTGAGAGGCCTCACTTGGAAAGGAGGTCTTTGCGGATCAGAAACGCATGGAGTGCAGAGGAGCCCCCTGAAGACGGAGGGAGCCGAGGTCGGAGTGCCGCTGGAAGAGACGGGAAGACCCTGCCCTGGACGCTGCGAGGCGGCACAGCCCTGCCAAGCCCTCGGCTTGGGCCCTCTGGCCTGCTGAGCCATGAGGGAGTGAGTTTCTGAAGCCCTACACCTCGTGGTGTATAGCGATTTCTTACGACAGCTCCAGGAAATGAATGCAGCGCCCGCCCCTACCACCACCCTGGTGCTTGGTCAACTCCCCCCCGTCTCTCCTCATCACCTGTCTTGCTCTGCAGTGTGCATTTCACAAGTTCCATGTGCTCCTTGGCTGACATCGCTCCACTCCATGCCATCTGTCTCTTGCCCCCTTGCCAAACTCCTAGTCAGGCTTCAAAACCCAACTACCACACATTGCCACCTCTGGGCAGCCCTCCTTCGCCTATGTGTACTCTTGTTATACCTGGCACATCCCTCTGCCACTTAGCACTCAACCCCGTGTGTCCCAATCGTCCATTCTATTGTGTGGTGTGTCATAGGACCACACCTATTTACTTTGCAGCTTGGGCTGCCAGCTCGTGAGTGGGCACAAGGTCATGGAGATGTTGAATGCAACTCCCACCTTCCCTACTGCACACTCCCGTCCTCATGTTTAGCTCATAGCTCTGCCTCGCAATGAGGCTTCGGGACCCTTCCCAACCGGTCCACAGCCTGGCGGGGTGAGTGCAAGGACGAGGAAGAGCCATGTTGGGTAGTCACTGCCTAAGCTCTCTGAAGGAGAAGGATTCCTTCACTGGTCCTAAGGTGATCTGCTTCCTCCCTGCTGTGCCCTTAACAAGGGGGAGCTTCTGCAACGGCTGGGAGAGCTGCAGCCTTCATGGTGGACAACATCCACGCGGCTCTCCGCACTTGCTGGGGCCCCACCAACCTTCCTCTCTGACCTCTGCCTCTGATGTGCTGTGTGACCTTGAGGAAAATGCGTCACCTCTCTGAGCTCTTGTTTCCTGTTGGTGTGACTCAATGAGATGATGCCTACTGAGTACTGGCACATGGGCACAGCTGCAGCCAGCAATCACTCCTTGACTGCTCAACAGTGCACCAGCTACTGGGACAAGTGATTTTTATGTATATTGTCTCCTCCACGCCTCCTCATGACCCAACTGCGACCCCATTTTGCAGTGGTAGAAACTGAGGTACAGCAGAGTTAGAACCGGCCTGAGGCCACGTGGCTACTGAAGGCGCAGAGGCCGCTTTGAACTCTGGGGTAGCTGATGAGGAAGGAAGGCCTCAACCCCATCACTACCTCACTGGCATTCAGGAAGCTATCAGGCGGTAGCTGTGTTTGCTTGCAGAAGTGGCCTGAGCGTGAGGCTATGCCCAGACAGGGTGAATCTTGCTTAGCGGAAGTCACCACGGAGTGCAATGCCCAGGGGTACAGCAGAGTGCGGAACAGCAAGTCCCCGCCCACTGGCAGCCCAGCCAGGACACTGAGCTAGGACAGCCACCACTCCACCCTTCCCCCACCACCCGCACACCAGGAAGTTCATCGCCATTAACATTCAGCCGCAGCTGCACCCCAGCGCCACAATACCCAACGAGCAGCCCCTCTGGATGAAGAACGCAAACCCTGGAAACCACAGAGCGATAGAACCACTCACATCAGGGAAATTAAATTTTGTGGGGAGATAAAAACAGCGCAGCCCGAGGGACATTCGTCTTTCCTCTGTGGCTGGAACCCCCAGGGACGGAATTAGGCTGCCCGGCGCCTCGTACCTGGCTCAGCCCCAAAGATCCCGCAACAGGGCTTGAGTGGGACGTGCAACCGGCTCGCAGCCTCCATAAATCCCACCTAACTGACGCCCTGGTTTTCTCTGCCCTTTGCCTCATGGTGGGGGCCAGGTTGTCTAGACTGGCATCGCAGCTCCACCTCCCACTCTGTGCCTGAGTCCGGGAACCCTGCCTGCCCTTTGGAATCCTCAGCTTACTTCTCCGGGAAATGGGGGCGATGTACCTGGCTTCTGTAAGACTGCACGTAGCTGAGCGTGGGAGCCCTCAGGATGGCCCAGGCCCATGGAAGACGCTCAGCCCCTCACGGGAACAACCTGAACCTCCATGGAGTGCTCTCGGGTCCTCACAGCTCTACGGAGGTAGGTGTTGTCTGTGTGCCCATTTTTCAGATGCTACATCTGAGGCTGACAGAATGACTTTAGTGTATGAGGGAGAGAGTAAGGATCTGAACTGAGGTCCAGCTAGCTCGGAAGTCTGGCTGCCCATCTGTATGTTAGGCTGTCTATAAACCTATAACCACTTTAGACTTTATTTTCATTAAAAATGGATTGTGCTAGTATCATAAGAATGATGTTGGAAATCCAAAAGGAGAAATACCCAATATAATCAGGCCACTCTCTCCAATTCATTTTTACATGTGTGCTTCTAGTTCCTATCCACATGCAGCCCAGCATAAAAACTTGATTCTTTCTTCTCCTTTTAATTTTCACACACACACTTCCTTCAAATTTCCGTGGCCACAGAGAACATCCCCACATACCAAGTCTGGGTCTTCCCAGAACAAGAACAAGAAAAGTGACTCTCAGTTGTCATGTTAATCCACACACAACTGTCATGACAGGACAAGTGTCCACTAGAGAGGTCAAGATGCCGCTCGGGATGCCCATGTCCCATGTCACAGTACCTGCTCCCATTCTAACCTCCTGCCAAGGTACCTCCTGGGAGCTAGAGGTGAGGACTCGGGTGGGTGGGCAGGTGCACCTGCCACCCGTGTGGGAGACCTGGTTCAGTTCCCTGCTCCTGGCTGCAGCCTGATCCAGTCCCGGCTGCAGGCATTTGGGGAGTGAACCATTGGAAGGGAGAGCTCTGTCTGTCTCTGTCTCATAAATGAATAAGCACAGAACTTAAAAAAAACATCATAAGTTATACACAAGAAAAACAACCGGAAAAGGAAGTGTCGCGTGTTAAGAGCATAAGCCAAGGCTGCTGCTTATTGCCACTGTCTCTGCCATAATCACACCTCACTGGGGCTGGATTTGGTTCGGTTATTTCCTCAGCCTGAGGGCCACCAGGTGTGCACTGTGGCACCATCACCTGTGATCTGATGGGCCCTCCAGGGTGCGGCCTCTCAATGGTCTCTGAGCTGCCTCAGGACAGATGAACAATTCAAGCGGATGGGATGGGACAGAGTCTCTTGGGCTTCTCCGGAGTCCCCTGCCTGACCCACTCCCCACTGGCCATCAGAGAGATCTGCCTACAGCCATCTGCTCAGCATGACCCAGCACAACTGAAAACCCTGCCCTTACCACCTGTGTCCTGGCACAGCTGGCCTGGGGCCCCACTGGGCATCCCACCGTCCAAGGAGATAAATCAGCCATAGCCTGGGGTTCCCACCATGGCTGCTGATGCCCCCTGGTCTGCTCCAAACCCAGAAATCAGCATTTTCCACACATCCAAGAGGTTTTAATGCAAGTAACCTGGGGCAAGTCCAAAATCAGAGGCGAGGAATTCACACCTCTTGACTGTCAAGTACACCATAGGGACTGATTCCAGAACCCTCTGTGGATGCCCAAATCCACAAGCACTCAAGTCTCTTGTACAAAACAGCCCAGTATTTGTGTAGGAGAGGTTTTCAAAAAGTCCATGGAAAATGTGTATCATGAAAAAGCAGGGAGTGGATTTAAAAATACTTTTGCACCAAAATAAACTTACTTTTTCATTCCATTTTTGCGTGAGCTTTTCTTAGCCTCTTGATGTAACCTGCACATATCTTCCCGTGTGGTTTAAATCATCTCTAGACCACTTACAAAACAAACACTGTGCTGATTGTTGTTGTTTTGCTTAGGGACAATGACAGGAAAGTCCGTACACACTCATGGCGGTGTCTGAGTCACTCGGATCTGAAGCTGGCTAAATCCACAGATGTGACACCATGGAGGCACTGGCCCGACGGTGCTCAGTCCTCCCCAGAATCCCATAACAGGTCCCATTGCTATGTCAGGTTTGCACATGGAGAAAGCGAGAGAGCAAGGCAGGGGGTCAGTTCTCAGGATGACCCAGCTCATCAGTTGTGGAGCGAGACCTAGAAGGAGACCAGGTTCTGTCTGGACCCAAGATACGTCTTTCTTCTTCAGCGCTGCAGTAGCCCAGCTCACCTGCCCCATAACGCCAACTGCTCCTGCCCCAGGAAGCCTCCCATTCACAGTCAGAAAACAGGCCCCACGGTCCTGGCTGCTGCACTGCTGACGTGCCTTCTGGTGCCTTCCTTGGAAAGTGCTGTGTGTATGTGCACGCGTGCACACACACACACACACACACACACAACCAGGAAGCCTTCCCAGACCTGTCCCTCACCAGTGAGGCCTCTCCAGGCTTCCATGGTCATCAGTCAGGGTCGCATATCACCCTGATCTCTGAGGGCCCGTGACCTAGCCTGCCCCAGTGGCCTGGGAGCTTCCCGAGAGGGAGGACCCAGCCTCTGTGACCTCTTCTCCTGGTTTTAGCCTGGGTCTGGCACACAGAACACAGGAGTGAGCTTTGAAGGGCCCACATCCATTTGCCAACCTCGAACATGCCCCAAAGCAGAGCCTGATCATCCCATCTGCCTAGAGGCCCATGAGTATGACCCCAGCCATAGTCAGAGGTTCACACTTGCCTCCCTGCAGCCCGGCCAGCCTGCTGGTGAAGGCACACGTCCTGTGTTCCCGTCTCCATGGAGACATGAGCCCTGCAGCCCAAACAGCTTGTTCCATTAAGCTACTTCCATTCCTCAATCCCTTTTCTTGGCAGAAGAGCTGATAGAAGAAAATCAGGTCAGCAAAATTGGTTTGGAAAATTAGAAAACTTCCCCTCCAAATTCCAATGTGTGGCACTGCGAGGTGTGCCAGTGGGGGCTTCAGAGCCAGATAAACTAATCCACGTCTTCCTATAACTCCTGCCAAGCTGAGGAGCAACGCCTGCCAGCACTGCAGTCTGGCACACACCGCAGCGTGTCCCTGGGAAACAGCCATGGGGGTGTGCTCTACACAGTTGGCTGTGTTTGTCCGTGAGGAGGAAGGGATCTCTGCCCTCGATTCCACCTCCTCATGCCCTACATGCTCCTGGACAGACACACAGACACGCTCCACCTGGGAGGAGCCCTGGAGGGACTCTCGCAGAAAAGGTTTCTCGTGGCCATAGGCCTGACGTTGCTACCCGGGAAGAGTCAGCTTGCAAGGCTGGCTCCTGGCTGGCATCCACGAGCCTGGATTTTGGGAAAGCTCACCCTACTATAAGTACAAATCTTTGTGCATTTACACTGCCTTCTTGCACTGCAAGGTGAGACTCCTCCCTGGGGTGAGGACAGGTGCTCCACATCCTCCCTAGCCTCATATCCTGGGGCCTGCAGCACCACCATCCCATAAGGGCACTGGTTCAAGACCTGGCTATTCCACTTCCAATCCAGCTCTCTGTTATGGCCTGGAAAAGCAGTGGAGGATGGCCTGGGTCCTTGGGCCCCTGCACCTGCGTGGGAGACCCAGAAGAAGCTCCTGGCTCCTGGCTTCAGATTGGCACAGTTCTGGCCATTGCGGCCAGTTGGAGAGTGAACCATCAGATGGAAGACCTCTCTCTGTCTATCTCTGCCTCTCCTCTATCTGTGTAACTCTGACTTTCAAATAAATAAATACATCTTTAAAAAAAAAAGAAAACAAAAACAAACACACAGTGTGTATAGCATCCATCCAGTACTGTCTGCCATCTCAAGCATTCACCGGGAGTCTGGAACGTCCCGCTGTGAGTAGGGAGAGAGCAGCAAAGATCTCCTTGACAGGAAGCCTCAGAAGGAAAGAGGCCAGAATTCGCCACAGCAGGTTACCACTGTGTGCAATGCTGGCGTCCCATGTCGGAGCACTACCGAGAATCCCAGCTGCTCTGCTTCTGATCCAGCTTCTTGCTAATGTGCCTTGGAAAGCAGCAGAAGAGGGTCCAAGTACTTGTGTCCCTGCCATTCATGTGGGAGATCAGGATGGAGCGCCTGTCTCCTAGCTTCAGCCTGGCCTAGCCCTGGCTGTTGGAGCCATTTGGAGTAAACCAGAGGATGGAAGATGAATCTGTGTGTGTGAGTGTCCCCCTCTCTCTGTCCTCTGCCTTTTAAATAAATTAAGTAAATGAATGAATAAATAAACCTTTAAAGAAGGTGGCAGGATTGTGGTACCACAGCCCCTTCTCACCCCTGTCTATAGAGGTGGGCGAGTGACTGGGGACTGCCCCCACATCCTCTTGGCCCAGTCGAGGTGCTCACCAATGTCCCCTTTAGGTGAGACCTAGCAGCTGAGCCTGCCCTCCATGCCCTGAGTCTGTTCCCAGGCAAAGTTCATGGTGACCACAGGTGGCGCATCTTTCTGTCCGACTGTTGTGTCCTGAAAGAGACAGGAAAACAGGGTAGTGGCCAGAGCCTCGGCTGAGACCAGACGCTCAGCCTGCATTCCAACCCCATCTCTGACTGCCTCTCTTATTACATTTCCTGGGCCTTGGGAGTCTCATCGGGAACTGGGATCATAAGAACTACCTCGGAGTCCTGACATAAGGAGGAAATGAGATCATTGTGTGGAAACGCTGAGCCCCGTACCTGGCATGGAGCAGACGTCCAGAGACTACGGATCTGGGAAGAACACACATGCCTGAAGATCTAAAATCGCATTCCCTCTGCCTGTCTCAGAGGCTGTCATTCAATACTTTAAACTCATTTTCCTACTTTAGATTCGTCAGACTCCTGCACACGGGTGGACAGGAGATAACCCGAGCCACTGTGAGATCTGCTGATGAGTTTGGTCCTATCTGAATAAATGACATGGCTTCCGCTGGGTTTTAGGAAGTGCAGGGATGAGGCTGCCGATGGCTGTGGCCACTGGCCTGAGCTGGTGGACAGCGGCTGCAAACTCAGGACCGGCAGATCCTCGGCTTGCACCGCATCGTGGTACCACCCATTGTACGACTGTGAGCAGGCTCTGTGCCTTCTCTGAACCTCAGTTACTCCATCTATAAAATGGGAACTAAAATGATCCCTAACACCTGAAAGTATTGCAAGGTGGCATGAGGTCATGGCGATTCGGTCTGAAGCAGTACATGCTCCGAGAATGACATCCATGCGAAAGCATCAGAGCCAGATGTTGTCAAGATTCTCTCCTGGAGGAACGGGAATTTGGCTTAACAGTGAAGATGCAGGTTGGCGCACCCACACCCCACTGGGGAGCGCCTCTAGCTCTTGACCCCTGCTTCCTGCTCATGCGGACCCTGGGAGGCAGTGGTGGCGGCTCAGCTGACTGGGTTCCCGCCACCCACAGGGGACACCCACACTGAGTTCCCAGCTCCCAGCTTCAGGCCAGCCCAGCCCAGCCATTGCAGATGTTCGGAGAAGTGACTTAGCAGATGGGAGTTTATTCTCTCTCTCTCTCCCTCTGTCTCTCTCTCTCTCTCTCTCTCTCTCTCTCATTGTAAGTAAAAACAATTAGAAAGAGAAAAGTGTTACTCCCTTGGGTAGTGATGTGAACCCTAAGATGGAACGATCAGTCGGGAATGAACATCTCTGAGTGGCCCTGCCCGCTGCCCCGACTCCACTTAATTCCTCGTCAGGATCAATTCCGAAAGAGTGAGCTGCTTGGTCTTTGGGCTGTGCTCCCACATCCCAGATGACTCCCCTGGAAAAGCTCGAGACGAACATTAAGATGTATGATATGTGGTCTAGTTATATTAATTTCATTTCTTATTAATAATTCATAAAAGCAACTCTATACGAAGGGCCCTTTCATATTCCTGTTTTATAGATGAACAAAATAAAACCTAGAGAAGTTAAGCCACCTGCCTAAGGGAAATTCAAATGACGAACGGCAGAGGCATGACTTGACATCGAGGGTGAGCCCAGAGCCTGCGTGCACCTTCCACGGGCCCCACTGCCTGCAGAGCGGCTGCCGCCGAAGTGGCTTCTGGGATGCAAAGATTCTCCCCATCGCCACACCAACCAAAAAGGCTGCCTCATCACCATCACGCACAATCAGCTCCCTGCGGAAACCCCCAAAACCCATTAAAGAAGCCGGTTCTCCAGGGCCCCCGAAGAGCCCCGCTAAGTAAATTGCCTTTGGAAAGTAAAAGGGAAATGAAACATCTGTGCCCTCGACTTCACATGAGCAATAATTCACGAGTCTCTTTCAGAACCCAGAGAGGAGAACGCCCCACGGGAGGGAGTGGTGTGGATGTGCGATCCCGGGCTTTCGAGCCAAGAACTCATTAATATTTGTGGAATCCTTGAAAGAGAAACAGCATGGCTGAAATAGGAGCATTCCAAAGCAATAACTCCTGTCTCAATTGAACGTGCTATTGGCATGATCATTCCAAAGGGGAAACAGGAGTCCAGGGGCCCTGCTCGTGGGGGAGATCAACCTCTGGCCTCTTGAAGAATCGTTCACTTGAGAGCTTCGAACCAGGGCGGGCTACTGGCCTAGTAGTTGGAGTGCCCCAGGCCCTCATCGGAGTACCTGGCTTTGATGCCCAGCCCTGGTTCCCGGCTTCCTGCAAGGCAGTGGGGATGGGCCAAACGACTGGGTCCCTGCCACCATGTGGAAGACCTGGATGGAGCTCCTGGCTCCTAGCTTCATCCCCGGCCATTGCAGGCATTTGGGGAGTGAACGAGTGCACAGACGCTCTCCCTGTCTCCATCTCTGCAATCAACAAAAATTAAAATTTTAAGTTTAAAAAAGGTAAAATGTTTGATCTACATTGGGCCAAGGGTTTCTACCTTTGGGAGTGAACTTCTCACAGGATGGAGAAGCTAAGGTTTTAATTCACAGGGTTGCGTCTTCATGTGGCAATAATCAGAGGAGAACGCACAGGAAATCCAAGCATGTTTTTCTAGCTCTAAGCAGCCTATCGAGGGGGAAGCCAGCCTTCCCCAGCCTCCTTGTCTGGAACAACACAGAGCAGATGAGTGATACAGACGTGCCTGGCAAGGGCTGGGCGCGAGGCAGCGGGCAGCTGGGGACTACTGGATCTAATGGAACCCGCCCTGTGCATGGGGAATAGCCCCAGCTAGCTCAAGGACAGGAGGGAATGGGGTCCTGCAGGGGCCAATCTTCCGATTTTGCAGGAAAAGCTGGAGATTGTGAACTAGGGGGGACATTTCCCAATTTTCAGATTGGGAGCAGCAGGTCCTAAATGGTGCTTTCAAGATTTGTATTCACAATTTTTTTAAAACTTTTCAACAACTTCCCAGTTTTTTTTTTTTAGTATCCCTATTTCATAGGAAATAAGTTGCCCAAAGTGACTGGGCCAGGGTGAAATAGCGGGAAACCCACCCAACTCTGGTGAGGCAGAGAGCGTGAGAGCTCTGGCTGAGTGGGGGGCAAGCTCGCAGGTGGCTCTGGGGCACCCGTGACCATGACTGCGCAGGGCAAGGCGGGCAGCTAGCGGGCTTTAGAGTGTGTGTCCACAGACATCTCTAAATAGATCCAGGCCCGGCCCCTCCTACCCCATGGAGGGAGCTGTTAAGGCTGAGAAGGCTCTAACACTGAGCCCCTGCTGCAGGCACTGGACTTTCCATGCCTTCTTTTCTTCTCAGTCTGCAATGACCAATGGTTTGACAAAGATGCCATTAACCCCATGATATTATCCTGGGATCACACAGCCAGGCCACGCCCCGGGCCTCATCTTTCTGACTTTTGCCTAACACACCTGGGCCTTCCTCTTACCTGGGTTGTTCAGCTCCCACTGCAAACTTGTCAGTCACCAGCGTCTTGGAGAAATAGTACCCTCACATACAAACACACACGCAGGTGCACACACACACATCCTCCCCGATCTTACCAGGGTCATTTAGAACTAAGTGAAATTCACTAAACTGAAATGTGGCACAGCCTTACCAACTGCACGGGTAGTGACAGCAGCTACAAATCTGTCCCCACACGTGGGTGACAGGGCTTGCACAGCGAGGTCCTGCAGTCTATTTAAATAGTGTTGCCCTGACGGTGATGTTCACTGGTCATTAAGAGCTGAAGAGGCTCCCAAGGGGTTCAGGATCCAGGCAGAGCAGCGGTTCGGTTCACACAGCAGCAGTGCCTGGCCAAGGGGCTATCTCTCCACTCTGCCCTACATTGGCTGTCTGACTTTCTGCGAACACCTCTGGGCCTCGCTCTACCTACCTGCAAGAATGGGACTAATCCTTATACCCACCTGCCCAGTACATTGGGCACACCTGCTATGGCGCTGGGCATGAGGCTCCCGGAACTGCTGAATGCTATTGCTGTCAGTGCTATTTAAACACAGTCCTTAAGCAGAGATGAGCAGAGCTGATTGTTTGACTTCCTGCCACTAACATAGCCGGATGCCCGGCTGAACTGATTCATTTTGTCAAGATGGTCTGGTGAGTCACAGCCCTAATTAACTCTCCCATGGTTTTACTGGAGAAGGAATCAGACCCGTGGGTTTCACCCCACTCTCCCTGGCTCCCAATAATGGAGGTTCGCGTCCCTTGTAAGCCTTGCTGATGAGAAAATCATGCAGGAGACATAGGGTGACACACACACTCATGGGTCTCCATGGAGCATTAAAGCAAGGGCCTGGAACCTAATGGAACTACCTTCCTTTCACCAAGGTGTCCCCCAGCGGCTGCAATGCGGGCCCCCAGCTCGTGTGCTTATTCCAGGATGGCCTCCGCAGCCCTGGCAGGATGACAGGGACATCGAGACACACCGGGGCTTTCCTTTTCAGAAAGCTCCTCTTTGAAGCACTGGGGACAAACCCTGGGACTGGGTGGGGGTGAGGTTCAGGCTGGGGAGGGGGGGACAGGGGGTACACAGTCCCCAGCAAGATGGCTGCCTGTGCCAGCTCTGGGTTTTGGCTGAACTGTTTGCTCCTGGACAGCCAAAGCCTTGCGGATTCAGCGTGGTGGCCCCTGCGCCTGGCCAGGGCTGGGCTGCAGAGGGGGCTGGATAATCCGTGCTCAGTAAGTAAATACCACCCAGCTCGTCTTGTCTGGAAAGGACGTGAGGCAATGCACAAGCTACGTGACTTAGCCATCGTGAATGGTCCCTGAATGCTCACTTCGTGCCAAGCTGTGCCCTGAGTACCGTCTGCGATTTCCCCATTGTGTCTTTGCCATTGTTATAGGTTGAGCATTACTAATGCAGAAATCTGAAATCCAAAAGTACTTCGAAGTCCAAAACTCTTTGGGTGCCATGACACCACAAGTGGAAAATTCCACGCCTGACCTCATGCAGTGGGTCAAAGGCAAAATGCAGGTGCCCCAAGAATATCATATGAAGTTACCTTCAGACCACGTGGGCAAGGTGCATACAAAACATAACTCAGGTCATGTTTAGACTTGGGTCCCAGGCCCAGGAGACCTCATAACGGAGATGCAAATATTCCAAAGGCTGAAAAATCCCAACCTCCAAACACCTCTGGCCAGGATCACTTGAATCAGGGATACTCAACCCGTATTTGTGGTTAGGTGTTGTTATTATGCCCGCTTTCCCGATTAGAAAAACAGTACGGACGTGAACAGAAAGAACAAAGAACGACGTACATGAGAGGCAGCTGGGAAAACTGTGCTCCGCCTTGCAGTAGGGGCCATAAATTGGCTCCAGGTTTTCTGGGAACCTGACCAACGGTTAGGAACTGGGTCAGTGATACATCCACAGAGCCCAGAAGACACAAACTGATGGCTCCGAAGATGTACAGATGGCTCCCGTCTGACTCATCCAGCCTGGGGCAGGCACCTCTCCCTCAGCCTCTGTTTTATCTCCTGGACAAGGGGAGTGAGTATAATACCATCCCCATCACAGGGAGGTCACAGGAGCGGAACGATGCAGCAAGCGCTGTTTCTGGAATCCAGATGTTCTGCCAATGTTTGCCCTCCTGCCTTATTTCTGGCTCCTCTCCCCACTCCACTGCGGGAACGAGGCATCTTGAAATGTGGGTTCCTATCTGTGCCAGCGCATCTCCACCTGAAAAGAGAAGGCAGCCATGGACGAAGGCAGCCATGGACGAAGGCACGGGGTTTTGCAAGCACACCTGCTCCTGAATTTCTCCAGCAGTGCGCAATGGCACGGTTTGCTGAAGTCTGTCCTGGGCCTCACTTGAAACGCACAGTGAAACAAAAGGGACCCCCGACTCCGCTATGGTAGAGCCTTGCCCTGGGACGCTCGGGAAAATCGCATCTTTCTGTCATCTCCTGCAGCAGAGGGACATCATTGATTTTCCCAGCCTCATTTCGTGTTTGAAAGAATAATTTCCCCCCAAGGCTCCTCAGAGAACCATAATGGAGCAAATCTCATTCATATTTTACCATGTAACCCAAAGCTTAATCATCCATCAGAGCAGAGATGCAGGCTGAATGCCTGGTCTGGGGGCAGACCCAGCACCAGGCCCTCGGATGCATCAAAGACCTCTGTGTGGCTCGGCTCTCGGGAGAGGCCTTTAGAAGACAAGGTGAGAAGTGCTGTGATAGAGATGGCTCTGGGGAATGGGGCCCTGAGCCACTTGGAAGAGAGACCATCCAAGCCTGTGCCAGTGTATGGAGGCAGTGGCAGGGAGTGGTGCACCTGCTGGCGAAAGATGCCACTTGAATGGTCAACAGAGGCAGCTGAAGACAGAATATAAGTGTCAGACAAAGACCTCACTGGGAGTACCAACAGGGCTCAACTTCCGCTGTTCACTGGCATAGTCCCATCTGAGTGCTAAAAATGACTTGGGCTGGGGTGGGAGGTACGGCGCGCCAATGTTGTGGCACAGGAGGTTAACGTGCCTCCTGCGAGGCCCACATCCCATATTGCAGCGCCAGTTCCAGTCCCAGCCACTCTGCTTGTGAACCAACTTCCCTCTAATGCACCTGAAAAGGAAGCAAAAGATGGGCCAAGTGCTTGGGAACCTGCACCCACAGGGGAGACCCAGCCAGAGTGCCCTGCTCTTGCCTCTGGCCTGGCCTAGCCCTGGCTGTTTCAGCCATTTGGATGGAAACTGAAATCAAGGTGGGTGGAGTTAGCGGGGAGGAAGGCCAGGCAAGGGCTCTGGGAAGAAGCCAGACCTGAAGGAGTGTGCCATAGCCCAGAGCACTCCATGGCTCAGGACTGGGCTAGGTATCTGAGGAGATAGCAAGGCCAGGAGGTAAACTTATACTTTGTGGGTGCCAACAATGTCTTGATGCCGCATATTTGGGAAGCATCACTACAGAAGACAAGTTGCTGTGGTTTGAATGCTGTTCATCCCCGCCAAATCCAGCGGGGAGGGAGGCCAAATTCCTCAGTGCCGCAGCGCTGGGAGGTGGGCCTAGTAGGAGGGGTCTGGGCCATGGGGGCGGAGTCCTCGTGAACAGACGGATGCCTCTGGAAAGAACTGGTGCGCAATCAAGGGCGTCTGGGGCCGGCCCTTGCTCTCTGCTTCTTCCAGTCAGTTGAAGCAGCCCGAGGCCCTCACCTGATGGATTCCCAGCCCCCAGAACCATGAGTCACCCTAAACCTCCCCCTGACCATTTCTTCCCTCCTTTCCTTTGTTCCATGACAGCAACACAAAACAAACAAACAAAAAAAAACAAAGACATCATGTTTCAGATAAAAGGCCTAATGCCCAGGGAGGGAGAATGAGTCACCAGAGAAAGGCGAGTCTGATGGCGCCCCACCCCGCACACCACACCAGAAACAGGAGCCAGGCCAGCCGCAAAAGGAGACAATGCGTTGCGTCAGTATGTGCAGCCTGCAGGCAGACTTGTTTTCTGCATCCCAGGATGACTAATGGATGCCTACGGGGTAATCTGTAAATACGGAACCCCGAGCTCTATTAATATTCCATGATAAATGATATTGCTTGGGAATCGAATTCACATCAACGGAAGTTTCCACTGTATGGCAGCATCCTGGGAACATTAGATTGTGGGCTGGGCCTCAGATGTGCGTGCGTCACCCACATGAGCAACCCCAAGGCCTGGGCCAAGCCAGCTGCTCAGTAAATACTTCTTGACTGAATGGGGCCACTTGGAGAAAAATTGCTCTGGGGAGGTACAATGCAGTGAGTGACAATGGACACATTGTCAAGTTGTAATTTTTCAAAGCTTTATTGATAGAGCTGGATATAAATAGAATATGTTTGCGAATTAATTCTTCACATAGTTTCTGACTACTACTCATACCCTTCTAATAATATGAGGCCAGATGATTTTTATGGATGAGTTCTGTTTAAAAATAAAAGAAGCAGATGGTTTCTCTACTCTTCCAAGTGTTCTAGAGCATGGAGCAAGAGAAAGGCAAGTGTGTCCTCTTCCCGGGGGCAACTTCACACTAATGCCAAACCCGTCAGAGACAGTGCAACAAGACCTCACAACACTATTCAAGCAACAATGTTCAGATAATTTATTAGCAAGCAAAACTCAGTGGTACACCATGACAAAGTGAGAACATAGTTTGCCTTAATACTGAGTCAAAGAAGAAAAACCATATGACCATCTCCACAAAGTTAGAAAACGCAATTGGTGGTTGGGGGGGGGGGGTGTATGTGTGTTAAAACCACCAACATTTAAATGGTGAAACACTAGAAATAGCGAATCTTATGTACTGACCAATGCGATTAGATAAGAAAAAGATATTAGGAGTCAAAAATTTAGAAAGAAGAAATAGCAGGAGATAACTAAATGTCAGATAAAGGGAAGCAATGTTAGCATTAAGGGCAGATGGACCACTTGTCTATCTAGAAAACTGAAAGAATTAAATTTTTAAGCAAATGAGTTGAAACAGTAAGGCAAATTGGTTACTGCCTGACAGTAAATAAGTATACAGAACTCTAAAGCATTTGTTGTTGATAAATACTAACCAGTTAGAAAATATAATGGAAGGGTCAAGCCACAGCCTATGACACCAGCGCCCCCTATCAGAGTCCCAGCTGCTCCACTCACAATCCAGTTTCCTGCTAATGTGCCTGGGAAGGCAGTGAAGATGGCCCAAGGACTTGGGCTCCTGCCACCCATGTGGGAGACCAGGATAGAGTTCCTGACTCCTGGCTTCAGCCTGGCCCAGCCCTGGCTGTTAAGGGCATTTGAGGAGTAAACCAGTAGATCTCTCCCTCTCCTTCTCTCTCTGTCTTTCCCTCTCTGTTGCTCTGCCTTCCAAGTAAATAAATAAACATATAGATCTTAAAAAAAAACATTCCATAATTGAAACAATTTAACATATGATATCAAGTCATTATCAGATCCATGGAAGAAAAGAGAACAGAATTAAACTCGATGGAAATGCAGCATGTCAAGTCAGGAAATAAAAATTGTCTGAGACAAATTCCAGATGGATCCAAATTTCCACATAGAAAAAATAAAAATCATAGAAGCCCCAGAAGAAAACGCATCTAAGGTGGGAGAAGACCTTAGCTCTGCTGGAGTTGCGTGTATCAATATTTTCCTTTATGCCTTCTGGAGTTTGTGATTAATTTGAGTCAAAGGCAAAGAAAGAAATCCTGCTGGATTAAAAAAAGAAGCTGTGCCATAAACAAAACCAATAGGCGAAGGACAACTGAGAACATAGCAAACAAGTGAGAAAGACGGAGCGTGCAGCCTGGGGAAGCAACCACGCACATCAGTGGGAGGCACCCCAAGTGGTCCAACTGAACAGGAAGCTTTCCCAGACCAAAGGCCAAGTGTCAGCCAGAACACGGAGAGAGGCATCATCTCACTGACCGGGAGAGATGTGCAAACTTAAAGATTAGGCATCGGTGTTTATCTTCAGATTGGTAATGTTTTTAATCTTTGTTAAAACCTGGTGCTGGCAACAAGTGGAGGAACACACCATGGAGGGAGTACAGATTAGTGGGGAAATCTGGGAAGATAATTTGGCAAAATCCATTACAATGGAGGATTTCCATAGCTTCTGGCAAAGTTTTTGAGACTGAAGATTCTCATACCCTACAAATACATGTGTAAAATATAGGAAGGAGAGGCCGGTGCTGCAGCTTAGCAGGTAAAGCCACCACCGGGTGCTGGCATCCCACATGGGCACTGGTTCAAGTTCCGGCTGCTCCTTTTCTGATTCAGCTCTCTTCTATGGCCCGGGAAGCAGTAGAAGATGGCCCTAGTGCTTGAGCCCCTGCACCAGTGTGGAAGACCTGGAAGAAGCTCTTGGCTCCTGGCTTCAGATCAGCCCAGCTCCAGCTGTTGTGGCCACTGAGGAATGAACCAGTGGATGGAAGACCTCTCTCTCTGTTTCCCCCTCTCTCTGTCTATAACTCTACCTCTCAAATAAATAAACAAATAAATCTTTAAAAAATATAGGAAGGATATTTGTGAGTGTGTGTCTTAGTCCCTATGGGCTACTGAAATAAAATACCACAGAATAGGTAGCCTGTAAACAACAGAAATGCGTTTCTCACAGGTTCTACAGCCTGGAATCCATGATCAGAGAGCCTATGAAGGCCTCTTCCAAGTATGGATGGTGCCTTGCCAGCGTGTGCTCGCTTCGGAGAAGGGTTGCCCAAGATCCCT
This sequence comes from Sylvilagus floridanus, assembly GCA_949820135.1. Lineage (NCBI taxonomy): Eukaryota > Metazoa > Chordata > Mammalia > Lagomorpha > Leporidae > Sylvilagus > Sylvilagus floridanus. The sequence continues at coordinate 57,785,552 of OX463241.1, read as the reverse complement.
TAGGACATTTATTAAATATTTATTTACTTATATGAGAGGCAGAGTTGGGAGGGGGAAGAGAGAGAGAAAGAGAAAGGTCTTCTATCTGCTGGTTCACTTCCCAAATGGCCTCAAAGGCTAGAGCTGAGCCAATCCAAAGCCAGCAGCCAGGAGCTTCTTCCAGGTCTCCCAAGTGGGTGCAGGGGCCCAAGGACTTGGGCCATCTTCTACTGCTTTCCCAGGTCACAGCAGAGAGCTGGATCAGAAGAGGAGCAGCCGGGACTCAAACCAGCACCCGTATGGGATGCCAGCACAGCAAATGGAGTTTAACCTACTGCACCACAGGGCCAGCCCCAGGACCTCCTCAGGATTACAATTTCAACATATGAAATGAAGGGGCTGTAAATATTCAGACCGCAGCCGTGTGTGTGTCTGGAGGGTGTGTGCGTGTGCAGAAACATCAGAGCGGGCTCACTGTAGAATGGTTTTAGGCCGGAACAGTGGAGGGCTGGTTGAGAAAGGTTGCGAAGCCTCATCAGTCTTCAGCGATGAACAAGAACATGGAATGATCTCTGAGATGGATCATTAAGGGGGAAAAGGCAAGGTGCAGAAGAACGTGGTCCCAGCTGTGGAAATGCAAGAGTGTGGATGCATCTAAATGTTAACACATGTACTGACGGGCGGAAGACGTGTCCGGATGGCAACACAGGAAACCATCCCTGGGCTGCCCGGCAGAACTTAGTGCAAGGGTGGAAATGCGCTGTCCGGTGTGCTAGGTCTCAGCTCCTGGCACTGCCCAGCACCTGTAATGCAGCTAACGGGACTGGAGGATGACGTTTGAATTGTATTTCATCGTGATTAATTTGAATGTGCATCACCACACGTGTCTAAGGGCTTCCAACTTGGACAGGACGAACATGGAGGGATGTTTGGGGTGAGAGGATTACGGATGGAGAGAAGGGGAGACTTTGTATTTCAGCTTATGTCTTTCTGTACTGCTGGCATCTGGCGTGTGTGTGTGTGTGTGTGTGTCTGTGTCTGTGTGTGTCTGTGTTACTGACCACCTATTGTATTCAAGGCCCCAGCAGATACAGTCACAGGAGCTAAGGAACTGAATCAGGGACTGGTGGCAGGCACACGGGCTCTGAGGACAAGTCCAGCAGATCTGCGAGGCCGGATTTCACCTTGCCGGCCGGGGCATGCCCAGAACGGTTCTAAGCAGGGGAAGGATGCAACCATGTGAATTTTAGAAGAGAGGTATCCTGGCTGCGGCTTACCATGTCCAGAGCAAAGGCAGGAGCTGGAAAGGAGGGAGGCAGTTGAAATATATGCAAGAATTATTTTTATCCTTCTCTGCAGAAAAAAATAATAAAGCTATTTTATGAACCTAAAATTGCATTTTGTACATTTTGCTTTGCTCATGAAACAATCATATTTAGTCTGTTTGAGAGTTATGCAATACTAACATAAAAGGCAACGTCCTTTTCCCAGCTCCTGCAGCTAGCTGCTTTCTTATTAGCCCCCATATTAGTCAGCTTTTTGAACACCACCAGAAATATCTGAGAGGAGCTTCTTAGGAACAAAGCATGGTTTATTCGGGCTTAAGGTTTGGAGGTGCACAGTCCACGACGGGGCAGTCCCATTAGTCTGGCATCTGCAGAGGGGGACAAGCACGCTCAAGCCAAGAAGCTGAGAGCGGTGAGGCCCAGCTCAGCTGTGGTCACCAACCCTACTTTCCAAGGAATGCCCAGGGATCTGAAGACCTAGCACTGGGCCCGCGGCCCAGATGCTGTGATTAGATCAAGTGTCCACTCTGAATTCATCGGCCATTAACATTACTCCATTGACTTTTAATATAAGTCTTTGCAGTTAACATGTGTGCAGGAATGTGGAAAGCCAAACCCTATTTGAACCATAGCAGCCCCCTACAGTCTTGAAAAGCCTTTTTATCTCCATTTTTACTAATTTCTCTAAGGCTTCCAATCTCTAGGAGGCTGCAAAGAGAAGAACTTGCAGTACCAGAGAAATCAGACTTAATCTTGGTGGCATCCATGTGCTGGGATCCCCTGTTGGGGCGCAACAAACATGCTAGTAAACCTAGGACCACGGCCCCCCACTCTTGGTGTTACTGATGTTTTTGGAGGGACAACTGTTGTAGAGGGAGGTCCTATGCATCCTGGGATATTCTATAGCCAGTAACACACACACACACACACACACACACGCACACACCCACAGATGTGACAACCAAAAATGTTTCCAGGCATTTCCAGATGTCCCCTAGGGAGCAAAGTCATCGGTGGTTCAGAATCTAGAACATCACAGCCAAAGGACCTTTGGGATCATCTCACCCAACTACCCATTTTACAGATGGGAAAACTAAGACCCAGAAACTGAGACCACAAAGCAGATTTCCTGACTCAGTTGAGAAAATTTTTTTGAACTTACAGTTTTTTTTTTTTTTTTGCCTCAGAGAAATGCAATGTAAAAATGGAGAATTTTCATTTATCTGGCTGAACGTTTACTCCTCCCACTCCTATCTATCTATCTATAGCTCCTTTCTCTTCACTTGTACATGATTCAGCCTAGCATTTCTGTGCAATAACCTGCTTTTCTAGTACAAATACCATCAAAAGTAACATTTTTTTAAAGACTGGGAGACAGCCCCTCTCCCCTTCCAGCATTTTCATGAGTGAAGGGGTTAAGGGGAAGCCATCCACTGTGTGCCAGGGGCTTCTGTTCGCCAGGCCTGCAGCGCAGCACACACGCGGGCACTGTGCAGTCCTGGAGCAAGGCGGCTGAGGCTCACAGAGGTGCAAGCCCAGTGAACCGTAGAATCCGGGTCTGAGCGAGGGTGAGGCAGCCCCGAGCGCAGAGCGTGGGGCATGAGAAAGGCGCAGTGAATCCCCTTGGATAAGCAAATCCCCCCTCTGCTGAGGAGCCCCTGTGCCTATCCAGCAGGAAGGGTGCCTGTGTGACAGTTGCTATGACAACTCGCTTTCTTATAATTATAGAACACGGTGGTGACATGACAAGAGGCACGCTCAGTCTCTTTGTTAGGGCCCGTCTTCCTCTGACAGTTCCAGGAGCTTTAACATCACAAATTTTTTAAGAAAAGAAGTCCCACTTATTATCATTGAACATTACAGCAGCAGAAGGCCAGGGAGTGAGGACTGGGCCCCTCGGGTGGGTGGGCCACGGAGCACGCTTTGAAATCTCCCTCGGGAAGTGTTAGCCTCTTTTGTTTTTGGATCAGGGCGTTTAGGGAGTGCATTCAAAGAGAGGAAAGCAGGAAAGAGCAAGACGAACTTAATACTTGGCAAATAACAGGATTTTGCAGCAACATTTTCATTCTCCACCACTTTTCAGTTTAGTTTAACTTGGGCAATTCCCCAAGCAGGAAGACAGCATAGACAAGAGAGCACACACATACTGCATACACACACACACACATGCACACACCCCTCTGGGTCAAAAAAGCCTGAGCAGGTGGTGGCATTCCGTCCAGGTGTGCAAGTGCCCAGGAATGAAGCTGTCACGTGACCACCACAGGAAGTGGTCCTCGTTGGAGCCACTGTGGAACAGTGCTCATTTGCATCATCCCGCCTCCGCATCACACCGGGCCTCATTCCCCCAGTTTACAGATGAAGATACACAGATCCAGGGAGCAGACAGGGACTTTAGCTCACACAAACTCACAGCATTGAACCCCTAACCCACGTATTTCCTGCTCTTCTATCTGGCCTTTGCCACAGTGGCGCACTGGTGAGCCGCCTCTTGGCAAGCAGAGAGGGGGACATGCATTATCCCCTGGTCTCGCCATGGTTGGTTTTCAAGCTACCCACAGCTCAACATCACATTGCCAACTTTGGACAATCAGCTCTCAGGGTCCCCTAGGAAGCAACTGTTCACCAGATTCCGGAAGCCTGCCTCTACACTAAATGTCTTAACAAGAGACTTGACTTGGGTGGCATCCGTGTATCAACATTTATTTGAATCAGTGGGAATTTCTCAGCAATAAGAAAGAGCCCGGTCATTTGGCTGCGGGGTGGTCATTGAACTCCCAGCCCCTTGTCCAAGCCCTGAGCATCCTCCGCCTAAGACACAACTGTGAGTGTATATTTTCTTTCCATGGGAAATATTTTCTTAAAAAAAAAAAAAAAAAGAAAAATGAAATACTAAGCCACATTTGCTTTTCAACTATCCATTAGTAACAGTATGTATTTTTGAAAGTCACTCCGATGGCGCACCCTTGGGACCAAGAGAAAGCACTCAGCCAAAAACATAGGCCAGATCTGTATTCTAATTTTCAATAAAACCTCAACCAGAAGTGAAATGATAAACATTAAACACTCGCACAGCCGTTCTGCACCAACTACTAATGTGCAAATTCTTTCTGTGCCAGAAAATGACTCTGCTTCTAACCCAGCAGGCAGTGTTTTTAATAACTTGCCTAGAAATGTGCCTCAAAATAAAAAAAAAAAAAAGGAGACCAATAAAAAAGAAGACAACACACGATACAGTAAAATCTCTTATCTCACTGCTGCAGTCAGCAAACAGCATCTCACCATTGGAATGCAGTCGCCAGAATTTTGATGGAGAATTGGTGGCAGCAAGTTCTGGGGTCTCATCTCCTGAGTGGCGTGGCACCAGGCAGAAGGCTTTTGTCAGAGCCTGTCCTCTCCAAGAAGCACAGAAGAAATCTCAGGGCTCTGGTTTTCAGTAAAGGTATTTAGAACGGCGCAGCCAGAGCTGCTGGTGCGGCCGTGTGGTGTGGCTTGTCAGCCATGGGGAGTTTTTGACCGCTCGCCCATCTCCTGATTCATTTATTAAAGCCATCTTTTTGTGTTTGGCCTGGCAAGGTGCTGGCTGGGCTCTTGGGGTCCAGATTAAGCAAGCACCAGTCCTGCCCCAAGGAGCTCATTACCCCGATTTGTCCATTACGCGCCAAGCACATGGGCTGAATTAAATCACCATTCCCCATGAATAAGCCCAGAAAACTGAAACTGAAAAGAAAATTAAAACTTTTTTTTTAAAGGACTACCCTCTCGCTCTCAAGTCCTCCTGAAGCCCCATCTTTTATTGTGTCCACCTGCCAGAGCGAATGACGAGTTCTGATCCCCTTAGTCCATCACATCCTTCCCACTCCCCCCTGACCCCCGGACTGTGCTCTGGCTTGGTCTGCGAGCAAAGCCCAGAGATCTTTCTGGACAACCTCCAGTGTGGGCTTGCCCAGGTCATAGCTGAAGGGCCAGATCAGGACACGGGGTCAAGCATGAACTCTGAGATCATCCCCAAAGGCTGGGGTCCAGCATGCAGCACACCCAACACTTACACCATGCTGAGCCCTATGCTGGCAGCCAGGGACACAGAGGTGGGCCAGACACTCTCCCACTCTCCAGGGACTGCAAGCTGGGAGGGGCTCCAGATGGGGGAGCAGCCAGTTGGAGTTCAGTGTTGATGGAGGACCCACCCTTGTGACCCACCAGAGCCCAAAAGAGGCTCCAGCCCAGGCTAAGAGGATGAGGGAGGGGTCCCTGAGAAAATGACTCCACAGGCACAGCAAGGCTGAGAAGCCGGCCAGAGCAGGTCTCCTCTAACCCACACACATGTAAGCTTATGTTACACAGAAGTGCTTATGCGTGACCTAAGCGGGGATTCTGTCACTCGCCCATGTGAGTGCCAACAACAGGCATCGAGACCTGTCCAAAGCAGATGTTAGTGAAGACAAGGAAGGAAGGAGAGGGAGGAGAGGCTTGACAAGGACACTGGAAAGGCAGCAATGAGGTGTGGCACAGAGAGGGGAGATGCAGCCACAGAGCTGGGCTCTTACTTCACTCTGACACTTCCTGGTTGAGGGACCTTGGGAAAGTAACGTTGCTTCTCTGGGTACCAGTTCCATCGCCTGTAATTTGGGGCTGATAAGAATACCTAGCTCCCAAGGTTGTTGTTAGGCTGAGAAGTGGATGTAAAGGCATTTTTAATACACGATTATGCACCTTAGAACTGATGTGTTGCAAAATAGTGTACTGCCAAAAAAAGAAGCCCCCACTTTCCAGGGGGCAGATTCATGGCTCCAGGGGTCACTGTGGAGAGCCCCAGAGTGCCCACGAATGCAGGCACTGAACAGGCTACCACCTTACAGTTCCTCCAGACTGCCCCAGTCCCGTCCCCGTGGGCAAAGCCAGGCAGGGGAGGGCCAGAGCCCAACCAACAGACAAAAATCCAGCTAATTAGGCAGCAAGCTCAGAACTTAGAGGGAAGAAAAGAGATGTGAATAGGCAGGAAATTAAATGATCATTTATTAATCCTCTAGAGGGCAACATGAACTTAAACTAATCAGTGCTGAGAGACTGTGTCCTGGTTTTATTGATGAGCCATCAGGATCTCAGAGCAGTACAAGGATTTTCCCAAAGTCCTGAACCAGTAGATGCCAGATCAAAGTCTGACACGCCCAGGTGAGCCCAGGTGCTTCTCATTAGCTCTGCGCAAAAAGCAACTGGAGATGTCACTCCAATCGGCCCCACAGACCAGGTCAGGAATAATCCGGCAGCACAGTCGGCGGTCCCAGCACACGCGAGCGCCCGCCTCGACCAGCAGCCCCCACAGCACCAGGACTTGCAGGCACGCCAGCACCCTCCCAGCGCCAGCTCCTGCCAAGGTGACACATCTCTGCAAGACTCAGAGGGAAGGCCACAGCTTCCCCCTGCCGCCTCCCAGCTGCCCAGTGGCCCCGGGACTGTCTTTCAGGTCTGTTTCCCTTGACCATGACTGCAAGGGCTTCCTAGGTCTTAGAAAGGACAGAAATTCCAGGCAATGCTTTCAGGGATCTTTCTCCAGTCATCTCTCCCTGCCCTCGTCTCTTTGCTGTCTCACAGAACTGAGCTTGCAGGTCAGCTTTGCAATTGGAAGTCTCAAGTTGAACCACCCCCGGGGAAGGAATGGCGGTGGGCAAGGGATCCTTAGGGTTTCCTGGGCTCCTTGCAGCACCTCTCAGGTAGGGGCCAGTGCAGGCTCTGCAGCACTAACCGCAAAGCCCTTGACTTTCACAGGGTTTCTCCAGTCAACATCTCCACCCTGAGCTCCAGGATGCAATGCTCCAGGGCGCCTCCTCTTCCCTACCCCACCGGCCTCCAGGCACACACTCCCCAGTTCTCCTACTTCCTGCCTGGGCCCTGGGCCCAGTCACACAAGTCAGACACCAGGAAGTCCCTCCCCGCCTTCTCCAACCTGCACCCTACTCCCACCTGGAGCCTGAGCCCTGAGCCGCAGAGCTGACTCAGCTCAGACTCCCAGCCTCGTCTTCATTAGGCCTCCCACACCCCCATGCTCCCCACCCTTCTCTGCCTCCTCCACCTCCTCCACTGGGCCCACAGGGAGCTCCCTTTCAGAAAGTGAAAACCAGGCTAATTAAGGCTCATCACTTTACATAAGCAAAGGAGACTTGCTGCATTCCTCCTATTTTGTTCCTGGTGGCAGGGTGCCCCTCTGCCTGCCCACAGTCAGGGCCCCACCCCCAGGAGGCCCTGGACCCTGGCCAAGTGACTCCTTGCCTCTTAGCTGACTCATTTCGATCCTAAGCACTAACCAGAAGTTACCTACTGCAGGTGCATGGCTACATGGAAAGGTCCAGCAGGCCCAGCTGTGAACCCCAGCTCTGCGGCTCCGCAGCGGGGTGAGCAGCTGACATCACTTCCATGAGCCCTACTTGTTGGAGAAACAGAAGGCCCCTGACGTCCATGGGCTTTGTCCCAGGCCCCCAGCGGATGCCTGCAGCAGCCAATAGTAGCACAGCCCGCGCACACCAAGTCTTCCCAGGCATGCTAGGATGGCGCTGAACAGATCCATCCAGCGTGGAACAGTGTGACCATGTTGGGGAAAGGAAAGAGCCGCCTTTGGGCCAGACGGCAGCCCGGTGTGAGGCTGCATCATGCTACTGGGAAGGGCATAAAACTCGGGAAGTGTTTATTTCTGGAACCTTCCATTTAACATTGTCTGGACCGTGGCTGACTGCACGTGACTGCAACCACAGAGAGTAACAGCTCAGCCAAGGGAGGCCCCTTGCGTGTCAGGCTGGCTTATTTAAAGATGCTAAAATAGCCATGTCGCCCAGAGTCCTCACAAAGGGAAACGATGCAGAAACAGGACACGGCCCCATGCTGCTGTGGATAACCCAGCTGCGGGCAGGTTTCAACTTGTTTATTTCCATGTTGTTTTTTCCTTTGTGTTTTTGTTGTTGTTGTTGTTGTTTTTTCCTTTGTGTTTTTTTTTCATAGTTCCAATCCTAGAAAGCATGCAATTTGAATCTCTGCTTCCCCCCCAACATTCCAACATTCCCTCAAGTATCTGCCCAAATCATCCCATGTTTTCATGGCCATCACTTTAAATGACTGCCGAGCATGGAATAGTCCATTAAAAGTGTTTCACATTCTATTTGGCAGAAGGAACAAATTTCAAAAACGATTCTCCTATTTGTCTGATGATTATAACAATACACGTTCATTGCGTAAGACTTGATAAGCACAGAAAAGCAAAAAGAAGATGAAAATATCTCTCAAGCCCATAATTCAGAATAAATTACCCTTCAAGGGAAAAAATGTGATTTTTAAGAGACTAAGAATCCATCCTAGGGAGGCGAGCCTTGTTGACAGAGCCGTGATACAGTTGTTGAAAGTCTACCATTGCTTTCAATACTTTGATTTTCAGAAGAGCCCAATGGTAAACACTCTTCTGTGTCAATCTGGGCAAATTTGCCATGATCTCTGCTTCCAGGAGCTCAGATCAACTTTATCCCCTGGTCTTGATGTACATACATTATGCACCACAATGTCACGTGTGTGTTCCTGCAGGCGTGTGCTCACTCGTACAGGGATCTGTGTGCAGCTGGGGCCACACTCACTGGAACCACACTGTGGAGCAGACACTCAAGGTCCAGGGAAAAAGAAGAGCAGCACCTGCTCTCAAAGCCCACGCCCACAGTCCAGGGATATAAACGGAGGTGAAGGCGCTCCAGGTGCAGCTGGGAGACAGTCCAAGACAGAAACACTCCAGTAAGTGTATCCACGTGCACATTCCAGTTGCCGGACAACCAACCAAAGGCTGTTTTCACTTTCAAAACCCCCTGGTGTCCCAGTTGACATAAACTTGCTACTATTAATGGTGCACTTCTCCCAAAAGTCCGAGTGCTTTTCGTGCAGTCCACACTCCATCCACACAGCAGCCCTGCTATTATCTCTGCTCCATAAGGGTTAGTCACTCTGTCTGATAGATGAGGCGGAAACAAAGCTCAAACTCTACCAGACCACTTCAACATCCACCCACAGAACCACGTGTCCTCCTGCCCTCACGGCTGAATTTGCCTCCTAAATATCTTTTATGAACATCCACAACTCTGTCCACTCCCACCCTTGCCTGAACTACTCATGCCGTCTCTAACCTGGACCACCGCAGTAGTCTGACAGCCGCCCCAAGCTCCCTCCCGACTGCTGCACCCAGGCACTCTATAGGAGTCTGTATGCTTTTCCCAAAATCCAGATTTGATCATGTCTTGCCTCTTCTTGAAGTCCCCGAGGCTTCTTGCTGCATTGGGCATCACCATTGGATCCCTCCATACAGCTTCCAAGGCCTGGCCGCCTCTGTCCTCTCCTGCCTCATCTGTTTGCCACCCCACCCCACCCCACCCCCCAGCACCCATCCTCACGCACCTTATTCACATCCAGGCGGCCTTTACACAAGCTCTTGTCTCTTCAGCCACCAGCACCTGCTCACCGCCACTCCCATCTCAGCTCCCACTTGACTTTCCCCAAAGTTCCTCCTCTCACCATCACAGAGCAGGCTCCACGGCTCCCTCCCACAATTCACCACGGCAAGGAGTCTTTCCCACAGGCCCTGGTGAGCCCTCCACCAAGGCATAGCAGGGCAACCGTTTGGTTCTCACCACCCAGAAACCAGCTCTTTTTTGTCTTTGCAGCACTTGCTACAACCTCTCGCACTGACTACAACTTGAAGCTCTGCACACGTTTCCTGCAGGTTGCCATGGAAAAGCAAGAAGAAGGGGACAGGAGAAAAGGAATGAAGGAGGCAGTATTAACTCCCAGATTCCACAGAGATCCTGGAGGACAAGAGTGGAGCTCCCGCTGTCTGATTAAACACAGCGACCCAGAGAGAGGGGCTTCAAGAAATTCTCCGGGCAGCGGCTGCGCAGTCTGCACCTGCGTGACAGGGCCGGTGCCTGAGGCCGGGCGGGGGCTGAGCTGGCCGCAGCCGGCCTTACCTTTGCGGTGTGTGTTACATCATCAAGAAACTGACCGTAAACTCGGCGATTTTCGGCACCCGGAACTTCCCTTTGTTCTTCTGTTCCGGCTGATATTCCGTTCTTGTCTTCACGATCACCTGGAAAGGTCACCCAGGATTAGTGCACATGCACACTCAGAACATGTCCTCCCCCACCCTTGCCCCCTTCCCGAACCCTCCTTTTGCTTTTTTTAATCTACTACCATTGCGTAAAGATCAGAAGAGGAAAAATTCCTCTCTCCCAAACACTTGCCAGAAAAGAGAAAATCTAAGCCACACTTCCCTGTTCCACAGCTGACAGCTTTGGTTATACCTTCTCAGGTGCTGCATAGACATACGCGTATTATATATATATATTCGCTATTAATGAGAACATCTGAACAAAATGGAGTCGTATTTCATGAACTACTTCATCACCCTTTATGACACAATACTATACTTTCCCCAAGCTAGAGAAATATATGATTTCTTTTTGCCTTTTTAAAAATGATTTATTTATCTGGAAGGATTACAGAGAGAGGGAGACACAGAGAGAGAGAGGGAGACAGAGAGAGAGAGAGAGAGAGAGATCTCCCATCTGCTAACTCACTCTCCAATGGCTGCAATGGCCAGGGCTGGGCCAGGATGAAGCCAGGAGCCAGGAGCTTCATCTGGATCTCTCACATGGGTGCAGGGGCCCAAGCATTTAGGCCATCTTCTGCTGCTTTCCCAGCCACATTAGCAGAGAGCTGGATTGGAATGGAAGTGGGGCAGCCAGTACCCATATGGGATGCCAGCACTGCAGATGGCAGCTTAGTCTACTACACCACAGGACTGGTCCCCCACGCCATTTGGTGTAGTATATTTCACTGCACTCATACAGTACAATTGACCTAATCGACCTTTAATTGAGCATTTAGATTTTTTCCACAGCTCTGGTTACACAAGGGTACTTCAGACAGTTTGTGGAAAAGTGGAATGAAAAGATGTTTGTTAGTTTTGGTACCAAAAAAATGTGAAACCCATGCATAGTTTTTTCATAATACACATTTAAATTTTTTGAAGACCCCTTGTATGCATAGATCTTTTTAAAAATTTGCACCAAAGTAAACTTACTTTTAATTTCACTTGTCATGAACTTTAAAAAAAAAAAAAGATTTATTTATTTATTTGAGAGGCAGAGTTACAGAGAGGGACAAATGTCTTCCATTCACTGGTTTACTTCCCAAATGGCCACAATGGCCAGAGTTGGGCTAATCCAAAGCCAGGAGCCAGGAGCTCCTGCTGGGTCTCCCAAGCATGTGTAAGCGCCCAAGAACTAGGGCCATCCTCCACTGCTTTCCCAGGTCATCAGCAGGGAGCTGGATTGGAAGTGCAGCAGCTGGGACTCGAACCAGTGCCCACATGGGATGCTGGCGCTGCAGGCAGATGTCTAACCCACTATGCCAAAGCGCTGGCCCCTCGATGAACTTTTTGAAGTACCCTTGTATAAATAATTCATGTGGAGGGGTGGCACTGACATTGTGGATAAAAGTCACTGCCTGTGATGCCAGAATCCCATGTCAGAGTGCCGGGTTCCAGTCTCAGACACTCTGCTTCCAAACCAGCTTCTTACCAAAATGCCTGGAGAAGCAGCAAATGATGGTCTGAGTCCTGGGGCCCTGCCATGCACACGGGAACCTGGATAAATTCCTGGCTCCTGGTTCCAGCCTGGCCCGGGCCCTGGCTGCAGTGGCCCCTTGGGGAGTGAACCAACAGGTGGAAGATCTGTGTGTGTGTATGTGTGTGTCTTTGTAACTCTGCTTTTCAAATAAATATAAATTAAAAAACAAAAGAATATGCTGTCAACCTGACACCCCAAGAATGGCACTCGATCCCCCCATACAGGCAGCGTGGAAGGAAGAGAAACCTGACAGACCATCAGTAGCTACTGCCAATGCCCCTGGCCTGCAGGAACCCAGCTGTCTGGGCCTTGGGGCCCCATCTAGCCAGGATCACAACCCCACTTAGCCAGGTTGCGTCTAGGGCTCAGCGAGATGATAACGAGTGGTAGCCTTGAACCATTTCTGTGTGCCGGCACTAGGATCAAGTACTTCATGTCCCTTAGCTGCATACCGCTACTATTTCCACTCTCTTGGCAAGGGAGCTGCAGCTCAGGGGTGCTAAGACACTTGTGCAAAGTCACACAGCTGAAAGGAAGCAATCTTCTAACCACGATCATTCTTACAGTTAGAATTCACAGACTTAGAGCTTAAAATGATGAATTTTCCCCGAAAACTCTCATCATCTTTTCACCAGACAACAGTCAGGTGTATTGACTGGAGCATGAATTTTCCTGGAAGAGTGTTCTTTAAAGTCTGCAAACCATGGCACAGACTTCCTGCGGCTCAGAAAGGAGGGGAGCATCTACCTTGTGGCACTCAAGCATGTCAGTTAAGGAGGTCCTGGGTCTCCTCCGGCTTCAGAGCCCATTTCCAGGTGTGAATTCTGCCTTTGCGCCCCACCCTCTCTGTAGTCTGCTCCTCTAAACAACAAAAAGACAGCCCTCAGCTGCTGCTTCAAATAGGAAAGGGGTGCAGCCGAACACAGACAAGGGCTTATAGTGGGGGAGGGCTCGGAGGAAGAATCTACTCTTTTTTTTTCTTCCTTCCTACCTCCTGTGCCGAGGCATGGTGACACAGAAGCCTCTGTACCATAGGTAATGAAAATAACTTGCATACTTTGCATGTGTGCTTTAGGTTCTAAGCCAGGAGCTCCTTGATTCTACACCATGAGATATTGATATTGCTACTATGGTAGTGGGGGAGGGTTGGAAGAATGTGGGCTGCTTTCAAATCCTGGGTGGCAGCTCCGGGTGAACCCTAGAAGCCTTCTGTGTCTTGTTTCTCATCCATGGAACAAAGGAAATAACTATAAGTATCTTGTGGGATTGTTATGAGACGTAGATGAATTAACATGAGTTAAACCCTCAGATGGTTGAGTGAACAACAAATGTTTCTTTGAACTCTGCCGCCGGGTGCCACCACGGTTTGTTCTGTGGCTTTTTGAAACACGCATGAGACTGAGCCTGCCTGTACCTGTGGGCCTTCAAGTCCACACAAGACCTTCTCAAGGGCAGAGCTGGGGATGCGTGTTCGGCACAACAGCTAGGACACTGCTTGGGACACCCACATCCCTCATGGCGTGGCCTGGGTTTGAGTTCTGGGTCCACTTCCACTTCCAACGTCCTGGGAGGTGGCAAATGATGATGCAAGCTGTCACGTCCCTGTCACTCTCATGGAAAACTCCAACTGAGTTCTGAGCTCCTGGCTTCAGTTTGGTCCAGCCCAGCTATTGTGGGAGTAAGTCAGTAAATGAAATTTCTCTCTCTCTTGCTCTCTCTCTCATTCCCTCTCCCTCCCTTCCCCCTCCCTCCATTTCAAATAAATTATTTTTTTAAAAAAATTAAGAACAAGGCTATTAAGCATGCTCCTGCCCACACTGTTGTGGGGGGAGGACAGAGCAGGGGTGAGATCAAGGTTTGAAGGATGAGTAGACATTTACTGGGTGGACAAGAAGGCAAGCGAGGACATTTTCTGCAGAGTGAACCACATGGTCAAGGACACAAAAGCAGGAAGTATCATGTGGTCTGAAAGCACCAGTTTCGCAAGGAGCCGCCATGGGGATAGAAAAGTCAGGAGCTAGCGAAAAAGTACCAGAGCAAGAGCTAAGGCTGAGCTCACAGGAGAGGGGCTTCCTCTGTCAGCTAACACAACATTCCAGGCTGGAACAAGAGCAGTAAGACATGTGCAGGTGACTTGGGAACTTAAAAGAGAGTCGGCAAGTCCCACTCACTAGAAATACTTTGGCTATCACTGGATCCATTGTTAGGTGATGGTGTGGTACAGAAACATGTCTTATCATTTCCCTGAACCCACATTCCTAGAAATCTTCACAAACTTGGATTTATAATTTCATCTCCATACATATATGTGTGTGTGTATGTACATAACATTCACAGAAACTAGAATTAAAAGAAGTTTATTTTGATACAAAAACAGTTGGGGTCTTCAAACAGGTTCATAAAAATGTACATTATGCAAAAACTATGCAAAACTAGTACAAAAATTTTTGCACTAAAATAAACTTATCTTTTAATTCCATTTTTCCATGAGCAACCTATTTTCATTTTATTTGAAAGTCAGAGAGACAGAGAGATGGAGTGAGATCTTCCATTTGCTAGCTTGCTCCCCAAATGCCTACAACAGCTAGGGCTAGGTCAGGTTGAAGCCAGGGGCACAAAGTTCAACATGAGTCTCCCACTTGCATGGCAGAGACGCAGGTATCCCTGTCATCATCAGCTGCCTCCTTGAGTGAGCACTAGCAGGAAGCTGTATTGGAAAAGAAGAAGCCAGGACTCAAACCAAGCCACAGCTTAACTGTTTCCCCTCACTCCTGCCCTTCTATGAACTGTTTTAAAGTCTTCTCACATATAGCTAAATAAAACACAGTGGATATCCTGGTCAACATGAGCCGTAAGTCTAGGGTAACTATTGCCTTTTCTGGGGGGGCAGCATCAGACCCTAAAGTCCCTGCCTCCTGGTGTTCCTTCACTATGGAATTTTCTCCCCAAGAATGTTGGACAAAGCCCTGTAGATAGTAGCTGAGTATAATTCCCCATCAACAGCCAACCAGAACACAGGAACTCAGTCCCACAATGACAAGGAACTGAACTCCATCAATGTCCTGAATGAGCCTGGAAGAGGATCCCAACACCAGCCAAGACCCTTTCAACACCTTGCTTTCAGGCTTGTGAGACCTGAACAGAGAACTCAGTGCACCAGTGGTTGGACTTCTGACCCGTGACAGCTATGAAATGGGTCATTCATGTTGTCTTCAATCACTAAATCTGGGGTAATTTGTGCCAGCAACAGGAAATTAGTATACCTTCCCCCTTGCCAAGCCCAGCTCCTGACTTGACCCCTTCCCTTCTAGATCCTCGGCCATCACACTGGTCTTGAGCATCTTCACGTCACACAGCAAATGTTAAGAAGCCTCTGCTTCTTGGGCCTTCCCTCTGCCACTCTTGTTCTCTCATCGTCTATGCCAGAGCTTCTTGGCCAGCTCAAAACCCTTTTCACCTTCTAAGTAGACTTAATAGACCCTTCATTCCAGCTAAAAATGAGGCAGGAGACAGAACTAAAAAATATTACTGCTGAAATGAGACAATGAATGAACATCCCAATTGTCATAATAGTAAATATTTTGATGTTGCTTCTCCTGTATCCATCCCTTTCTTCAACCAAAAATTCCCTGAGGAATCTTCCAGGAACTTACCACTACCCCACTGGGGGGCATCCATATGGTTTGCTGGGAAGAACCGCTCCCTTAATGACAGAGGTGTTCCCTACTTGGGTTAAACCAATCAGGGTGCTAGCCTATTGATGACACAGTTTGATTGGCTCAGACATGGGCATGCCACCCAATTGGACCAATTAGATGTGAGGTAGTGTTGACTGGGCACATGAGGAAGGAAGCCTCCTAGGTCTTCCCAGGTGTCCATTGGAGCAAACTTCACCTCTGGGTGGTGTGGTGGGGACTTGAGTTATGGAACTGCTGTAGCAATTCTTGAGACTATCAAGAGAAGTCAGGCAGAGGATTAAAAACAGCACCTAAAAGAAGGCAGAGCCACGCGGAACCCAAGGAAGCGGAGATGGGCTCTTATGACGTCTGCCCTCTGCATCCCACGCTGCCTGAAGCTAGACCCATGCTGAGCTTGCAGGAAAGGGAGCAAGTATACCTTTTTGGGGTCTCAATCCAATTGAGGTTAGAATTTCTGCAACTTGAGATTAAAAGCTTCTCATCCGATATAAGTGTGTCCTAAGAAAGCTCATGACAAGGACCTGAAAAGCTATTAGAATTTAGTAAGATAGCCAAATACCCAAATTAGTCTACCAAAATCAATAGATTTCCTAGTTGTCAGCAAAAATTCAGCTCAAAAATATACTGGATCCCCCAGAGGACACATGCACCAGAACATTCGGAACAACTTCGTTCATAACTGCAAGCAACCAGCATGTTCATTTCCAGGAGCATGGACACACTGTGGTTCATTCAGAAAATGGAACACTGAACAGCAATAGTGTGTGTATATGTATATATATATATATATACACTATATATATACATACACTATATATACACTATATAGTGTATATATATACATACATATATATTCATACATACATATATACACTATATAGTGTATATAGTATGTGTGTGTGTGTGTGTATATATATATATATATATATATATACAATGAAGCTCCTAGACTTGAATTCAGCAAGAGGACTATGACACAAGAAGATCAGATTTCATTGATATAGGTTGCAAATATAGTAATATATACTTTAAATATATATAAAACTTATTTTTTTAAATATACCATTAATCAGTTGCAGTACTGGCCTTAGGGCACTCCATTTGGGCAGATTTGGGGCCCACAGCCCTCTCTTGGAATCCATGTCCTGCTTTGCCCTGAACCCTGAGTGAGTTTCTAATGAAAACAGTCATTTGGGTTCCAGAGCCTCTCTTCTTAAACCTCAGAGTTCAAACACAGGCCAAGGGACAGCTGTGCACCTGACACCACGGGCAGCCTCTGTCATCTGCTCCTCACTTTAGCTGTGCCACACTTGCTGCAAAAGCAACCCAAGCTGCTACACAATATTTTAGTTTCACCCCTATGGAAGTGTTACCCCTTTCAGATCCCATATCCAAGGCCAAATGGCTTGGGCCCCTTTGCCTGGAGCAAATGGACAGTGCTGTGCAGTCATCTTCTTTGACCTCTGTCCTAGTCACAATTTTCTAGCTTTAAATGACGTGAGAGTGATGGAAATTCAGTGGAAACTGCAAATGTCTGAATCTGGCTCATTTCCTGGACTAGCAAGATGCAAATCTGCTGTATGACACTCTGGTGACGCTGGGCAGCAGCAGTGGGTGCAGCTCCTGTCGTGAAGGGGAACCACCAATGGAGCCTACAGTATGCTGTGTGGCTGAGCTGGGGGGCGGTAGGCTGGGCGCATCAGTGCACTTTCAACTTATGACATTCACCATGCTTTCAGCTCGCGATGGGTTTGTCGGGATGCAAGTCCATCCTAAGTGAGGAGCACCTGCACCTGACCGGCTTGTTCTCCCCGCCCGCCTTGAAACGTTCTCCTCCCTTGAGTCTGTAGCAGTCTCTCCTCGGTTCTCTTCCTACCACACTGACCAGCCCTCCTCAGCTTCCTCTTCAGGCTCCCCCTCTTCCTCTGGACCTCGGAATGTGGGGCTCTCCCACAGCTAGGTCATGGTCATTCCTCTCTCCTGGCACAAGCCCCTGCTGGGAGTTCTCACTCATCCCCATCACTTCCAAGTCCATCTTTCTTCCTCTGGATTCTGATTTGCATGTGCCTTCAGATCCCACTGACAATCAGTTTACCTGGTTGGACACGTGCCTTCAACTCACACACACCTGCAGCAGCGCTCTCGGGCTGCAGCCCACCTGCCCTGAGCACCTGACCCTCCACCTTCTCAGGCCGTGCCACCCCAGTTCAGGGAACACAGCATTCTCCACACCACTATTTATGTCCAATCACACCCCGATATCTTTCATGAGCCTTTCCTCCAGTCCACACATCCATCCCATCTTTTCCATCCATCCTGGGGCCAGCTTCCTCAAGTATTCTCTCAAAAAGACCCCTCTGTCCCAGGTACACACGCTGCCTCCACCTTGGCCAATGGCAGCCCCAGCTCTCTGATGAACTCTCTTCCCATTTTTGCCTCTCCAAACCCACGGAAAGGGTCTTGGGTCAAGGACGTAACGCACACGAGCAAGCATTCAGAAGACGACCTGCCGCCTGAGGGAAGCACCAAAGGCAGTTCTGAGTGGCCAGCGAGCAGTGGGGTGAGTGGGGGACAGAGAAGAAGCTGCAGGGAGCTCCAGACACCTTGAGGATTACCTGACGGCTGAGGAAAGAGCGCAAACAAGAGAATGGCTTCCCAGGTGTGCACTGCCTGCCAGGGCACAGCCTCTGGCCACAGTGAAGACATACTGGGGTAGGGAGAGGCAGAGGATGGGGGAACCCAGCCCTCCAAAGTTAATGGGCTCAACCAGCCGTTAGGAGGTTGCTAACGTTCAGTGTGCTCCGTTCTTAGGGAGCAGAGCTACAAATTTCTTCCATAAAAGACAAGTAACCATTGCTTTTATTTTTTAGTGGGGAAGCATCAGAAATGTGAGCCAGTCCTTATGAATTGCACCTTGGAGGAATCAGCTTGCATAAGCAAAGAGAGAGAGAGAGAAGGGAGACAATGAACCTGCAGGAAAAAAGGCCTTATTCCAGGCGTTCTTTTACCCACGCTTGAAAAGGAAATGGAGCCAAACAGAGCCCTGAGCCCCTGGATGAATAGGAGAAATTGGAAGAAAAACACGTGGGGAAGGGAGAGGAAATATTCTTTATTATTCAAGGTGTGATTTCATACGAATTTGGAAAAAGGAGAGTCCAGGTTTTTGACTATCATTGTGGACAGAGGCAAAGTAATAACTTTGTTCTCTTTTCATGTTTACACATCAGCCCCCCATTGTTCTGTCAGCTGCAAATATGAGCAACATAATTTAACATAATTGGCATTGTGAAAACGGGATAAATTATTCATCCCAAAAGGACCCCTTGTCTGACTGTAATTCCCCCCTCGCTGGCGAGGCCAGATTATACATGGAGGTTCAGATGGTGCAAAGTGCAGATCATAAAAATTTAAAATACTACTTCCCAGGATTATCAATAATGAAGAGGTTCCCACATGGAGAGGCCCTACGATTGGCAGGGACAATAAATAAAAGCTCAGAAGTGCTGACAAGCAGCGAGATTGTATTTTTATGAGCTGGACTTGCACAGGCCAAAAATAGATCTGCGCTGTACCTCAGCTCGTCCCTGCAGCAAGGAGAAGTTCCGAGCCAGGACAGTGGATGGCCAGCCGCCAAGCACCTACTGTGTGCCAGCCACTCTGCACCTGCCCTCCCGCTGTGTGTGCATTTCATTCTCATCCTCCTGACCACATTCTCTCCAATTCTCAGCTCTCTCCGTGAAGTCCTTATTCTGCTTCTTCTCATTTTCCAGGAGAGAAAATCTAGGCTGTGGTAGGTCAGTCATTTGCTTGTGACCAGATGACCAGTAAGCGGCTGAGCCGGGATTCTCACTCAACATCGGCACGCTGCCTCTTACTTTTCATGGTTTTGTTTTTGTTTTTCACAGGTATCCACTGATGCCGGAAACTTTACCTCCTACGTCTCAGGAGCTCCTCTCAATCATTCTAGGAGGCAGAGCTGTCAATCTCCTTTACCTGGGTCGCAGAGAGCAGAAATGACATCACAACCTCCCAGGACTGCCAGGAGACAGCACCAAGGCTGGGAACTGAGCCCTGACCCAAGAGCCACCCAACACTCCAAGACTCAGCACATGGAACCCGGGACACAATGGGGCCCCAGAAACGTTGCTGAATACATGAACAAAGACACCCTCGCTCTAAAGAGGGAAAGCGGAGGTGCCCTTACTGAGGCTGAGTCCTAAGTCGGCAACCTCCCCACCACACACCTCCTCTTTGTGCTGGCAAAGCTGGGTATTGGCTTGGAAGACAGAAGCTCAAAGTACTGCGATGGCAGTGTTGTCCCACCCCATCCACCACAGGGGCTCAGAGAGGGGAAGGGACTTGACACCGATTGCACAGCAAGACTGAGTCAGAAGCTGCCCTCTAGAACCAATGAGCCCAGTCCAGGGCTCTTTCCAAGGGACTTGTCTGTCTCCCTTGCTGGGCTTTTGCTTTCTCAGAGACAGGATGTGAGGTTGGCCAGTGTGGCCTCAAATGAACCATCTAGGCCAAGACGTCTGTGACCCTCCAGTTCCATGGCAACACACAGGATGGGGCAAGATGAGGCGCTTGCCACAGGGGCCCCCAGCTCCTTCCATTCTGAGCAGAGGCTGCACGGGCTGGTGATCACTGGGAGGCATGGCTCTGCCACCTGTGTGCCCATGTCTGGAGGCCCAGGCCACTTGGTTGCTCTGCTCTCCTGTGCTGCCTAGAGCTAGCCCCCATGTTCTCTAGGGACCTACTTCTAGGACTGAACTGACACTGGTGACAACAACATTCAGCCTACTTTGCATTAAGCACTGACTGTGCAGTGGGCACTGTGATAAACATTCCGTGTGTATGTTTCTCATCTCACCCTTGCTACAGACTTTAGAGAAAGACAGTACTATCATAAGGAGACATAATATCAGAGTGGTTACTAAACCTGCCCAGTGTCACACAGCAAGTAGGTGGTGCGGTTAGGATATGCATTCGGATTGCAGTGTTGTGATACTCCCCGAAAATGCAGGAACGCCGGCTTGCTGAAGGTGGTCTCTCCACACAGGAAAGCAAGCAAGTTACATCAGTCTCCAAAGCTGTTTCACCATCTGTGAAGTGGGTGTGGTTTTTTCGATAAAAAATCTAAAACACACTCATGGCAATAAAGATGATAATCATCGAATAAAAGTGTTGGGGCAGCATATGGCATAGTGGGTACAGCCACCACCTGCAACACTGGCATCCCATATGGATGCCAGTTAAAGACCCGGCTGCTCTACTTCCAATCCAGCTCCCTGCTAATGCACCTGGGAAAGCAGCAGAAGATGGCCCAGGTCCATGGGTTCCTGTACCCACTTGGGAGACCAGGAAGAAGCTCCTGGCTCCTAACTTCACACAGACCCAGTTCTGGCCATTGCAGTCATTTGGGGAGTGAACCAGCAGTTGGAAGATCTCTCTCTCTCTCTCTCTCTCTCTCTCTCTATCTCTATCTCTATCTCTATCTCTATCTCTCTCTGTAACTCTGCCTTTCAAGTAAATACATAAATCTTAAAAAAAGAATAAAAATCTTCAGATGGCCTACAACTGTCCCTTTCCCCACTCTCCCCAAATATTTAAGTTTCTTATGTGTCTGAAAGTGTTTTTTTAATATTTATTTATTTATTTGAAAGGCAGAGTTACAGAGAGGCAGAGGCAGAGAGAGAAAGAGAGAGACAGAGAGAGAGGTCTTCCATCTGTTGGTTCACTCCCCAGATGGCCACAACAGCCAGAGCTGAGCCAATCCGAACCCAAGATCCAGGAGCTTCCTCTGGGTCTCCCATGTGCATTCAGAGGCCCAAGGACTTGGGCCATCTTCTACTGCTTTCCCAGGCCATAGCAGAGAGCTGGATCAGAAGTGGAACAGCTGGGACATGAACCGGCACCCACATGGGATGCCAGCATTGCAGGCAGCAGCCTTGCCTACCATGCCACAGTGCCAGCCCCTGAAACTGTTTTTATCAATTATAAGAATGAAACATACACACATGATGCCCTCCAGGTTCACCTAGGTCATTACAAAGGACAGAATGTCATCTTTCTCTGACTGGATGCTATTCCATTGTACACACAATATTTCACAATACTTGCATGGATCTGAGCGTCACATCAGACTCCACAAATAAAAGGAACTTCAAAAACTTCATGGAAAATGGAATTTTAAAATAGGAGTTTACTTCGGTGTGGAGCAACTGCCCAAATTGTTTTCCTCAGTATCCAGAAAATGTGTATTATGAGAAAATGATGCATGGATTTCAAAACTGGCTTTGCACCAAAATAAACTCATACTTTTCATTCAAATTTTCCATGAATTTTTTGAAGTACTGGCATATGTACACTTATGTGTCAATCAAAAGTAAAATAAAACTAAAACAGCATCAAATATACATGTACATTCTACGTCCCCACCCATGCGATCGCCCCACACCACCCTCCTTTGCAGCTGTTTTAACCAAGCAACGTGTCTGCTGTCTCTCTGCATATCGCACACACAAATCTGCCTCACTCTCGTAACACTTGCTCATTCCCCATCCGTGCACCCGAGTTGATTTAACCAGTCCCTTTTCATAGAACAGTCCAGATTGTTATCAATTTTTAAAATATATGTCTATATAGGTACAAAAATATATGCGCCTTGGCATATTTGAAAGGAATGTGCCCGTAGGATAGCTTCCCGCCATTAGGAAGCATACCATTTAAATAGCGGACAGTTCAAATTGCATAAACAATGTCAAAACACCCTCTGAATAACACTGCATCAAATTATATAACCAACAAGAGTGTATTGAGGTCAGCTTTGCTCCCAGTGCTATCAATGCTAAGCTTTATCAAATTCTTCTCTTGCCAATCCTTCTAAAAAGTATTATGTCTTCAAATCATAGAGAATTTTTAATAAACTCATTTGTCATTTTATATCTATTTGCTGGAGCTGCCTACTCAGAGCCTTTGCCCAAATTCGGGGTGATTTATCATCAATCTCTTTAGGAGTCTCGAAGAACAGGGGGTTCTAAGAAGCTAGAACTGGCAGAGGGTGCATCCTGCTGCTCCCTGGGCAGGACTGAGATTTCTGTGATCTTGTGTCATGGGGAGAAAAAGAGACCCGGAGTTGAGTCCAGACGAGAGCCAAGAATGCACACAGCTCTTGGTGACAAGTGCCAGTCCCTTCATTCAGCATGCTCCTAGGTCTCCCTGTGGAACTCCGGCCACCTCAGCTCCGATCCCCCTCGGCAGCTTTCGCTCTTGGAGTCTTTTCCCAAGCATCACCTTCCCAAGTCATATTCTGGCCACACCATGAAAGACAGGGAATGCTGCCCTTGTGAAGTGCTCTGAGTGAGGCCTGTAGACAGTCTCTGTATTTTCCCTCCCAGTAAGATGTTATGTAGATGGTCTGCTCATTTTACAGCCGAAGCAACACAAAGCCCAGAAAAGCCAAGCAATGTATCTAGAGCCACACAGTCGATCAATAGCTGAGCTGATCTACACCCAGGCCTCTAGGACTCCCAGGTGCACACAGTCTGCTGTGCAGAACCTGAAGCACACCAAGCACCACCAACTGGTCCCTAAAGCTCAGCGCCCTCCCCCGAGCAGGTGAGCCCACTTCTTGGTGAAGACTTACTGATCAGCATGAAAGGAAAGGCACATGTGCCCAGAGTCCGGTAGCTGGCTTGCCAAGCACATGATCCGCCTGGGGCTGTGCCAGCACAGGGCTGAGTCTGTACACCGCCTGCTTCCTGTGGACCTGCCATCCATCAGCTGGCATCTGGCAGCACACCTGCGTGCGCTGTTCTTGTAGGAGAGCACGTCAGCCCTCCGAGCCTGTCCCTGCAGCTGCAAAGTGGGGGTGACGGCAGCACCCTGAAAGAGGGGTTGTGGGGATGGCTGGGCTGCTTCGGCCACTTAGACAGAAGGCAGTGAGACCCCAGAGGCAGCTGCTGGCCTCTGAAATCTGCATCTAAAGAGCTCACTCCCACGCTCTGGAGGAAGCCACCCGATTGCTGAGACTCAATATTTCTCTGCCTGTCAAGTGGAGAAATTGAGCCGAGGTTTAAGCCGCACGAGGGGAGGGAGCCTTGTTCAGCCAGAATTTCCCACTGGCTGCCGTGTGGGAGGACTAGGGCTACTGAGAGGATGCACAGTCAGGCCTAGAAGGGGCACGTGGGGCAGGGAGAGCAAAGGCTCCTAGCAGCAGTCTAAGTACATCCCCTGGCCCACCACTCCTGCCCCGTCAGGAACACAGCAGAGGCAGAGCCTCGTGCCTCCACCGCTGTCTTCCAGCGCTCGTGATGGGAATGCTGCGAGACCAGCACCTCTGTCCAGGGGCAAAATACTCTGGTGCTGTGTGAGGACTCATCGGAAGGAGAGGTGCCTCATGCATGAGCTGAGCCTGTCCTCTGTCCTTAGGGTGGCCCTCCAGCAGCCAGGGGCGTTGTCCTGTAAGAGATCTCTGATCAGCGTCCCTCCCCTCGTGACCAGGTGCCCCACTTACCTCATCTGCGAGGTCTCTGCCCCTCACCCAGCGTGCTCCTGACTCTCCCTGTAGCCCCCTTGATGCCTGCCCGCCTCCTGGGCCCCCGCCCCTCCTCCCCTTTACCAATGCCTGCTCCAAGTCCCCGCCAGGGCTTCTCCCTCTGCAAGGCTTCCCCGGCCATCATCCCCACATAAAGAGGCTGCCTAAGCCTCAGCCTGTCCTACATCACAGCGCCTTCGCCTTTCCTTAATAGCCCTTCTCCCAGTTTGCAACCATTTCCTGCTGCTTATAGAAATGGCTCGTGTGAAGTCCTTCTTCCTCACTGGACTGGAAACTGCACGAAAGCAGGGACCCGGGCATCTTTCCATGGCCTGGTGCACAGAACATACGCAACAAGATTTTGCGGATAGGTGGATGGACGGACAACGGATGGATGGATGGATAGATGGACAGATGGATGGATAGATGGTGGATGGACAATGGATAGATGGAAGGAGGGATAGATGATAGATGGATTTATGGATGCGTGCCTTCCAATGTGATAAATACAGCCACAGCTATATTGATGGGCGAGGTCAGGAGGCCCGCTGTCTGAACTGAGTCTAGGAGGGTAAGTTTTGGCTTATGGGACAAGCAGAAGAGTGAGATGGGCATTCTGGACAGAGGGAACAGCATGTTCAGAGCGCCCTGGGGGGTGCTGAGAACTCCAGGGAGGGGTTTTTCATCTCAGCACTGTAGACCTTGGGGGCAGTGGGGAGGGGTCCTGGGCACGGCAGGATGCTCAGCAACATTCATGGCCTCTACCCCTAGGTGCCAGTAAGTGTCACCTCCCCTCCAGCTGCAACAGCCAAAAATGTCTGCAGACATTGCTGAATGTTCCCTTGGGAGGCAAAATCACCCCCATTGAGAATGCCTTCTCCAGCAGGGTCTGACATGCTCGTGTCCCAGGTACAAAGTAGCTGTGAGAGGAAGGGAAGCCAGTGGGCCTGCATTGAAGGATGTCAGGCAAGGACTTAAGGATGGTGTGCTGTGGGGATGAGGGGCTGGCATGGGTGTCTGCAGGGAGGGACCTGCGCACAACTCTGGAGGAGAGCTGGGGACTGAGTAGAGAGAGGGGAGGCGAAGGGCCATCTGCAAGCCCAGGCCAGGCCAGAGCCAACCCTCCAGCCCCAGGCAGGGAGGGAGCCCCAGGGCTGTGCTGTTTCCTCGTGCAGCCACCCCCAGAGCCCCACCATCAGGTCTGGGAGCCTGCATGGGGTGGCCACAGGTGAGAGCAGATGGGATTGGAGGAAGCATTCTCCCAGGGCTGGAGGCTTCTCAACAGTAAGGCAGCATCAGGCAGAGGGAAATGGAGGTTCCAGCCCCAGCAACTCCACTCTTCATCGGTGAAGCTTGCACAGATCACTGCATTGATCACTGCCTCAGTTTCCTCATCAGTGAAATGGGTGCACTAGGCGAGGCTACTGGGAAGAGTAATGAAATTACAGTCAAGAGCACCCTGCACAGCCCATCCCTGGTCCAGAGCAAGTGCTTTAGACTTGTTCATCTCCCAAAGGCTCTGTCCTGACACTCATATTCCACACTAGCAAAGACTATTCAGTGACAGAATCTAAAGAGGGGTTTCATAATTACACACCAAGTTCCCTCTGTGTTTTACATCTTCTAAAAGGAAAACCATGATTTAACACTGGGGCCAAATATTGGCCGGCATTGTGGCACAGTGGGTAAAGCCACCACCTGCAACACTGGCATCCCATGTGGGTGCCAGTTCATGGCCCTGCAGATCCACTTCCAGTCCAGCTCCTGGCTAATGTGGCTGGGAGAGCAGTGGTGGATGGCCCAAATGTTTGGGCCCCTGCACCCACATGGGAGACTGGATGAAGCTCCTGGCTTCTAGCTTTGGCCTGGCCCAACCCCAGCTATTATGGCCATCTGGGGGAGTGAATCAGCAGATGCACGATATCTCTCTCTCTTTTTTTTTCTCTCTCTCTCTCTCCCCCCTCTCTCTTTCTCTCTCTCTCTGGCCTGCAAAAATAAATAAATAAATAAATAAATAAAT
This sequence comes from Sylvilagus floridanus, assembly GCA_949820135.1. NCBI lineage: Eukaryota > Metazoa > Chordata > Mammalia > Lagomorpha > Leporidae > Sylvilagus > Sylvilagus floridanus. The sequence continues at coordinate 57,759,381 of OX463241.1, read as the reverse complement.
CTTTAAGGAAAAACATTTCTGATGACCACCTTAGCCTCAAACCCCACCGTCTGACTGGTACTAACCAAAGGGCTGAGGGCTGTGTTCAGGCTTACCTCGCTCCTCTACCTCAGGCCTGTGAGCTGAGTTTCAATGCTACCATCCTCATTTTACACGCGAGAAGGCTGAGGCTAAGGCAGGTTAGGGAACCCACCCCAAGCCATTAGCCAAGGTAGGATGGGAAAGCCTGGAGCTGGGATGGGACCCCACCTGAAGATGGGGCTCCCATCTGTGCGGGAAGCCATCTCACTCCACTGAGCACCCACAAGCCTTGGGCATCTTCAGGAAAACTAGCTTTTTCACACTTTTTTTTCTATTGTCAGGAAAAGAAACATGTTTACTCCTGAAAAGATCATCAAAACTAAATATGCACACACAAAAAACCACTAACCCCCTACGCAGAGAAGAAAGAGACCTGAGGGAGAAGAATCGAGCACAGGTAGGTTAAGCCACTGGGCTGCAGTCAGACAGCAGGTCCACAGACTGCTGGGCCAGATTGCTCCTGCTGCCGTCGAAGGTTCTAGATCTACACTGCCTGGGTTCTGCACCCGAGATGCTTCACTGTCTATGTGCTTTTGGAAATTGCTTCACCACTCTGCAACTGAGTTTCCTTCAAATTTGAATCAAAGCAGTGGATCCTTTTGGGTTTTGGGTCCCATGAACTATTGAGTGAGTGAAAGAAAAGTGTGTGTGTGTGTGCACTTCTCTCAGATGCACACATTTACAGAAATATGGCTTAGGACAGCACCCAGCATTTAGGAAACACTTAAAATGGTAACTATTACTGTCTTATAGTTAGCTTTGTGCCAGGCACGTTACATATGTGGCCTCATCCAACTTTGTTCTGACCATTGTGAGACAGCTGTGATCCTCACTGATTCACAGAAGAGGCAACTTAGGACCACTTGGCAGAAAGACTTTATCCTGAACCTCAGGGGGACTCCACAGTTTGCCCCGGTGGAGATGTGTTCCTCTAGGGAGTTGCAGATCCATTGCATCTTCTAGGATACATGGAAGTGCAGGTTCACCAGAGGAGATGATGTATTTGTTGTCCAGGCTTTGGGATAGTTTCAGGCACACCTGGACCAGATGGCCAGCAGGTGTTGTCTGTGTTCTCTCTCAGGGAGAGAAGGAAGCCCTCCAAGATGGGTAGGGAGAGTAAGGTAAGAGAGAGATGGCAGCCATCTCTGGATGTCCCACAAGAGTGTGGCAGGATGGGAGAGATGACAGTCCCTTTCCCTTGTACACCTCTCTGGAATATGCAGACTTGCAAAACAATAGTAAACCTCAAGACAATAGTCCTCAGGGCCAGTGCTGTGGCACAGAGGATTGAAGCCCTGACCTGGAGCGCCGGCATCCCATATGGGCAACGGTTCTAGTCCCAGCTGCTCCTCTTCCGATCCAGCTCTCTGCTATGGCCTGGGACAGCAGTGGAGGATGGACCAAGTCCTTGGGCCCCTGCACCTGCCTGGGAGACCCAGAAGAAGCTCCTGGCTCCTGGCTTCAGATCGGTGCAGCTCCAGCCATTGCGGCCATCTGGGAAGTGAACCAGCTGATGGAAGACCTTTCTCTCTCTCTGCCTCTCTCTATAATTCTGTCTTTCAAATAAATAAAATGAATCTTTAAAAAAAAAGGCAATAGCCCTCTTCTCCTTCCCAGCTTCCACTTATGCCCACACCCCAGCATTTCCACTTACTCTTTCTGTGAGACTGCGCAACTCACCATGCTGTCATCTATAAATGTAAGTGCACAATCCCTGACCCCCAGAGGTCATGCACATCTCAAACTCTGCTCCTCAACTTCAGCTGCACACATGAGTTATCTGGAAGGATTTCATTAATGCTGACACCTGGGGCTCACCCCAGAGATTCTGAAAGGATTGTTCTGAGGTTCCGCCTGCACAGCAGGAGCCTCAAAGACTGATTCAAACACACCATGAAAAACGGAGAACCTCTGGAACACATGTAGCTGGTCTTCAACTGAAACTACCACCTTCCATCTCTTGAGTGTTAACTGCCAATTCCAACTTTGCTTTTAAAGGCTTTCCCAGTTTCTCCGGATGGTTCAAGAATTCCTCATTTCTGCCACCCCACCCGAGCACATTCTTATATTGACTCTGCACTTTCAAAACAAATGACTCAACCCCCAGCCAATCAGTGGGGCCCTTTATCCAGCTGTGGCTCCTCTTCTGCTGATTAGATGGAGCCAATTGGTTAAGACACACAATGCCCTCCTGGAGATGCCAATGAGAAAATCAAACAGATGGAATGATCCATTGTTCACTCTTCAGCCAGGGAACGCCACCATTTGTCTCCAAATCCCTCCCTCACAGTGTACAAAAGCTCAAATTACAAAACCCCAAGTACTGTTGGGTGGCTCTTAGATGACAATGCCTCTCCCACCTGGGTCCATGGGCCAGCCTGCCCCCACCTGCCTTTGTAGGAGTGCCCACCTCCATTCTTCACAGACCACTCCCATGTCAGGAGATGCACCATCAGCCAGTCACTCATTCTCGGCCCCGCCTCCTCTGAAGACACTCTACCCGTCTCGCTGTTCCCCCAAAGCATTCCATGCTTTGCATGTGTGTGCCCTGTGCCTTACATCCCTCTCCTCCCATGGTCTACCTGGAAGGTTTTTACTCACCTTCAGAATCCCTATTCAAATGCTCTCCTCTGCAGTTTACCTAACCTGTTCTACCAACCTCAGCCACAAATCCCACCCCCATCCTCTTCCCAGGCAAACACAATTTAGTTGTTTCCATGTCTGCATCCTCACAATTTCTGTACTGCTCAGCATGACCATGATACATTATATTCATTTGTTATACCAGATAAGGATTTTCAAAACGTTGTCTTTTTATCACCAACTCCTAGTGTATGGAGACAGATCTTAGCAGGTGCAAACTGAATGTTTCTTGGACTGAATCCAATTCTCTGTGCTCAAATCTACACCAATGCATTTTTTAAACACCTCCTCCAAAATAATCAAGATGGATTTTTCTGTCACCCTCTAGAAGCGTTATTAGTATTCATCTACTGTGACAGAACTTTTACAAGGAAAGATTAATTTGCTTGCCCATGGATGTAGATGTGAACAAAAAAATACGAATAAACACTTACCACAAATCTGAGACAACACAAGAGATGTCTTGCCTCTGGAAGGAATAACTACATTTTACCAGAAAGGTTGGCAGATGACAAGATGAAAGGGCTTGGGGGTGGAATATTTTGCTGTTTTATTTCCTGATATGGGGAGGTGGGGGGGGGAGCCTGGGGGCTGATGAGAGGCAGAACACCTGCTTTACCTTCTCCGGTGCAGGCAGCTGTAGGTGATTAACCTCCAGGGGGGTGATGAGAGGGACGGTCTGAAAGCCATCCTCCACTGAAGGCGGCTTGCTGCCCTTCTCGCTGGGGTTACTGTTCAGCTTCACCATCCTTATGCCTTTCTTCCCAGACCTAGGGTAAGCAGGGGGATTCTGGTTACGACGGGAGGTAAAGCAGGGAAAGAGAGGGCTGGCAACAGACAAAACAGTGCTTCCTCAACAGCTCCATTTGGGTGGCTTTCGATCTACAGATCAGTCATTGATCTTCTGGTTAGATTTCCTGACATGATCCCCATCGTCCAGTAAAACTTCTTTAATCATCAAAATATGCCATTTGACCATGGGGTTCGACAGCCCTCGAATTTATAAACCTGAGGAAGATCTAGGACACACACACACACACACACACACACACACACAAACGCAAGCTTAAAAAATGCCTAAGACACTAGAGCCTAAGTATCCACATAATACCAGTGAGAAGCCTACTCTTAGTGCAAAATGCAATCCTATTATCCTAGATCCCCCTGCAGTATGATGATTTCATTTCACCATCCTGCTTGCTATTTTATTAAATTGATTTTTCTTCAGCAATCTCCCTAAAATACAACATTTTTTAATGTCTCTGGGTGCAACCTTTTACAGCCTACGTATACTGCACATGAAATACAATTTCCTAAAGCAACAAGAGGCTGATTTGAATCTGATCCTTTTATTCAGCCATGGAATACCTCCATTTCCTCAATAGCAAAGGGCCATTTTTTTTTCTGTTGTTCCATGGAAAGTTAGCAGCCCCTGTGTTGCAAGATTGCCAACTAAATAAACAAATCACATATTTTCCTCTCTAGCTCCCTTGGATGTCAAACCATGATCCCACCCCACCCTCAAAAGCCCGGCACAACTGAATTTCTCCTGCCAATCCTGCACATGGAACGTTATTAAACAAAACAGGGTCGTTGTGGGGGTGCAGAGGATGGCAAGGGTTTGGGGGATGTCAGGGAGTGGTCACCGCAGAAATAAACGCCTACTTACTGTGTTGCACTCTTGGGGGTCTGAGCAGATCCAAACCAGTTTGAGAAGGAGGAGGACAAACAGGAGTCCTCCCTCCTCAGCCTGAGCTCGTGGTGCTGAAAGGACAGCGCCTCGCGTGAGTCTGGATCCGAGCTTCTGAGAGCAAGGCGCGAGAGCGAGCGAGCGGGGAAGATCTGGCAGCTGCCTGCCTGCCTGCTTGCTTGCTCGCTCGCGCCCCCTCCCACCGGGGAACAGGCTCCCACACCATCTGTCATCTGGCACCCCCTGCTGTTTCTCATGCATGGCCACAACCACTGCATGGGACAAAACGGTTTCAAGAAAGTGGGAGGGATCCTTTGCACGCCAACAAAAATAAAATAATGAATATCCACCACATAACAAGCAATCCTTGTACCTTTGGAAAAACTGGCCAAGCAAGCACATACATTAGAAGTGGTCACCTCTCAAGACCTTCCAGAACAACACTCTGAAACACAGACTTGTTTAAGACTTACACCATGCTATGAACTATGCTGAGGAGAGAAGGGGAACTAATAATTGTTATGTATCTTCAATGGAGTGAGCACCCTTACAGCCTCTTTAAAATGGTTTCTGCCCATTGCAAACTGTGATTTCTAGTAGTACCTACGTGATGGGTAAGTGTGAGGCATGAATGAGATGGCACAAGGAAAGCGCTTAGCACAGAGAAAGGCACCTGGCAAGCATTACTAAACATGAGCTGCTACTCTCTCCACCAGGCTGCAGTCAGACAGGTCAGCTCAGGTCATAGCGCTGGGAGAGCTCCAGCACTGGGTCTGGAACCTTGGTTCATTGCCACTGAAGTCTGAATCTAAGCTACATGAGGACACGGGATTGGTGCCTGGGATCAGAGAGGGTGAAGTCCTAGTGTCAGCTTACTAAATCGGGATGGTATGAATTTTGGACATCTTGCATTCACTCTCTAGCCTTCTACTCTCTTATCATTACTGTAAGAATAATAACACCTCTGTCCTTGTCCATCCTCTGTTACTATAACAAAACACCTGAGGGCAGGTAGTTTACAAAACATAGAAATTTATTTGGCTCATGGTTCTGGTGGCTAGGAAGTTCATGAGCATGGAACTGACACTGGCTCAGCATCTCTGAGGGTCTTTGTTACCATGTGGTGAGACAGAGCAAGCTGCTAGCTCCAGTGTCGCTTCCTCTTCTTATAAAGCCACTAACACCATTATGCCCCATCCCATTTAATCTACTGACCTCTCAAAAGCTCCATCTCCAAACACCATTAACCAATGAAGGTGTGGGTTAAATTTCCAACACGTGAGGTTTTGGGAGACATATTTCAAATCATAGCAACAGTCTATAGCCATACCACCCTGAATGCACCTGATCTCGTCAAATCATAGCAACCTCCCTTGCTGAGTGCTTGTGAGTTTGAGAAGCGATTACACTCAAAGAACCCTTTTTAACTTGATGGGAAAGATCTGAATAGCTCAATTACCTCCTGACTGAAGACTGCTCTTATACTTCAAATCCTCTGAGGTCAAGATGGTTGCCCCTGGTCTCTCCTGTGATTGAAGTCCATGCTGGTTGTTCCTCCCCAGCTGCAGTGCTGTATATGATGGATTTCATGAAGTCTGACTGCCTTAGCATTTGTAATAGTGTCCTTTAGCTCTCAAAAATATCCTAGCTTGTGTCAGAATTTGTTTGATCACCCTAGATAGTGCTCAGGTGCTAATAATACACTCTACTAACTAAAATACCAGAAGAAAACATACTTATTATATGTGATGTTCAGTAATAAAGTGTGTGTGTGTGAGTGAGTGAGAGAGAGAGAGAGAGAGAGAGAGAGAAGATAAAGATGTTTCTGAGACAATACAGGCTAAAACACAAGCATAGGACTTGTTAATAGAAGGATGCATGTGTGTGAGAGGTAGATATTTCAATAAATGTTAGACCTCTACTTCCTCCTTTTCAAATACTTGCATGATTTCTAGGGACAAGCATTATCTAAGAACAACATAATATAGACATTCACACGGAGTCAGTTGTGAGCATTTGTGTTCAATTCTACTATTTCTGCCTCCAATGGAAAAGAAATTCTTTGACATGTCTTGCAACTGTGCCATAAGCACAAATTGAACTTTAAGTAATTCTGGGAGTTTAACATGGTCAGAAGAATGGATTGTCTCGTGGTAATGGAAACCCAAACTTCCTGTTGAGTGAGGCCAGGAGAGAAGCTGAAAGAAGAAACAAGAAGCTGGAATGATGTAGAAGAAGAGCGCCCCTCTCATTAGAGAATGAGATAGAGAGGTTCTTAATGGAATAGACCATCACTCTCCCATGAAGTTCTTTCAAATATGTTTGATAGTTGAAAACTAAAATTATGACATTTTCTGATGAGATTTTTTCAATGTATAAAAATAGAATACTTAAGACAACTGCAAAACTAATAGTGGGGGATAAACAATCAACATGGTGGCAATGTTTCAACATTGCACTTGAAATTGCAAATTATGTATTATCCCAATCAAACTGTGAAGAGTTCAATATGTCTATTGTAATGCCTAGGGCAACCAAAATTATGCAAAAAGACATGGTCAAAATGCAATAGGGCAATTAAAATAGAATACAAAAGAGTTTAAATCACCCAAGGAAAGCAGAAAAAAAGAAATAACCAGCAAAGAAAATTGAGGGAACAGAATACAAATAATAAAATAGTAGACTTAAATCTAAACACATCAGCAACTGCATTCAATGTAAGTGGTCTAAATAAACCACTGAGTTTAAAAGTGAAAAATCTCCTATGTTCACAGATTGGAAGAATTAACTGTATCAATGTATTCAAACTACCCAAAGCAATTTACAGGTTCAACACAATCTCCCACAAAATACCAAAGACATTCCTCACAGAGTTAGGAAAAAAAATCCTGAAATTCTGATAGACACAGAAGATCTCAGGTAGTCAAAGCAATTGTAAACCAAAAAAACAAACCAGATTTCAATATTTACTACAAGGTGAAACAACCAAAACAGTACAATACTGGCATAAAAATAAAAACAGAGACCAATGGAACAGAATAGAAACTCCAGAAATAAATCCATAGATCTATAATTACCTTTTCTTTGATAAATGTCAAAAAAAAAAGAAAGAAATTGGATTTCCCCAGGCAGATGTCTTATGCAAGACCCCTACCTTACACCTTTTACAAAAATCAAAGTGGATCAAGGAACTAGATCTAAGACTGGAAACTATCAAATTACCAGAGGAAAACATAAGAGAACCACCCCCAGACATTGTCAGAGACAATGACTTTTTGAGTAAGACCCAAAAGCACAGGCAGCAAAAGCAGAAATAAACAAATGGGATTATATCAAAGCCAGAAGCTTCAATTAACAGAGTTCAGAGACAACTGACAAAATGGGAGAAAATATTTGCAAACTATGCATCTGATAAAGGATTAATATCCATAATATATAAGGGGCTCAAGAAATTCAACAAACGCAAAAACAATCCAGTTATGAAATGGGCAAGGGATCTAAATAGACTTTTTTCAAGAGAAGAAATACAAATGATCACCAAAACATAAAAAATGTTCAAAATCACTAAACATGAAAAACCACAATGAGGTATCACCTCACTCCAGTTAGAAAGGCTGTTATCCAGAAGTCAAAAAATAACAAAAAATGCTGATGAGGATGCGGAGAAAATGGTACCCTAAAATACTGTTGGTGAGAATGCAGATAGTACAGCTATTATGGAAAACACTATGGAGATTCCTCAAAAAATTAAAAATAGATCTACTGTATCAACCCAGCCATCCCATTTCTGGGAATATATCCAAAGGAAATGAAGTCAGCATACGAAAGATATACTTATACCCGCATGTTTACTGCAGCCCAGTTCACAATAGCAAAGATATGGAATCAAATGATGAATGGCTTTTTAATGTGATTTAAATATAGTGATATAAATATAGGGATATATATGATTAAGTATTACTCAGACATAAAAATAAATGAAATCCTCGTATCTGCAACAATATGGATGGAACTGCACGTTATTATGCTAAGTGAATAAGCCAGACACAGAAAGACAGATTCCACATTTCCTCTCTAATGTGGAAGTTAACATATATAATAAATGTATTACTTACAAATACACAAAACATATTGTATGAAAATATTTGGATGTTATATTAGTTGGTATAGAGATATTTATAAATGTTGTCTTCAATGAATTATATACCTTACATAATAATATAGCCCTCTTTCCTCCCTCTTTTATACTTGGCATGAATCTCACATTACAGATACTATTATGCCTGATTTAAAGAAAAATAGTTAGTGTGTGTATGTATATAATGTTTATATATGAAGCAAATATGAAAGTACTTCTTCCTTGTTAATTGATAGAACAAACAAAAATCAGCAAAGACAGAGAATAAGGTTTCTCAGCCTCTGGATTGTTAACATTTTGGAATGGATTATTATTTGGGAGGAGACTGTCTTGTGTATTGTAGGATGCTTATAGCAGGATCCCTGGCCTGTATGTATGTGGGTTCCCCCAAGTTGCACCAATCAAAAACATCTCTAGACATTGACAAGTGTTCAGGGAATGGGACAAAAACTAGCCCCAGTTAAGAACAACTGCTGTAGGAAAACCAAACAAAATCTTCAATCAGCTGACTTTATAGGAAACTACCCAACAGCAGGAGAAAAAGAACACAGGGAACACTTAGCAAGATGATCTCCTGAGTTATAAAACAAACCTGAATGATTTTTTTTAATTGAGATGATATAAAGATGTTCTCTAGGGCCAGTGTTGTGGTACAGCAGGTTAAACCACCACCCAGAATGTAGGCATCCTGTATCCAAACACCAGATCAAGCTCAGCTTCCAATCCAGCTTCCTGCCAACGTGCCTGGGAAAGCAGTGGGAGAAGGCTTCAGTACTTGGTCCCCTGCATTCCAGCTGAGTGGAGTTTTAGGCTCCAGGATTCAGCCTGGCCCAGCCTTGGCTGCTGCAACCATTTAGGGAGTGAACCAGTAGATAGAAAAGAGTTCCCTCTCCCCTCTCCCCTCTCACCTCTCCCCTCTCCCTTCTCTCTCTGACTTTGTAAAAAGAAATGTCTTTCTCTTACCTATAATGGAATTAGAGCATAACATCAATGACATACTAACAATAAGATAATCTCCAAGAAGTTGGAGATGGTTCTACACTTTTAAATAATCCATATGTCAAAGAAAAAACTCTCAATGGAAATTAGAAAATATTTTGAGCTAAAAACCAAAAATACAAGATATCAAAATTTTGGGAGAGCAGCTAAAGCAGTGATTGGAGAAATATGTATAGCATTCGAACGCGTATATTATAAAAGAGAACAGTTTCACATAATCTAAACTGTCACTCAGAAAAAAATAAGAACAAAATAAATCCAAAGAAAATAATGAGGAAAAATCAATAAAATTTAAAACAGAAAAATAATGCAAATCAATGAAACCAAAAGCTGCTTCTTTGAAAAGATCAATAGGGGCTGGTGCTGTGGCACAGCAGGTTAACGCCCTGGCCTGAAGCGCCAGCCTCCCATATGGGCACCGGTTCTAGTCCTGGCTGCTCCTCTTCCAGTCCAGCTCTCTGCTGTGGCCTGGGAAAGCAGTAGAAGAGGGCCCAAGTGCTTGGGCCCCTGCACCCACGTGGGAGACCCAGAAGAAGCTCCTGGCTCCAGGTTTCAGATCGGTGCAGCTCTGGCCATTGACGCCATTTAGGGAGTGAACCAGCAGATGAAGACCTTTCTCTTCTGTCTCTCCCTCTGTCCATAACTCTATCTTTCGAACAAATAAATAAATTTTTTTTAAAAAAAGAAAAGATCAATAGATTTGATAAACCTCTAGAAAGCCTGACAAAGAGAAAAGAAAGAATTCACAAATTACCAACACCATGAACAAAAGAAGGGGACAGCGCTACAGAGCAATGCAGGCATTCAAAAGAAAAATAAGAGACTACTAAAAACACTCTATGTACATAATTCTCATGAAGCAAATTAAATGCACTAATTCTTCAAAAACTATAAGTTACTAAAGCACAACCATGATAACTGAGTTTTAAAAATGGGCAAAAAGGGGCCGGTACTTGGCATAGAAGTTACACTGCCTCCTGGGATACCCAAGTCCTGTATCAGAGTGTCTAGGTTCAAGTCCAAGCTCTTGCGATTCCAGCTTCCTGCTAACGCACACACTTCCCGCTAACGGCCACTAAGCAGTTGGGTCCCTTCCATCCACTTGGGAGATGCAGACTGATTTCCTGGCCCAGCCTCAGCTACTATGGGCCCTTGCGAAGTGAATTTGGGTAGTGAACCAACGGATAGAATCTCCTTCTCTCTCTGTGTCTCTCTCTTTCAAAATGTTAAAAAACTGGGAAAGTATTTCATCAATGAGGATGAACAGATGGCAAATAATAACCTCAAAGAATTTAAAATTGTTAGCCATTAGGATTCTGGAAAAGTACCTAAGCAAGTTAACTATCTTTTGTGAGTGACCCTATCAGTTCTATTTTTAAAATTTCATTTTAAGGGCTACGTTGTAGCTTAGCAAATGAGGCTGTTGCCTGTCACTCCAGCATCCCATATGGGCTCATATCCTGGCTGCTCCACTTATTTTTAAGATTTATTTATTTATTTGAAAGTCAGAGTTACACAGAGAGGTCACAGGGACAGAGAGAGAGGTCTTCCATCTGCTGGTTCACTCTCCAATTGGCTACAACAGCCAGAGCTGCACCAATCCACAGCCAGGATGAGGAGCTTCTTCTGGGTCTCCCACGCAGGTGCAGGGGGCCTAGGATTTGGGCCATCTTCTACTGCGTTCCCAGGCCACTGCAGAGAGCTATATAGGAAGTGGAGCAGCTGGGACTCTAACCAGCACCTATACGGGGTGCTGGCACTGCAGGCAGCAGCTTTGCCCACTACACCACAACTCTGGCCCCCTCTCCTCCACTTCTGATCCTGCTCCCTGCTAATGGTCTGGGAAAGGCAGCAGAGGATGGCCCAAGTGCTTGGGCTGGTGCCACCCATGTAGGAGACCCGGAGGAAGTTCTTGGCTCCTGGCTCCTGGCTTTGGCCTGGCTATTGCAGTTGTCTGTGGAGTGAACCAGGGGATGGAAGACTTGTCTCACTCCTTGTCTCTTTCTCTCTCTGTAACTGACTTTCAAATATATAAATAGATTTTTCAAAAACAAAGTTGATTTTATAGGAAAGAAATGGTGTATGGTTTAAAGGAGAGAAGAATTGTTCCAAATATGAAATTCATCAACTTTCAAACTTTGTCCAAGGAGGCAGTACTGTAGGGTAGAGAAAACATGGATGATGGCATCAGACATTGGATTTTGAATCCTCTCCAAGATGGTTCAAGGACTTGGACCCATGCCATCATCAATAGACAATTTTCATGGGCCTTCTTATATGCTGGGAAACTTTGTATGCAATATGCCTTAATCTTCACAACAAATTTCTGTAGTAATAATACTTAACATTATTGAGTACATACTATGTACAAGCACTAGTGTAAGTGTGTATCATGTATAAGGCCATTTAATTCACACAATTACCTTGTGTGATAGATACTGTTATTATCTCCATGTTGCAGATAAGAAAATCAAGACTTTAAATAGTGACTTCCCAATGCTACAATTTTGGATATCAAGTCTCTGGACGTAGGCAGTAGGATGATCTCTCCTACTGAGGGATGCACATGGTGCAGTAGGCAGTATGGAAGAAGTGTCCATCATCCAGGTCTAGCCTTGGAACAGAAAAAATTTCCTACAAGGAGTCTTAGCTGATGTCCAAAACAAAGAAGACAGGAAGACAAAGAAGGTAAAGCCACATGCAAAGGCCTGACCAACTCCCAGGAAGACTGAGTATACAGCACTGGTCTGCTTGCAGGAGAAATAAGGACAGGACAGCACAGTGTCCAGCTTGGGGAAGGTGTCCCTATGTACTGTACTCGTAAGGACTCTTGAGGTTGCCAGTAACACATTTGTGGGGCTACTCAAGACACAATCACAAAAGTATGGGTTCAAGTAGCCCAGCTGCAGAGACCACAGGAGTAACCCGGCCTCTCAGTCATTCAGTCCATCTATCTGTCTTTTGTCTCTGCTTCTCTCTCTTTTTGCTTTATTTTCTTAGACAATCTTCCTCCACAAGACAGAAGTTAAGACTAACAGAAGCCTTTTAGGCACATTTCACATAATGGCCACTGAGACGTCTTTCTAAGAAGTGTCTCATCTAATTTCTAAACATTTGGAGGTTCTTCTAAACATCTCTCTTATTGTTAGCCAATATCTCAGAACATGCTATTTATGATTTAATTCCTTTGTGATTTGTTAAAACTCATTCTGTGCACAGCATATGGCCAATATGGTAACTATTTTATATGCACTTGAAATGAATGTGTATTCTTTTATTATTGAGTACAGAGTTCTATAGAGATCAATATGGTTAGATTTCTTTAACATATTGTTCAAATCTTCTGCCCATTAACTGATTTTGTTTGCTGTTTCTATAACTAACTACATCAAGTGAGTTATAAAATCTCCCACTGTTTAACTGTGGATTTACCTAGTTTTTCCTTTTATTTGTTAGTTTATGCCTTTTATATTTGAGCTTTGTAATTGGGTAGATACAAATTTAGAACTGTATCTAGTTAGCCCTTTCTATCAATGTGATATGTTCCTCTAGCTCTATAACTACTTCTTATCTTTAAGTCTACTTTTTCAGGCATTAATATAGCCACATTAGCTTTTTCTGATTAATGTTTGTATGTAAATACTTTTTCATCCCTTTACTTTAAATATCACTATCATTTTATTTTAGAAATTCTCTTTGTAAGCCACATATAATTGAATTTTACCTAACCTGAAAACCTGTATCTTTTGATTGAATTTAGTCCATTTACATTAAGTGTAATTATTGATCTGTTTGTGCTTATCATTTTCCTATTGTTTTGATTCCCCTCTGTTCTTGATGACTTTATTTCTCCTTGCTTTCTTTTCATTATTCAAATATGTTTGTTACATCTCCACCTACATTTACTTTCATTTGTTACTTTTTTATTACTTCAGTCATTAGTGTAAAGTCTACAATGTACATCTTTGATTCATTATAGTGTCATTTAAATTAGTTCTTTCACTTCTCAATTCAAGGATCTTATAACAATGTAACTATATTCACACCCTCCTACATTTGTGCTCTTGTGGTAAGTTTTAGTTACACATGTTTAAAAGTTAGCACACATGACTGTAATAATGAAGTTTTAGTAAGTCAATACTCATTTTGATTAGTCCAAATGTGTATCTTTATTACTCTTTATTGCTGTCTGCATTGCCACATTTTCAAATCTGCTAACAATTTTATGTCTGCTTGTTCTATCAGTAGCTACATTAAGTGAGCTATGAAATCTCCCACTGTAACTTTGGACTTACCTAACTTTCTTTTTATTTCTGTTCTAATTACATTTAGGATCATCTTCATTCTACCTTAACACTACATTTTAGTATTTACTTTAATGTAAGCTATTGGAGATAACTTTTCTTATTACTTTTTTAATGTATCTGACATTGTCCTTCATTTTTAAATCATAAATAGTTTTGTTGGATATAAATTTCTAGATTAACAGTAGACTTCTGTGTTTCATCACTTCAAAGATGCCATCCGGGGGTAGGCATTGGCCGAGAGGTTAAGATGCCTGCAGCCGAGGACCTGGGTTCTACACCTCACTCCACTCCTGACTCCACTTCCTGCTAAGGCAGACCCTGAGAGGCAATGGTGGTGGTTTAATTAGGACCCTGCCTCTCACATAAGAGACCTAGATTGAGTTCCTGGCTGCCAGGTGACCATTGGTGACATCTGGGGGAGTGAACCACCACAGGGAAGCTCACTCTCTGTCTCTCTACCTCTTAAGTATATTAAAAATTTTGAAAAGGATACCATCCAACGGTTTTATTTTTATTTATTTATTTATTTTGAAAAATCAACCATCCATTTATTGGTTCTCCTTTGCAGAGAATGGTTCTTTTTCACTCTGGGTTCCCTGTACTACTTTTCCTTGACTTTGGTTTTTAGCAGTTTTATTAAGTAGCAATGCATGATTTCGTTGGAAGTTATCATGAGCAGCATTTCAAGTACTTCTTGAATCAGTGGTTTGATGTCTTCTGCCATATTTACTTCTTCTGATACGTATCAACTCTGTTTTCTCCCTCCTCTTTTTCTGGGACACTGGTCCTCTCCACGTTTTAATCTAGCTATTTTTATTTCACCTCCCTTCCACTTCACTAAACTGCTCATCTATGTAGTCTTCATGCTTTTTTCCATTTAATTTGTCCCATTTACTGCTAAAAATCTATTTAGGTTATTGGGTTTAGTTATATATTTATAGTTATTTTTATAGAACTGGGGTCTTTGATAAAATTTCACATCTTATCATCTGTTTTATTGATGACAAACATTTCCAAATCCACATTTGGTCATTCCACCATCTGGATCACATGTGGACTTGGGTATATTTATCTGTTCTTCTCTCCTTTAGTTTTTAGTAATTTGTAGTATGTCTTAATTTCTATTGATATTTTATATTGTGTATGAAGGAAATCATAGAGGTTCCACTTACGATTATCTTCCTACACAGTTCACTGTTATTCTGCCGGCAGTCAAGTAGGAACATAATCATCTTGACACAACCAGGGACTGAGACAGAGGCCAGGTTTTTCTTTTTGTAAAGATCTGGTCTATTTTTGGTTTGGACAGACCTGGGGACTTAAGTGAAAGCCTAGCACATTTACCAGGGCGCTCTACCCACAGCAGACCTTGAACCATCATGGTTTCTGCGGCACCCAAGGCCTTGGGGGTTCTGTGTGTGTCTTTAACTCTTCGCATGCATTTTCTACATGGGACGTGAGTCCCAAGGACAGAGTGGGGATCAGGAAGCCGCACAGGAGGAAAAGGGCAGGGAAGGCTGGGCTCTTCTAGGCACTTATCTTCTCCCCCAGGCTCTTTCCCCTTCTAGGTCTGGATCTCATGGTAGCCCTGGAGTCCAGTATTTGTCTTTCCAGCCCCCGACATGGCTGACGGCTCTGGGCCACACCATTTTCTGCTCAGTGTCTGGGCCTGCCACTAGCAGTCAACAGTGTTCAGGGAGAAAGCAGCGGTGAAGCTGAAGCAGATCCTAAACATCATGAATTTCCTTCGAGACTCACAGCTCCACACTGCCTAAGTCCCTCTCCTTCAAAGAGCTGATTGCTGTTTATAACTAACAGACCATTTTGAGAGCAATTCCAGGTTTACAGAAAAGCTAAGCATGGAATTCCCATACACTGCCTCTTCCACCCCACCCCCGACCCACACACTCAGCTTCTCCTTTTGCTGACATCTTGCATGTGGAGTACATTTATTAAGCTTAATGAGCCAATACTAATATATTATTATTAACCAAACCCATAGTCCAGGGTTCAACTTGTACTGTACATTCTATGAGTTTTGGCAAACATAATGCATGTTGAACATTACAGTAACTTCCAGGGTAGTCCTAAAAATCCCTGGTATTTCATCTAGTCCTTTCTTCCCCTCTCTGAATCCCTGGAATAAAGTTATAGTGTAGTGGTTATAAAGTTGCCTGTACCAGAATTTGCCTTTTCTACTTGGAATACTGCAATGTGGTGCCTTTTCAGATTGGCTTCTTTCACTTAGCAATATGGGTTTGAGGCCCCTCCATGTCTTCATCACCTGAAAGCTCATTTGCCTCTTCCCACTGAGTAATATTCCATTTTCTAGGTATACCAGTTTGTTTACCAATTCAACTACTGAAAAATATCTTGGTAGCTTTCAAGTTTTAGAAACAATGGGGACCAGAGCTGTGGCACAGTGGGTTAAGGCTCAGCCTGCAGCACCAGCATCCCATATGGACACCAGTTCAAGTCCTGGCTCTTCCACTTCCCATCCAGGTCCTTGCTAATGTGCCTGGGAAAGCAGTGGAGGATGGCCCAAGTCTTTGGGCCTCTGCACCCATGTGGGAGACCAGGAAGAAGCTCCTGGCTCCTGGCTTCAAATCAGCTCAGCTCTGGCCATTGTGGCCATCTGGGGAGTGAACCAGCAGATGGCAGACCTCTCCGTCTCTACTTCTCTCTGTAACTGTATCTTTCAAATAAGTAAAATAAATCTTTAAAAAAAGTTATAGTTATCATGGTGAATAAAACTGCCTTAGATATTTATGTGCAAGCTTTAAAAAATATTTGTTTAATTATTTATTTATTTGAAAGGCAGAGAGACAGAGCAAAAGAAATCTTCTCTCTATTGGTTTACTTCCAGAAATGCCTGTCGCATCCAGGTCTGGGCCAGGCTGAAGCCAGGAGCATGGAACTCCTTCTGGATCGCCTAGGTGGATGGCACAGACTCAAGTACAAGGTCTATTATCATCTGCTGTCTTCCCAGGGGCACTACAAGGAATGCTGGGTCTAAAGCAGAGCAGTAGAGACTTGAACCAGCACTCTGATATGGGACACTGGTTTTACAAGTGGTGGCTTAAACCACTGTGCCACAATGTCACAGCTCTGTGTGCAACATTCATGAGAATGTAAGTTTTCAACTCATTTGAGTAAGTATCTTGCAAAATGATTTCTGGATGATATGATTCAAGAGTATGTTCAGTTTCATTTAAAAAAAAAAAAAAAAAAACCTGTCTTCCAAAGCATTAGAACCATTTTGCTCTTCCACCAGGAACAAATTAGAGTTATTGCTTTTAGCATTGTCGGCATTTAATGTTGTCAGTGTTTGGTATTTTAGTCATTTTCAGATGTGTAGAAGGATTTCATTCTTGGTTCCTATAGCTCTTGTTAATTGTTGACTAAGGTTTTACTTGCTCTCAGCTAAGACGGTTCCCCAGGATAAAGAGTTTGAGGTTTTTTCTCCTTGGTCCTAAATTCAATGCTCCTGAGGAAGGACCCTGGCAGGCTGAAGGACCAGGACCACTTCCTGTTCTGGCAATTTTTGTTAAGGTTTTTTTTTTTTCTTATTTTGAAAAGCAGAATTACAGAGAGAGGAGAAAAGACAGAGAGAGAGAGGTCTTCCATCCACTGGGTCACTGCTCAAATGGCCACAACAGCTGGGATTGGGCCAGGCTGAAGCCAAGAGCCCAGAGCTTCCTCTGGATCTCCCACATGGGTGCAGGGGCCCAAGCACTTGGCCCATTCTCCATTGCTTTCCTAGGCTCACTATCAGGGAGCTGGATGGAACTGAGCAACCAAGTCTTGAACTGGGGCCCACATGGAATGTCAGCTTCTGAGGTGTAGGCTTGACCTGCTCAGCCACAAGGCCAGCCCCAGGGTCATTTCTAATGAGGGAAATGAGATCTATGGGATGACAACTCCTATTCAAACCACATGTAGGAAGATAACAGTAAGTGGAACCTCTATTTCCTTTATACACAATATAAAATATCAACAAAAATTAAGACATGCTACAAATTACTAAAAACTAAGAGAGAGAACAGATAAATAGGCAAAATCATCTCATGGAAGAAAGGGAAATTTCCCAAAAGGTGCAAAGGTGTGTCAAACACTCCACACCACAGCTGTTTACCTGCCACAGTGCCCTAATGAAACACCCTTATGGCAGGCACAGTACTGGCCTTGACCTGTATGAAACACAGAGGTCACCGTTCTTCACTATCTCCTGACATTGCTGGGTGACTTCCACTGTAAATAACCTGTAAAGGATATTTTAAAATCATCCATGTTTTATGTGCAAATTGCTTTCACTTATAACTTTTACAGCATTTCTGCAAGTCTTTAACTATTTTCCATATTAATTGTGACTACAGTATAGGAATTAGGTAGAGAGTCTATTGAAGCCACACTGGCTAGGGCCAAACCTCAGCTCTGCCATGTTGCTAGATTTAAGATCCTGAGTAAGCTGTGTTAGTTCTCTGTGCCTCAGTGTCCTCATTTCAAAATTGAGGATACTGTTAATACCATATTGGGCGTTACATGGATTAGATGAGTCAATACGAGAAGTGCTCAAACCAGCTAAGCAAGTACTTACATTTCTTATTCTGTTATTAGGTAAGCACTTTGAAGAACCAACTCTTCAGTTAGCCAGTTTGTTTTTTATCTTCTAATGTATTCATTCACACTTTCAAAATGTTATTTTCGTCTCCCTGATTTCTGTAAGCTTATCTCATTTTTGTCTTTTGAACTTCCTGGGATAAATATCTAGTTTATTGATTTGTCTTCTTCCCATTTGAAAATGAATGAAATTAATGCTATGACTTTCATTCAACCTTTGATTAGTGCAGCTTTGACATTACCACTTTCCAAGTATTTTGTGGCTAAAAATTGGTTTCTTTCTTGGACACAAGAGTTGTTCAGTAAAGTGGTCTGGTTTGGTTTAAATTTCCAAATGCTTGATATGCTGTGTTGCAAAAATGTGTACCTTTTGAGAACAGTTTCTAGTTCCATTGTGTGTAGTCCAAGAGCATGGTCTGTGTATTTTCTGCTTTGGAAAATGTAGTAAATTTTTGTTATGGCCCAACACATAAATTATTTCTATTAAAATTCTCTGAAACTAAGGACAGAAACCCCGTTCTGAACATACACATATTTTATACCAAGTATTAAATCATGTGTGCTACTTATGTTATTTAAACCTTCTTTGCCCTCATTGAAATTTCTTGCTTAATCTATCAAAAATGAGAGGCTATTTCTATCTCCTGTTAATAGCATGAAACTTTTCCTTGCACTAAAGCTATGGCATTTGGCACATGACTTGATGATGAATGACATCACATCTCATGAATCTTGCTTTTGTGCATGTGAAATGACCTGCTAACCCTATTTTCCTATGTTAGATTTTGCTCTTTACCTAAAATACAACTGCAAATTCCATGTTTTGTTTTGACTCTCCTCAGCCTTCTGTAATTACACTTTGTAGGTAACCTCTTCCATGTGAGAATCCCTCAATTTGGGAATTTGAGTCAGTATAGAAAATCAACCCTTACAATGAAATGTACTGTCTTTTTTTTTTTTTGTAAGATTTATTCTCCTATTTGAGAGGCAGAGCTACAGACAGAGATAGCTAGAGAGATCTTCTATCCACTGGTTCACTCCCCAAATGGCTGCAACAGCCGGAGCTGGGCCAGTCCAAAGCCAGGAGCCTCCTCTGAGTCTCCCACATGGGCACAGGGGCCCAACCACCTGGACCATCTTCCACCAACCTCCCAGACCATCAGCAGGGAGCTGGAAAGGAAGTGGACAGCTGAGATCCGAACCGGTGCCCACACAGGATGCTGGCACCAGAGGCAGAGGCCCAACTGAGCAACTACAAATGTACTGCCTTACATTCGTCGTGTTTTCTGGTTCCTTGCTATTTCCTTCATTGTTTCACACACAAACATTTGTCTTCCATGATTCAGAAGGCACACATAATCTTTTTAAAATTGTGTCTTTAGTCATTTCTAATACGTCAGAATGCATTTGGATCAACATTCCTCTCCCAGCCTCAAGAACAGCACAGATGATCTGCAGCTGCCCCTGTAAATGAGATCATCAGCACACATGCCTTTCTTCTTTGCCTGTCGCTCCTTTCTCCTGTTTAACCTTTTCAGTTAAACTCAGACCTTTACTTCCAGACACGTATCTTCTATGTTTTATTTTGGTTCCCTGAGACATCCGTGTTAGAATTGGAAGCTGAAAGAAAAGTGAATACAATGTGAGTCTTTTTCCAGAAGGCTTCCGATGACACTTTATCTGGAAATAGTTACTTCTTATAAAACTACGTTTCAAAGGATCTGAGTGCTTCTGAGATCAGTTTTCATGATGCGTTAGCATTTGGTGTTTTGTTTTGTCTCCCTGTGTAAGTACACCTCCAATGAAAGACATGACAAAAGCCTTAAACGTCTCATTATAAATCTTGTTAAGTTGTCAGTTTTAAGAATGTTATACAAAATGTAATGGCCAGATAGGAATATGAGCTTTTATAGAAATTTGTTCTAAGAATCTCCCAGAGGCAAGCATAAAAGGAAGCTGGCTCCTATTATTGCTAGGAGCTCTATATTTAAATTTCAAATAACAGAAGCTATGAAAATTCTCTTTCTTCTTAAAAGGGAAGGGGACATTGCCTACTTTGAGTTAAAGGGAAAAAAGGACAATAGACAGGCAGAAAGGTCAGTGGCGATGTCTCCCCTGGTCGGCTCGAAACAGATGGAGAGTCTCCCAATACAAGAGGCAAGCCGTAAGCATGGAAAAGGACATCAACTTCGTATCAACAGGATTCCTTACAGAGAACCCTTCCAGTTAAGGTCTAGGAACCCACTTAGAAAGACATAAGTTAATCAGAATAAAGACTTCTTGAGAAAGGTTTTGAATTTTGCCCAGACACTTGTCTCTAAAAGATATTCCAAGAGACTATTTTGCTGTTCAATGATCCATTCATCTGCCTCTTCTTTGTAGACTGTGTTGTAAAATAAATCACCGTTGAGCGATTTGAGGTTTGGAGTCTCCGAGAGGATTTCGAGCAGGAAGTGTGGTAGGGAGTGGTCTTGGGAGGCAGAAGGGCAGCAGGACTGATCAGAGGAGGAACGTGGTGTGGTATCATCTCCATGAAGTCCTCAGTCAATGCCCCCGTAGACATGGGCCGGCCATCCTCTGCTGTCCCAGGCTGAGATTCAGGTGGGTGCTCTCCCCCAGAGAGACAGAACCATGGGCAAGGTGACTTCTTCAGCAAAGGCTGCCTCCCAGGAAGGGCTAAGGGCTGTCAGCCAACAGCTCAAGGGGAGAAGGCGTCCAGTCTCGCACAGGCACCCATGTGGGCAGCCCAGCGCCCACCACAGGCTCTTCCCCAGGGCATCTTGGTTCCCAGCTTTCTCTTAGCAATCTGACTCCAAATTCACATATTGCTAACCCATAAAAGCATCCCTCCAATGGGGAGATTCCTTCTGGGCTCCAGATGGATACATGCCATTGTTTCCTTGAGAACTTCACTCGCGTGGCTCGCAGACACCTGAATCTCAGTATGCCTCAAACTCACCCAGGCCCCGCCCCAGACCTGCGGTTCCTCTGGCTTTACAGCCTTCAGCAAACTGCCCCTCATCCATCCACAGTGCTGGCTAGACATCTGAGATGAATTCTGGATATCTTCTTTCTCCCTCCCACACCCAGTCACCAAGTCCTGACCAATCTCCCTCTCAAACATCTCCCCAACAGTTCCTCCTAGTTCCACGACTGCCATAGTCCCCTCCAACTTGCTACCCAACAAGCAACCGTGTTTTCCTTCCCACCAAGGTCATAAGCCTAACAAATCCCTGTAAGACAAGGACCAGAATCTCCAATCTAGGCTGCAGGGCTCTTCATGGTTCGTCCCCTGCAGTGCCACAGGCTTGGTCTCCTGCCATGCTTCCTCTTGACACCGTGCTCTGGCTTCCTGAGCTCCCGAATGCCCGGAGTCTTCCCACATGGCCATTCCTCTGACGTTGCCCCACAAGGGGGAGACTTAGCCTCATCACCGCAGGAGTGGATTTGAAATAAAAGTGAGTTCAGCATGTGCCAACCCTTTCTTGCCCTTCTCCTTTCTGCCATGATAGGAGCCAGTCAGAAGACTCTCATCATAGGTCAGTACCAGCTGCCAGAACCATGAGCCAATAAACTTTTATTCTTTATAAATTACCCAATCTCGGGTACTATGTTAGAGTAGCCCAAAACGCAAGAAGCCAATCCAATTTGATGAAATAGTAGGCGGTCATTAAGAATGGTGTCTCAGAATATTGAATATTATGGGAAATGTCTATGATGCAATGCTCAGGGAAAAGAAGCATCAAAATTTTGGAAACCTTATAATCTTAACCATGTGCAAATATAACAGCTCAAATAGATATTTTTATTTATTTATTTATTTATTTATTTTTTGACAGGCAGAGTGGACAGTGAGAGAGAGAGAGACAGAGAGAAAGGTCTTCCTTTGCCATTGGTTCACCCCGCAATGGCCGCCGCGGCCGGCGCACTGCACTGATCCAAAGCCAGGAGCCAGGTGCTTCTCCTGGTCTCCCATGGGATGCAGGGCCCAAGCACTTGGGCCATCCTCCACTGCACTCCCGGGCCACAGCAGAGAGCTGGTCTGGAAGAGGGGCAATGGGGACAGAATCCGGCGCCCCGACTGGGACTAGAACCCAGAGTGTCAGCGCTACAGGTGGAAGATTAGCCTATTGAGCCATGGACCCAGCCTCAAATAGATATTAAAGATGGGTTTTAATGGATGATTTCATGAGTAATTTTCATTTTTAAACTTGTTTTTGCTCCTCACATGCCCCCCCCAACATTTATTCTAAGTCAACAGAGAGAAACATGGACCGTGACTAATCCTTGCTCATATGAACATTTGGCTCAGCTACCACTGATTTTATCACATATTACTTGATAGGTTGATTTTGCGTAGATGGACAATCATGTGTGAAATTTTGAAAATATCTTTCAAAAATTAAAATATTATATCCTAGTAATTGGGGAAAATGAGAATTGAAAACTAAGTTCTGGAAAATATAAATTGAAAAGCAAAACAGTGGATTTACCAAAAGACAGTAAGCCAACATGACGAAATCCAATAACTGAAGGTAAGTTTACTCATTGCTATGGAAGACGTTATGGAAAATTCCTCTGCTGGGCCTAACACCATCTCCTATACCATCGAGGATGAGCAGACCCTAAACATCTGTTCCTCTTAAAGTCCAACAGGGATGTGATGGTCTCAAGGAAAGAGCACATGTACTATCTACAAATTCCTCATGAGACTCCCTTTCTACAGACAGCGTACTTGCTTGGTGCTTATGTTTATACTAAAGAATTAGGGGAGAACTCATTCCTCACCAACTCATAGAAGGTAAGAAGGCCCTCACCTCCTTCCAGCCATTCGCAGCTGCCGAGGTAGTTCTCCGGAATATTCCTCAGCTCCTGTCAATACTCTACTCAAAACCCTACAGTAGCTTTCCACAGAACTCTGAAGCAAAGTAAGGTCCCTGAAGCATCCCAGCATAACCTGGTCTCTGTTACTCTCCCCCTCCCTCCTACGCATGCCACTGGGCCTCTTCTGTTTGTGTCCTCCTGTTCCCCAGCCTCAGGAGCCTGGCCTGAACCCAGAATGCTCGCAAGCCCTGTCCCTGTATATCAACATTTTGGCCAGTATACTTTGCTTACTTATGCAATTTATTGTATGATTTCCCTTAGTACAGGGATTTTTGTTTGTTTTCTTCACTGTTGTCCCCCTAGCTCCTAGAACAGAATCTGATACATGATATGTACTTCATAAATATTACTTGAACGAATGGGTGATCGGGTGGGTGACGTTCCACTTGAACCTGGCTCCTGTCAGGAAAGGCATTTGTGTGTGGATGTCACCCCTCCACCACTCTCTCTACTCCAGACCATTATGTAATTGAAGACTCCCACCTTCAGGCAAGAGTGGGTAGTTCATGTTTCATAACTACTTGGCAATGCTTTTTATTGAGTTAATTTCCTTTTTAATTTGGTCTTTGCCTCTTAATGTCCAGAAGATTCCATGTCATGGCGATTTCTTTTTTTTTTTTTTAAAGAAATGAAGGAAGGTCCATCTCAGTGAGGAAATAGTTCTAATATGGCGTTTACTAAATACTGAA
The DNA here is from genome assembly GCA_949820135.1 of Sylvilagus floridanus. NCBI lineage: Eukaryota > Metazoa > Chordata > Mammalia > Lagomorpha > Leporidae > Sylvilagus > Sylvilagus floridanus. The sequence continues at coordinate 57,735,330 of OX463241.1, read as the reverse complement.
ACTAACGGACTGACTCACAACTAGACTGCTCCCAGTTGTCTGAAAATTGTCTCTAAATTCCATCATATTCTTAAAATAACAGGGTGTCATGAGGATACATTAGTGTTGCAGGAACACCACTATGAGAACTGGCATTCTGGAATTCTTAGCCAGTACAACAAAGCGAGGAAAATAACTAAAAGGCACATAGAGATTGGAAGGAGGGAATAAAAATCTTCATTCAAAGAATGTAGAAATCTCAAAAAGTTTTATATATTAACAATCAACAAGAGAAAATTCAAATTAAAAGCGTGTTTCACAGTGAACCAAAAATCACAAAATATTTACATAGAGAGCCTACAAAACGCGTGCAAGATCTGTAGACTGCAAACATAATGCACTGGAAACCTCACAAAATGAAAGAGGGCCTGAACACATCAGGAGGGGGACTTTGAATGTTGTGGGAAATTTAAGTTAAAGCATAAGTTTATTTTGATGCAAAAAAAATCTTTGAAACCCACACATAGCTTTCTTCATAATATTCATTGTGAATGAACTTTTTGAAGATATCTCACATAGCTTCAATGTAATCAAAGGCCCAAGAATATAGACACAAACTAGCTGATTCTCAAAACTAACATGGAAAGACAAAGGGGCTTAGAACAGCCAAAACAATTTTGGGTAAAAGCATTTTAAATTATAGAACACATTACCTAACTCCTAAAATTACTACAGCTAGTTGTATGAATAGCTACTCAAAAATTACTATCGTGTCATTGCAGTATGTAGTAAAGAAAAATGATCGGTAGAACAGGGTAAAGGAGACAGAAATAGACTCACAGGCATGTGGTGCATTTGCTTTTAAGTGCAGCTTTGTTTATTGTCTATTAGTATAGTAAGTAATAATTTAGCCTCGGAACTAGAATGCACTTGTCCAAACTTTTCTTGAGATAAGTGAAGACTCACAAGCAATTGTAAAAAATAACAGCAAGAGCCTGTGTCATCTACTCAGTTCCCTGCAATGGTGATGTCTTTCAAAATTCTGGTGCAAAATCACATCCAGGATACCAGCATTGCCAAGATCAAGACACAGATCATATCTCAGCACAGCCGCACTCTGCACTTCCACAGGCACACGCGCCCCTCTCCTGCCCTAACCGCCTTCCTGATCCTTCCAACCATCCACCTGTTCTCCACGTCTATAATTGTGCCATTTCAAGAACTGCACATATAAATGGACTAATGCAGTACAGAGCCTTTGCGAGATGGCTTTTTTTCAGTCTGCATAAATCTCTGGAGATTCATCCAGGTTGTTAGACGGCCCAATAGTTTGTTTCTTTTTATTGATGAACAGTCGTCCATCATATGGCAATATCACCATTTGCATAATCACTCATCCACTGAAGGCCATCGGGGTTGTCTTTTCAGGCTTTAGATATCACAAATAAAGCTGCTATAAATATTCATGTACAGGTCTTTGCATGCACATAAATTCATTTCTTTGTGACAAATGCCCAGAAGTGCAATTGCTGTGTTGTAGAGGAGTTACATGATTAGTGGTTTTTTGTTTGTTTGTTTGTTTGTTTGAAAGGCAGAGAGAGAGTTCTTTCATTCACTGGTTACTCTCCATGTGGCCACAATATTCGAGGCTGGCCAGGAACTCCACCCTGGTCTCCCAAGTGGGTGGCAGGGGTGCAGGTACTTAGACCATCTTTTGCTGCCTTCCCAGGTGCGTGAGCAGGTAACTGGGTCAGAGGCAGAGCAGCTGGGACTTAAAAAGGCACTCTGACGTGGGATGCAGGTGTTGTAGGCAGCAGCTTAACCTGGTCACTGCGTCAACAACACTGGTCCCTACGCTCAAGTTTTTGCCCATTTTTAATTGGATTGGGTTATTTTCTCACTGTAGAGTTTAGAGGGCTTTTTTTAATTAAACATTGATAATTAATAATTGTATAAATTTATGGGGTATAAAATGTTATGATTTATTAATATAATCCTGATTAATTAAATCAAGCTGGTTAACATATTTACCACTTCAAATACTCAGCATTTTTGTGGTGAGAACATTTGAAATTTATTCTCTTAGCAATTTCAAAATGTACAATATGGAAAGTTCTTTTTTTTTTTTTTTTTTTTTTTTTTTTTTTTTACAGGCAGAGTGGACAGTGAGAGAGAGAGACAGAGAGAAAGGTCTTCCTTTTGCCGTTGGTTCACCCTCCAATGGCCGCCGCGGTCGGCGCGCTGCGGCCGGCGCACCGCGCTCGTCCGATGGCAGGAGCCAGGAGCCAGGTGCTTTTCCTGGTCTCCCCGTGGGGTGCAGGGCCCAAGCACCTGGGCCATCCTCCACTGCACTCCTGGGCCACAGCAGAGGGCTGGCCTGGAAGAGGGGCAACCGGGACAGAATCCGGTGCCCCGACCGGGACTAGAACCCGGTGTGCCGGCGCCGCAAGGCGGAGGATTAGCCTGTTGAGCCACGGCGCCGGCCGGAAAGTTCTTTATATACACTAGATATTAGCCTTTTGTCAGATATATGCTTTTTAAAATATTTTCTCCCATTCTATGGCATTCAGTTCTCTTAACAGTGTCCTTTGCAGTGCAAAGTATTTTAATTCAATGAGTTCCAATTTACCACTTTTTCTGTTATGGATTTTTCTTTTGGCATCATCTCTAAGGACTCTGCCTAATCTTACCTCATCTCAAGAAGACTTTCCCCTGTTTCTTCCATATATGTTAATATTTTACCAATGACCCATCTTGAATTATTAGTTTATAATTTGTTTTATAGTAGTCCATGATGTGGAGATACCACCATTTGTATAATCACTCATCCATTAGAAGTTCAGTGTTGAAGTTCACTTTTTTTGCACATGGATATCCAATTGTCCCAGCACCATTTGTTCAAAAGGTCACCCATTCTTTATTAAATCGCATTTGAATTTTCCTGTATAAAATACATTGAGATTTATGCTTTCAGAGGAACAGAGTAGACATTCTTTTCCCTTATTCCTCTCACAAAATATTAAAAACGAAAAAGTTCACCCTATATATAAAGCACCTAGGAGACAATGACGAGAGGTATAGAGAAGCAGACTGACCAACCGAGGACCTCAGGACCCAAGGACAGTGCAGCGGGGGTCACCTGCATGTTCTCCTTACTCACAGACTCTGGAACTGGAGCCAAAGAACCCAAAGACCTAGAAATGCCACGGGCATGCACCAAAGGAGGTCAAAGTCCTTCCATCCGAAGACCGGGAAAGAGATGGTCTAGTAGAACAGCGAGCTTGCATTCAATAACCACCCACTTTAATCAAATAGCACACACAAACCTGGAGCTCCACACCTACAAGGCCTGAGCGGGGAACCCAAAGAGGCCGTGTTCATGTGCCCCAATACCCTCACTGCGGTGACGTCGGAAAAGACCAATAGGGACCTGGCTTTCATGCTGCCTCCAGCAATGAGCCTTCTCCTCCCCCTTCATTCTCTTACTTCTATGCTGATCCACGTCAGTGGAAACCACACAAAGAACAGGAAAGCAGGAAAAAGAAAACAAAGGCCAAAAAGGAAAGCAGAAAAGAAAATGGAAGACTTAAGTGCTAACATAGCAATAATTACATTAAATGTAAATTATCTAAATACACCAGGTAAAAGACAGAAGCTGTCAGAACGGATTGAAATACATGACCCAGCTATACTCTGTCGATGAGAAACTCAATTCAATTACGATACAGGCAAGTTGAAAGTAAAAGGATGGCAAGAGATATAACAAAAGGAAAGTAGAAAGAGTTATGTCAATATCAGTAAAGTAGACTTAAGCACAAAGAAAATGATCAGACAGAAAAGGACAGTGTATAGTGATAAATGGTCAATCCACCAAGACCCTGCAATCCTCACCACACACAAATATATGAAGAAAAAACTGACAGAACTTACAGTACAACTAGAAAACACAGTTATTTTCGGAGATATCAATATGCTTCTTTCAACAACCGATATAACCACAAAAAATCAGCAAGAATATAGACTAGCTTAACAGAAGGAACAAAAGGAATCTGACGCACAGTTGCAGAGCACTCAGGGGACACGTCACCATAGGCCACATCACAGGGCACCACCCACACTTCAACAAATGGAAAGAAAATTAAACTCATACAGATCATAACAGAATCAAACCAAAAATCAATAAAAATGATAACAATGAAACAGCAACAGATAGAAACCAAACAACTTAATTCTACATAATCATAGGTCCAGAAGGAAGTTTCAAAGGAAATCAAAAAAATATGCCGAGTGAACAAAAATGAAAATACAACATATGAAAACTTAGGAGGCACAGCTAAAGTAGTGCCGAAAGGAAAAATCAGAGCATTAAGTGTTACAAACGGCATTAAACATAAATAGCATCAGAAAAAGGAAAACTTCCAAATCCGTAATCTGGCTCTTCAGAACTAGAGAAAAAGAACAACAAAATAAGTCCAAAGCAAACTTAATAAGGGAAATGATAACTATAAATCAAATAAACGGAAAACAAAAAGTCGTGGAGTTCCTGGGTGGCCAATGACGAAGGATGGCTAATGACATCTGGCCTTTAGCCTGTCTCCTTGGTTGCCCAGTGCCTCTTTGGCAGGGGATTTTTTTTTTTTTTAAGATTTATTTGTTTATTTGAGAGGCAGAGTTAGAGAGAGAGGGAGAGACAGAGAGGGAGGTCTTCCACCAGCTGGTTCACTCCCTAAATGACTGCAATGGCGAGAGCTGTGCCGATCTGAAGCCAGAAGCCAGGAGCTTCCTCTGGGTCTCCCAGGTGGGTAAGGGCCCAAGCACTTGGGCCATCTTCTACTGTTTTCCCAGGTGCATTAGCAGGAAGCTGGATCCGAGGTGGAGCAGATGGTACCGCAGGCGGCAGCTTTACCTGCTCTGCCACAGCATGGGCCCCCAGCAGGAAACGCTGTCTAAAGGGCACCACCATAGCATACAAAAACATCCACACTTTGTGCCCACTTCCCTATGTTCACCCATCCACCCCTCCACCTAACTTTTTGTCACCAGTCTTCCAGTCCCGGGTTCCAGACCAAATGGCCAGGTCACGGGCCATCCATTGGCCTAGCACCCACATAGGTTCTCACCTCCCACATGAAGCAGATGACCTACTACTCTTATCCTTTCCCTTCCCACTATCCTTTGGGGCCATCTTTGTTTTTTATTTTTTTTTTTAACTTTTTTTTGACAGGCAGAGTGGACAGTGAGAGAGACAGAGAGAAAGGTCTTCCTTTGCCATTGGTTCACTCTCCAATAGCCGCCACGGCTGGCGCACTGCGGCCTACACACTGCGCTGATCCGATGGCAGGAGCCGGGTGCTTCTCCTGGTCTCCCATGGGGTGCAGGGCCCAAGCACTTGGGTCATCCTCCACTGCACTCCCAGGCCACAGCAGAGAGCTGGCCTGGAAGAGGGGCAACCAGGACAGAATCTGGTGCCCCAAATGGGACTAGAACCTGGGGTGCTGGCGCCACAGGCGGAGGATTAGCCTATTGAGCTGAGGCACCGGCCTGGGGCCGTCTTTAAATAAGGCCTTCCTGCTATCACCATCCACACAGGCTTACAACACGACCAAACTACCCTATCTGTAAAAGCGTGCATGGTTCCTCCTCTTTCAGCCGCTTACACAAGATCACCCATATGGCCATCAGGCACAAGTGTGTGTCCAGCGTTGGTGTCATGAGGACGAGGTTAATTGCTCGTGCAGCTTGTTCATACTCTGTTCCTGCCCAGCCTTCAATCCCACGTGTACTATTTCCATTTTATGACTGCTGCTGTACCCTAATTGTTTCACTTGCTAGGTCCAACAGAATCCTGTTTATAAAATGAAATTCCAGGTACCTAATCACTGGGTGCCCCCGGCTAAGCAATCTGTCTATATCAAAGCCTGGAAAGATGTCAGAAGCTGTTTAACAAAAGACACTTAATTGTATGCTGTGAACAGCGTGACGTTCATCATCATCCCATTTTGGAGTCTGTTGTAGCTTTTCCATAAGCATCAGATTATATCCTTTCCCACCACCAACATCCCCAACACTGTGACAGCCTCTAGATCTTGTGACCCGAGCAGCAGGCACTTGCGCCACAGTCTAGGCCTATTGCAGATTCAAAGTTGACAACCTTCTATGTCACCTACTATATGAGTCACATCAATATTCCTAGGTGAGGGGCTGGCCCTGTGGCACAGTAGGCTAAGCTTCCGCCTGCGGTGCTGCCACCCCATGTAGGCGCCAGTTTGTGTCCCTGTTGCTTCTGTTCTGATCCAGCTCTCAGCTATGGCCTGGGAAAGCCTCGGAAGGTGGCCAAGTCCTTGGGTCCCTGCACCTGTGTGGGAGACCCGGAAGAAGCTCCTGGTTCCTGGCTTCAGATCGGTGCAGCTCCAGCTGTTGAAGCCATTTGGGAAGTGAACCAGTGGATGGAAGATCTTTATATCTCTCCCTCTGTCTGTAACTCTCTCAAATAAATAAATAAAAATCCTTAAATATTCCTAAGAGAGGAATATATCCTCTAGGCCCACAGAGAAGTTACCATGTTATGCATTTCAAGTTTGTGCAAGGAATTCAGGAAATGTTATGAGCTAGGTTAGGGCCTAAATAAATTTTCCAGGTTCTTACCTTTTACTGAGAGAAGAATTCTAAATAGAGGCCCATACACCACAAGCAGCGAGATAAACTTTGTTACAAAGTGAGAAAAAGACACAGGCCCATTAGGGCTTTGTTTAGGGAAAAGGAGCCAAAGAAAGGGGTTTATCATACCCTGCTCTACTAGTCCTGAGTCCACAGGGAGGAGAGAGAGCTTCCGCGCGTCCTAGCTCTTTACGCACTGAGAAAAACGGAAATGTTTACGTGGTTCCGCCCCCATGTCCCAGGCAAGAGGAGGTACTTCCTGGGAGGGGTCCCTTGATTGGCAGGTTGATGAACATGACAACACAAAGCGAAGGAGGTACAGCTTCCAGCTCATGAACTTTAAATTATCTATCTATCTACTTATTTATTTGAAAGGCAAAGTTACAGAGAGGCAGAGGCAGAGAGAGAGGCGGATTTGGAGAGGTCCTCCATTGGCCGGTTCACTCCCCCAACGGCTGCAGGAGCCAGGAGCTTCTTCCTGGTCTCCCATGGGGGTGCAGGGGCACCAGCACTTGGGCCATCTTCTACTGCTTTCCCAGGCCACAGCAGAGAGCTGGATCAGAAGTGGAGCAGCTGGGACTTGAACCGGCGCCCATATGGGATGCCAGCACTGCAGGCGGCAACTTTACCTGCTTCGCCACAGCGCTGGCCCCTCTATCTAATCTTTCCCATATCAGACGCACTCTGTTTTTACTGTGGAGGGGGTATCATGCCCTTACACTGACAACTGGTTGTCGCTGAAGTTTTCTTCTTTGGACTTCTAAAATCTTCACTGAAAGTTCCAGCAGGTTCCTGAATCTTTGTAGAATCCAGCCCCCATTCTTCAAGAACACACATCTTACCAGGATCTCCAGTGTGCTATCCTGACCTGCCCTGGTTTATGAATGGAATGGATCAGTGTGCTGGTCTGTGGGATGAGAGCCCAGGTCTCTGGGGACTGTCTTATGACAAAAGGTAGGGAAGTCAGCACAGTCCTAAGGTAAGACTTAAAGATTTATTTTTATTTATTAGAAAGGCAGGGTAGGACAAAAAGAAAGGGAGAGATGGACAGAAAGGGATCTTCCAATCCGCTGGCTCATTCTCCAAATGGCCTCAGCAGCCAGGGGTGGGCCAGGAAGAAGCCAGGTGCCTGGAACTCCATCCGGGTCTCCCACGTGGGTGGCAGGTGCCCAGTACTTGCGCCATCTTCTGCTGCTTTCCCAGGCGCATTCGCAGGGAGCTGGATGGGCAGCAGAGCAGCCGAGACTCAAACCAGCACTCTGATATGAGATGCCGGCATCGTGGTTGGCAGGTTAGCCAACTGTGACACGACACAGGCTCCCTGATTAAAAATCGTCTGTGTCGCATAAATGCAGCCGTTTCTGACGAATGCATTTGCTTTACCAGTGGCTACACACCATGATCCTATGCCACCAGCAGCTGCGATCGGGGCTACTGTTTGGTTGTGTCTGTCGCCCTCTGCAGTTCCTCGGGTCTTTCTTGCTGGCACTGATCTCTGCAAACCCCCCCCCAACCCCACCCTACGCCATATTGTTTTTTTATCGATATCTCGACTGTGGTCAGAGAGGACAGTTTAGGCATTTTTCCTGTCCTTCCCTACTGTAACTCCCCTTCCATAAAACAAGTATCCACTGTGGGGCTTACTCCAACCACCAGGTAAATCTTAAAAATGCCAATTAGGTACCTCCAAATGGGCTCCAAAATGGGATTCTGGCTCAAGGTCACGCTGTCCACAGCATAAAATTAAATAGCTGTTGTAAAACAGCTGCTGACATGTTTCCGGGCTCTGATACAGGCAGGGGATATAACCGTATACTGGGAATATGACCATTGAAGTAGCTTGTAGACCCATTGGGCCAATTGTGAGCCAGACTTCTAACCAGCATTCCATTTATTACCTGGTCCCTGGACATTCCCACTCTCACAGGGAGACCATGAAGACACTTACGGTTTGGAGTATCCATGTGGACTCAGAACTGATAATTCCACAATCTTAGGTGTTCCAAGAATGTGCCCCCAGTCCTTGGCTCATTATCAACAGTCTCATATTTTAACTCCTTTGATCAAGCACACTTAAAATCCAGTCCATGATAGTCCTATTGCTTATGACAATGCATGCTAGCTAATCCTTGGAGCTCTTTCTGTGTGCTATCTCTTCCCTCCTTTCCAGTTGTGTTAGACTGAGATTCAACCTTAGTTATGGCATGGTAGCCAGGAGAGGAGGTAAGGGCAGCTCCAGATGAAGGTACCTACAGAGGGACAGGACTCCCTACAGAACCTTCCGGCACGGGGTAAGACACCTCTGCCAACTGTGATGGTGCAGGGGAATCCATCAGGTATCGCCAGCATACATTCTGGCATCTCAGACTTTCCTGACATCGGCCCTCTCATTCATATGGCAGACTCCACGCATGCATCTCTCATGATCACAGCTTCTATCTGTCAGTTGGCTAGGTCTGCTTTTCCACTGCACCAGATAAAGGTATTTTATCACCAGAGACTCTCACAATTATTTTTCTTTTTTAAGATTTATTTACTGGGACCAGAGCTGTGATGTAGTGGGTAAAGCTGCCACCTGCAGTACCAGCAACCCAAATGGGTGCTGATTTGAGTCCCAGGTACTCCATTTCTGATCTAGCTCTCTGCTCATAGCCTGGGAAAGCAGTGGAAGATGGCCCAAGTGCTTGAGCCCCTGCACCCATGTGGGAGACCCAGAAGAAGCTCCTGACTCCTGTTTGACCTAGCTCTGGCCATTGTGGCCATCTGGGGAGTGGACCAGCATATGGAAGCACTTTCTATGTCTCTCCCTCTATTTCTATAACTCTGCCTTGCAAATAAATAAAATAACCAGGCTGAAGCCATGAGCTCCATGCAGGTCTCCCACATGAGTGGCAGGAGCCCAAACACTTGAGTTGTCTTCCACTGCCCTCCCAGGCACATTACCAGGGAGTTGGATCAGAAGTGGAGCAGCCAGGCCTCAACACAGTGCACATACGGGCTGCTGGCCTTGCAGGCAGCAGATAAACCCACTACACCACAGCACTGGCCCCGCTCACCCTTTCTTTATCTGCTTTCTAATGAACACCTGCTTCTTACCATCCTCTCTGAAGGTGTTAATGTACATAGTAGTAGTCGTCCCACTATCTGTGGAGACATTATTTTCTTGTAGCATCCTAATGGCAAAGGCATTACCCCCTACTGGGAAGTTTTTCCAAGTAATATTTGATGAAATCTTTCAAATAAGACCATCACAACATGCGGGGTACTCTCCAATCCACTCAGGAAGACAGTTCTTTGCCAGTTGGTTGATGATTAAGGAACTCCAGTGCCACATCTCACTGCTGGTTTTCTTGGACCATTCCTGACATCACTTCTGTTAGTTTGGGTCCTTAAGAAGATGGACCAAGGCAGAATTAGAGGTGCAAGCTATTTTCTGGGGCAATGTCTGTGTGGAAAAACTGACAGGGAGTCGGGGAGCCTAGGAGAGCCACTGCACCCTGACGAAGGCCTGTCTCTGCAGGGGAAAGAGGGAAGGGAAGATGATCGGGCAGGACAGTCTTAGACTCGGTGTCTGCTGCAGTTTAATGAATGCTTCAGCAAGGCAAATGAGCAGCCTTTGCGGCTTGACTCATAGCAGTGTGCCTGCCTTATTATGCTTGCCACGCTTAATCACTGGCTGGCAGTTCCTTGTGGCAAAGAATAGTCTTCTACAAATGCAGGAGTCGCTTCACAGCCCGGCACAGCTGCGTGGTGAGTCAGCTGTGCCCGTGGGGGTAGGAAATTGAAGTACACTTGCACGGCTGTCGGGGATGCGGTCCTGACTTAGGAACTCGGGCACTGCTCTAGCCGCATTCCAGGGCCTAGCCAAGCGCTCTCTCCGTAAGAAAATGCTGAGCACGGGCTGTGCTCCTTCCACACCCAGGCTTCTCGCCTCTCGAATGCCATCGACCTGTTCCCAAACTCAAAACTATTCCTTTACTATCTTATAAGCTGACTCACAAAGATTCTTAGGTTACCCCAGATTTTCCCTGAATTTTAATTTTCCTTCAGTTTACATTGGATGTGAAAATACCCTGTATTTTAGTTTCTGTGTCAGAAGATCTCGTTGTTTTTTTTCCTTCTGATTCCAAAGCTCACCTGAAATTCTCCAGGAGAGCTGGAATATTCTGAAGTAGGGATGTGTTTCTACTCTATTCTGTACTCACCAAAGTCTTCCATTCAGACTGCTGGAACATGCTTTTCCTCTCCTTCCCACCCGAGTAGCTAAGCCTGAAACACTCACGACACAGTCCGAAACACAAGTTGGAAGAAGTCAGCAAGGAAAAATCAAAAAATGTTTATTATATGGTGTTTAATGAAGCAGAAATTTAATACATTTTCAACAAAACATACTAAATAAAGATTAAAGTATTTAGAATATTAATTTCAATGGAGTCTTCATTATTGTGTGGTTTATAACAGTAAGTGTGCATCCAGCATTAGATTCATATTTTAAATCTAATAAATACTGACTTTCTGATGAATTAAAACAGACTACTTAATGATGTCAAGTTATATAAGTCACATAAATATAAAAACATATTGAAGCAAACAGAATCCTTACATTCACCAAAAAATTTCATGCAGCAAAGATCACAGTATAAACAGATTTCATTTTGCAAAGGACTTAAATTGTATATGCTAGAATGCAACTCTTCACTCAAGGGTTCAGCAACCTGAAAGTCTACCCAGCATACTCCAACGAGATTGCCTGGCACTCCACGTGAGGGAACTTTGGATCCCTCAGTTGCAAACAGATGGATTTGGTGAACAGTCGCAGGAAGACTACACTAGCCCAACACCTAGGCTATTGTTTTCCTATGAGATGATTAACTTGTAACTATAGCCAAGAATAAAACTATGAGTTATGTAGCAGTCCTTAAATCAGGTACTATTTCATGAGAATGGTGTGCATTGCCACTTGGTAGCATCTTCTGTTGTCACAAGAGAAGCGAGGCACTCAACTTCTCACTGCCCCCAAGAGGAACAGATGTCATCACCATATCACCCCAGACATAAAAGCAAAGGCCCTGCCCCTCGGGGGAGAGAAGCAACTCGTGCACAGAGTGTGGTCATGGCAAGTCTTTCTGTCTTACTCTTGAATTTCTGGTTCCACCAAGCTGTTGATTAAATTTAGGGAAAGTGCACCAGCAAAAAGCAGAAAAACCAGCATAACTAATAGCTGATTACTATTTAATGTTAAGTAGAAAATAAAGGAACTTTACTGAAAATATTTCCAAATGATTTTCAGAGTTCCAAATCTTTTATTTATTAACTTGAAAATAACGTATCTATTAATTAGAAGATTGGCAAGGAAAAGGGTGTCTCCTCCAATCTGGGCCCAAATATTTTCTTAAAATATTTTGTTATAATATAGTTCTTTATAATATATCCATTTTATAAATGCTTATTTTTAATTTAAATAATCACTAGTTTAAACACCCAAAATAATTGTTGCTGCATAAATTACAGTTTCTCATCATAAAATAATTGAGAAGCTTAGAAAAAGGAAGCCAAAAATAGTTTAAATGAATCCAATTTTAATTTAAAACAGTTGCATCTAAATGAAAAGATGGGAAGAGACATTTAGCTTAGTGGTTAAGATACACACTTCCGGGCCGGCGCCATGGCTCAACAGGCTAATCCTCCGCCTTGCGGCGCCGGCACACCGGGTTCTAGTCCCGGTCGGGGCACCGATTCTGTCCCGGTTGCCCCTCTTCCAGGCCAGCCCTCTGCTGTGGCCCGGGAGTGCAGTGGAGGATGGCTCAGGTGCTTGGGCCCTGCACCCCATGGGGAGACCAGGAAAAGCACCTAGCTCCTGGCTCCTGCCATCGGACGAGCGCGGTGCGCCGGCCGCAGCGCGCCATCCGCGGCGGCCATTGGAGGGTGAACCAACGGCAAAAGGAAGACCTTTCTCTCTGTCTCTCTCTCTCACTGTCCACTCTGCCTGTAAAAAAAAAAAAAAAAAAAAAAAAAAAAAAAAAAAAAAAAAAAAGATACACACTTCCCAAATCAGAGAATCCGGGCTCAAAACCCAGTTCCAGCTCCTGGATCTAACTTCCTGCTAAAAAGGACCCTGGAAGGCAGCAGTAATGGCTCAAGTAATTGGGTTCCTGCCACCCACAGGGGAGACCTGCCGGCCTTCCCAGCTCCTGGCATTTATGGAGTTAACCAGAGGCTGGAGCATGTATTTTCTTTGTTTTTTCTTTCTTCCTTCGTTCCTTTCATCTTCCCTCCCTTCCTTCTTTCCTTTCTTTCTCTCTCCTGTATCTCCCTGCCTTTCAAATAAATTAATTAAACATAAAATTTTAAGAATTTTAAAATAAAATGAGGAATGAATAAAGCAGAAGTTATGACTCACTAACACAGGGAAAAGTTGGCAATTATAAATGCATATAATTGTAATGATATGCTAATTTTAAGGATAAAATTAATCTTAAAGTATATAGGGTAAATATTCATTCTGAAAATAACACTGGCATGCATACAATTTTGTTAACTAAAACTTTTATTACCTTTAAGAGAAATACAATCAATATAAAGAAAGTAGTATTTCCACACAACTTTTAAAGTCTAAATTCCAACACACTGAAAGTAGCAAATAATTATAATTCAATTTAACATTGCATCCTTAAACTTTCCATAATCTTCTCTGGGAAACAAATCCAAAGATCAGTTAATCCTAAATAAAAGGTGATAAAAATGAATCTTGTCAACATAAAATATCATTCTTAGTAGTCACTGAAAATTTTTAACTTACTAAGACTAGATAAAAACAGCTGGCCACTCCCTATATGTAGTGTTTAAATGACATTTCCTTTCTCCAACTGACCATAAAGTGCTTCTGACAGACTCAATGTGTTACTTGTATTTTTTTTAACTTTTATTTAGTAAATATAATTTTCCAAAGTACAGTTTATGGATTACAATGGCTTTTTCCCCCCATAACTTCCCTCCCACCTGCACCCCTCCCATCTCCTGCTCCCTTTCCCATTCCATTCACATCAAGATTCATTTTCAATGTTACTTGTATTTTTTCCCTTTTCAATTTCTACCAAAACACTTAGTGACTTCAGCAGCAGCACTGACAAGAACTGTGTCACAAACACTACATCACCAACCTTTATCTCTAGGCCACTGCAGTCACGCACAAGCAAGGTCATTGCTTAGATCCGCTCATCACTCTGACCTTGTGCTGAAACTCCTAAGAGATTCCCAGCTGACATATTTCTGTCCTCCTGCCTTGTGTAGCCCTATACTCTCCCTGAGCAAGGCGTTGGCCCTCTCTGAATTGCAAGTGTCCTTAGCCACTCTCCATGGCTCTACAATTGCCTCTCTCATGAGTCTTGACCCAGTGATTAAGCCCCTGGATTCCCAACTCTGAAACTGAAAATTCCTCTTCACCCTAGACATTATGCATTCAGTTCTCTGCATCCTCACATTGGGGTTTTCATCCACAGCTGCTGTTAGAATGGCACATGACCTCCATGCACTACAGGTTAGCATTCCAGCTCCAGTACAGTACTTCCCAATGTTTGCATGGAATTTTACCTGGGTACCTCACTATCACCTAATATTCAGCATGTCAAATATAAACGTAGTACCTTTATAAAATGAGCTCTTCTTCTTCCTTTAAAGATGTATTTAATTATGTTGTAACCACACAGGAAATATATAGATGTTACATTGTCATTGGCTCTATTTCATTGAAAGAAATTATGAATGACTAATTGACAAAAAAATTCTATATGGGTGAAATGGTCATTTATACATTCAACTATTGTTTGTTGCCATTGTCTATAGTCCCACTAAACTAGAATCTTTTTGCTTTTTACTTGTTAAACTTCTTATTCTATGAAGTATGAAGCCTTTTTACTATGATGTAATTTTAAAATGTTATCTCAAAAACTAAAAAAAAAGTAGAAGGAAGGAGGGTGGCAGGGATGGAGAAAGGGAATATCATTGTTCTTAGACTTGTATCTACAAATTATATTAAATCTCTTAAAAATTAATTAAAATTAAATTTAAAAAGATTTATTTATTTACTAGAAAGGCAGAATTACAGAGACAGAGACAGAGACAGAGACAGAGAGAGATCTTCCATCTGCCAATTCACTCCCCAAATGGCCACAGTGGCTGAGGTTGGGCCATGCTGAAGCCAGGAGCCTGGAACTCCATCCAGGTCTCCCATATGAGAGGCAGAGGCCCAAGAACTTAGGCCATAACCCACTGCTTTCCTAGGAGTATTAGCAGGGAGCTAGCTCAGAAGTGGAGCAGTTGGAACAGGAACCAGCACCCATCCAGGAAGCTGGCGTTGCAAGCAGCAGCTTAATCCACTGTGCCATAACACAGACCCTCTCCTGAGTTATTTCTTATTTCCTCATTCTCAGAACTCAGTGTCATCTTTCTCATCCACTACTCGTCATCAGCAGTCTCCTCTCTGACCTCTGTGCCCGTATTTCACTCTTTACTTGGACTGCTATTACAACCCCCAGATTTTGTTTTTTATCTCCTATTTCAACTCCACTCCAAACCTTTCCACAAACCAGATGAGTCTTTCTAAAATGCAGATTTTATAGTGCTAGTTCTTCAAAATGTTCTAGATATTGATGAACAGGATATTTGCATAGTCTCTTATTATCTCTCCATAAAATCTTTATTAATTAAGAAAGGAAAAGTAGTAACTTTCATAAATGGGCAAGTTAACATTATCAAAAATGGATCAAAAAAGATTACATGGCTCCAGATATGATACTCTAAAAAGGAAGTATTCTTTGTACAATGTTCCAACCAAAAAGCTTAACAAGAGTCAATACATGAGAAGGTACCAGTCAGTTCAGAGGAGCGGTCTGAAAACCAACAGGCCAGTATTCTTTCAAAATGTCAGTATCGTGAAAAGACAAAGAAAGGCTGAACAATTTTACACATTTGAGAAAACCAGAGGATCTGGTACCAGAGAAAATATCCCATTAAAAATACTGAGATAATGGGAAGAAACTGAAGTATAAATAAATTACATGAAATTTTTAAGTCAATGTTAAATTTCCCAAATTTGATAACTGCGGTGGATTATATAAAAGACACTGGTGTTCTGTGGCCACACAGTAAAGTGTTATCGGAAATACTTGGTACACACAGGGAAAGAAAGAATGAGAAAGAGGAAGCAAATGTGGCAAGATCTAAACATCACTGAATCTGGGTAAAGGTACACTGGAGTACTTTGTGTTATTTTTACAACATTTCTGTCCACTTTAAACCACCAGAAGAAACAAATGAGAAAATGCTCCATATTTCTTCACAGTTTGCTGAATCTAGTACAAACTCTTGGCCCAGCATTTAGCTGAGACCTTTGAAATACAGCCTCAGTATACCTGTATGCCTGTCTTCAATCAGTCTTAAACAATCTCTAATCAAACCAGGCATTCCCTAAACACTTTCATGGAATCCATGAATTTGCTCATGCTTATGTCTAAAATATACTTTCCTCCTTACACTTTGACTTACAAAAGTCTAATTTCTCTTTCCCAAGGCCTACCTTATTCACTATTACTTTCCAGATCTCACCAAGCTGAATGTAATCTCTCCCTTAAAGCTGAATAAGCCCAGGTAATCAGTAAATTTGAGACACAATTGAAAAGAAAAGGGAAAGATAATATGCTCAACTTAAAGCATGCGGTATTAGGAAGTAACTATAAAGCAGCCTAAAGAAAAAGCAAAAGCACATGGCAAGAGATCAGGGATTGCATAGAGATTTAAGGGTCACACACCTGGAGAGAGTAGCTGAAGCTAAAATACCTGTGTAAATATGTAAACAGATGTGAACATCCTAGGATGGCATTTGTTATTGGGTGGCAGCAAACAGGACAGATTAAAAATATACAGAAAATATGGTCAGAGAGGCAGGACAAGACCATATCACAGTGTGCAAGACACTGAAAGAGAAAATGAAGTTACAGGAGCAGTGGTAATCCGTGCTACATGTGACAGCATGTTCAAAGAGAAAGAGAACTTAGTGGAGAGGGGGGTGGGGTGCAGGAAGCTGAGGAGGAGGAGAGAGGAAGTGGAAGAGGAAAAACCCGGACCATGGAGAGAGTAGTTTCAACAGCCCGACAGGGACGAGGTTTAAATGAAGTCTCTGCTGGCGCCGAGGCTCACTAGGCTAATCCTCTGCCTGCGGTGCCAGCACCCCGGGTTCTAGTCCCGGTTGGGGCGCCGGATTCTGTCCCGGTTGCCCCTCCTACAGGCCAGCTCTCTGTTGTGGCCCAGGAGTGCAGGGGAGGATGGCCCAAATCTGCACCCGCATGGGGAACCAGGATAAGCACCGGCTCCTGGCTTCAGATCAGTGCGGTGCGCCAGCTGCGGCGGCCATTGGAGGGTGAACCAACGGTGAAGGGAAGACTCTCTCTCTGTCTCTACCTCTCTCACTGTCCACTCTCCCTGTCTAAATAAATAAATAAAATAAAATAAAATGAAGTCTTAAATGTCAGCAAATAACTGTCATCTAACTAGTATGTGCCAGACAGTAAACTTGAGGAAGGAAACAGGCTAAAACTGGTATACACTAAAGGCTGAAGAAGGTAGGATAGAAAAAGGAAGGGGGAAAAAAACCTCAATTTTATTGTCTAAATGGATTCTTACCAGAAGATGATAAGAAGATTCATCATATTATGTCAGCCTAGGAACACAAAATATAAGGAAAATTCAAGTTGGCTGTTAACACTGTTTTTCTCATTACTACACACATATTAAGGAATAAAAAACCCACATTTTTTAAAGTACAATTATAAGCTTTTCAAAAAGTTTTTGCCATCTAATTTAAAATTACAATGCAAAAATGAATTACAAGGGAACTTTTGTTTATGAGCTATTTTATTTTGTTTATGAGCTATATTATTCTAAGTTATTAAATAACCCTTACAAAATGCTTTATGTTTATTAGAAGACCTCTAAGTCACAAAAGAACCTGACAAAGTCAAGGTTGTACAGTGCTCTGGATTAGAACTCAGAACAATGACGAGGCGTTTTACATATTGCTTATCTAAACATCCTTTTAAGAAAGCCGTGACTGGGGCTGGCTTTGTGGCACCGCAGGTTAAGATGCAGCCTGCCACACTGGCATCCCAAATCCGAGTACTGGTTAGAGACCCAGCCACTCAGCTTCCCATCCAGCTCCCTGCTACTGTGCCTGGGAAAGCAGAAGAGGGCCCTAGTACTCGAGTCCTTGCCACCTACGTGGAAGACCCAGGTGACCCACCACCGTGGCCATCTGAGGAGTGAACCAGCAGATGGAAGATCTCTTTCTCTCTGTCTTTCCCTCTGTTATGTTACTCTGCTTTTCAAATAAGTGGGAAAAAAAACCTTAAAAAAATGTGATTCTGTGATTATTTTTCTTCGTCCTGACCCCTGCTCCTGCTTCATCCTTCTTCTTAACTAGGTAAGGTACACAGAAGATCACTTACCTGAGTGTGATTTAGATGCTAGCATCTGTCATTTTTGCAGACAATGTATAGCACTATTGACGCAATACTATACTTGTTAAGCAGTAATAAATTTCTAATGTTACACTTTTGCAAGATGGCATTATGCTTTAATGACTATCTTATGAAAATATTCTCACAAAATTAAATACTACAGGTGTACTGACTGTCAAATAGGTGTCACAAGTAACTGTACTCAGAACCCACAAAGCATTCCTCAAGACAGAATGTATATTAGGACATGCACGCGAAGGAAAGAAGTAACTTTTGATTTGTAAATTCATATGCCATTATTAGTTACATAAATTTTAGTCAACTTAATTTTTTGAAAATCCAGAACTTCCAATTATTTTAATTTGCATAGTAGATTACAACTAATTTTGCTCTGACCACAATATCAATTCAGTATTGATGCAGCTTTAAAATAGTTTAAAACATGAGTTGTTTTGCAGTAATAAAATGACATCAAGATCATACCTCAAGGACAAATTCTGTTAAATGCAATAAACTGGATTGCAGTATTCATAGAGAGGAAATGACCACATGGATTCAGTGACACAGAATGCATAATTTTATATTGTCATTAAAATTTTTAATTCATATGGGTGAGTTTTGTAATTTTTATTAACAGCTGGCGTTAAGATTCACACTTAACAGTGTGTTCCTTTGCTTAGTAACCTCCTGCACTCCTCCACTCATTCTACACCTGTGGTCTACTCTATATTCTTACTTGAATATATTCCATACCTTTAGTTATGATGAGTAATAAGAACATGGTAATCTCATTTCTATAGTTCTTGTATTATTCAATTTTCTATCTGTACAATGAAATCCTAAGACAAGCTAGTTCTGAAGAAATGAGAGGCTTACTTCAGCTCATAGTTTTGGAGAGTCACAGTCCAAGATTAGGAAGACCTCACTGGTTTGTTCTCTGTGATGGCGTTTTCACTCAGAGTCCCAAAGCAGCGTGGAGCACCACATGACAAGAGGGACCTGAGTCTATCTGTCTACATGGTTTCATCATGGTGAACCCATCTGAAGGACCCAATCCAATCCAATCACCTCTAAAAATCCCCACTTCAAACATCAAAATTAGGTTGTTTCTTCTTTTTTTTTTTTAAAGATGTATTTATTTATTTCAAAGTCAGAGTTACACAGAGAGAGGAGAGGCAGAGAGAGAGAAAGAAAGAGGGGTCTTCCATCTGCTGGTTCACTTCCCAACTGGCCGCAATGGCCGGAGCTATACTGATCCGAAGCCAAGAGCCAGGAGCTTCTTCCAGATCTCCCACATGGGTGCAGGGGCCCAAGGACCTGGGCCATCTTCTACTGCTTTCCCAGGCCATAGTAGAGAGCTAGATAGGAAGTGGAGCATCTGGGACTCGAACCGGCACCCACATGGGATGCCGGTGCTGTAGGCCAGAGCGTTAACCCACTGCACCACAGCACAGGCCCCAGATTAAGTTTCTACCATCTCAGATAATTAACCTAAGACTTTGGGTGGCATTTAACACATGGAACTTAGGTATCATTCAACACCCAAACTATATGCAAACCACAGAAGTTAAGTACATTGCATGTGGCAAGAAAACTACCAGTCTAACATGATTCAAGGATAACTAAACTGTTATAGAAGCCAGTCCCCTTTAATACATCAAAAACTGTGTTTACTTACTTGCATTAGATAATTTTTGGCATTTTAGCCTAAGTCTATATTTTTCATTTTCTTCAAGCATTTTGGAAATGACCTTGTATACGCTATTCCATACTGAAACCTTAAAAAGATAAGCATAAGTAAGGAATGCTGAACAGAGAATAAGGAATACATTTTGATAGAGGCAATTAGGAGTGAGTCAACTGTGATATATGTCCATGGATATAATTACTATAAAGCAATATCAGTACTTAGAGGTCTAAAGCTAAAATGTAATTGTTTCTCCAGAATCACTGAAATCTCTGATCTTTACTTCCAGCTTCTTAGAATTCCCTCTCTATGGGATTTAAAGAATCCATCCTGGATGAGCTTTCCTTAGACAGCAATGACAAGCAATTCCTACTTAAATGGTTCCAACACATTCAATTACCAAAGGTAATAAAAATGGCAAATTTCTTCCTATATTTAAATCACTGGGCAATGATTTGATTTTTTAATGTATTTTATTCCAGTTAAAAATTAGATAGTTCTCTTAGGACATAATTTAGCACAATTACCAGAGAGCATGAATACACAAGAATTGAAAAAAATGAGGACTATGACTCCAAACAGATAGATCTAGACTCAAACACTAGCCTTGCTACTTACCAATTATTTGACATTGGGAAAGTATTTTATTCTTCACTAAGAATGGCTTAAAACACTAGCTTATTAGAATTACTGAAAAATATGTACACAAAGTACTAATTCCAGTGCCTGGTACAATGTGGTTAAAAGTAAATACTGGCTCTTTTCTCCCTGCCCAAAAGCTCTTGGTAGAAATATTTCTTAGTTCAGCAGGAAAATTAGATACTCACTCAAAATACATTCAGTACAAGGTTAGTCACTTTGAACTGCTATTTTTCACTATACATGAATTATAAATCAAACAACCTCCGCCTGGTGTGATTCCATCCTGTGCGGCTGTTCTTTGCATCAGTGGGCGTCTTATCTCCATCTGCCTTCTCTCCCACCTAAGTTTGTCCCTCCACTTCATGGAAGATTCGATAGATGTGGACATGAGCCCCACTGAGGCCCCAGAACTATCTTTTTGGTTGTGAACTAAAGGCCGACAAAGAGTATCACTCTGAAGTGGACAAACGAAACTGAGCAGGAGTTATCTTTAAGGACAGCCAGTTTAGGCGCTGGGGCAAAGGATGAACTGCACATTGCTGAAGCAGAGACAACCGATGAGGAAGGCAGTCCAATTCAGGTAACACTGGCAACTTTGAAAATGGACAGCCAACAGTTCCGTTGGGGGCTTTGAAATACCACCAGCTGTGGTCGTAAGGTTGAAGCGTGGTTCAGGGCCTGTGCATATTAGTGGACAGCACTCAGTAGCTGTGGAGGAGGATGCAGAGTCAGACGGCGGACAGGAAGAGGCTGTGAAGCTACTAAGTGTACCTGCAAAGCGGTCTGCCCCAGAGGCGGCAGCAAGGTACCACAGGAAAAAGCAAAGCTTGCTGCTGATGGAGAGGATGGAGACGACGACGATGATGATGATGATGATGATGAAGATGATGAGGAAACTGAAGAAAAAGCTCCATTGAAGAAATCTATATGAGCTACCCCAGCCAAAAATGTACAAAAATCAAACCAGAATGGGAAAGACTCAAAACCATCAACACTAAGATCAAAAGGTCAAGAACCCTTCAAAAAACAGAAAAAAACAAAACAAAACAAAACTCCCAAAACACCAAAAGGATCTGGTTCTGGATAAGACGTTGAAGCAAAAATGCAAGCAAGTATAGAAAAAGGTGGTTCTCTTCTGGAAGTGGAAGCCAAATTCATCAATTATGTGAAGTACTGCTTCCGGATGTCTGACTAGGAGGCTATTCAAGATCTTTGGGAGTGAAGGAAGTCTCATTAACAAAATAGTTTAAACGTTTTGTTAAAATTTTCGGTCTTATTCCATTTCTGTAACAGCTGATATCTGGCTGCCCTTTTTATAATGCAGAGTGAGAACCTTCCCTACCATGTTTGATAACTGTTGTTCAGGTTCCACTGCCAAGAATGTGTTGTCCAAAATGCCTGTCTAGTTTTTAAAGAAGGAACTCTACCCTTTGTTTGGTTTTAAGTATGTATGCACTATAATGATAGGACACAGAAGCAGCAGTGGTCAGATATAGAAATGGTGAAACACATGTGAAACACACTCAGTATTTTAATAAAGTAAAAAAAAAAACTCTAAGCTCAAAAAAACCATAATTTTTGTGTTATTATCAATTAACAATTTCTTTAAAGTATAAAAATATATGGTATCGATTAAAAATTAGTAAACATATAACTTTAATATGTTTAAAACACTCAAGTTACCACGACACTTGGATAACCAGTGGTGAGAACGTTTCGGCAATAAAGGTTCATCTTTGTCAGATTTCCTACCAGAAACTTAATATGCATTCTTTGTCTTTTAAAAAAAAGCAGCATTACAGCAATATAGATACATGATTCTTTTCTAAGAAATCCATTATTTTCTTCCTAAACTACATTATCTATCACAATTTGTTATAGTCTGTGGATGATATATATACTTTTCAGAATCTCCCAGTGGGTTACATTTTGATTAAAAAATATTTGATATCTTTAAACATTGAAAAGATCATTCTTTATGGTTAATAAATACTTCCAAAACCAGATGGATTTCTACTACATTACTTCTGCTTCCTCACTTCAGAAAATTAAATTATTCAAAAGATACAGCTACTTCGACTGTCTTGAATATTTTCACACATTTGTATTTAGAGGATGATCTAAAACTCAAACACTGCTCACTTGACAACAGTATACCTTTTTCTTTTTCTTCAGGATTTTGGAAGCTTCATTCAATGGTATGGGGAAATCGAACTTTCCATCTGCATCCTTCCGGATTAAACCTAATTTTTAAAAAATGGAGTGAAATGGTGTAATATCAACAGCATGTATTTTTTAAGGATTTACTACACTGAGAATAAAGACGGTAGAAATGGCTCTTGAATTCTCTTTCAGGATTTTACACTTGGTGTTTTCTGAAGTCTAGGTAAGACTTGTTTACCAATTAGCTAATATTCTGAAAACAACCAAGAAAACTAGAGACAAACCACATTTTAAGTACCCAGGAAATCATCCACCTAGTTCAGTCTCTTTTCTAATTTGTGAGTTCCAAAAAGTCAGCGACAGAGTAACAAATAAATGCCAGAAACCACATATTGGCCCAGGGTAGCTCTGTAGTCTCCAGTTTTCTCAGTATATATATATCAGTTTTCTCCAAATATATTATTATACTTTGAACTACACAAAACACCTGGTAGTTACACATGTGCTAGATTCTTCAGGTTCATGGAAAATGTTTATCACAGGGAAACTGTGTATGGATTTCAAAAAAAATTTTTTTGCTTACATGATTTTATCTCTTAATTCTATTTTCCACTAGCTTTTTGAAGTGCCCTCCTTTATTAGCCCTGGCAGCCTCTGCACATGCTACAACACTATGTGTGCCCGGATCCATACATACACCTGTACACTGTCAGGAAATTCTCCATTTGTTCAACACCAGCTCACTTAAAAAAACAAACAGAAAAGGACAGCTCACATGTCAGTTCCTCTCCAACGTCTTCCTTCAAGCACATACAGCAAGCACTGACTCGTGGAACACTTTCTTCCCAGCACTTGGCACATGCTTACATCATGTGTTCGTGACGTGTCTCCTCCCCTAAGCTGTGACCTGGTGGGCAATGGTCATCTATGTCCTATTGACACTACTACCAGACACACCTTAGTACTAATAAAGGTTTTTAGAGAGAATAAATTTCCTGACTCTACTCACTAAACTATGCTGCTTTATAAGGGTTAGACAGCCGGGCTCATGCCACAGCAAGGTGAGCCACTGCCTTCAATGCCTTCCCAATGGCTGCTCCTGGCTTCAGCCTGGCCCAGCCCTGGCTGTTGTGGCTATTGGAGAATGAATCAGCAGATGAAAGATTTCTTCCTCTGTCTTGTTCTGTAACTGTTTTTCAAATAGATAAATAAATAAGGAAGACAGAGATACAGAGACAGACCTAAGAGACACTTGTGTGATGTTTTTAAAATAAATAAAATTAAAAAAAAATAACTATAAGGGTTTGCAAGTCCAAAGACAAAATTATAACACAATGAGTGTGCATTCCCTGAAAGCCTATACACTTCATCTCCTTTTGTCTGGAACACTCCCCAACTCAGCCCTTCCCCACCTCTTTTCTGCCTTGTGACCACCATACAACTGGCTTTCTTCCATTCTTCAGTAGTTAGCTTTCCAGGGAGCCTTCTCTGATCTCAAAAAGGATCCTATGCTCAGTGATAGGATTTATCACATTGTTCACTTGAGTATGATTTATGATTTCTTTTTTTTTTAAGATTTATTTATTTTGAAAGTCAGGGTTACAGAGAGAGAGGGAGGGAGAGACACAGAGATAGATCTTTCAATTGCTGGTTCACTCCTCAAATAGCCACAAGGACCAGGATTGGGCCAGACTGAAGCCAGGAGCCAGAAGCTTCATCCGGTTCTTCCTTGTGGGTGGCAGGGCCTCAAGCACTTGGGCGATCTTCTCTTGCTTCCCCAGGCCATTAGCAGGGAGCTGGATCAGAAGGGGAGCAGCCGGGACATATGAGATCCCAGCGTCACAGGTGGCGGCTTTATCCATTATACCACAGTGCCAGCCCTGGAGTACAAGTTTTTTTTTCACTAGAGGTCCTCTGTTTATTCTATAGATATTATATGTACAGTGTGTTGTTTCACCTGCTGAATGAACTAGAATATGCTCTAAAATGGAATTTCCCAATTTGTGAGAAGCATGCCACTGATTCTCGGTGAGGGACAGACCTAGCACTAAAGGACACATGGTGAGAAACTCACATGGTAAGAAACTCCTTCCCTGGCCGGCGCCGTGGCTCAACAGGCTAATCCTCCGCCTTGCGGCGCCGGCACACTGGGTTCTAGTCCCGGTCGGGGCGCCGGATTCTGTCCTGGTTGCCCCTCTTCCAGGCCAGCCCTCTGCTGTGGCCCGGAGTGCAGTGGAGGATGGCCCAAGTGCTTGGGCCCTGCACTCCATGGGAGACCAGGAAAAAGCACCTAGCACCTGGCTCCTGCCATCGGATGAGCGCAGTGCGCCGGCCGCAGCGCGCCGGCCGCGGCAGCCATTGGAGGGTGAACCAACGGCAAAGGAAGACCTTTCTCTCTGTCTCTCTCTCTCACTGTCCACTCTGCCTGTCAAAAAAAAAAAAAAAAAAAAAAAGAAAAGAAAAGAAACTCCTTCCCTGGCCTATTCTTTTCAATCTTCTGATTGCATCAAGGAGAAGATGTGAGTATGGTACCACTGTATCATTCAGACTTCCCTGAGACGCTAATCTCCCTTTCTGGCCACAGACACTCTTCTGCAGACAACCTATTTAGCTAGAATGTAATAATACTGTTTTGCCTTTATTAGATTTGGCTTATTTCTATTTATGGCAAATGGTAGAGATTTTCCACTGAGGTAATGATGTAAGTACTCTTAGAAGAAGTTCAGTTAAGAGAGAAAATGCACCTATTTAAATAAATGTATGAAGTAAATGACAATACAGATGATACACAGATACGACATAAGAAAACAAGTTTAGGAAACCCTCATCTCCTTATACCCGGATGCTTCCTTCCCTCTAAATACGGACGACCATGGAAATGCTAACTGTACTTGCATCATTCCCAAATGCTGTTTTTAAATCTTACCTAACCTGAACCTGTATTCCTTAAGGATAAAATAAGAGCCATCAAGTCTACCTTTAATTACTTAGAGATCTAAACTCTGTCAAGAAGTATAGAGAATATGAAAAAGAAGAAAGACTAACATTTTTTCCGTTTCTTCACTGACACGAGTTCTAGCATATTTGTAGACACATTTTTTTCTCTAGCCCTCTTTCCACACGCACTGACCAAGTCAACAGTACTTCTAGTCCTTCCCTCACCACTGTCCATCCCTGATCCATGCGCTGTGCTCTGCTCAGACGTTTTGCCCAGCTAGAATTCCCTCCTGCCTTAGCCCATATAGAAATCTTATTGTGATTCTACCACTAGGAAACCTTCCCTGATTCTCTCATCTCCAACCTACTCACCACTTCCAAAGCATCCATTTGTACCTCCACGATAGCATTCATCACCCTATATTATACATAAATTATGATTAAATCTCCCAAATTCCACGGGAACTGGAAGCCAGCCTCATCACTCAGATTTGCTCCTGGGTATCTAAACTCCAGCACATCTTACAAACAGCTTGAGTTTATCTTCCAGAAGTGAACCTATCTCTGATAACTGCACTCCACCCTTCAAGCCTTTAAAATAAAATAAAAACTCTACTCAATGTGCCAAAACTATGTTAGGCTCTGCATCATTTAATCTTCGCAGAAACCCTTTAAGGTAGGAAGTATTGGTCTCATTTTATAGATAAGGAAATTGAGAATCAGAGCAGTTAACTAACATGGTCCACAGTCCACATTGCATCATTGCATGCTAATAGATGACAGAGCCAAGATAATGTCTTTATGCTTTCACAGCCGATGCCCTTGATGATCTCTGTTGTTCTACCAGCCCTCTCTCTACTCACGTCCCCTGGTTTCCTGCCTCTACGCTTCTTTCTCTGAACTTGATTATCAAAGCCCTTCCTCAAGTCTCTCTTACAAGACTGTCCCCTACAAGCTTATATCCCCATTATTCACATATAAACCCCCTGAGAACAGAATATTTGTCTGACACATTTGGGTGACTAGCATCTGCTGTAGTACTCACAATGTAGTGCATGTTAAATGAACATTGTAGGACGAATAATTCACCTTTGTTCCCCAAAGAAAGCCTGGCATAAGTATGTAAGGAATATCTACATTAAAATATTCAAAACTGTGTAAAAGCTAAGGACAAAGGCAATTTGGGGCTTGATTCAAATGTCCTTCCCAGAACCCCCTTCACTTCACTGTGTGTGTGTATTCCTGATGTCACAAGCGCTGAAGTCAATGTCTCCACCATTCCCCCAGCTGCCCAACACAGAGACTTCAGACCTGATATCAACTCCTCCTTCTGTCCTTCAAGTAGTTGTGTGATCCTGCCCATTCTGCCTCCACTGCCAGTGCCTTACTTCGTCTTTCCTCTTGACTGCTGCAATTCCTTGTAACCAGTCTCTGGCCCCTGATCTGGCTACAAAGACAGATTAAACTCACCCTCAATCTGCAGATACTAGACAATAACCAGGAAGGTCAAAGCACAGATGACAGGGTAGAGATTTCAGTATGCAATTTAAAGGACCAGACACCACATGTAGCAAGCATGCAATCTGGTGGGAAAAACTCAGTTTAAAGGAGGCAAACAAGATTTAAAGGGACAGTCTTCCAATGGCATGGTTTCTGGAGGAGGAACAGAAAAAGGAAGGCCTGTAAATTAGGTCACAAAGAAAACACCAGTAATCTATAAAGTAGACACATTCAACACTTTCTGGTCACAACACAATGGGACTAGAGTTTATCAGCAAAAACAAAAGTAGAAAAACATTGGAAATGTCAAAAATGTTAAATCTGCTAAACAACGCCAGTTGCCACACTGAAAATTACAGAATTTTAAAACAGATAGTGATAATAAAAACACTACATATCAGAATCCATGAGATTTACTTCAAGTAGTGGTGAAAAGTTAATTCATGGGGCTGGCACTGTGGCATAGTGGGCTAGGCCCCCGCCTACAGTGCCAGCATCCCATATGAGTGCTGGTTTGAGTCCCAGCTGCTCCACTTCCGATCTAGCACTCTGCTATGGCCTGGGAAAGCAGTGGAGGATGGCCCAAGTGCTCCTCTGGCTCCTGATTCTAGTTTCCTGCTAGTGCAGACTCAGGAAGGCAGTGGCAATGGCTCAAGTAAGTGGGTTCCTGCTCTACATGGGAGATCTGGATTGAGTGCCCAGCTCCTGGCTTTAGGCCGGCCCAGCCACAGCTAATGCCAGCACTTGGAAAGCTCACCAGCAGAGGGTCTCTATCTCTCTCTCAGCCTTGCCCAGACCTGGCTGTTGCGGGCATTTAGGGGAAGAGGCATTTAGGCCTTTCTTCTCACCGCATTTCAAATAAATACATAAATTTTAAATCAATCAAAATATTGGTTTTGTTTAAATTAACAGAATGAGCAAAACATTGCCTGATTTGATCAAGGAAAAGTGAGAAAGCACAGATAAATCAATAAAAATGACAAGGAAGAAAATAACCATTAAACACAAGAAAATTTGTTAAAACCTTAAGTCACTACTTTCAGGTCTCTATGCAGACACATTAAACTTAGATGAAATGGATAAAATAGATAATTGCCTAAGGAAACACAGATTACCAAAACTGACCCATGAGAGTTTACAGACCAATTTCCATAGAAGATAGAAAAAAGTTTTCAAGAAATTATCCCACAAAAAGTATTAGACCAAATTGTTTCATATAAGAATTTTACCAGCCTTTCCAGTGTCCCATAAGTTATTCCAGAGTACTGAAACACAAGGAAAAAATCCATAAATATTTTTATAAAGAATAACCCTGATACCTAAGTCAGGTGAACAAGCATAAAGAAAGGAAAACTACAGAGCAGTATCTCATCCAAAAAATCTAACCAAATTATTAGCAAACAAAGCCCAACAACATATTAAAAATAGTATATCAAGAATGCAATGTTGACCTGATACCAGGAAATTCATTTATATAATATTACATATTAATACATCTAAGGAAAAAATAGGATCATCTTCATAGAGCTGAGAAAGCTTGTGACAAAATTCAACACTGGCTCATGAGGAAAAAATAAATAATTTTTAATATTGAGGAATTTTTAATAGTTCAAATAAATACATGTTTTGGTTCCAAAGCCAATATGTTATTTAATAGGGCAACAGTAGAGGCATTTCCACTAAGAAGAACAAAGTAAGGATGTCCACTATCTCCAATACTGTTCATTCTTGTACTCATCATTATCTAACACAATTATGTAAAATAAATCTATTGTAGACCTAAGAATGGATGAAGAGAAATAAAATGATCTTTTATAAATAAAATGTGCCTGGAAAATTATGAGAATCAAGGATAAAATTCTAATAACAAGATAATTTGGTAAATTTATAGGATCTAAAAGTCACACATGAAACTCAATAGGCCAAGTGACAAAATTTACAAAAGCCTGCACATTGGATAATTCCATTTAAATGAAATATTCAAAGAAGGAAAATCTATGGAGACACAAAGTAGGCAAGTGCTAGTTCAGGGCTGGAATTTGGGGTTAGTGGAAGTGAGAGGGAATGGTACATGACTGCTACATCAGTATGGGATTCTAAAATAGATTATAGTGATGGCTACACAATTCTGTGAATAGGCAAAAACTACAGAATTGTGTCCTTTAAGTGGTTGAACTGCATGCATTGTGAATGATATCTCAGTTAACCTGTTTTTAAAAAATGGTACAAGTAGAGGAAAGGGCTCTCAAAGAGAGTCAGGAGTCCCTGAGGTGATGGGAATGCTCCACATCGAGACGTGGGGGTAGTGATTAGAACATGTTAATTTGTCAAGCCTTCTCAAAACATACATATTTTTTCAAAGATTTATTTGAAAGGCAGAGTAACAGAGCAAGAGAGGGTAGGGAGCAGAGAGAAAGACAAAGACAGAGCTCGTACATTTGCTGGTTCACTCATCACATGGCCCCAGGCTGCAGCCAGGAGCCGCTAACTCCTTCAGGGTCTCTCACTTGGGGGACAGAGAACCAAGCACTTGGCACCTTAACAGGAAGCTGGATGGGAAGTGGAGTGGCAGGGACTCCACATTATAGGTAGTAGCTTAACCAGCTGCACATTGTAATCTTTTTTTCCAAAGTTTTATTTTATTTATTTGAAAGACAGAGTTAGAGAGAGAGAGAGAGAATTGGTCTTCCATCCACTGGTTCACTCCCCAAATGGCTACAACAGCCAGAGCCGAGTAGATCCAAAGCCAGGAACCAGAAGCATCTTCCAGGTCTCCCAAGAGGGTGCAGGGACCCAAGGACTTGGGCCACCTTCCACTGCTTTTCCAGGCCATAGCAGAGAGCCAGAGCAGAAGTGGAGCAGCCGGGACTTGAACCAGTGCTCCTATGGGATGCTGGTGCTGCAGGTCAAGGCTTTAACCCACCGCACTATAATGCAGGCCCCATGCACAATGTAATCTTAAACAAAACTGATTTTAGTTATTCATCTTTTTGAGCAATACGCTTTCCGTACACAAACAGAGGGCATCACGGACCAGGAACCCTTATGGACAACAGCAAAAATAGATCAGATTCAGAGAAATAAACTTAGTAATCTGGTCAACTCTGTAAGGAGACAAGTGGGCCTGGAAGCCTTGAAGCCTTCCGGAACGACACCAAGGCAGAGAGGAGTGGAAAGGCACTGGCTGCGTTCGCAGGGGCTGACACCGCCCTGCGCATGCCAGTCCTCCCCGCTGAGCTGATTCGCAATTTCAAAGGCGCCAAGAGCAGCCAGGGCCTCAAAACCCCGGCGGACCTCAGCGGCCTCCACTGCATCACGTCGCCTCACAGGCCCTTCGTCTCCGCCGCGGCCGCCATGTTGCAGCGCAGCCTCGCAAGTGAATGAAGGGCTTTTCCGGCCACCCCCAGCCTAGGGCCTCCTCACAGACGGACGGGCAGCCTCGGCCTGGCCGGCTGACCAGAGCGACGGCGCCCCCGCGGCCTGAGGACGCGCCGGACACCGGGGCCGCCCTGGGCCCTCAGGCGCCGGGACAAGATGGCCGCCCGCCCGCCCGCCCGGCCCCGGCCCCGGCCCCGGCCCCGGCCCCGGCCCCGGCCCCGGCCCCGGCCCCGGCCACCTGCGCGCGCCGGCCCCGGGGAGGAGGTGGCGGCCTCAGCACCCCCGCCCGCGGCCGCCCCCGCGGCTTCCGGTGGCAGCGGCTCCTCCTCGTTGTCCTGCGCCTCCAGCCCCGGGCACGAACCCCCCTGAGCCTGGCGGCCGCCCAGCTGCAGGACGCTGCCGCACTGGTGCGAGCCGAAGCGGGTCACACAGACGAAGCGCGCCCGCTCCTGGCCCGGCTTCCGCCGCCGGTCCTTTGCCGCCATGTGGGTTCCGTCACGCAGCCGCCACGTGGCCCTCAGCAACCCGCGGGGGGGTGGGGGGGGGCTGGACCATTTGGGGGGGGGGCCGCTATGTGTTGGAGTGAGACCACTGCGCGCATAGGGGGGTGCTGAGCTGGTTGAGTGGGCGGCAAGGGGGCTGCTGTGAGCTGGGGGCAGTGCGGTGCGGACCGAGAGGGCCCACCTTGGAAATGGCGCCAAGAGCTAGAGCGGGCCCCGGTGCGGGCAGGCAGGGACGTGGGGATGGGCGAGGAAGGAGGACAGGAGAGGGACCAGGGAGCCCGCCGCTCTGTGGCGTCCGGGGAGGCTGGAGCGAGAGGGAGGGTAGAGGGAGCAAGAAGATGCCTGATGCTTGGTTGAGAAGTATCGCAGAGCTGTTAAGTGATGCGGAAGTTTGGGATCCAGTATACTATACCGGCCGATTGGGTCAAAGCTGCGTCATGCCGTGTTGACACCTCTGAAGGCCTGTATCCTTAGTGTTTGGTCTCTTCATGCTGTCAGTTAAATGATGTCAGCATGTCCCATCAGTCACTGAGAGGAGTGTGCTAAAAATCTTCCACTACAGCTGTGAATTGCTTCATTTCTCTGAATTTGCTTTATATGCCTTTAACAGCTGCTAGATGCTTACATATTTTGAATTATTATATATTCTGGTAATTCGACACGTTCATCTTTTAAAATTTATTTACTTGCAAGTCAGAAAAAAAGAGAGAGATTCTTCCACCCGCTAGTTCACTCCTCAGATTGCTGCAATGCCCGGGACTGGGCTAGGCCAAAGCCAGGAGCCAGGATCCGGGAGCTTCTTCCAGGTCTCCCATGTAGATAGCAGGGGCCCAAGGACTTGGGCTATCTTCTGCTGCTTTTCCGAGGCCATAGCAGAGAGCTGGATCCGTAGTGGCGCATCTAGGACACGAAATGGCATCCAAATGGGATGCCAGGGTTGGCAGGCAGTGGCTTTGCTTGTTTGCCACAACACTGGCCCTGACCCTTTTAAGAAATGCTTCTTATTGGCCGGTGCCGAGGCTCACTAGGCTAATCCTCTCCTGCGGCGCTGGCACACCGGGTTCTAGTTCCAGTCGGGGTGCCGGATTCTGTCCCAGTTGCTCCTCTTCCTGTCCAGCTCTCTGCTGTGGCCTGGAAAGGCAGTGGAGGATGGCCCAAGTCCTTGGCCCTGCACCCGCATGGGAGACCAGGAGAGGCACTTGGCTCCTGGCTTCGGATCAGCTCAGTGCACTGGCCACAGCAGCCATTGGGGGGTGAACCAACAGGAAAGGAAGACCTTTCTCTCTGTCTCTCTCTCTCACTGTCTAACTCTGCCTGTCAAAAAATTTTTAAAAATTAAATTAAAAAAGAAATGCTTCTTATCTCTAGTGATGTTTCCTGCATGTGTTTTTGTGGTTGGTGTTTTATGGTCTGTTTTTTTCATTCTTTTACTTTTGAGTCTTTTTTCATCCTTGGTATATAAGCAGCAATTGGATATTTTGGAATTCTAAAGTGTATTTTAAGCACCATGATATATTAATATTATTTTATTGTCAATGTACATTTGAGGGGCTGGCACTGTGGCGTAGCCAGTAAAGCCACCACCTGCAGATCCGGCGTCCCATATGGGAGCTGATTCCAGTCCTGGCTACTCCACTTCCAATCCCGCTCTCTGCTGAGAAAGCAGTACAGGATGGCCCAAGTCCTTGGGCCTCTACACCTGCGTGAGAGACCTGGAAGTAGCTCCAGGCTCCTGGCTTCAGATCAGCCCAGCTGTGGCCATTGCGGCCATTTGGGGAGTGAACCAGCAGATGGAAGTCCTTTCTCTCTCTCTGACTGCCTCTTTGTAACTCTGCCTTTCAAATAAATAAATAAATCTTAGAAAAATGTACATTTGGATTCACTGATACATTTACCCTTTTCATTGCTTGCATTCATTTTCAGATATCCATGTTTCCAAGTAGGATCATTTTGCCTCTGCCTCAAGAGCAATCTTTAGTTTTTATTTAGTTTGGTTCTACTGGTGATGAATTCTCTTAGTTTTAATCCAATATGTGTTTTTAAACCTTTCCAATTTTATTTATCAGAGAGGCAGGGAAACAAAGAGCTCCCATCCTCTGGTTCACTATCCAGATACCTTTAACAGCCAGGGCTGGACCAGGCCCAAAGCTAGGAGCCAGGACCACAATCCAGGTCTCCCACACGAGTGGCAGGAGCCCAGTTATTGAACCATCACTACTGCCAGTCAGGGTCCACTCTCGCAGGAAGCTGGAGTCGGGAGCCAGAGCTGAACATTTAACCTAGGTACTCCAGTATAATACATGGTTGGGGCCGGTACTGTGGTATAATAAGTTAAGCCTCGGCCTGCAGTGCCAGCATCCCATATCGGCACTGGCTTGTGTCCCAGCTGCTCTTCTGTCAATCCAGCTCTCTACTAATGGCCTGGGAAAGCAGAAGATGGCCCAAGTGCTTCGGCCCCTGCACCCACGTGGGAGACCTGGGAGAAGCTCCTGACTCCTGGCTTCTGACTAAGGCCTGGCCTAGCCCTGGCTGTTGTGGCCAGTCTGAGAAATGAACCAGTGGATGGAAGAACTCTGTCTCTCCCTCTCTTTCTTTTTCAAAGCACTCTACTGAAAGCTTATTGCTTTCACATCATTGTAAAGTTAAAAAAAAAAAAAAAAAGAAATCACAAGTCAACCCATCATGAGTCAGAGACTGTTGTTCCTTTGAGAAGTCAGCTGTCAGTCATTACTGCACTTTTCCAAGTGATCCATCCATCTTTTCCTTTTGCCTGATTTTTCAGATTATCTTTTTTACTTTACCTTTCAGCAGTTCTACTGGGATGTGACTAGGTGTGATTTGCTTGGGCATTGTGGTGCTTCTGAGATGTGTGACTTTATATCATCGGTCATGTTTTGGTAAATTCTAGGCTCTTAAGCCTCCAGCTGTCATCTCTTTCCCACTCCTTCTGTTCTGGGGCTCCACTGCATGTAGGTCCCATCGTGTGGCCTTGCCTCACGTGTCTCTGGTGCACTGGAA
Organism: Sylvilagus floridanus; assembly: GCA_949820135.1. Lineage (NCBI taxonomy): Eukaryota > Metazoa > Chordata > Mammalia > Lagomorpha > Leporidae > Sylvilagus > Sylvilagus floridanus. Next base: position 57,701,356 of record OX463241.1, on the reverse strand, counting down.
CATCTGTGCTTTTTTCTCTGACTGCTTCTGTCTGGTTGTCTGCTCTCTCTTCAGTACTGTCTCATCTACTGTAAATCCCTCCATGAGGTTCTTAATTCCAGTTAGGTTTTTCATTTCTGGAAATTTCCATTGCCATTCTGCTGCGCTTTCTTCTCCATAATTTCTTCAGGATGTTTCCTAGAATGTGTAAGTCAGTTATTTTGCTATCATGATAATGAAGCAGGTTTTTTTCCCTCTTTTAGGAAACAGGAAGTCATCCTATGTGCTAGGAGGTTTTTTTTTTTTTTTTTTTTTTGAATACCAGATATTGTGTAATGAAAACTGTAGAGATCATCTGGGGCTCCAGATGATGTTGTCTTGCTCCAGAGAGAAGCAGGCATTTAAGGGAGGGGAAGCTCATCCTAACCTTATCTAGGATTGGGCTGATGTGTAGGGCTTTATAAAGGCCAGTGTGGATCTTGGTTGGCCTTATTCTTTTTATTTATTTATTTGTTTGTTTGTTTATTTATTTATTTGAAAGTCAGAGTTACACAGAGAAGAGGCAGAGAGAGAGAGGTCTTCCATCCACTGATTCACTCTCCAGTTGGCCACAACAGCCGGAGCTGTGCCGATCTGAAGCCAGGAGCCAGGAGCTGCTTCTGGGTCTCCCACACAGGTGCAGGGGCCCAAGGAATTGGGCCATCCTCCACCACTTTCCCAGGCCACAGCAGAGAGCTGGATTGGAAGTAGAGCAGCCAGGACATGAACTGGCACCCATATGGGATGCAGGCACTGCAGGCTGTGGCTTTACCGCTACGCCACAGCGCGGCCCCTGGCCTATTCTTAGACTACAGCTCTTCATGTGTCTACTGCGTTTCCTGGGGCCTCTTTAACAAGCCCAGAATTCGTTTTTCTCTCTTAAGCCTCATGAGACTGCCTAAAGCTCTGCTCAGATTCTTTTCGCTTGGGCTGCCTGCACGGATCAGCCCATGGCTGGTTGCAGGGGAGAGGAGGGAGGAGGATAATTTTACCCTGAAAATCGCATAACCTCTCTGCTTGGTCCCCTCAAGGTCTTGCCACCTCGGTAGCTCTCCAATCCTTTTGAATACTAGGGTTTTTGTGTTTTTTTTTTTTTTTTCCTTTTTAGCTCAGTGTTTATATTTTATCTTGACAAGAGAGACACACTGGTTCTCCCTGGCCCAGAGAACAGACAGGGAGCTGAAAAGACACGAGTTCCTGCCCCGCAGGAACCTGCTTCGGCTCACCCATGTGGAACAGCCGCAGGGCTGTCTCACCGTCCCCATCTGCCGGGCCAGCCCTGTGCTCTGTGTCAGCAAGGCTGGCTGCATAGGATGCCCAGCAGGGGGACCGGAGAGCATGGTGGGTGGAGGTCCTCACAGCCATCCCCTCTTCTTCTTCTTCTTTTTTTTTTTTTTATTTAATGGATGTATTTTTACATAGACACAACTTTAGGAATACAGTGGTTCTTTCCCCCATGCCCCCCACCCCATTCCCATCCCACCTCCCATTCCTTTTCCCATCTCCTTCTTCATTATGGATCATTTTTAGTATGACTTTATATACAGAGGACCAACTCTATGCTAATCATAGATTTCAACAATTTGCGCACGTACAACATATAGAGTACATTTTAGGGAGAGGATTTGCAGCCCTCTTCTCACAGCGAGGAGCTGAGTCAAAGGCCCTCCTGGGAGCAGCCGCCCTGCACCCTGTCTCCAAAGCAGCTCCGTGCAAAGTCCCTCCCTCATGCATTCTCTCTGTCGTCTTCGGAAACCATTGCGTGTTCCCAGGCACCTAACATAGCACCTGACTCACACATGCCTTCCACATGGATTTGTCTACATGAACAAATAACCACAGGAATGATCAGATTCCAAGAGTGAGCACAGAAGGATTAAAGAGAAAGAATCCCAGGACGAGCATCCGGTCCACACGAGACCTTTGCAAAGAGCACAGTCTGTCTTGTCCTGGCCCTTTCTCTTAGCCCGGCTCCCCTCCCCTCCCCACGTGCCTCTTCACTTCCAGCCTCAGAAAGCTTGGCTTAGCCCTGTTCCTTATTGGGAACCTAAACAGGGCCTTTGGTGTCTGCAGGGGGCAGTGAGTGGCCTCTTCTGCTCTGCCCTGGCTGCTGGAGGAGGTCACCCCGGAGTCCCGGGAGGGGGCTGAGTGTGAGCGTCCCCCCCTCCATGTGGTCTCGCAGCCCTACTGCTTTCCTGTGCTCAGTTGCCTCACTAAGACAACCATGCATCTTCCTTGGCTGTGTGCTATGGTTTGCGATTTGTCCCCCTGAAACTCACGGAGGTGTCTGGTCCCCATTGTGAGCTACTGAGAGGACAGAGACTTCATGTGACCATGAGGCTTGGAGGTGACGGGGAGTAGAGGCCATGAGGGTGGAGCTGCCATGGTGAGCGCACTGTGCGGGTGGCGGGGTGGGGGGGGGTTCCTTGGAAGAGGGAGGAGGCCCAGAGGGAGCACACACTTGCATGCTCCCTGTCTCACACCATGTGGGGTCCTGGGCTGCCTTTTGCTCTCCATCAAGGCCATTAGCAAGATGTGGGCCCTTGACCTTGGACCTGCAGAACTGCAGATAAGAAAGAAAGCCCTTAAACCCCTTTCCTTTATAACTCATGGGGACCGTGGTGTCTTGTTCTTAGCAACACAAAGTGGGCTAGGACACGGTTTATTCCTCCTGAGAACATCACTTGGGCCAGGCCTTTCAGCACAATCCTCTTCCACCCCCATCCCACCCTCTCGGAGCCACTTCGACACAAACTCCCCGTGATGCCACCCGTGTTTCTAACAGTGATTCCGGCTTCTTCACGTCAGCTCCCCTGGGCCGTCTCTGATTCTGGCCTTTTGCAAAAAGGGAGAAGCTTGTTCAACCCACGACTTCCCATAGCCAACATTTCCTTCCAGCTACAGCGTGGAGTCAACTCTCAATACCAGAACGCGCCACCTCCACGGCTCGGCTGATGTGACAAGGTCATTCTCCGCGTGGGGTCCTTGTTCCCCCTCCTCTGCCCCCCACTGCTCTGAGGACGCTGTGCACTGCTCTTGACTGCTCTTGGAGAGGTCTTGTGGACCCGCCCCCACCCGCTTCTTTGGCTGTATCTCGGCTTTATCTCTCAGCGGATGGAGTTGCCTTCAGTTCCCCAAAGGTGTGGCCTGATTTCACCCAGGAGTCTCTGCTTGCCAGGACCTTGCCTCTGCTGACAGACTCGTCACCCTTGCGCTCTGCCCACCCAGTCTTCCCCCTTCCCCACATGGGCTAGGACCACCCAGAATAAGCTTATTAGAAGTCATGATCATGGGGCCTGCGCTGTGGCATAGTGGGCTAAGCCTCCACTTCCAGCACTGGTATCCTATATGGGCACCAGTTCAAGTCTCAGCTGCTCCACTCCAACCCAGCTCTCTGCTGTGGCCTGGGAAAGCAGTAGTGGATGGCCCAAGTGCTTGGACTCTTATGCTCATGTGGATGACCTGGAAGAAGCTCCTGGCTCCTGGCTTTGGATGGGCCCAGCTCTCGCCATTGTGGCCATCTGAAGAGTGAGACAACGATGGAAGACCTCTCTCTGTCTCTCCCTCTGTCTGTACCTGTACCTCTCAAATAAATAAATAAAATCTTTATTAAAAAGTTACAGAAAACATATTTAAAAAAAGAAAGAAAAAAATCATAATAACCCATTTACATGTCTGCCTTCCCCAACCAGACCGTGGGAACGAGGTTGCGTTTTGTTTGTGGTCCATGTGTTGACTTGTTCACACCTGTCTCACCAGATAACAAGCATGGTGAGGTCAGGAGTGCTGTTTCTGGTCACTGCTACATCCCTGACGCACAGCAGAGCACCTGACACACAGTAGGTCCAAAGGCCCCACAGCCCAGCCTTTCCCCTACACCACCAACCAATGTGCTGAACACTCCCGGGTCTGTGTCTCTGAACCCTCAGGGCCATCTGTGAGGTAGTACTGCTGGTGTGGGCATCAAGAGCACTGACTGGGCCAGGACAGACTCCAGCTAGGCTTAGTCCAGGACCTTGTCCTCCTGTGTGCGAGGACACAAGTGGGAGACGTAGATGTAGGGGAACAGAACCGCAGGATTTATGGAAAGGCAGAAACATACTCTGGGTAACCTAGAGAGAGAACAGCCCCCACCCAAGCTAGGATTGTATTTTTTCTAGGATGGGGGTGGGTTTCAGGGCCAGGTCTGGTTGACGATCCAAAGGAGACATTGATGGGGCCAGCGCTGCCATGGCTCACTTGGTTAATCCTCCACCTGCGGCGCTGGCATCCCATATGGGCGCCGGGTTCTAGTCCCGGTTGCTCCTCTTCCAGTCCAGCTCTCTGCTGTGGCCCAGGAGGACAGTGGAAGATGGTCCAAGTGCTTGGGACTCTGCACCCACATGGGAGATCAGAAGGAAGCACCTGGCTCCTGGCTTCGGATCAGCATAGTTCTGGCCATTTGGGGGGTGAACCAATGGAAGGAAGATCTTCCCTCTGTCTCTCTCTCACTGTCTAACCCTATCTGTCATATAAATAAATAAATAAATATAAAGGAGACAGGGTTTGAGGTGCAGCTGCAGCACCATGGTGGTCTCCAAGCAGGTGCCGTGGTGTCTGGAGTGTGGCAGAAAGTGAGACTTCGCTGCATGATGAGGCTCGGGTGTGCGGAGTCTTCAGCCATGTTGAATTGGCACAGATGACGCCAGTGTCTGGGAGGTGCCCATGGCTTGGGTATTGTATTGGCATCCGTGGCTCCTTACCCCTTTCTGACTCCATGCCTAGCTCACATCAATGTGACTGCAGAGGTAGGAACCAAATTCAATGCCATTTTACAGATAAAGAGGAGGAGGCCAGGGAGAAGTCAGGTGGAAAGCCTAGCAGTGTGGCTCCAGTGCCTTCACCCCTAATCCTCCCTCAAGCCTGTCCCCATCATGCCCATCACTCTGAGTCCTCCTGGACACCCCGCTGCCACCAACTGCGCTCCTGGCAACAAAAACATTTGAACAGAGCTAAGAAACCAATGAATAGCTGACTCTGCTCTGCTAACTTCATCCACCAGGGGGCAGTCACAGCTCCCAAATAGTCTAACTTTTTTTCCCCTTCCTTTCCTCCTTTAAGAAAGAATGCAATTTTTATCAATACCAAGAAGTTATTAGCCTGAATTCAACACCTGATTCTTTGATTGAGCTTTCAGAAAACAGCACTTAGGAAAAGTGCACATCCGCGCTGTGTGCACCATGAGATGAGAGTCGAGGCAGCCTGTTGCCCAGACAAGCAGAGAACGGGTGGTGCACAGCACAGAACGCAGGATGGATGGAGAAAGATGTAATTTCAGCCCACGAAAAAGCTGATTCGCTCCTCCCTCCCCCCACGCCTCACAGACAGCTGCAGGAGTTGAGAGGAAAACCAGAGAATACATACATTCCTGGTCATGAATCCACTTGGCTAGCACAGGAACAGGAGCAGGGAGTCCCCCGGGAGTGAGCTGTGGATGGCGGTCCGAAGGCCTTCCTACCTCATCTGCACCTGCAGTGCTGTCCCTTCACGCTCTGCTGGTTCTGCCACAAGCTTCTGGAAGCTTCTACTCTGTTCCCGAGGGCAGAGGGGGAGCTAGGAAGGTCCTTGTTCCTGAGCCACGCCAAAGATCAGGAAGTTAACCCAGGACTTCCCTGGGAAGGACAGAGGCCCAGGCCAGTCCACGAGAGCGCTAGAGGCAAGAAGGAGGGCCACTCACACACACACACACACACACACACACGCACACGCACATGCACACAAACAATTCAAAGGAGAGAGAGGGTGAGAGAGAAAAAGAGATCCTCCATCTGCTGGCTTATTCCCCATTCGGCCACAACAGCCAGGGCTGGGCCAGGCCAAAGTCAGGAGCCAGAAACTCCACCTGGGTCTCCCACATGGGTGGCGAGACGAAACCCCTATACTGTAAAGGAAGGACCGGGGGTCTCATCTGTCTCCCTGTCCTATACCAAATGGAACTGGCTGAACTGAGAGAGTGTGGAGCCGACCCTACAAGGTTCGAATCACCAGACCCAAGAAGTCCTCTGCCTCTCTGACAGATGGAACCCTGCTGGCCAGTGCTGTCCGGAGGGGCGTGTGTAGGGGAATTCCAGGTCCAGGGAGGGACATTCCAGGTCTGGGGCAGAGGGAACCACCGCTTCCATGTAGCCCCCAGACCAGCGGGAGCCCACCCGGCCATCAGAAATTCCCTAACGCACACGGCCTCACCGACCAATCAACGGAAGGGCACCAACCAGGAACTTGGACATGCGCTGATCATGCACCTCTCAGCCCGTTTCGACTTGGAGACCTTTCACCCCTCACTTCTCAAGAGAGTCCGAAAATGAAGCAAGAGCTGCCTGGTTCCTTGCTGGGCACTTGGCAATAAAAACCTACATTCCTCCCCCACCCCGATGTCAGTGACCGGCGTTCTGCACAGCGGGTGAGTGGATCTAGGCTTGGGGCTTCTAGAACGACACCTCCAAGTGCTTTGTGGGGGTTGTTCAGCAACAGTGGCAGGGCCCCGAGCACTTGAGCCACCATCTGCTCCTCTCCCAGGCACGCTAACCGGGAGCTAGATCGGAAGCAGAGCGTCCAGGCCTCAGAACTGGCACTCTGTGCCAGGGATGCAGGCAGTGGCTTAATGTGCTGTGCCCCAAGGATATTTTGTAAAATGAAGAAATGATTCCATAGTTGAAATGCTTGTGTTAAAAAGATGCTGTTAACCCTCACAGTACGATGTAGCATGCCTGCCTGCCTAGAGAAATTTGTGTTCCAGTGTCAGCTGGGATAAGGGTGCCCAGGTTCCGGGCGTCTGATGGCTCCTTGCTACTCTCGTTGCAGCCAGCGTACTTCCATAACTACTGTTTCACCTGCAGGTGCCGTGCCTGTCTCGACTTTCAGCTCTTTGAGAATGAACGCACCGTGGGCCCCAGGGGACGTAGCCCCACGCTGAGCTTGTTGGGACTAATTGGGTGGGAGGGCGCCAGCGCTACGGGGGACTGCAGGGTAACTCTCCAGACCTGGTTGCAGGAGAATTAGCATCCTTTGCTGCCCTGCCATCCCCCCCCACCACTAAACCAACACAGACACACACCTGGTCTCCTGGGTTTTGCGCCCAGTCTCTGAATTAATTCAACTGCCTGCGCCATCGCTGCTGTCTCGTGTTCCTTCCATCACCCCTCTCCAAATTAGGATAACGCTCCCTCAGAACTGGGGTCTGTGCCGTGCACCCAAACACTGCACGTCGCTTGTGAAAGCAGGGGCGCCTGTACTTGCAAGCAAGCAGGGAAATTCGGTGAGATTTCAGAAGACAGACGGGGTCTGGGGGTTGAAATCTCCCATGGTAACCGGCGCGCTCCTCTGGCAGGCTCCCTGTGTCTCTGCTGGCATCTGAGTGGTGGTTGCTGCTCCCTTCGTCTCTTGAGACCCCTGAAACTCAAAATCCCCTTCCTGTGTCTCCTCTTCCTTCCCCCAACACCTTCCCAGCTTGTTCCTTAACAGGTTACAGCCAGAAAAGTCAGGTTACTGGATCACTATTTCTTAAGCTGGCCTAAATCAGGTCTCAACTCCATGGAGCCCAGAGCCGCTGAGCTGCGCATGTTCAAAGTGGAGGATTAGGACCCACACAGGACGCCCGGAACACAAATTGCACCCCTACCCTGTCCGCAAAGCCAGAATTGGTGTGGAATGGGCCCAGAAGAGCCAGGTGAACTTTGGAAGCGATAGGACCCGCAGATTGCAAATGCTCACTGGACATCAGAGATTGTCCCCATCCGCGTGTCCATTCCCCTGCCTCTCTTTCCTGGCCCCATAAAACAGCCCACAGATCCCTGCCTGGGGAGGGAGGTTTGTGCTTCACTCCTGTCTTCGTGCCAGCCATGGCACACGGGTGAAGCTTGTCCTTTCCCCAAAGATGGTGACCCAGATTGGATTCTGTGAATCTGTCTTGCTTGGTGACCATTTTGCCTTTGTTGAAGGGCTCCGAGGTTAAGGGATTAGTAATGCATTGTAAATTGTGTTTGTTAGGTCCAAAAATAGTGGAGCATCTGGGCTCCTGGCAACACTCAAAGCGTGCGCATGTGCCATCCATGCTGCCCACACTTCCTCCAATGTGTATCCTCATGTGGCCTCCATCACCCTGGCCCAAGCCACTGTCACACCATTGTTGCCCTCTAAAACCACTGCCAGCCTATCCTAAATGATTCTTCTGGGGCCAGCATGGTGGTGCAATGGGTTAAGCCACCACCTGCAGCACCAGCATCCCATGTGAGAGCTGGTTGGAGTCCCAGCTGTTCCACTTCTGATCCAGCTTCCTGCTAATGTGCCTGGGAAAAGATGGCTCTTATGCTTGGGCCCCTGCCACCCACAAGGGAGACACAGATGGAGCTCCTGGCTCCTGGCTTCCGCCTGAACCAGATCTGACTGTTGCTGCCATTCGGGGAGTAAACCAGTGGATGGAGGATCTCTCTGTCTCTGTGTCTCACCCTCTCTCTCTGTAACTCTGCCTTTCAAACAAACAAACAAAAAATCTTAAAAAACAAAATGGTTCCTCTGCTCCCATACAATCTGTTCTCTGCGCCCGCCGTTGCCAGGGTAATCACAATTCAGTCCGCATCCCTCCCCTGCAGCTCCTCCGTATTGGCTCTCCCTCTAATTTAAAATAAAATCTCTGAAAGACGTACATGTAAGCTCTCAAACTGTGAGACTGCAAGATGGAAACAGAGAGAAAAACAGTTCGTGACGCTGGACTGGGCAAGAATGTTTTGAATAAGATCCCAAAAACGCAGGCAACAGAAACAAAACGAGACACATTGGGTTTTTATCAAACTGGGAAACCTTTACCCTGCAAAGGTATCAGTCAACAGAGTGGAGAGTCAGACAACAGAAGCGTGGGAGTGTGACACCCCTGCCTGTGACAAGGGGTGACACGCAGCATGCGGAAGTAGCCAAACAACTCAATAGCAAAAGCACAAACAATCCAATCAAAGGACAGTTCTCAAAAGAAGACAGCCGCATGGAAAGCCAGCGTTGAAAACGATGCTCCACAGCACTGGGCATCCACACTGGAAACCAAAGCCACGCTGAGCTGTCACCTCCATCCAGGTGGAATGGCTGATACCAAAACACAATAAGCAGCCGTGTTGGTGTGGATGTGGAGGAAAAGGGGACCCTCCACGTTGTCCATGGGAATGCAAAGTACTACAACCACTGTAGAAAACAGCCTGAAGATTCCTCAAAAAAAAAAAAAATTAAAAATCAACTACAAATTGGAAGTTGCCACCTGCCTGAGAGGTCTCCGCCCTCTGAGCTCAGCTGCTGCCCCTCGCTGCCAGGCTGGCTGTGCCCCGCCCTGCAGCTCCTCCCTGAACCTAATCAAGTTCAGCCTCGAAGTGGGACTCCCGCCTGTGTTATTTCCGCCGCCCAGAACTTTCCCCTCAGCGGTCAGCATCTGTTTGGCTCATCATTCAGGACTGAACTCAAATCTCAGGTCACAAAGACCTTCTGTCACCTCCCAGTGAAAATAGCGCCCCCTCCTTCCGAGTCCCCCCCAGAATTCTGATCTCTGTTCTCCTTGGGCTATGTCCAAGCTCCAAGGCCCCATGAGCCTTGGGGCGTTCCCACAGAGGCACAGAAATCTTTTCTTCACACACCCAGCATGAGTATTTCCTTGTTTACGCCTGTGTTTACCTGTTGGCTGTCTGATGTCTCCTTTTAGAATGTAAATGCCAGGAAGAATGGGGCCTTGCCCGGTTTGGTCTCCACAAGGTAACCAGAGCTGAGGGCAGTGCGAATCCTGGTTCCATGGATGACCGAATGAGTAGGAAACCCCCCATGCAATTCTCCTTTGCAGATGGACCACTTTGGCTGAGAGTTATCAAGTTCAAGACTCAGACTAGAAGTTCAGCGAATAGCAGTAAACTTGGCCCTCTATATTTATAGCTTCTGTAACCATGGATTCAGCCAATCACAGGTGGCAAACGTACACCCTCTTCTTTGTCCTTATTTCCTAATAACAATACAGTGTAACAACGATTTACACAGAATTTACATTGTATTAAGCATTGCAAATGATCTGGTGATTATATGAATTACGTGGAAGGATTTATGTAGGTTAGATATAAATACTGCACATTTTTTTTAAAAAGATTTATTTATTTATTTATTTATTTGAAAGACAGATTGAAAGAGAGAGAGAGAGAGAGAGGGTGAGGGGGAGAGAGAGAGAGAGAGAGGAAGAGATCACCCATTGTCGGCTCACTCCTCAAATGGCTGCAATGGCTGGGGCTATGCCAAGCTGAAGCCAGGAGCCTGGAGCTTCTTCTGGTTCTCCCATGAGGGTGCAGGGTCGCAGGCACTTGGCCATCCTCCGCTGCTTTCCCAGGTGCATTGGCAGGGAGCTGGAGCAGGAGTGGAGCAGCTGGGACTCGAACCGGCATCCATACGAGATGCCAGCACGGCAGGCACAGGCCCCCTAAATACCACACCATTTTAAGTAAGGGGCTTGAGCACCAGTGGAATTTGGTGTTCTTATTAGCGGGTGGAGGAGGCTGGAATCAATCCCCTGCTTAATGGGAAGGGACTATAATGCTGGATTTCTGCGAGGCGTTATCTCCTGAGATCTTCCCAGGAGCTGCCCATGTTGGGTGTGAACATCGTAATTCACTAAAGTTGAAAGGGCTGAAATGACTCACCAAAGTCACAGTCACGATCTCACAGACACACACAAGCTCAAGTCTAGGTCTCGTCTCTGGAGTGGAAATGCCAAATGCACAGAGATTTTGCCTGCAGGCTGAGCTCCCCTGGGACCTACAGTCACCCCGTTCACCTTATTCCAAGGTCCAGAAGAGCCAAGGCTTTGCTCAAAGAACAAAGTCCTTGCTACCGAGCAGCTGCAGTGTGGACTTGGCCCGGCAGCTGGCTAGGAAGGCAGAGCCGTGGGCCCCAGGGCTACGAATCAGATCCGGCATCTTACCGGTATCCCCGGGCGAACTTGTGCACGGTGAAGACTGAGTGACTCAAGCCGCCTTTATCGGGAATTCCGATCTCTGATCTCCTTGGGAAATGTCTAGGCTCTGGGGGCTCCCATGAGCCTCCGGGCCTTCCTCCTGTAGCACAGATGTCCTCAACTCGGGAATTCCGAGAGCAGGCCCAAGAGAGGGAAGCAACCATATAGCCCTCTTGGTCACTCAGTCAACAAACGTTTATTCAGCACTTACTGCGAGCAAAGACACTTGATGGCTCCTGTGGACACAAATATGAGCCACGTAACGTGCCCCTCAAAGGTAAACAAATAGAGTGATAATTACCCACTGGGAGAAAAATGCTAGTAAGAGAGAGTGATCCTGATAAACAAAGGTGATGAAGGGGGCAGGGTGCCGTGGTGCCCGCCTTCACCCACATTTTGCCATGGTAAGGGCGAAGGGGGAATATTCATAACGAGGAATTAATGCCCTTGCAAAACTCACATTGGAATTTCACTGCCATCACAGTGAGCCGTGGCTGGATCCTTGGAGCGGCTTAGCTGTTGCGAGAGTGGGTTTGTTATGTTTGGCCTCCTCTCAGACATGCTCACCTGCCCCTCTGCTGTGTTGGGATGCAGCAAGGTGCCATCGCCACGCTCTTGGATCCCAGCCTCCAGAAGGTGGAGCCCGATCTGTGAGGGGTCATCTAGCCAGTCTGTGGTTTGTCTATTACAGCACACAAGGATGGGCTAAGACAAGGCTCTTTAGAGAGCAATCTTGGGAGATGCAGGGGTGTCTCGGGTAAGTCGGCAGGGTGGAGGAGGAGAGTGCTGCAGTCCCCTGTGGAGCTGAAGGGGAGCGGGGGCAGAACTTGGCTGTACAGAGGATTCTGCACTGAGCTTGATAAGCCAAGGGGGCCTGCATTCCCAGGATGGAAAGAGGCCCAGGGCAAGCAGCCGGACTTGTGGCCAAGAGGGAGTACTCTTGGAGAGGATGTTGGGGTGGAGGTCAGGGCCATACCCTTCGAGGCCTCAGGGCACAGGGAAATGGGTAGATTTTATCTCTGGGGGCAATGGGATGCTGGCAGAAGGGTCTTGTGCAGATTTCTATTGCCCTCTGGCGGCAGGGCCAGAGAGCGCAGGTACTAATCAGAGCAGAGGCGGGACTTCCCCCTGGGGTTGTGGCGGACACCTGTCGTGTCTGGGTGTCTGGGGCAGTCCAGCTACAGTGGGAGCCCCTCACATTTATGATCGGGGTGTTTTCTCATGCTTATCTCATTTAATCCTCACCCCAACTGGAAGATGGAGATGTTATTTGCCCCTCCGGACCCACGAGAAAAGACAGAAGCCACCTGATGTGGCCAGGGTCAGCTAAGAAGTGGCACGGAACAGATGCCCCAGAGGCCTCACCCCAGAACCAAGTCCCTAACCACAAAGATCCTTCTGTTTGGGGTATGAGCCTAACTCTGCCCAATGTCCACACGGCGCCGGCACCCGCCGGCACCCACACTTTGCCGTTGTAAGGGCAAAGGGGAAATATTCGTAACCGAGGAACTAACAATCTTGTTCCCTCTAAGGCAGTGGTCATGGAGCTGTCAGCTGAGGGACACAAGGCACTCATTTCCAGCCCTCTCTCCCCCCTTCCTGCCTCTCTCCCTGAAGAGCACGACTCTGGGCTCAGCCAAGTGTCCAGAAAAGCTGAGTGCCAGGCGCAGCCCCTCTGCAGTTTATATCCAATTTGGAAACAGAAGCGACACCCACCGCTGCGGGGTTTGATTCCCCACGTGTGGCGTGGGAGGCGTCCTCACGCTGTAGACAAAAAGAGCTGGGCACGGAGTGTCAGTGCCTTCCGTCACCATGGCAACTCATCATTTGGATTGGGTGGGAACCGGAGAATTCACAGGAGACAACCAATGAAGGAGACAGGCATCCAAGGGTTCCTATTTGCTGCCTGGCGTGGTGGCCATGCCGCCTACCTGATCCGTCAAACCAGCACCAGGACTGGCTCCGTGGACATAGATGGGTAGTAACAGCAAAAACAACGATCGTGATAATGCTAAGACTGAGCCTGTATTGAGTGCTTACTCTGTGCTAGACACAGCACTCACTGCTCCCAGAATCAGATGTTAGCCCAACTTCCACAAGGGATTCAAAGCAAAGAATGTGGAAATAGGACATCGGTGTAAGGAAAGCTGAGAAAAACTCACGGTCCCATGGAGGGTGCTTACATCACTGCAAAACTGCCTCCCCCTGGGAGACAAGATCATGATCAGGAGTGTGGAAGGCCGTAGATATCATTACGGGGTGTGTGTGTGTGTGGGGGGGGTGGTCGGGTACTGTTGTACTTGATAATAGAATTCTACTTCCTTTCTCTTCCAACCTTCCCCTTTCTCTCTGCTTGGCACCTTAGTTTCCCCCACCCCGGCCCCACCCACCACCACCATTCTCTGACGCCCCTTAGGAAGGGCTGCAGATCTGACTTAACTAGGACAGGTACTGGACTGAATCTCAGCCCCCATGGGTATCCTCTCCCATTTTAGAATTTTGTGTTTGGTCTAAAGATTGGAATTTGGGGCATGGCCTCACAAAGGGAACTGCTAAGGATTGAATTCGGCCACGGTCTTCACGGCTCACTCGGAAGGGAGTCTTGCTGCCACGCTAGGTTCCAACATTCTCAGTTGGTTCTCCCAGGCTCTGTAGCATCACATCTGTTCAAGCACAGCTGTGCAGGCTGCAGCCAGCATCAAAGCTGTGCATCCTGGAGCTCCGGTGCTCTAAAAATGGCAGTGCTTTCTCTTTCATAAATATCTATAAAATCAGAAATATAAATTCTCTGCAGAAATCTATTTTGATGCTTCCAACATCCCCGTCCAGAAGCACAATGTTCAAATGCTATTTTAAAATTCCCAAGGACACATCAGGGAAAGCGCTTCCCTCATTTCTTTGCATTTCAGGGCTGATTTTGTGAGATGAACAGGACTGTGCTGAGTAGCGAAGGATGAGATGCCTACAAGAAGGCTTGATTTTCTACACAGAATATGCTCTTCAATTAGGGCTCTATGGAAAGATGTGAAAACCCTTTCTCCTGGGTGGAATTTTCTTTGATCTAAAAAAAATCCAATATATAAAAATGTGAATCTGTATCTATCTATACCATCTATTAATGTACCTACCTACTCACCTGCCTACCCATCCATCCAATTTGTTATATACATTTTCTTGGCAATTGTGCTTTTCCCCCCAGATTATGGGGCTGCTTCTTAGTCCCCTGCCAGCTTAGAGGATGATATACCTACGAGAAAAGGAGGTCATTGCATTGTTGCTAAAGGTATCAAAATAAAAGGCCAATAGACTTTAGTTGGGCTTATGAAATGCAATGTATGCTTTTAGTGTAACTTCTCAGTGATCTCTTAGTCAATGTAGTGGAGACATAAAATTGTAATAAAATTTCCCCTTCTTCATTTGGAAATATAAGGGGTAGGGTGAAACAGGACCTAAAATGTGTGTGCCTGGGCCTGAGTCCTGGTTAGCTTTGTAGACTGCTCAACTTTCCTGACCCTTGGCCACCTTGCAACGAGCACAGTAACTGTACCATCCTAAAGGGCTGCACAGAGGTTGGAAAGACAAGCCTGCAGCAGGGAGCCTGGCACGTGGGAAGCACTCCATCATGGCTGCTGGTTGTCATTCTTACCCCAGAACTGCTTGTGTTTCTGGAAATCTTGGGTTCACACTACTAGAGAAAAAGACCTTTCTTCTTTGTTTCCTTCCCCAAACTTATGTGTCTTTCCTTGATAGCTGAATCGAAGCTAAAGTATACACACTGGGACTGACACTATGACGCAGCAGGTTACGCCTCTGCCTGCGGTGCTGGCATCCCATATGGGCACTGGTTCGAGCCCTGGCTGCTCCATTTCCAATCCAACTCTCTGCTAATGTGCCTGGGAAAGCAGTGGAAGATGGCCCAAGTGCTTAGGCCCCTGTACGCTTGTAGAAGACCCAGAAGAAGCTCCTGGTTCCTGGCTTTGGATTGTCTCAGCTCTGGCCATTGCAGCCATTTGGGGAGTCAACCAGTGGATGGAAGACCTCTCCCTCCCTCCCTCCCTCTCTCTCTCTCTGTGTGTAACTCTGCATCACAAATAAAATAAATTTTAAAAAATATGCGTTAAAAAGCCTGTACTTCCTCAAAGTGAATAGAAATATCTTAGCTTTGCTCCTACCCCTAAAAATGGACACCTCATTCTGGCCACTGGACCATAGGCACTGGTTTAAGAGAAGCCAGTAAGGCACAGAAGATAGCAGAGGTGGATCTGAGTCACCTATGCTTGACAGACTCACGGACTTTGATGCAGCCTCCTGACCTGACTCCCACTAACTAATGACATGACTTTGAGCAAATCTCTTAACTCAGAGTCAGCTTGTAGGGAGGAAGTGACTTAATTTAAGCACTTAACCACCAAAACTCACTCATCTAACTTTGGTTTTATCATCCTATCCCTATACGTTCAATTATGGCACTTGCACCCAGATTAGGTTTAGAAATGAACTTGTTTTAAAAACAAATCCTGGGGCTGGCGCTATAACATAGCAGGTAAAGCCACCTCCTTCAGTCTGGCATCCTTTATGGAGCTGGTTCGAGTCCCAGACGCTCCACTTCCAATCCAGCTCTCTGCTATGGCCTGGGAAAGCAGTTGAGGATGGCCCAAGTCCTTGGGCACCTGCACCAGTGTGGGAGATCCGGAAGAAGCTACTGTCTCCTGGCTTCGGATCAGCACAGCTCTGGATGTTGCAGTCATCTGGGGAGTGAACCAGCAGACGGAAGACCTCTCTCCCTACCTCTGCCTCTCTGTAACTCTGCCTTTCAAATAATAAATAATCTTAAAAAACAAATCCCAAATTAAAACAACACACACACAAAAATCCCTTAAGTGAACAAGTGGATAGAAGACCTCTCTGTCTCTGCCTCTCCCTCTCTGTGTTAACTCTGACTTTCAAATAAATAAATACATCTTTAAAAAAAAAAGTCCCTCTTATTTTGTCCACTGCTAATCCAGTAGCAGTAAAGTTTAAGGAGAAGCAATTGGGATTTAGTCAATAAAATTGGAACCAATCTAGACTTATGTCCTAGCTGGGTAGCTTTGGCCAAGTCACCTACCTTCTCCCTGAGACAGCTCATGTTCTGTGCCCAAACCTCCCTGGGGTGTGACCCTTGCTAATGCCCGTTACGGGGCCAACATAGGAACACAACAGGCGATGAGCAATGACCAGCATGTATGTGGAAGTCACAGCAGAATCAGGAGGGCTGCGAGTCATCTGACAGATGAGACTAGTCCACATTCCCTCCCACACTCCTCCGCCCTCCCAACAGTGCACTGGAATCGGGCCTTCAACCAACAGTTAAACACCCACGGGACAGCATCACTGTTCCCTCAAACATGAGAAGTGAGTTTCGCCTGCACCCCTTCAAGCAAGGAGGCGTCACGTCTTTCCTGGATCCCATCTAAAGCCCTGTAGGAGGCTTCACAGCATTAGTGACCACCGTGCCTTCCAGTTTTCTTCTTGGGCTACTTCTTTCAGAACAAGTTGCACATGCCTTATCTCCTCTAGTGGGTTCTGGTGAGTCACTCCTGGGTGTTTAGATCCTTTCTCTCTTTTGGTGTTACAAGGGGGTGGGAGAACAGTTGAAAATAATCTCCTTCGAGTGGTGACATTTGCTTGATCACACTGCCATTTTTATGGTCTCCCAGCTCTGTTTCCTGAAATAGAGCTCTAATGCAAAGGATGGGGAAAAGCTCAGCTTAGCGTTTGGCATCTGCATCCACTGAATCACCACCCTCCACGCCCATCTCCCCACCAGCGGGTTTTCTCTGCCACTTAATCAGATTACACGCAATACAAAGCACTGGTGGTTTGCTCACTCTACATTTGGACACTGCTGTTCATTTTTAACTTCCTTGAAACAAACTGTACTTTTCCAGCTCTGGTCACCACGCTGAATCACATTAAGACAGTTTTTCCAGACACCCAACAATGACACCCACTTTGACTAAATGAGAATTTAAAATATCCTGCGAAGACTCAAGGCATGCCAAAACAAACTGTTCTCTAATAAGAGAAACTGAATTGGCATCACTAGATAAAATGCATCTAATGGGGCACAAATGTTCATTTTCAGAATTCTTAGGAGATGGTCCAAAGCCAGTGGCCCCTGTTCTCGGAGCATGGACAGTGCAGAGTACAGAGCGAATCTGCAAAGGAAGATTCTGAAGGAGGAAACGGATGAGCAGCCAGGCAGACGGCGCATCATGAAATGGCAGACTGAAAGCACAGGCTTCTTGTCTGAAGCAGTTTGTGGCCATTAGGAGAAACAGACGCGGGCTGGGCACAGGTGCAGCATAGTCAACCAGTTCTGCAAGATGCAGGTGCGCTAGCAGAGTACCCGCTTTTCCTTTCTTCCAGGGAGGGAGGAGGAGGAGGGCTTTAAGGAGGTAAACTGGCCACGGACGAGGGCAAGCATTGGGAACCCCAGGGTGTCAACAATGGACACAGCTGTGGATATGACTACAGGCCAGGGCCAAGCGTCCTTAGACACATTATGGATGACAAAAAACAAGATGGGGTTTTCTAAATGTTAGATTGGTATATTGTGAACTATGTTCCACGAGAGCCAGGTTACCTGCAAATACAGTCTGTCCTCGATAACTGGGCCTAGGATGGGGGGCGCTACTTTCAACAGAATCAACGCGTCCTCATTGTGGAGTTTCTCAAAGCCTTAGTAAACTAATGCGCACTATTTTGACTTTCCAAGAAACAGGAAGCCTCATTCAGTCAGCTTATTTCATGACAATTTTTTTCTGTTCTTTTCTTGTGGCAAACCCTATTCTAGTCCTCTGAAGCTCACGATAAGGGAGACAAACACTAGAGTTTCTTCTTGCTTCTTATTCTCATGAACTTCAGAAAAACATTACTCTGGAATGATTTTTAATTTATTTCATTGGCACCTTCAATATTGCTCAATTTTTCAAATTAGGAACTGACTTTCCCTGTAACTGATTGTTTTGTTTTCTTAAATCAAACTAAGTATTTCTGAAGCTTAAAAAATTATTTTTTTTTTCCTGAACTGGGCGTGGACACCCTCTCACTATCGAAAGAGGTTAAAAAATGAATTGTTAAGAACAAGGTAGAGCATTTTCTCTGTGGGATAGTTGTAGGTGAACCACCAGTGAAGGAGGAAATGCAGCCCAGGTAGCCTGTCACAGCCTTTCCAGACTCACTAGTCTATGATTTAAAACTCCATAAGCATTGCACCTACATATTATTTCAAGCTAAGAATAACTATATTACTAAGTTGATTATCACTTGGCTTCAAAGATTTCCTAAAAGAAACTACATATACTCCTTCTTAAGATGCTGAAAACCATTCCATGGTACCTAAGGATACTGTAGAGGGGGCAACCCACGTGGCCAGACCTAGGGCTTCCTCAGTGCCCTTCACGCAACTCTGAACACAAGTTGTGGCTATTGACTGGTAAGAGGAAGGGACAGCTGTCCAGTCACAGCTCTGTGACCTGGTACTGCAGGAGCACCTTAAGAATGCTGGTCCAGCCCTCTCCCTTGGGGATCTCTAGAGCTGAGAGTCACACACTAGGGGCCGGCGCTATGGCGCAGCAGACAAAGCCTTGGGTTCTGACACCGGCATCTCATATGGCACCAGTTTCTGTCTCAGCTACTCAACTTGCAATCCAGCTCCCTGCTAATGCCTGGTAAAGCAGTGGAAGACAGTCAAGTGCTTGGGCCCCTGTACACACCTGGGAGATTCAAATAAAACTCCTAGTTTCGGCCTGAGTCAGCCCTGGCTGTTGTGGCCATCTGGGGAGTGAACCTGCAGATGGAAAATCTCTGTATCTCTCCCTCTTTCTCTCTCTTTCAAATAAATAAATAAATCTTTGCTTTTTTACGGAGTTGCACATTGGAAAAGAATTTAGAAGCAAAATGTTCCATAGTCTGTTTGTTTCAAGATAAAAATTGCTTCTTCTAGTCCTGAGAGCACTACACTCAAGAAAGAGTAGATACTAAATTTGACAAAACAGGCTATTCTCAGATGTTAAACTTTGTTATGATAAATCCTAACCTTAGACGTTTGAAAGTGTAGGTTAAAATATAAACATTCCACAATACTTGTAGTCGACATGATCAATGGATCCAATCAAAGACAGCACGTCCAATCTACACACGACTCTTAGAAACTGTACCCTATGACACTGAAATCTAGAACAAGTGGAAACTGCAATTTGAAAGACT